>CM064574.1:31491331-32061089 GCA_032716605.1 Paralithodes platypus
GGCGGAAACAGATAAATGGAACTCCACCTGTTCCAGTCTGTCACCAGGGCGTCTGGCCCACCTGCCGGCGTTATCGTCCGGCGGGTGAGGTACAAGGGAGTTTGTGAGTCTCCTCTGACGCAAACAGATCCACTTGTGGATGGTAAGGCTCCGCAATCATTAGGTTGAAAATGGTTTGCTTGAGCGCCCATTCTACTGTTGTGCTCTGTCTCCGAGACAGAGCGTCTGCCCAGACGTTTGCTACGCCTGGGAGATAAGAAGCGTGAAGATGAATGTCCAGCCTGTTGGCTAGAATAAAAATCTCTTCTGACACGTTAGCAACTTTCGAGATCTCGTCGACCCTTGTTTCTGAATACAGTGAACCGCATTCAGATTGTCCATTCTGAAGGCCACCGACTTTTCCCGCAAAGTAGAGCCGTGAGCCTGAAGGAAAAATAAGGGGACTAGTAATTCTTTGACATTGATGTGGGAGATTTCTAAATGGGACCAAAGCCCTTGACCCTGGTGCCCTTGGTTTGACTGAAAACCCCAACCTATCGTGCCTGACGCATCCGTGTCTACCCATACCGTCGGCGGAGGAGAGGTCCATGACATTACTGAGTGCAACATTTCCCTCTTCGCCCAGACCGCTAGTAAGTTGTAGATTAATTTTGGTATGGGCCATAATTTTTCCGCCGGCAATAGCGGAAAATATTTGTTGCCCTCCAATATTAAACGCTTTACTTTCAACCGGCCCAACATTACAGTTAGTTGAACCCAGTTGAGAGAGCCGACCAGAGACTCCCAGATTCTCTGTGTCGTAGTCAGACTGTGAAGAAACCGAAACAGTTTCTGCGAAATCTGTTTCGATTGTCCACACTCTGACTCAGAGTGAGAGCAGCTGTGTCCCAAACCAGCCCTATCCACTGAACTACTCGTGAGGGAACAAGGTTTGACTTTACCAAATTTACCTTGAACCCTAGAGTTTTGACATGATTTAATGTTATGTTGACATGATTTATGCATAACTTGCTCTGTCTCTGCCACCACTAGCCAGTCGTCTAGGTACCACAAAATCCTGATCCCCTGTTTTAACAATGGCATCAGTGCTTGCCGGACTAATTTCGTGAATAAGCGAGGTGCCAGGTTCAATCCAAATGGCATCCTCTGAAAAACATTATTTTGATGCCTGATCCGTAAGGCCAGAAATCGTTGAAATCTTTTGTTTACTGAGACGTGCCAATACGCGTCTGTCAGGTCTAAAGAACACATCCATCCTCCCGGCGGAAGTGTTAGCCTGATTTGATGCACTGTCAACATCCTGAATGACACGTTGTGAATGTGAAGGTTCAGATAAGACAGGTCTACGACGGGTCTCATCTGAACACTGTCCCTTTTGGGTACCAGAAATAGCTTGGATGTGAAGACCGGGTAATTCGGGGGGACCGGGATGATGACATTCTTGGCGATCATTTCCTTGATCAGTGACTCCACCTCTAATGAAACTAGATTCGCCATTGTCGGCTGACGTAAACGAGGTCGCCGGAGCCACTGCCAAGTGATGCCTTTGCGTGCCACCATCCTTGCCCACGTATTTAATGGCCATGCTTGGTGACACGTCGGAACGACCCAGTTAGCAGACAAGGGTTCGCCGGCTGTACTACCCTCGGATCCACCGCCCTTGACCGGCACCGGGAGTGAGAGAGACTTTAGTTTTTTGCTGGTGGTGGTGTACTCTTGGACGACTGGCTGGGTTTGGCTGAAGGCGGGCCCTGACCTGGTTTGGTGAAGCCTCGTGGCCTTTGACCTGTAAACTTACCCTGTTTACACCTGACTTGAGCCTGACCCTGGGTGGAAGGGGACTTAGGCTGATGAAAGGGCTTAGACCCACTAGCTTGAGCTTTTACGAAACTGGCTTGGGTTTGGGGAAAGTGAAGGCAGGCTTCTTAGGTTGAGTGGGACTATGTTTGAATGCTTGTGCCATATTGAAAACAGTCTTCCAAACTGCTGGGGACATTAAGAAGGAGTTAGAACTGGAGACAGAACTACCTGATTCGCAATTCGGTCAGGAAGTTTCTTTACCAGGGACATCCTGAGATCCTGCTTTGCTCGTACCGCCTCTAATAAGGCTGTGCGAATATCTCCTAAAGACTGAATCGACGTCTGAAGAAGCAAGCGCCGAGATAGTTCAATGGCCTTCTGGCATCCGCAGCTGCGATTGCCTGAGAGGATCGTAGCATCGATTTCGCCACTTGCTGGGTCACAATGTATTGGGAAAACAGTCTATACGCTTTCCCCCGTAACCTAAACTCGCGGTCTAGGTGAGTTGGGGAAGGCTGCTAAAAGGATCCTTGAGTTCGCACAAATTGATTTTGGGGGCAGCTAAGAAAGCAAACAAAGCAGAGGGGACACCTCCAGCACTAAAAACTGGAAGAGAGAACCAAGTATGGTTGTCCTGAGGGATTTGGTGAGAAGATTTTGAAGTGAAGGTAGTAGCAAAATTTTGAGCCTCTGTCTCCCATTCCACCCAAGGTCCCCTACCCAGCTGTCCCACCTACAAGAGTGGATTAGCGGCTGGGTCTGTGCTGCGGAACATATCCAACTCCGGAGTCAAAGCAGACAGTGCCTTGATGTCGTTAAAGCCATCATTCTTAGTCCAGTCAGAAAAAAAGCTTTGAAGCTGAGGCAGGGGGTAGGGCTGGTGTTGATGCATACACAAAAAAGTCATGGTTATAATAACTTGGAATGGCCTTAATATGAACATCTAAAACATTTCCTTGACTATCCAATGCTCTGAGTGTTCTAGACTTATTGCCTTGGATTACCCACTCATGTGGTACAGGGAGCTCCCCCGAAATAGTAGCTTGTGCTGCCTCTGGCTTAGTTGGTAACATTGCTACCCATGACTCATCAGGCCCGTATAAAAGAGGCATAGCTCCTTTTTTGACTGGTGCCTTGTCTAAAGGGGGGGGGGGGGAGTTATGTCTGATATGACTCACACATTGGAAGTAGTGAGAGCTGCTGTGCCTGGCACATTGGAAATCGAGTCTGACACAAGAGGAGGATTAGGTATTTTAGCTAAAGCAATGGATGTAGCCAGAGGTCACACATTCGTCGACGTCGCGGGAGCTCCCGTACCAACTGTAGGAGTTTCCGGCGTAGGGCCAAAGAACTTATTAAGTGCATTCAATAGTAATCCATCAATCTCTTCTGCAGTTACATACCTAGCAGATGACGAACTCCGTGGAGATTCGACAGTATCCTGAGAGTCCTCTAGATGGTGACCTGACTCTTCAACTTCCATCTCTGAGACCAGAGAACGCTGTTCTTCATCCCTTAAGTCTGGCCTATCATGGGAAGATCCCGCCGAAGCCGGGACCTCCACATGCCGCCATGTTAAATCTGGGATAGAAGATGGTGCCTCGGCATCCCGGTGGACGTCAGCCACTACTTGAGACACCAAAGGATGTGTGCCGTCCTGCCAGGGCTGAGAGTATCGCCATACACCTTGGCTGTGGCTGTTACTCGCTTGCGAGCCTGGGAAACTCTCCAAATGGGAGCCCTCACCCGAGCCCCCTAGAGGGTTATAGTTTCCGTAAGACACTTCTAAATCTGAGACTGACACACGTGACCTGGTAGAACAAGCATGAATATCAGGTGATGAAATGTCCGCCGGGGCATCCTCCACCACATTCTCTGACCTGTCAGATTGGACGTTAGACTTGGTGGGGGTAGAGGCAGAAAGCGGGGTACCAGGCTCCGGCGACAGCCGTGAGTCCCTTCGCGCCGGAGGATCCCTTTTGGATGATTTATGACTCCTACTAGACTTATGTTTAGTTCTAGTAATGTCTTTAGGTCCCCTACTATCTTCCTGTTTCCTCTTCTTTGGAGGTGAAGCAGAGTGGCCCGAAGCTTTCACCTGCTTCCTCAGGGGTGACCTTGATTTGGACCTCGTCGCCGTCGCCGTTGCCGAGGGTGACGGTGAGTGAGGCCTCTTAGATTTACCAGGGGAAGGTGTGGTAACCTGTCCCCGCCCAGTCTCTGAGGTCTTACGTGCACGTATCTTAGACTTAGGGGGGCATATTTAACAATTAATAGCTCCCAAAGCTCAAGGTTATCACATTGCAAAGCTTTATGTGCTACATTTGTTGAATAGGTAGCAAGAAGTTGTTTTACCTCTTGCAAAGCCACCGCCGCAGTATTATCTTTGTGAACTAAAATGTTAACACTTAAGAGGTTGCAAATACAGTGGGCCCCACAAGGGTGCGGTTACCAAAGTCCGAGACATGCGCGCACCCTTGTAAAACGCACCCTTGGAGCTTAAGAACCTATGGGAAATTCACTATGTAGTCCGGGGACTCTTCAAACTTACCCTTTTTTCGCCCAATAACCCCTGAAAAACATGAACTAAGGAAAGAATACCTGTACAGTATAGAAATGTGATTAGATATTAGATAGAATAGGGGTATTACACTCACTTTGGATGGTTTATGTATGCGTGGAGGTTGGGATGTTGGTCTTACTGAGGGTCCGAGGCTGCCCCCATGCCTTACTTGGTTGAAGTTAGTGGGGGGAACTTGGCTCTACACCCCCACCATCTGTCATTGGTATGACATCCATGCAGAACTCGGACTCCTCAGTCTGTCTTGCCAGGTCAGTGACATTTGCAAGGACCGATGCAATCATTTCTCGTTCCTCTATCTCGTCGGTGCGGTCAGGCTCGTCGGTGCGGTCAGGCTCGTCGGTGCGGTCAGGATTGAAGTCAGGGATGGAGTCGGGATCGGAGTCTGACTCAATCATAACTGTAGCAGGCCTCCTACGTCCAGATACCCCTGAGGGTCCTGGTTGAGGTGAGGCAGGTCTAGGTGAGGCAGGTCTAGGTGAGGCAGGTCTACGTGCGGCAGGTCTGGCCTGCAAGAACGAGGTGATGCTTGCCTGTTTCAAGTTGTTGATGTGGACCACATATCTGTCGCGATATTTCTTCAAAATGCGATCCATTTCAACTGCGTCTGATCTCCCATCACCCAGGTCAATCTCCAACATAGCACTTTTCATATTTTCTCCCAGCTCAATCAATTTTGCTATATCCTTCATACGAGCTTCAGTTCCCCTTTCTTCATCCATGGGTTCTTCCTCTTCTGCTTCTTCCTCCTCCACTCTCTCCATTTCTGAGATGATGTCATCGACTGAAAACTCAGCATCACCACCTTCAACTACCTCTCTCATTGCTTCCTCTGTTACCTGGGCGAACACTCTTCCAACACGGCGTAACTCAGATAACATATCTTCTCCCGCTCTCTTCTCTTCCCCTCCACGGCCAGCGTCCTTGGGCAACCCTTGAATTGGGCGCCACGCTCGAACCATTTGTTTCTGGGATATATCACGCCAGGCACTCACACAGTTATCTACTGCATTCTTGATGGTATATGTTTTCCACCACTCCTTTATGGTTTTCTTCTCTATTTCTTCCTCCTCTTCAATAATGTCCATGTGTTCATCACCACCTTCACGTCGCAACACCTCGGCCAATGTAGTGTCAGTACCCTCCCTCAGCTGCCGATAGGACCTGGTATAATATTTCTTCTTGAAGGAGGCAATAACCTCTTGATCTAGAGGTTGTATGATTGAGGTGGTGTTCTTGGGGAGGAACATTACTTCAACTTCCGGATGGCGACCCACCAAAATAGCTGGATGACCTGGGGCATTGTCCATTGTCAGGAGAACTTTGTGAGCTAAATTTTTCTTCCTACAAAATTCCCGTGTCTCGGCCAGAAAAGATTTGTCCAGCCATTCCATTGACACTTTCCCGTCAACCCAAGCAGCCTTGTTCCAACACCAATAGACGTCAAGCTTGGACATATCTTGGTGGCGATAGCAGTGTGGCCGACGAGATCGGTAGACAATTAGAAGGGGTAGCTTATGTGTTCCAGTAGCATTACAGCACATCATCACTGTAAACCTGTCTTTGGCTATCTTAAAGCCCTTTGCTTGTTTTTGGTCCTTTGATATAAAAGTGCCTGCAGGCATCTTCTTCCAATTTAATCCGGCTTCGTCGCAGTTATAGACTTGATCTAATGTGTATCCTTTGTCAGCAATAAGTGCATTAAACTCAGCAGGGAATGCTCGGGCAGCTTCATGATCAGCACTGGCCATCTCGCCAGTATTTTCAGGTAGTGTAATTTCTCCCTTTTCTTAAATCTATCATACCACCCCTTCGATGCCGTGAATCCACCCACATCCTTGTCTTTGTTAAGTTTTTCATAGTACACTTGAGCTGTCTCACGAATAAGATTTGAATTTACAGGCATACTCTTGCTGGCTTGCTCATCAACATATATGCTGAGCAACTTTTCAGTTTTGCCCCTTTCTAGTGTTGTTTTCCTCACATGTTTAATCACACTCCTGCTATGCACTGACGAATCATTGTAGCACTTCATGATTTTTTCTTTTCGCTTTTTAATTGAACGCACAGTTGATTCACCTACACCAAAATGTCTACCCACATTTGCCTGTTTCTCACCTCTAGCCAACATATCTAGTAACTGTTTTTTCTGTTCTAAATCAAGAACTTTCACTTTTGTTTTGGTGGGTAACACGATCGCCCTGGGCGGTGGGTTAGGGGCAGCAGGTGGCTGGGGTGGTGGAGGGGCTGGAGGGTCCATTGTTCACAAAGAATGCGGGAGAAAATTGCAAGGCTGCGTCAGGGTACGCTTACACACGAGTCACTGAGTTATCCCGCGCGCTCTGACGTCACAAACATGGCCGCCCGACAAATGCGCATCCAGTTCCGCACGCTTCGCCACCGCACGCTTTGCTTTTTTCGCACCCTTGGATTATAAGCACCGCACGGACATCTGCCGCACGGTTGGAGAATCGCACCCTTTTATTGCGCACCCTTGCAGGGCCGACTGTAGTGCAATTTTTTGTCACCCATATCCCCCGTGACCTATCGAGGCATTTAACACATTTGATGCACAGCTTGTGTGCAAAGATAGGGATACCTGAGCATAACGGCATTGAACATAAAGCAATGAGAGGTTCTAGTGCCGACATGATAGAGACAGGCGAAACTCTACCCACCCCCGGGATCTACCTGGTCATCCGGCGTCACGCCGGTACTCCGCCCTGGAAAGAGAAAATTTCCAGGAATTAATGCTCATAAGGTTACCCCAAAATGTTACAAAAACATGTGTCCTAAAACCGCCGGTCAACGAATCGTAGCCCTCAACCACTACTTTTCGTTGACCTTTTAGTTTCATATTAACACCTTAAGAGCGGCCTATGCGGTTTATTTATATGTACCGCCCAGCGGGGTGTTTTTAGCCAAAATAGGGCTGTTTACGTGATCATTTTCATGCCTAAATAAGACCCAGAACGTAAAACAAGTATCTATCCCTGAAAGGGCATAAACAGAGCTTTCGAATGACACCATAACGATCCTTTTATGATGGCTAGTTTTCTTGCAATAACCGTGCAACGCGAGTGCAAAAAGCATGTAATTAGCGACTTTCCCGATACAATTCCTTATATAGCGAGTGAGAGAGGGAGGAGGGAGCTGGGATTCGTGTCAGTATGTTCGCCGCAGTGGTCTGGAGCAGTCATACGCTCGCTACTCTCCTGCCACCACTTGTCTCTCTCTCTCAGCAACATTACGTGCTGAAATTGCCACTCGACCTATGTCGAGCGCCGCCACATAGTCCAGCTTTATTTAACTCGACTTATGTTGCTCGCCGCTAATTAAGGGTTAAAGATTTCAGCATATCTTTACCTGTCCAAAAGATTTAAGCATATCTTCTGAGTCTTCATAAAGATGAGCATACCTTTATTAAAGATAAAGTCTTTCAAGTATCCTTTTACACTTGAAACACTTTTTATCTTAGCATCTTTTTATCCCATAAAAACTCTAAGCCTATCTTAATCTCTAATCCGACTTCTCCCAGAAGCCCTCATAGATCGCCGTCTTGAAGGCCGTGATACCCTATTGTGTCAATCAATTGTCTGGCAAACCATAGCGAATTGCAAATCCGTTAATATAACCACCCGAAGGTACAACCGCCGGGTTTCATATAAAATGTCAAACCAATTGTACCTACCCCAGACCTCTTTGTAAAAAGGTCACCGGGAGGGAAAGACCAAACAAACAAACAGCATTGTGTCAATGGCTTTGAAAAGCCGAGAAAACCATATCCAACAGGTGTCAGCATGATCACCTTAGATAAATGTGTGGGGCCCACCTCGCCGGGAAAAACACAGGAAGCCTGATCACAGGCTCGACCACAGAGAACGCAGTTTCTGATGAGCCCTCAAGCTACCCAACTCGCCGGGGTAACAACCGATTTTAACCAACTTGACTAAAATCCGGTAAACAAAACGGCTTTCTCGGAGCAATCGAGAAAAACCGCCGGAAAGGCAACCCACACCAATCAGAACGCAATCTGATAAACATAATCAGACGCAGTCCGAAGCTCCTGGATCAGCCAATCACAACTAATCCAGGACACACATGACACATTAATAAATTTTTATAATAATAAACAATGAAAACACTTGCATATGTGAAAAACTACGAGTGGCTGGCTAGGCCTGGTGAAAACGGAAAAAACACTTAATGACGTCGAAACACAATCGAAAAGCACTCCATCCCACCAAAACTGGAACAGCTGCCACAACAACATCGTAGAAAAAACCCGGGTAAGGGTAACACTGACTCGGGACCCAGAAAGAACTCCACTACGTGAAGAAAAACACCAGGAACGTCAGTAAAAATAACATAGGCTACTCCATCAGAAAGATAGCTAGAAGCCCGACATCGCGTAGTTAAAGCCTCCTAAGCAGCTAGGACTAAAGATGGCTAAACCCGAAAAATAGTTTGAGGGCGTCCTCAACTCGACCACGAGGGTCCGTCCGAAATAGACGCCCCAACAAAACGACCCAAAATACACTGGCTCTGCGAGAAAACCACCCATGACACCCCTGCTAAGCTAATCCTAACCTTACTCAAGACATCCCAGAGTAAACAAATGAGAAAAAACTCACTAGGGACGCAAGAATGCGGAACAAAGCGGAGCACTGTGGGGGACACGTCCGGGTGGGGTGAACGCAGAGCAAGGAAGGCGGATAGATGCGCTAGTCAGCGTCTGGTCCAAGAATCCACAAAAGTACATCCACAGATTATGGAAAGCTTATGAATAGTTATTCTTATTTTATTTGTATTTTTTATTTGTTACGAAGTTTTTTCGTAGTGAGAACCCAATCATAAAGACGAACCATGAGTGATTTTGCGTGTGCTTATGATGAAGGTTCCTCTGAGCTCTGCGGCGGTAGATTCAAACTACGCGTATGAGCGTTTGAAGAGGTAGCCTTATGTAATTGGCATAATCGTCAATAATGGAGGGCCACTAATAAATAAATGTATATAACAAGTGACATTCATATGATTAGAACCTATAGAAATATATAAATCAGTGAAAAAGACACAATAAATTGTATATAAAACGTTTACAAAGCATATAACTAAGTGAAAGTGACACAAAACCTAATATTTGATGGCCAATGTATAATAAACACCTGTGATAACGAATAATCAGTGCCTAATATAACAATAACTTACCTCAGTTACTAATAAAAAGTACGGTATCGAGTGAAAATTAGCATTATCAGTGACAGTGACACTCTCTAAAGCATATTTACCAAAGTGAAAGTGACACAAAACCTAATATTTGATGGCCAATGTATAATAAACACCTGTGATAACGAATAATCAGTGCCTAATATAACAATAACTTACCTCAATTACTAATAAAAAGTACGGTATCGAGTGAAAATGAGCATTATCAGTGACAGTGACACTCTCTAAAGCATATTTACCAAAGTGAAAGTGACACAAAACCTAATATTTGATGGCCAAAGTATAATAAACACCTGTGATAACGAATAATCAGTGCCTAATATAACAATAACCTACCTCAATTACTAATAAAAAGTACGGTATCGAGTGAAAATTAGCAATATTAGTGACAGTGATACCCTAATACACATACTTTATATAATTGGTCTCAAAATAACTATAAAAATATCAAATAAACATCAAATTGTCAATATCAACCACTAAAATAGTCTATCGGAGGCAAACACTCTGGTGCGACGAGCGGCTAGGTGCGTGGTAGCCGGGGCCAGGGCGACGCATCCGAACGCGAGAAGAATTTTCCGCCGAAAATCACTCTACTTCCCGGGCTCGCCATTATGCAACCACTGGGGCTAGAGACCTCTACTCAATGGCATTCTACAGAGGAAGGTTTGTGGAACATTTTATTTTTTGTATTCATAACAATACATGCCCTATTTATTGAGTTACAGGTGAGTGAACATAGCCCAACAATCGGCAAAACACCCGGGACCACAGTACAGTCGCGAGCAAAGGCCGCCGGGGCTGGAGGGTTAAACACACCTGCCTACGACCCTCCTTCAAGCTAAGTTTGTACATTTTTCGACAGAAAAATGTCCTGGCCCTCTTTAACACTTTCTCTGCGGGCTAATTTGGGCTATTTAGGGCATATTCAGGCACTCCTGAATGATTAATCAAGCATCTGCATTAAATGAACTGTATTCTGCCGAAAACTAGGTGAAAATAGCTTCAAAATGAGACCAGAACGAGCTTCGTAGGTGATGCGGTTCACCTGCAGCGTTGCCATTAACATACGGTAAAACCGCTTATTATTAGCTCTCGCTCGCTCGGCAACACTGTTGCGAGACTCCCGCGCGAGACACAGTCTCCCTCAGTGAGCCGCTCGCTGCTCTGAGGGTCGGAGGTGGGTCCTTCACGCTCCTGCCTACTGACACTCGATTTCTACGGCTTTTACAGGCTTTTAAAGCCTGGAAATTGCTGTAAATTGCCAGAACATTCAGGAATGTCACCCGCAGCCAATGGGTTAACCCATGGGATCCGGGGGGCCTCATATGAATTTTGGTAAAATCAACTTCATAATTCAGTAGCTACTGATTGAGACTACCTAGAGCAGTCAATGTTTTTGCAAATTGTAGAACTTTTTGTTGTCTGTAGAATGCCATAGAGATGACGTCGCTACAACGCGTGGTTGCTGAGTTCTGATGATTATAGCGGCAATTTTTTGTTTTACCATTTTGCCTCATATGAGGCCTCCCGGATCCCAACGGTTAAGGAAAGGCTCGCTATCGCTCGCCAGGAAACCTAAATGACACAAATAGTCTTAATATTGACAAAGAAATGGGGCGAAAGGTCTTAAAATCGAAAAATTAATAGGCCGAACGTCTAATAATCTGAAAACTAATGGGATAAACATGAGGAAGAAGGGGGACCAGAAAAACGGCCCATCTACTCTTGAGGGTACAATACACACCTAAATTTCTCGACCGTAGCTTTAGAGCGGCTGGCTGAGAAGTTTCTGAAGACTGTAGAGCCACCGTAGAGGAACACATCACTGTCCTGACTGATCACTCCAGACACAACCTGTTAACGGCAAAGATTTTTATATTTCTTTTCTTTTAGTTTCCTCCCTAAACCTCTATCAAGATTTTAAAATATACCTTAACCGACCACCCCCCCCACCCCTTGAGATAAATGCATGTACTTTTTTTGTAGAAATATACCCCGGCCAAAGGACGATTCCTAAATAGTAGGCTTGGTATCGCTCACCTAGAAATAATCGACACCTAAATGGTACAAAAAGGTCTTCAAAATAGCCAAAATAATGGGGCAATTTCAAAACTATCTATCTATCTATCTATTGCCAGATGCCGTGATCCCCGAAGGGGTGGCCATGAACGAAACGCCCCCATGCACCTCTGTCCCCAGTCAGTCGACACGCCTCCTCCCATCCAGCACCGCTTTCACACATATACTTCTTAACTTCATTTATTCCACCTCTCTCTCGGTCTACCTCTCCCTCTCTGTCCTTCCACCTAACTATTGTACACTCTCTTAGTACATTATGAGTAATGCCCTCAATACCTTCTTTGCTTCAGTTTTTACAACAGAAGACCTCTGTGATATCCTTACACCATCGCCGATTCAGATTGATAATTCAGATGTTCTAAGCAATATCACCGTTACAGAGAAGTATTGAATTGTTTAGATAAACTCAAGGTAAATAAAACGCCTGGACCTGATACAATCTCACCTAGAGTTCTAAAGGAAGCTAAGGATGAGCTTTCCAAACCACTGACATTGCTATTCAATAAATCCTTGCAGTCTGAAACTATGCCTGATCAGTGGAAGCTAGCCAACGTAACACCGATATTAAAAAAAGGCAGCAAATACCTACCCAGTAACTATCGTCCAATTAGCTTAACCTCAGTTGTATGTAAAATGCTAGAAACACTCATAAGAGACAGACTCGTAAATCACTTAGAGGAAAATAACATACTGTACTTAACCCTTCTGGCACGGGCTCGCCCTCCTAAGGACGTTGTTGAGATCCGGGCGATATGACCGAAAAACGTATTTAATAGGCTACCCATATCTTTGTTATTTAAACTATCTATCTATCTATCTATCTATTGCCTGACGCCGTGATCCCCGAAGGGGTGGCCACGAACGAACCGCCCCCCATGCACCTCTGTCCCCAGTCAGTCGACGCCCCTCCCCCCAACCAGCACCGCCTTCGTTCATGTAGTTCCTCACTCCATCCTTCCACCTCATATTCGGTCTACCTCTCCCCCTCTGTCCCTCCACCTCGCTCTCGTACACCCTCTTAGTCATTCTCTCGCTTTCCATACGTTCCATATGGCCGAACCATCTCAAGTTGTTCCTTTTCACACTTTCCAGCACATCTACCTCCACACCACACCTCCTTCTTACTTCCTCATTAGTCTGTCTATCCCTCCATGTAACTCCGCACGCACTCCTTAATTTATTTAAACTGCTATCTCTAAACGTACTGCTGTTTCCAATCTGTAGACTGGCCTTTGAGTAGAGCTCTCTATTTAGTAGTAGCCTCTACGTCTCCAACGTAGAGCTATATACTTATCGTATAATTCCGTTCCGCTCTGGAGCGGGCAATTATCGTAATCACTAGCGCGATTAAATCGATAACATCTAGAGTAGTACCTTACTCTCTCTACTAGGTACGTTGTACACACTTTTGAGGCTACTATTTTGAAGGAAAATGAAAATATTGATGAGAAAGAAGAGAAAATTGTAGAACATTGTCCATCCTATCTGGCTCCTTAAGCCGCTGTCACGGGTCCACCGCGCAACCCGACCGGGCTTATTCTTAGTTTCTTACAGTAGATCCTCTGGAAAATGGCAAACTAGGCCTGTGTATCCAGCTCAGTGCCAGTACTTGCACTGCTGCGGTCGTTCACAGTGTTGTTGTTGTTGTTGTTGTTCCCTAAGCTGCCTGGCCGAACAGCCCCAAGTCCCTGAGGAAGGCCATGGCCACGATCGGGCTTTCCCACAGAGCTCTCATTGAGTGTAGGTTGTGTTGTTGGCGTAAGTGGTTGTGTGAAATGCAGTCTTCGATGATGTGTTTAATGGTATGGGGTGCTGTGTTACATCCCGGGCAGGCGTCGACAACGGAGTCATCCAGTCTCTTCTGATAGCTCAGGAGAGCTGGATGGTGTCCGCATCTCAGCCTGGCCAGGTGGACTCTGTCCTCGCGAGGGAGGGAGGATTCGGAAGGATGGATTTCGGGAGGTCGTGCATGCAGCTGCGTGTTGTCTGTGAGTGAGTGGATGGATTGGCGAGAGATATGAGTATGGATGTGCTTCTGGAAGTTGGTTCGGGGTGGGCAGGGAGGGAGAGAGGACAATAATTGTGTGTGATACCGTGTGCTGGGTGTTGTTTTGATATTTCTTGGTGTCTGTATTTACCTAATTGTAGTTTACAGGAGTTGAGCTAAGCTCGTGTTGTCCCGTCTCTCAGTCTACTTTTTATCCAATTTTTTCTTGAAAATATGGATATTCCTTGCCCCTACCACCTCCTCCTCCAGCCCATTCCATTTGTCAATACATCTATTTATTAGTGGCCCCTCCATCATTGACGAACATGCCTATTACATAAGGCATCCTCTTCAAACACTAATCCGCCGTAGTTTGAATCTACCGCGCAGAGCATTTAAAAACTGAGGAGCCTTCATCATGAGCGCACGCGACCTCACTCATGGCTTCAGTCATTATGAATTGGGTTCTCACTACGAAAAAACTTCGTAAAAAATAAAAACAAAAAGAAATTAAGAATAACTATCTAATAAGCTTTCCATCATATCGTGGATGTACTTGTGTGGATTTCTGACCAGACGCTGATTCAGGCGTCATTCCTCCTTCTCTGCTCTGCGTTCAGCCTGCCCGGACGTGTCTCCCCACGCTCCGCTGATTCCGCATTTGTTGCGTCCCTAGTGAGTTTTTTCTCATTTGTTTACTCCGGGATGTATAGAGTAAGGTTAGGATATGTGTAGCAGGAGTGTCCTGGGCTGGTTGCCCGCAGTGCAGTGTATTTTGGGTCGTGTGTTTGGGTCATCTATTTCGGATGTTCCCTCGTGGTCCTGTTGTGGACATGTGAACTTTTTCACAGTTAGTTAGCTTGTGTTGCAGGCGGCTTTCATTACGCGTTAGTTATTGCTGCCTTTTATCTTTCTGATGAGGTAAGCTGTGTTTACTGACGTTCCCAGCGTATTTTTCTTCACTTAGTGAAGTTTTTTCTGGGTCCCGAGTCAGTCTTCCCTTTGTCGGAAGTATTTGCTACAGTGGTGTGTTGGCGGTGGTTCCTGTTGTGATATTTCCAGTGTTTTGTGTATATTTCAACATTTATTATGCCGTCTACTTAGGCCTAGCCAGCCACGCGTAGCTTTGCCACATGTACAAGTGTTATTGTTTATTATTTATAAATATGCCCTACTGTGTCATGTGTATCCGGGTTTTAGTGGTGTATTGGCTAATTCCTCGGACTATGTTTGTTCCTGGTTTAGTTGTGTATTGGCTAATTCCACGGATTATTGTGTGGACTTAGGTTAGTCGTGCGTGGCTTCCTTCGTGTCCGTTGCACGATCAGATGGTGTCTGTTCGGGGTGGGTTTACTTCCGGCGGGTTTTTTCTCGGTTTCACCATGAAAAAAACCGGCCGAGAGCCGTGTTGGGCCACACGTGGTTTTCACACAGGCTGGTGTTCCCGGCGATGAGGTGTCTGTGGCTCTCCAGGACTGCGTCTCTGTTGGTACCTGGTTTCAGGCTCCCTTTGATTCCCGGCGGAATGACTTTACCCATCTATAAAACGCTGTTCATGCGAACATACGTTATGTAGTTTTTCTACCAGGTTTTACAAAACCACATGAAAAACCTAGCTGTTGTTAAGGGCTTTCCTCCCCGGCGATCTTTTACAAAGAAGTGGGGACAGGAACTTATGGGGTTAACTTTTTGACATCTCACCCGGCGGGTGTACCTTGGTAGGGTGGGATGAACAACTAAGTCAATTAGTTCATTAACCAATCCATTTAAGTGATACTATATGTATCGCCGCCTTTATACTTACGGCGATTGAAGGTTCAATTAGGGTTAACATCGTTTTTCACACCCGGGGGTGCTCCTAGGTGGAGGAAATAAGGAATTTACAATTCAATTTCGAGTTAACCACTTGATTTAGTGATACAATTAGGTATCGCCGCCTTCAACCTTACGGCGATCTTTTTGTGACAATTCGTTAGAAATCAGATCTCGTGTCAGCCTGCCCTGTGTTATTCTACTAAAATATTTCAAGGGCCGGCGTCTTTATGGGGGGTTGTTTTGGTTCCAAAAATTGAATCTTAAGACAGTCACCACCAGAAAGACTATAATCGCCATGCTGGACAGTTATATTATGTCAGAGGGTATTCTTCACTTTCTTCAAAAGATTTGTTTAGATATTCTGAACCCCGCCGTGTAGCGAGCTGTGATCTTTGTGTCATTACATCTCGTTATCCGGTGGGTTATTAACACTTGTGTGCGAACATGCTGGGTTAACCTTATGAGCATTAATTCCTGGAAATTTTCTTTTTTTCCAGAGCTGGGCTCCGGCGGACCAATACAGACCCGGCGGTAGTTTTCCCCACCAGTCTCTGTCATGGCTACCTCAGCCCCAGTCTTTGCCTTATGCACTACCCCTGATTGTGCCGGTATCCCTATTTTTGCGCATACCCGTTGCATAAGGTGTGTTAAATGTCTAGACCGTTCAAGGGGTCTCTGGGTTATGCGTAATTGTTCTTTTTGCTCCCAATTAGCAGTCAAGGTCCTTTGCGATGATGATAAGACCGCGGCAGTAGCTTTAAGAGAAGTACGGCAGCAGATGGCAGCTTACTCTACGATTGTTGCGCATAAATCACTTCAATGTGACAACGTCCCTCTTTGGGATCGTTTGCTGTTTGAACACCCTCCCCCTAAACGTTCCTCTAGAGTCACGAGTTATAAGCCGGCGGAGACTGGTCAGGGTTCTGTATCTTCGGCTACTACACCAAAACGTCCACGGGAGCCTACACCCCCGGCGTCCGCCTCATCGTCTCGGGAGAGATCTCGGTCTCGGTCACCTCTCAGACGCCAGTCTTCTAGTCGTGCCTCTTCACCAGCGAGTAAGAAGAGTAGGACGGAAAGTTCCACCAGTGGTCACGGCGAGGATTCCTCCAAATCTAAGAGTAGTTCTCGGTCACACCGTAGCCATAAATCCTCCAAAAAGGATTCCCATAAGAAAAAGTCCTTCCTACATTCACCAGTTTCTAGTGCCTCTCATAGTACCTCTACCTCAGACAAAGTTTGTGTTAGGCCTCCAGGGTCCAGTGCGGTGTCTGTCCCTAAAGAGGATTTACCTATTAATATTCTAACCCTGGAATTGGAAAGTTCAGGAGGTTCGATAATTGAGAATGTTTCAGACTCCCAAGAGAGTGTAGGCCAGGGCCTCGGTGTTTGGCGGTTTGCTCAGCCAGGGTCTGACCACCCTCGTCCGACTCAAACGAGTCACACAGTAGCTGATGTCCACAGGGACGCGGCGATCCCATCCTCTATTCCTGACTTATCTTGGCAACAAGGTACCCCAGCTTCGGCGGGGTCTTCTCAGGAGGATCAGGAGGAAAAAGACGAGGTTCTATAATTTCAGAGATGGAAGGGCAAGAGTCAGGCTCAGGCTTAGACGCCGCGCAGGATATTAATGATTCACCTGTAAGTTCATCATCTAACCAATTTGTTACTGCACAAGAAATTAATGGGCTACTTACTGATGCTTTATCTAAATTTTTTGGCCAACAACAGGAAACCCCCACTATGGACTTGGGGGCTCCCACGACAAGTTCTACGGTACGGCCTCTGATGACTTCAATTGCTTTATCTAAGATCCCTAACCCTCCCACTTTGTCACCATCAGGGGTTCCTAAGCCTGCTACGGCGGCATTGACAACTTCAAATGTCAGGGTCATCACAGACGTCAATCCACCCCCTCTAGACAAGGCGCCTCTCAGAAAGGTAGCTATGCCCTTGCTTTATGGACCAGACGAGTCATGGGTCCTTTTGACCCCCTCTAACCCAGAGCTCGCCCAACCTACCTTGTCAGGGGAACTCCCGGTACCGCGTGAGTGGGTCATCCAGGGCAATAAGTCAAAGAAATTGAGGGCCTTGGATAATTTGGGGAATGTACTAGACGTAAACATCAAGGCTATACCTAGTTATTATCACCAAGACTATTTTGTGTATGCTTCTAAACCAGCTTTACCCCCTGCCTCAGCTTCAAAACTATTTTCAGACTGGTCTAAGCTGGATGGGTTTAATGATATTAAGACCCTGTCAGCTCTTACTCCTGAACTTGATTTACAGACCGTCACAGACGAAGCAGCTAATCCAGTTTTGAAGGTGGGGCAGTTGGGGCCAGGACCTTGGGTAGATTGGGAGATAGAGGCTCAAAACTTTGCAACCACATTTACTTCTAAATCTTCCCACCAGATCCCTCAGGATACTCATTCTTGGTTCTCCATGCCGGTAGGTTCTGCCGGCGTAGTCCCAGCAGCCTTGTTTTCTTTCCTAGCTGCCCCTAAGATTAATCTTTGTGAGCTAAAAGACCCCTTCACTACCCCTACCCCTACTCACCTAGACAGAGAATTTAGGCTAAGGGGGAAAGCTTTTCGCCTGTTCTCTCAGTACATAGTGTCTCAACAGGTGGCTAAGTCTTTACTACGGTCCACTCAGGCAATCGCAGACGCGGATGCCAGAAGATCGGTTGAATTATCCCGGCGACTGCTCCTCCAGTCGTCAATCCAATCCTTGGGTGACATACGCACCGCCTTGCTTGAGGCGGTACGAGCAAGACAAGATCTCAGAATGTCTTTAGTTCGCAAGCTACCTGATCGCATTGCGAATCAGGTGATCATGTCACCAGTGCTTACTCCCTCTTTAATGTCCCCTGAAGTATGGCGAACAGTGTTCAATATGGCACAGGCCGTTAAGCACAGTCCCACTCCAGCTAAGAAACCTGCATTTAATTTCCCCAAACCCAGGCCATCTGCTAAAGCTCAGCCAGGGGGATCTAAACCCTTTCTTCTACCTAAGTCCTCCCACTCCCCCCAAGGTCAGTACAGGCATAGACAGAGTCGGTTTTCAGGTCAGAGAGGACGCGGCCAGCATAAGCCAGGTCAGGGCCAGTCTTCGGCCAACACCAGCCAGCCGGCAAAGCGTCCAGCACCACCAACCCCACCATCAAAAAACTAAAGTCTCTCTCACTCCCGGTGCCAACCTTAAGGCCGGAGGACCCGAGGGTAGTACAGCCGGCGAACCCTTGTCTGCTAACTGGGTCGTTCCGAACGTGCCACCAGGCATGGCCTTTAAACACTTGGGCACGGATGGTGGCACGCAAGGGCATCACTTGGCAGTGGCTCCGGCGACCTCGCTTACGTCAGCCGACAACGGCGAATTTTGTTTCTTTAGAGGTGGAGTCACTGGTCCAGGAAATGATTGCCAAGAATGTCATCATCCCGGTCCCCCCAAATTACCCTGTATTCACGTCCAAACTATTTTTGGTTCCCAAAAGGGACAGTGTTCAGATGAGGCCGGTCGTAGACCTGTCTTATCTGAACCTTCACATTCACAACGAATCTTTCAGAATGTTAACAGTACACCAAATCAGGCTAACACTTCCGCCGGGAGGTTGGATGTGTTCACTAGACCTAGACATTGGCACGTCTCGGTCAACAAAAGATTTCAAAGGTTTTTGGCCTTACGGATCAGGCACCAAAATTTTGTTTTTCAAAGGATGCCGTTCGGCTTGAACCTAGCACCTCGATTATTCACGAAATTAGTCCGGCAAGCCCTGATGCCATTGTTAAAACAGGGGATCAGAGTGTTGTGGTATCTGGACGACTGGCTGGTAGTGGCAGAGACACAACACTTATGCATAAAACATGTCAATATTATTTTAAATCATGTCAAAACTCTAGGCTTCAAGGTAAATCTGGTAAAGTCAAACCTTGTTCCCTCACGAGTAATTCAGTGGATAGGGCTGGTCTGGGACACGGCCGCTCTCACTCTGAGTCAGAGTGTGGACAATCGCAACAGGTTTCGCAGGAAACTGTTCATGTTTCTTCACAGTCTGACTACGACACGGAGGGTCTGGGAGTCTCTGGTAGGCTCTCTCAACTGGATTCAACTAACTGTCAAGTTGGGCCGGTTGAAAGTAAAACGATTAATATTGGAAGGCAACAAATATTTCCCGCTCTTACCGGCGGAAAAATTATGGCCCATCCCGAAATTAATCCACACCTTGCTAGCGGTCTGGGCAAAGAGGGAAACGTTGCATTCAATAATGTCATGGACCTCTCCTCCACCAACGGTATGGGTAGACACGGATGCGTCAGGCACAATAGGGTGGGGATTTCAGTCAAATCAGGGGCACCAGGGTCAGGGGCTTTGGTCCCACTTAGAAATCTCTCACATCAATGTCAAAGAATTACTAGTCCCCTTGTATTTCCTTCAGGCTCACGGGCCGGCGTTACAGGGCAAGTCGGTGGCCTTCAGGATGGACAATCTGAATGCAGTTCACTGTATTCAGAAACAAGGGTCAACGAGGTCAAGGAAGTTGCTAAACGTGTCGGAAGAGATTTTTACTCTCGCCAACAGACTAGACATTTACATTCACGCATCTTATCTCCCAGGCGTAGCGAATGTCTGGGCAGACGCTCTGTCCCGGAGACAGAGCACGACAGTAGAATGGGAGCTCAAGCAACCCATTTTCAACCTAATGATTGCAGAGCTCTCCCATCCACAAGTGGATCTTTTTGCGTCCGAGGAGACTCACAAACTCCCTCTATACCTCACCCGCCGGGCGAAAACGCCGGCAGGGGGGCCAGACGCTCTAGTGACAGACTGGAACAGATGGAGCTCCATCTATCTGTTTCCGCCGCCAGATGCGTCACTAATGTGCCACGTAGTGAACAAACTACGAGATTATCGAGGCTTAGTCTCGCTAGTCGCGCCGCTGTGGCCGGCGCAGTTGTGGTACCAGCAATTGAAAACGTGGTGCCCGGACCCGGTGTCGCTCCCGGTCGGGTATTTCCACTTAGACACGATTGGCAACCTAGCGACCTCGCTGACTTTTGCATTATGGACATTCAGGAGGCCAAGTGGCTAGCACCATACGGTAGAGATGTGACCAATAAATTAATCAATCAATATACTCAGTCTACAAAACGATAGTATCACTCACATTGGCAAGCTTTTACTTCCTGGATCATCAGAACGGAACAGAAGGTGCCGTCAGTGGCCTTAGTTTTCAATTATTTAAATTATCTGTTTGAGCAGAAACATTTATCTGTGGTAACATTAAAAAATCACTTAACTGCGATTAGAGTGCCCTTTTTAGACCTGACAGGTCTCTCCATACCGGTGGCGGAGGAAACAGGTTTTATGAGAGCTTGTTTTAAACTTCGCCCACCTCCCCGTCAGCTCATGCCTACTTGGTCTCTCGACAAAGCCTTGTCTTTACTTCACTCTCGTCTGTACCATAATACTGCAGACTTTGCATTACTCTTAAAAAAGGCGGTTTTCCTTATGGCTTTGGCCACCGGGAACAGAGTATCTGAGCTGGCGGCGATGAGAAACACACCTAATTGCCTTAGGTTTGGCAGACTGAATGAATGTATTTACATTGCACCTTCCCCAGGTTTTGTAGCCAAGAATGAGCACAGTGCACATGTGTTTTCTGAGTTCACGGTGCCAGCGTTGAAAAGGGGAAAGGTGCATCATAATTTATGTCCAGTGCAAGCTCTAACCAAATATTTGAGAGTAGCTCCTCTTAACCCCCAAGGTGCTTTATGGGTAGCAAGTACGGGTAAACGCTTACTTAAACGACGATTAGCCTCTCTTCTGGTCGAAGTCATTAAAGAGAGTAATCCCGGCATTGTGGGTAGGGCCCACGATTTACGCAAATGGGCAGCTTCTTTACGTTTCCTGAAAAAAAATTTCAGTAGAAGATATCGCGTCCACTCAGTTGTGGGCGTTTTTGTCTAGATACTTGTCAGTTGCTCTAGATAAACCTTCCTTACCATGTATAGCTTTAAGGCAGAGGGTCTAGGTGGCCCTGCAGTCACTTTTGTGTTTTTTCACGAGAAAGGGGGGGGGGGGGGGGGGGGCAGTCAGCTGACATAGGACACCCTAGACCCCGCCGGAGTATGAGAGCTGTGATACAATTTAAGGTTAATGTGATATGAAAATTTCTCAGTGAGAAATTGTGCTAGTACAATGTTAGTACAAAACAACGGTGTTGTTATAATAGTTTTAGCTGCGAAAGCAATCTAATACTGTATTAGAATAGTGGAGGTCCTTTGCAATTTATCTCCACGATTATTTTGGGGTTTATTATGTGCACATATAAACTTATAACTTGTTATTTTTGTCACCACTCGTTGAGTGGGGTGCCTTTGTAACTGCAGATCTGTGTTCAGAATCTTCAGGGTTACCCATTTTTTGTCAAGCAGGCTTCTTTGAAGCACGCACCTGCCTGAACCCCTTTTTCTTGTATATTTTTGGCCTACGCCACATTTAAATATATTTTTTCAAAAGTAAGAATACTATGTGGTTGTTTTTATTATCTGCTTTATAGAGTTATGATATGATTACGAATGTCCCCCTCCAGTCTTAGAAATCAGGCATGTTCGTCAATGATGGAGGGGCCACTAATAAATTATAGGTTTGACTCCTGTAAGGAGATAAAGAAAACCTAATATTTAGTAGTGGCCCGTAATCATTGACGACTGGGGCCCTCCCGACCGTCCCCTTCCCATTCGTTGATGTATTAAGGATTTTGGTTTACTTGATATGTCAGTGAAGGAGGAATGACGCCTGAATCAGCGTCTGGTCAGAAATCCACACAAGTACATCCACGATATGATGGAAAGCTTATTAGATAGTTATTCTTATTTCTTTTTGTTTTATTTTTTACGAAGTTTTTTCGTAGTGAGAACCCAATTCATAATGACTGAAGCCATGAGTGAGGTCGCGTGCGCTCATGATGAAGGCTCCTCAGTTTTTAAATGCTCTGCGCGGTAGATTCAAACTACGGCGGATTAGTGTTTGAAGAGGATGCCTTATGTAATAGGCATGTTCGTCAATGATTACGGGGCCACTACTAAATATTAGGTTTTCTTTATCTCCTTACAGGAGTCAAACCTATAATAGGGGAAGCTAAACTTCCTGATAACGTTCTTGCAGGTAGGTCTTTTTACTTTGTAGCTGTGGCCTCTAGTTATTCCTGTATCCATAATTAATATATCCTCCCTATCCAGCCTCTCCAGCCCCCGGGTGCATTTGTACATCATTATCATGTCTCTCTCCTCTCTTTTAGACTCGGTAGATTTAATTTGTCTAGCCTCCCTTCATATGGCAGCTCTCTGAGACTTGGAACCAATCTAGTAACTGCTCTCTGGATTCCTTCTAACTTGTGAATATGCTTCTTTAGATGCGGGGACCACACCACTGCTGCATACTCCAATCTTGGTCTAATCATACTCTTCATAATTTTCGCTACCATGGTCTCATCCAAGTACAGTAAACTTCCGTTAATCCGAAGGGCAGCGGACCGGCCCTCGTTCGGATTAGTGGATTTTTCGGATTATCGGACTTTACCCCTATGAACCTGTGTATGACAAAAACATTGAGGCATTAGGCCACCCAAATGACACAATGGTGCACACACACATATCATATGTTCATGAAATCACTTCAAAAGTTTACCATGGTCATTGTAGCCTATTACCTACTTCAAAACATTCAGATTAATGATCAAAGGAATCTGCTGATATAAACGTCTTCTTCTTCTTCCGTCTACTAGCGAGTTTGTCTTGCTCTTGAAGATCAGATCAGATGTGGTTCGGGAAGTAATGCCTTAACAACGGCACTTCCCTGAGAGGTTCTTGTAATTTTCATTTTGTGATTTTCCTTTTGTGACGTGCTCTGTTATATTATATTGTATTGAAAGCACCCTTGTCTTGTTGTCTTGAAAGCACCCTTGGGACGCTCCGATCACTGAACTATAAATAGTAGCATATCGGAACGTCCAAAGGTGCGTTTTCAAGCTCAAGACTAATACGTCCAAAGGTGCGTTTTCAAGCTCAAGACTGAATGCGCTTGCAGAAAATGCGGTTCAAGCCAGTAGCGCATCGGAGCGTCCCAAGGATGCGTTCAAGAGCAAAACAAACTCTCTAGCAGACGATGTGGAAGAAGAAGAAGAAGAAGGTGTTTACGTTTATATCAGTAGCTTACTTTGACCATTAATCTGAATGTTTTGAAGTAGGTAATAGGCTACAATGACAATGGTAAACTTTTAAAGTGAATTCATGAACATATGATATGTGTGTGCTCCATTATGTGTCATTTAAGTGGACTAATGCCTCAAAAAGGGGACTTTGGGACTTCTTGAAATTCGGACCATCGGGTGAATTCGGATTTGGCCTCAAATTGAAAAATTCGGACTATTGGGAGATTCGAATCATCGGTCGTCGGATTAACGGACTTTTACTGTAGTTCAGAGCAACTTTCATATTCCCGGCCATTGCATACATTCCGCTAAAGAGCTTGTTAATATGTTTCTCTGGCGACAAATTATCTTGTATAATCAACCCTAAATCCTTTTCTTTTTCGGCCTTGCTAATTATATTATCTCCCATCCTGTACTCCCAATTTGGTCTATTCACACTTCTTCCCATATTTAACACATGGCATTTACTTATATTAAATTTCATTTTCCACTTGGTGCTCCATTCGTATATTTTATCTAAATCCCCTTGCAGCTCCTCACAACTACTTTTATTTGTTATTTGTCTCATAACTTTTACGTCATCTGCAAACATTGACATGTAGGAGTTTATGCCTATCGGCAGGTCATTCACGTACATAAGGAACATGAGAGGTGCCAACACAGATCCCTGTGGCACACCACTCTCAACTTTCCGCCACGATGAGTAAGTTCCTCTAATGTTGGTCCTCATTTCCCTATCTGTTAAATAGCTCTCCATCCATTTCAGCAAACTCCCCCTGACACATCCTAGCGTCTCAAGCTTAGATAACAATCTCTTATGTGGTACCTTATCGAATGCTTTGGAAAGGTCTAAGTAGACGCAGTCCACCCATCCGCCTCTTTCTTGGAGTACATCTATCACCCTACTGTAATAACATAGCAAACTGGTAACACAAGATGTCCCTTCTCTGAATCCAAATTGCTTTGGGGTTATTATCTTCTTTCTCTCCAACATTTTCATCCATCTCTTCCTAATTAGCTTTTCACAAATCTTGCATACAATACTAGTAAGTGAAACTGGTCTATAGTTTAGAGGGTCCTCAGGGTTTCCATTCTTGTATATCGGAATGATATTAGCTCTTTTCCATTCAACAGGAACCTGTCCTTTATCTAAGGAAGCTTGAATTATGTCCCTCACTGGCTCCACTAATTGCTCTGCACACTCCTTTAAAACCCAGGCAGACACTTCATCCGGTCCCATAGCTTTCCTTACTTCAAGTCCTCTCATCGCAGATAACAGCTCATCTCTAGTTATTTCAATCTTACTAAGACCACTCTCCAGTACTCCCGCCTGTGGTTCGTCAAAACCTGCCTCTCTAGTAAAAACTGACCCCAATTTGTTATTCATTACCTCGCACATGTCCGATACATTTTCATACGTCCTAGCATCAACTCTTAATTTAGTAATTTGTTTCTTTACCTTCAACTTACTGTTTATATATTTATAAAATAATCTAGGATCACTTTCACATTTATTTACTATGTTCTTCTCATAGTTCATTTTAACTTGCCTAATTATGTTAACATATCTATTCCTCTCCTGTTTATATTTATTCCGATTACTCTCAGTGTTCCTTCTTCTTAATCTAGCCCAAGCTGCATCACGCCTACCCAAAGCTCTTTTGCATTTCAAATTAAACCAATCTTTCTGCTTAGTAAAATTTCCAGTTTTATATCTTGGGACAAACAGATTGGTTCCTACTCTATAAATTTTGAGGAATCTACTATATTTACCTTGTACGTCCTGTTCCTTCAAAATAAGATCCCAATCTACTCCCTCTAAATATCTTTTCAAGGATACATAATCAGCTTTACTATAATTTAATCTGTCATTTATGTAGCTATTGTCTAATCTATTGGCATTTGTGGGTGTGTTGCCATGTAGTTTAGTGGGTGGTCTTGGTTCGTGGAGGCTGCTGCCAGGAATTGAGTGCCTCTCATGTCCAGATGGTCTTTGACTTTGAGGATTTTGGTTTCTTGATGTAGATGATCTGTGGGTGCATTAGCTGTGCAGCCTGTAATGATCTTCAGGGCTTTGTTTTGAATAGTCTGTAAGGTCTTATGATGTGTTTCAGCTAGGTTAGAAGCCCAGGCTGGGCTTGCGTATTCCATTACTGATCTTATGTATTGTTTATATTATAGGTTTGACTCCTGTAAGGAGATAAAGAAAACCTAATATTTAGTAGTGGCCCCGTAATCATTGACGAACATGCCTATTACATAAGGCATCCTCTTCAAACACTAATCCGCCGTAGTTTTGAATCTACCGCGCAGAGCATTTAAAAACTGAGGAGCCTTCATCATGAGCGCACGCGACCTCACTCATGGCTTCAGTCATTATGAATTGGGTTCTCACTACGAAAAAACTTCGTAAAAAATAAAAACAAAAAGAAAATAAGAATAACTATCCAATAAGCTTTCCATCATATCGTGGATGTACTTGTGTGGATCTCTGACCAGACGCTGATTCAGGCGTCATTCTTCCTTCACTGACATATCAAGTAAACCAAAATCCTCAATACATCAACGAATGGGAAGGGGACGGTCGGGAGGGCCCCAGTCGTCAATGATTACGGGGCCACTACTAAATATTAGGTTTTCTTTATCTCCTTACAGGAGTCAAACCTATAATTTATTAGTGGCCCCTCCATCATTGACGAACATGCCTGATTTCTAAGACTGGAGGGGGACATTCGTAATCATATCATAACTCTAGAAAAGCAGATAATAAAAACAACCACATAGTATTCTTACTTTGAAAATATATTTAACAACGGCGTAGCCGAAAAAATACAAGAAAAAGGGGGTTCAGGCAGGTGCGTGCTTCAAAGAAGCCTGCCTGACAAAAAATGGGTAACCCTGAAGATTCTGAACACAGATCTGTAGTTACAAAGGCACCCCACTCAACGAGTGGTGACAAAAATAACAAGTTATAAGTTTATATGTGCACATAATAAACCCCAACATAAACTTGGAGATAAATTGCAAAGGAACTCCATTATTCTAAAATTAAATTGCTTTCGCAGCTAAACTACTCTAACAACACCGTTGTTTTGTACTTAACATTGTACTAGCACAATTTCTCACTGAGAAATTTTCATATCACATTTTAACCTTAAATTGTATCACAGCTCTCATACTCCGGCGGGGTCTAGGGTGTCCTATGTCAACTGACTGCACCCCCCCCCCCCCCCTTTCCCGTGAAAGTAAACAAAAGTGACTGCAGGGCCACCTAGACCCTCTGCCTTAAAGCTATACATGATAAGGAAGGTTTGTCTAGAGCAACTGACAAGTATCTAGACAGAAACGTATGATTAGACGCCCACAACTGCGTGGACGCTGTGTCTTCAACTGAAAAATATTTCAGGAAACGTAAAGAGGCTGCCCATTTGCGTAAATCGTGGGCCCGACCCACAACGCCGGGATTACTTTCTTTAATGACTTCTACCAGAAGAGAGGCTAATCGCCGTTTAAGTAAGCGTTTACCCGTACTTGCTACCCATAAAGCACCTTGGGGGTTTCGAGGAGCTACTCTCAAATATTTGGTTAGAGCTTGCACTGGACATAAATTATGATGCACCTTTCCCCTTTTTAACGCCGGCACCGTGAACTCAGAAAACACGTGTGCACTATGCTCATTCTTGGCTACAAAACCTGGGGAGGGTGCAATGGAAATACATTCATTAAGTCTACCAAACCTAAGACAATTAGGTGTGTTGCTCATCGCCGCCAGCTCAGACACTCTGTTTCCGGTGGCCAAAGCCAAAAGGAAAACCGACTTTTTTAAGAGTAATGCAAAGTCTGCAGTATTTTGGTACAGACGAGAGTGAAGCAAAGACAAAGCTTTGTCCAGAGACCAAGTAGGCATGAGCTGACGGGGAGGTGGGCGGAGTTTAAAACATGCTCTCATAAAATCTGTTTCCTCCGCTACCGGTATGGAAAGACCCGTAAGGTCTAAAAAGGGCACTCTAATCGCAGTTAAGTGATTTTTTAATGTTACCACAGATAAACGTTTCTGCTCAAACAGATAATTCAAATAATTAAAAACTAATGCCACTGAGGGTACAGTTTGTTCCGTCCTAACGATCCAAGAAGTAAAGGCTTGCCAATGTGATTGATACTGTCGTTTTGTAGACTGAGTATATTGATTAAGTAATTTATTTGTCACATCTCTACCGTATGGTGCTAGCCACTTGGCCTCCTGAATGTCCATAATGCAAAAGTCAGCGAGGTCGCTAGGTTGCCAATCGTGTCTAAGTGGAAATACCCGACCGGGAGCGATACCGGGTCCGGGCACCACATTTTCAATTGCTGGTACCACAACTGCGCCGGCCACAACTGCGCCGGCCACAACTGCGCCGGCCACAGTGGCGCGATTAGCGAGACTAAGCCTCGATAATCTCGTAGTTTGTCACTACGTGGCACATTAGTGACGCATCTGGCGGTGGAAACAGATAGATGGAGCTCCATCTGTTCCAGTCTGTCACTAGGGCGTCTGGCCCCCCTGCCGGCGTTTTTGCCCGGCGGGTGAGGTATAGAGGGAGTTTGTGAGTCTCCTCGGACGCAAAAAGATCCACTTGTGGATGGGAGAGCTCTGCAATCATTAGGTTGAAAATGGGTTGCTTGAGCTCCCATTCTACTGTCGTGCTCTGTCTCCGGGACAGAGCGTCTGCCCAGACGTTCGCTACGCCTGGAAGATAAGATGCGTGAAGATAAATATCTAGACTGTTGGCTAGAGCAAAAATCTCTTCCGACACGTTTAGCAACTTCCTTGACCTCGTTGACCCTTGTTTCTGAATACAGTGGACTGCATTCAGATTGTCCATTCTGAAGGCCACCGACTTGCCCCGTAACGCCGGGCCGTGAGCCTGAAGGAAATACAAGGGGACTAGTAATTCTTTGACATTGATGTGCGAGATTTCTAAGTGGGACCAAAGCCCCTGACCCTGGTGCCCCTGATTTGACTGAAATCCCCACCCTATTGTGCCTGACGCATCCGTGTCTACCCATACCGTTGGTGGAGGAGAGGTCCATGACATTATTGAGTGCAATGTTTCCCTCTTCGCCCAGACCGCTAGTAAGGTGTGGATTAATTTCGGGATGGGCCATAATTTTCCCGCCGGTAAGAGTGGGAAATATTTGTTGCCTTCCAATATTAATCGTTTTACTTTCAACCGGCCCAACTTGACAGTTAGTTGAATCCAGTTGAGAGAGCCGACCAGAGACTCCCAGACCCTTCGCGTCGTAGTCAGACTGTGAAGAAACCTGAACAGTTTCCTGCGAAACCTGTTGCGATTGTCCACACTCTGACTCAGAGTGAGAGCGGCGGTGTCCCAGACCAGCCCTATCCACTGAATTACTCGTGAGGGCACAAGGTTTGACTTTACCAGATTTACCTTGAACCCTAGAGTTTTGACATGATTTAAAATGATATTGACATGTTTTATGCATAATTGTTGTGTCTCTGCCACCACCAGCCAGTCGTCCAGATACCACAACACTCTGATCCCCTGTTTTAACAATGGCATCAGGGCTTGCCGGACTAGTTTTGTGAATAATCGAGGTGCCAGGTTCAAGCCGAACGGCATCCTCTGAAAAACAAAATTTTGGTGCCTGATCCGTAAGGCCAAAAACCTTTGAAATCTTTTGTTGACCGATACGTGCCAATAGGCGTCTGTCAGGTCTAGTGAACACATCCAACCTCCCGGCGGAAGTGTTAGCCTGATTTGGTGTACTGTTAACATTCTGAAAGATTCGTTGTGAATGTGAAGATTCAGATAAGACAGGTCTACGACCGGCCTCATCTGAACACTGTCCCTTTTGGGAACCAAAAATAGTTTGGACGTGAATACAGGGTAATTTGGGGGGACCGGGATGATGACATTCTTGGCAATCATTTCCTGGGCTAGAGACTCCACCTCTAAAGAAACAAAATTCGCCGTTGTCGGCTGACGTAATCGAGGTCGCCGGAGCCACTGCCAAGTGATGCCTTTGCGTGCCACCATCCGTGCCCAAGTGTTTAACGGCAATGCTTGGTGACACGTTCGGAACGACCCAGTTAGCAGACAAGGGTTCGCCGGCTGTACTACCCTCGGTTCCTCCGGCCTTAAGGTAGGCGCCGGGAGTGAGAGAGACTTTAGTTTTTTGATGGTGGGGTTGGTGCTGGACGCTTCGCCGGCTGGCTGGTGTTGGCCGAAGACTGGCCCTGACCTGGTTTATGTTGGCCGCGTCCTCTCTGACCTGAAAACCTACTCTGTCTATGCCTGAACTGACCCTGGGGGGAGTGGGAGGACTTAGGCGGAAGAAAAGGCTTAGATCCCCCTGGCTGAGCTTTAGTAGTAGGCCTGGGATTGGGGAAGTTAAATGCAGGTTTCTTAGAAGGGGTGGGACTGTGCTTAACGGCCTGTGCCATATTGAACACTGTTCGCCACACTTCAGGGGTCATTAAAGAGGGAGTAAGCACTGGTGACATTATAGGTTTGACTCCTGTAAGGAGATAAAGAAAACCTAATATTTAGTAGTGGCCCCGTAATCATTGACGAACATGCCTATTACATAAGGCATCCTCTTCAAACACTAATCCGCCGTAGTTTGAATCTACCGCGCAGAGCATTTAAAAACTGAGGAGCCTTCATCATGAGCGCACGCAACCTCACTCATGGCTTCAGTCATTATGAATTGGGTTCTCACTACGAAAAAACTTCGTAAAAAATAAAAACAAAAAGAAAATAAGAATAACTATCCAATAAGCTTTCCATCATATCGTGGATGTACTTGTGTGGATTTCTGACCAGACGCTGAATCAGGCGTCATTCCTCCTTCACTGACATATCAAGTAAACCAAAATCCTTAATACATCAACGAATGGGAAGGGGACGGTCGGGAGGGCCCCAGTCGTCAATGATTACGGGGCCACTACTAAATATTAGGTTTTCTTTATCTCCTTACAGGAGTCAAACCTATAATTTATTAGTGGCCCCTCCATCATTGACGAACATGCCTGATATCTAAGACTGGAGGGGGACATTCGTAATCATATCATAACTCTAGAAAAGCAGATAATAAAAACAACCACATAGTATTCTTACTTTTTGAAAAATGTATTTAATACGGCGTAGGCCGGAAATATACAAGAAAAAGGGGTTCAGGCAGGTGCGTGCTTCAAAGAAGCCTGCCCGACAAAAATGGGTAACCCTGAAGATTCTGAACACAGATCTGTAGTTACAAAAGGCACCCCACTCAACGAGTGGTGACAAAAATAATAAGTTATAAGTTTATATGTGCACATCATAAACCCCAAAATACATGTGGAGATCAATTGCCAATGAACTCCGTTGAACTAATATTACATTGCTTTCGCAGCTAAAACTACTATAACAACACCGTTGTTTTGTACTAAACCTTGTACTAGCACAAATTCTCGCAGAGAAATTTTCATATCACATTTTAACCTTAAATTGTATCACAGCTCTCATACTCCGGCGGGGTCTAGGGTGTCCTATGTCAACTGACTGCACCCCCCCCCCCCCCCCCCCCCCCCTTCCGTGAAAATAAACATAAGTGACTGCAGGGCCACCTAGACCCTCTGCCTTAAAGCTATACATGGTAAGGAAGGTTTGTCTAGAGCAACTGACAAGTATCTAGAGAGAAACGTATGATTAGACGCCCACAACTGTGTGGACGCAATATCTTCAACTGAAAAGTTTTTCAGGAAACGTAAAGAGGCCGCCCACTTGCGTAAACCGTGGGCCCTACCCACAACGCCGGGATTACTCTCTTTAATGACTTCTACCAGAAGAGAGGCTAATCGCCGTTTAAGTAAGCGTTTACCCGTACTCGCTACCCATAAAGCACCTTGGGGGTTATGAGGAGCTATTCTCAAATATTTGGTTAGAGCTTGCACTGGACATAAATTATGATGCACCTTTCCCCTTTTTAACGCCGGCACCGTGAACTCAGAAAACACGTGTGCACTATGCTCATTCTTGGCTACAAACGCCGGGGAGGGTGCAATGGAAATTGAATCATTAAGTCTACCAAACCTAAGACAATTAGGTGTGTTGCTCATCGCCGCCAGCTCAGACACTCTGTTTCCGGTGGCCAAAGCCAAAAGGAAAACTGCCTTCTTTAAGATTAAAGCAAAGTCTGCAGTATTTTGATACAGACGAGAATGAAGTAAAGACAAAGCTTTGTCCAGAGACCAAGTAGGCATGAGCTGACGGGGAGGTGGGCGGAGTTTAAAACACGCTCTCATAAATCCTGTTTCCTCCGCCACCGGTATGGATAGACCTGTAAGGTCGAAAAAGGGCACTCTAATCGCAGTTAAGTGATTCTTCAAAGTAACCACAGATAAACGTTTCTGCTCAAACAGATAGTTCAAGTAATTAAAAAACCAATGCCACTGAGGGTACAGTTTGTTCCATTCTAACAATCCAAGAAGTAAAAGCTTTCCAATGAGATTGATATTGTCGCTTAGTAGACTGAGTATATTGATTGAGCAATTTATTGGTCACATCCCTACCGTATGGTGCTAGCCACTTGGCCTCCTGAATGTCCATAATGCAAAAGTCAGCGAGGTCGCTAGGTTGCCAATCGTGTCTAAGTGGAAGTACCCGACCGGGAGCGATACCAGGTCCGGGCACCACATTATTAATTGCTGGTACCACACCTGCGCCGGCCACAGGGGCGCGATTAGCGAGACTAAGCCTCGATAAACTCGTAGTTTGTTCACTACGTGGCACATTAGTGACGCATCTGGCGGCGGAAACAGATAGATGGAGCTCCATCTGTTCCAGTCTGTCACTAGGGCGTCTGGCCCCCCTGCCGGCGTTATCGCCCGGCGGGTGAGGTATAGAGGGAGCTTGTGAGTCTCCTCGGACGCAAAAAGATCCACTTGTGGATGGGAGAGCTCCGCAATCATTAGGTCGAAAATGGGTTGCTTGAGCTCCCATTCTACTGTCGTGCTCTGTCTCCGGGACAGAGCGTCTGCCCAGACGTTCGCTACGCCTGGGAGATAAGATGCGTGAAGATAAATATCTAGACTGCTGGCTAGAACAAAAATCTCTTCCGACACGAGTAGCAACTTCCTTGACCTCGTTGACCCTTGTTTCTGAATACAGTGAACTGCATTCAGATTGTCCATTCTGAAGGCCACCGACTTGCCCCGTAACGCCGGGCCGTGAGCCTGAAGGAAATACAAGGGGACTAGTAACTCTTTGACATTTATGTGAGAGATTTCTAAGTGGGACCAAAGTCCCTGACCCTGGTGCCCCTGATTTGACTGAAATCCCCACCCTATGGTGCCTGACGCATCCGTGTCTACCCATACCGTTGGAGGAGGAGAGGTCCATGACATGATTGAGTGCAATGTTTCCCTCTTCGCCCAGACCGCTAGTAAGGTGTGGATTAATTTTGGTATGGGCCATAATTTTCCCGCCGGTAAGAGTGGGAAATATTTGTTGCCTTCCAATATTAATCGTTTTACTTTCAACCGGCCCAACTTGACAGTTAGCTGAATCCAGTTGAGAGAGCCGACCAGAGACTCCCAGACTCTTCGTGTCGTAGTCAGACTGTGAAGAAACCTGAACAGTTTCCTGCGAAACCTGTTGCGATTGTCCACACTCTGACTCAGAGTGAGAGCGGCGGTGTCCCAGACCAGCCCTATCCACTGAATTACTCTTGAGGGAACAAGGTTTGACTTTACCAGATTTACCTTGAAGCCTAGAGTTTTGACATGATTTAAAATGATATTGACATGTTTTATGCATAATTGTTGTGTCTCTGCCACCACCAGCCAGTCGTCTAGATACCACAACACTCTGATTCCCTGTTTTAACAACGGCATCAGGGCTTGCCGGACTAGTTTCGTGAATAATCGAGGTGCTAGGTTCAAACCGAACGGCATCCTCTGAAAAACAAAATTTTGGTGCCTGATCCTCAAGGCCAGAAACCTTTGAAATCTTTTGTTGACCGACACGTGCCAATAGGCGTCTGTCAGGTCTAGGGAACACATCCAGCCTCCCGGCGGAAGTGTTAGCCTGATTTGATGAACTGTTAACATTCTGAAAGACTCGTTGTAAATGTGAAGATTCAGATAAGACAGGTCTACGACCGGCCTCATCTGAACACTGTCCCGTTTGGGAACCAAAAACAGTTTTGACGTGAATACAGGGTAATCTGGAGGGACCGGGATGATGACATTCTTGGCAATCATCTCCTGGACCAGCGACTCCACCTCTAATGAAACACAATTTGCCGTTGTCGGCTGACGTAAGCGAGGTCGCCGGAGCCACTGCCAAGTGATGCCTTTGCGTGCCACCATCCGTGCCCAGGTTTTTAACGGCCATGCTTGGTGACACGTTCGGAACGACCCAGTTAGCAGACAAGGGTTCGCCGGCTGTACTTCCCTCGGTTCCTCCGGCTCTAAGACAGGCACTGGGAGTGAGAGAGACTTTAGTTTTTTGATGGTGGGTTTGGTGGTGTTGGACGCTTTGCCGGCTGGCTGGTGTGGGCCGAAGACTGGCCCTGCCCCGGCTTATACTGGCCGCGTCCCCTCTGTCCTGAAAACCCTCTCTGTCTATGCCTGAACTGACCCAGGGGGGATTGGGAGGACTTAGGCGGAAGAAACGGCTTAGAACCCCCTGGCTGAGCTTTAGTAGGAGGCTTAGGTTTGGGGAAGTTAAATGCAGGTTTCTTAGCCTGTGCGGGACTGTGCTTCACGGCCTGTGCCATGTTAAACACTGTTCGCCATACATCAGGGGACATTAAAGAAGGAGTAAGTACTGGGGACATTACCACCTGGTTAGCAATGCGATCAGGCAGCTTGCGAACTAATGACATCCTAAGATCCTGTCGTGCTCGCACCGCCTCAAGTAAGGCTGTGCGTATGTCACCTAAGGATTGAATCGACGACTGAAGAATCAGACGCCGGGATAACTCAACTGATCTTCGAGCATCCGCGTCTGCGATTGCCTGAGTAGACCTGAGTAAAGACTTAGCCACCTGTTGAGAAACTATGTACTGTGAAAACAGGCGGAAAGCTTTTCCCCTTAGCCTAAATTCTCTGTCTAGGTGAGAAGGGGTAGGGGTAGTGAATGGTTCCTTTAGTTCACAAAGATTAATCTTAGGGGCAGCTAGAAAAGAAAATAAAGCTGACGGAACTCCGCCGGCAGAACCTACCGGCATGGAGAACCATGAATGTGTATCCTGAGGGATCTGGTGGGAAGATTTAGAAGTGAAAGTGGTTGCAAAGTTTTGAGCCTCTACCTCCCAATCCACCCAAGGTCCTGGTCCCAACTGTGGGCCACCCAAGGTCCTGGTCCAACAACAACTGTCCCACCTTCAACACTGGATTAGCTGTCTCGTCTGTGACGGTCTGTAAATCTAGTTCAGGAGTAAGAGCCGACAGAGCCTTAATATCATTAAACCCAACCAGCTTAGACCAGTCTGAAAAAAGTTTTGAAGCTGAGGCAGGGGGTAAAGCAGGCTTAGATGCATAAACAAAATAATCCTGATGATAATAACTAGGTATAGCCTTGATATTTACGTCCAAAACATTACCCAAGGCATCCAATGCCCCTAATTTCTTTGACTTATTTCCCTGGATAAACCACTCACGTGGTACCGGGAGTTCCCCTGACAAGGTAGGCTGGGCAAGCTCTGGCTTAGAGGGGTTCAAAGGAACCCATGACTCGTCTGGCCCATAAAGCAGGGGCATAGCTACCTTTCTAAGAGGCGCTTTGTCTAGAGGGGGTGGATTAACATCCGTAATGACCCTGACATTTGACGTAGTGAATGCCGCCGTAGCTGGCTTAGAGCTCCCTGCCGGTGACAGATTAGGAGGGTTAGGAATCTTAGATAAATCGATTGACGTTATCAGAGGCCGTACCACAGAACTTGTCAAGGGAGCCCCCAAGTCCATTGTGGGGTTTTCTCGTTGTTGATTAAAGAATTTAGATAGAGCATGAGTAAGTAACCCATCAATTTCTTGTGCTGTAACAAACTGGTTAGATGCAGAACTTTCAGGTGAATCAATATTATCATGAGCGGCGTCCAGGCCTGAGCCTGACCCTTGTCCATCCCTATCTGAAATCATTGACACTTCATCTTGTTCCTCCTGAGAAGACCCCGCCGAGGCAGGGGCACCTTGTTTCCAAGATAAGTCAGGGATAGAGGATGGGGTCGCCGCGTCCCTGTGGACATCGGCTACTGTGTGACTCGTATGAGTCGGACGTGGATGGTCAGACCCTGGCTGAGCAAACCGCCAAACACCGAGGCTCTGGCCTACGCTCTCTTGAGAGTCTGAAACATTCTCAATTATTGAATTTCCTGAACTTTCCGTTTCTAGGGTTAAAATATCAATAGGTAAATCTTGTTTAGGGACAGGCGCTTCACTATACTCTGAGGCTGTAACAGAAACATTTTCAGGTGTAGAGGTACGATGAGATGCACTAGACTTAGGAGAATGTCGAGAGGACTTCCTATGGGAATCCTTTTTGGAGGATTTGTGGCTACGGTGTGACCGCGAACTAGACCTAGGTTTGGAAGAATCACCACCATGACCACTGGGGGAAGCTTCAGTCTTACACTTCTTACTAGCCGGGGAAGAGGCCCGACTTGAAGACTGCTGTCTGAGAGGTGACCTTGACCTCGATCTCGCCTGCGACGAGGAGGTGGCTGCCGGGGGAGTAGGCTCTCTCGGGCGTTTAGACGTATCCACAGACGATACAGAACCCTGGCTAGTCTCTGTCGGCTTAAAACCCGTTACTCTAGAGGTACGTTTAGGGGGAGGGTGCTCTGACAGCAACTTATCCCAAAGTGGGACGTTGTCACATTGAAGTGACTTATGTGCGACAATGGTAGTGTAGGCCGACATTTGTTGTCTGACCTCTCTCAACGCTACCGCCGCGGTCTTGTCATTGTCACACAGGACTTTATTGGCTAATTGGGAGCAAAAGGAACAATTAAGTGTAACCCAGAGACCCCTTGAACGGTCTAGACATCTAACACACCTTATGCAAAGGGTATGCGCAAAAATTGGGATACCCGCGCAAGTAGGGGTAATGCACAGGGCAAAAACTGGGGCCACAGTAGCCATGACAGAGACTGGTGTGAGGAAACTACCGCCGGGTCTGTATTGGTCCGCCGGAGCTCAGCTCTGGAAAAATAAAGAAAAATTTCCAGGAATTAATGCTCATAAGGTTAACCCAAGTGTTCGCATACAAGTGTTAATAACCCGCCGGGTAACGGGATGCAAAGACACAGCTAACACATCTCGCTACGCGGCGGGGTGTAAAGAGGCTAAACAAATCTTCTTAGCTAAAGAACATGAAGAATACCCTCTGATATAATGGTCCAGTATGGCACTTATAGTCTGTAGGAGGTGGTGACTGTCTCAAGATTCAATTTTGTAACAAAGCCCCCCTCATAAAGACGCCGGCCCTTGAAATATTTTAGTAGAATAGCCCAGGGCAGGAATATACGAGATCTGATTTTTTAACGAATTGTCCCAAACGATCGTCGTAAAAATAGAAGGCGGCGATACTGAAAGTATCACCCAATTAAGGTTAATCGAAATTGAATTTGTTTATAAATTCCTTAGTTCCTCCACTTAGGGGCACCCGCCGGGTGTGGGAATCGATTTGGTTAAACCTCACTGAACCTTCAATTGCCGTAAGAGTAAAGGCAGCGATACACAGAGTATCACTCAAATGGATTGGTTAACTATATGAGACCTAAGTCGTTTATCCCACCCTGCTCAGGTGCACCCGCCGGGTGAGAAGTCTAAAAGTTAACCCCACAAGTTCCTGACCCCACTTCTTTGTAAAAGATCGCCGGGGAGGAACGCCTAAACAACAGCTAGGTTTTCCATGTGGTTGTCGTAAACCAGGTAGAAAAAACCTATAAAAACGAGTGTTCTCAAGAACGTCGTTTTTTATATATATCTATATATATATGTAAGGATGGGTACAGCCATCCCGCCGGGAATTTAAAGGAGGCCTGAAACCAGGCACCCACAGAGACGCAGTCCTGGAGAGCCACAGACACCTCCCCACGCCGGGGAACCAGCCAGAGTTAAAAACCACGTGTGGCCCAACACTGCTCATCGGTCAGGATTTTTCATGGTGAAACCGAGAAAAACCCGCCGGAAGGCAAACCCCACCCTGAACAGACACCATCTGAACAATACGACACGAGGAGAGACACGCACGACTAACCAAGGTCACAACATAATCCGTGGAATTAGCCAATACACAACTAAACCAGGAAACAATTATAGTCCGAGGAATTAGCCAATACACAACTAAAACCCGGATACACATGACACAGTAGGGCATATTTATAAAATAAATAATAACACTTAGACATGTGGCAAAGCTACGAGCGGCTGGCTAGGCCTAGGTAGACGGCATGAAAATAGTTGAAATATAAACACACACTGGAAAATCACAACAGGAACCACCGCCAACACACCACCGTAGCGATAACTTCCCACCCCGGGAAGCCTGACACGGACCCAGAAAAAACTTCACTAAGTGAAGAAAAATACGCTGGGAACGTCAGCAAACACACAGCTAACCTCATCAGAAGGATAAAGGGCAGCAATAATTAACGCGTAATGAAAGCCGCCTGCATCACCAACTAACACAACTGTGAAAAGTTCACGTGTCCACAACAGGACCACGAGGGTACATCCGAAATAGATGCCCCATACACACGACCCAAAATACACTGCACTGCGGGCAACCAGCCCAGGACACTCCTGCTACGCCTATCCTAACCTTACTCGATACATCCTAGAGTAAACAAATGAGAAAAAACTCACTAGGGACGCAACGAATGCGGAACCAGCGGAGCCTGAAAGGTACGTCCGGGCAGGCTGAGCGCAGAGCAAAGAAGGAGGAATGACGCCTGATTCAGCGTCTGGTCAGAAATCCACACAAGTACATCCACGATATGATGGAAAGCTTATTGGATAGTTATTCTTATTTTCTTTTTGTTTTTATTTTTTACGAAGTTTTTTCGTAGTGAGAACCCAATTCATAATGACTGAAGCCATGAGTGAGGTCGCGTGCGCTCATGATGAAGGCTCCTCAGTTTTTAAATGCTCTGCGCGGTAGATTCAAACTACGGCGGATTAGTGTTTGAAGAGGATGCCTTATGTAATAGGCATGTTCGTCAATGATGGAGGGGCCACTAATAAATAACCACCTGATTAGCAATGCGATCAGGTAGCTTGCGAACTAACGACATCCTAAGATCTTGTCGTGCTCGTACCGCCTCAAGCAAGGCGGTACGTATGTCACCCAAGGATTGGATTGACGACTGAAGAATCAGTCGCCGGGATAACTCAACCGATCTTCGAGCATCCGCATCTGCGATTGCCTGAGTGGACCGTAGTAAAGACTTAGCCACCTGCTGAGATACTATGTACTGCGAGAACAGGCGAAAAGCTTTTCCCCGTAGCCTAAATTCTCTGTCTAGGTGAGAAGGGGTAGGGGTAGTGAACAGGTCCTTCAGCTCACAAAGATTAATCTTAGGGGCAGCTAGAAATGAAAACAAAGCTGACGGGACTCCGCCGGCAGAACCCACCGGCATGGAGAACCATGAATGAGTATCCTGAGGTATCTGGTGGGAAGATTTAGAAGTGAAAGTGGTTGCAAAGTTTTGAGCCTCTACCTCCCAATCTCCTGGTCCCAACTGTCCCACCTTCAAAACTGGATTAGCTGCGTCGTCTGTGACGGTCTGTAAATCTAGTTCAGGAGTGAGAGCTGACAGAGTCTTAATATCATTAAACCCATCCAGCTTAGACCAGTCTGAAAATAGTTTTGAAGCTGAGGCAGGGGGTAAAGCAGGCTTAGAAGCATACACAAAATAATCTTGATGATAATAACTAGGTATAGCCTTGATGTTTACGTCCAGAACATTACCCAAAGTATCCACGGCCCTTAGTTTCTTTGACTTATTGCCCTGGATGACCCACTCACGCGGTGTACCGGGAGTTCCCCTGACAAAGTAGGTTGGGCAAGCTCTGGTTTAGAGGAGTTCAAAAGAACCCATGACTCGTCTGGCCCATAAAGTAAGGGCATAGCTACCTTTCTAAGAGGCGCTTTGTCTAGAGGGGGTGGATTGACATCCGTTATGACCCTGACATTTGAAGTTGTCAAAGCCGCCGTAGCAGGCCTAGTGATCCCTGAGGTTAACAGAGTGGGAGGGTTAGGGATCTTAGATAAATCAATCGAAGTCATCAGAGGCCGTACCGTAGAACTTGTCTTGGGAGCCCCCAAGTCCATTGTGGGGTTTTCCTGTTGTTGGCCAAAACATTTAGATAAAGCATGAGTAAGCAGCCCATTAATTTCTTGTGCCGTAACAAACTGGTTTGATGAAGAACTTACAGGTGAATCATTAGTATCCTGTGCGGCGTCCAAGCCTGAGCCTGACCCTTGTCCTTCCATCTCCGAAATTATAGAAACTTCATCTTTCTCCTCCTGATCCTCCTGAGAAGACCCCGCCGAGGCAGGGGTACCTTGTTGCCAAGATAAGTCTGGCATAGAGGATGAGATCGCCGCGTCCCTGTGGACATCGGCTACTGTGTGACTCGTTTGAGTCGGACGTGGGTGATCAGACCTTGGTTGAGCAAACCGCTAAACACCGAGGCCCTGGCCTACGCTCTCTTGAGAGTCTGAAACATTCTCAATTACTGAACCCCCTGAACTTTCCAATTCCAGGGTTAAAATATTAAGTGGCAAATCCTCTTTTGGGACAGGCACTGCACTGGACTCTTGGGCCTTAACACAAACTCTGTCTGGGGTAGAGGTACGATGAGATGCACTAGAAGTTGGTGAATGTCGAGAGGACTTCCGTTTATGAGAATCCTTTTTAGAGGATTTATGGCTACGGTGTGACCGCGAACTATTCTTAGATCTAGAGGAATCCTCGCCGTGACCACTGGTGGAACCTTCCGTCCTGCTCTTCTTACTCGCCGGTGAAGAGGCCCGACTAGATGACTGGTGTCTAAGAGGAGACCTAGACCGGGATCTCGCCCGAGTCGAAGAGGCGGATACCGGGGGTGTAGGCTCTCTTGGGCGTTTAGGTGTAGCCGCAGAGGATACAGAACCCTGACCAGTCTCCGCCGGCTTAATACTCGTGACTCTAGAGGAACGTTTAGGGGGAGGGTGTTCGGAGAGCAATCTATCCCAAAGTGGGACGTTGTCACATTGAAGTGATTTATGTGCAACAATGGTAGTGTAAGCTGACATCTGTTGCCTAACCTCTCTCAAGGCTACCGCCGCGGTCTTATCATTATCACAAAGGACCTTTAAAGCTAATTGGGAGCAAAAAGAACAATTACGCATAACCCAGAGACCCCTTGAACGGTCTAGACATTTAACACACCTTATGCAACGGGTATGCGCAAAAATAGGGATACCAGCACAAGCAGGGGTAGTGCACAAAGCAAAAACTGGGGCCACGGTAGCCATGACAGAGACTGGTGGGAGGAAACTACCGCCGGGTCTGTATTGGTCCGCCGGAGCTCAGCTCTGGAAAAAAAGAAAATTTCCAGGAATTAATGCTCATAAGGTTAACCCAACATGTTCGCACACAAGTGTTAATAACCCGCCGGGTAACGAGATGTAATGGCACAAACACAGCTCGCTACGCGGTGGGGTTCAGAAAATCTAAACAAATCTTTTGTTAAAGAAAGTGAAGAATACCCTCTGATATAATATAACGGTCCAGCATGGCGCTTATAGTCTCTTGGTGGTGGCGACTGTCTCAAGATTCAATTTTGTAACAAAGCAACCCCCCAAAAAGATGCCGGCCCTTGAAATATTTTAGTAGAATAGCACAGGGCAGGATGATACGAGATCTGATGTCTAACGAATTGTCACAAAAGATCGCCGTAAGTTAGAAGGCGGCGATACCTACTTGTATCACTAAATTAAGTGGTTAAATCAAAATCGAATTTTGTAAATTCCTTAGTTCCTCCACCTAGGAGCACCCGCCGGGTGAGAAGAATCGATATATTAACCTAAATTGAACCTTCAATCGCCGTAAGAGTAAAGGCGGCGATACACATAGTATCACAAAAATGGATTGGTTAACTAACTGAAAGACATAAGTCGTTCATCCCACCCTACCCAGGTGCACCCGCCGGGTGAGATGTCCAAACGTTAACCCCATAAGTTCCTGTCCCCACTTCTTTGTAAAAGATCGCCGGGGAGGAAAGCCTAAAACAACAGCTAGGTTTTTCAAGTGGTTTTTGTAAAACCGGGTAGAAAAACTACATAACGTATGTCCGCATGAACAACGTTTTATAGATGGGAACAGCCATCCCGCCGGGAATCAAAGGAGGCCTGAAACCAGGCATCCACAGAGACGCAGTCCTGGAGAGCCACAGACACCCCAACGCCGGGGAAACAAGCCAGTGTTAACAACCACGTGTGGCCCAACACGGCTCGCGGCCGAGATTTTCATGGTGAAACCGAGAAAACCCCGCCGGAAGGCAACCCACCCTGAACAGACACCATCTGAACAACAAGAGACACGAGGAGAGCCACGCACGACAACCCCAAGGTCACTCCATAATCCGTGGAATTAGCCAATACACAACTAAACCAGGAAACAATTATAGTCCGAGGAATTAGCCAATACACAACTAAAACCCGGATACACATGACACAGTAGGGCATATTTATCAATAATAAACAATAACACTAGTACATGTGGCAAAGCTACGAGCGGCTGGCTAGGCCTAGGTAGACGGCATAATAAAAGTTGAAATATACACAAACACTGGAAATATCACAACAGGAACCACCGCCAACACACCACCGTAGCACAAACTTCCGACCAAGGGAAGACTGACTCGGGACCCAGAAAAAACTTCACTAAGTGAAGAAAAATACGCTGGGAACGTCAGAAACAAAGCTTACCTCATCAGAAAGATAAAAGGCAGCACTAACTAACGCGTAGTGAAAGCCGCCTGCATCACAAACTAACTCGGCTGTGAAAAAATTCACATGTCCACAACGGGACCACGAGGGCACATCCGAAATAGATGCCCCATACACTCGACCCAAAATACACTGCACTGCGGGCAACCAGCCCAGGACACTCCTGCTACGCCTATCCTAACCTTACTCGATACATCCTAGAGTAAACAAATGAGAAAAAACTCACTAGGGACGCCACGAATGCGGAACTAGCGGAGCGTGGGGAGGCACGTCCGGGCAGGCTGAACGCAGAGCAGAGAAGGAAGAATGACGCCTGAATCAGCGTCTGGTCCACACAAGTACATCCACGATATGATGGAAAGCTTATTGGATAGTTATTCTTATTTTGTTTTTGTTTTTATTTTTTACGAAGTTTTTTTCGTAGTGAGAACCCAATTCATAATGACTGAAGCCATGAGTGAGGTCGCGTGCGCTCATGATGAAGGCTCCTCAGTTTTTAAATGCTCTGCGCGGTAGATTCAAAACTACGGCGGATTAGTGTTTGAAGAGGATGCCTTATGTAATAGGCATGTTCGTCAATGATGGAGGGGCCACTAATAAATACTGTGGTGGTAGTTTCTTTGTTGTGTCCAAATTTTGTGTGAGCAAGTGACCTGAGGGCGTTAAGTCTGGGTGTCAGTTTCTTTTTAATGTTTGTGGTGTGCTGTTTGAATGTCATATGAGTATCATATGTTACTCCTAGGATTTTGGGTGTGTGTGTATGTGTTAGGGGTGTGTTGTTTATGGTGAGTTGAGGGATGTATTCGTGTTCACCTGTCCAGCTTGTGAGCAGGGTTGCGGTGGATTTGGCTGGGGCTAGATTAAGTCTGTTTGTAGTGCACCAGCCATGTAGTGTGTTGAGATAGGGTTGAAGGAGATCTGTTGCTCTTCTTGGGTCATGGTGTGTGCATGTGAGTGTTATGTCATCTGCATAGGAGGCTAAGTTTATTTGGGGAGTATTGGGTGTAGTTATATCGTGCATGTACAGATTGAAGAGTGCGGGCGATAGGACGGATCCTTGTGGGACTCCGTTTGGAAAGTTTCTGATTTTAGATGACTGACCGGCAAAAGATACGTGTGCACATCTGCCTGCTAGGAAGTTGGCCAGCCACCTTTTTGTGTTGTTGTGCATGTTTGTGTTGTAGATTTTGTTTGTTAGGTTGTGGCGGGGGATGGCATCGAAGACTTTACTAATGTCGAGTGTGGCTAATAGTGATCTGTGTGGTGGTCTAGCTGAGTTGATGCCGTCGAAAGCTCTTTGTGTAAGGTCTGTGAGAAGAGTGTTTGTGGAGTGCAGTGGCCTAAAGCCATGTTGTGTTGGAGCTAGGGGTAGGTTCACAGTGTTGGCGGCGGCGGTAGCAGACGCAACATTTTTACTATTCTGTATTTTTGTTTTATAATCAAACTTCAAATCTTGTCTTCCCCATGCTTTATCAAGATTACTTTCAAACTCCCTCATTGATTCGGAATCGACTACATACTGGGGCAGTGCGTTCCACTCATTTACCACTCTATCACAAAATGAGTTCTTTGCCTTCTCAAGCCTATTTCTTTCTTTGTAAATTTTCTTAGAGTGTCCTCTCGTTCTTGTTCCCTCCCGCATCAAGAAGATACCTTCACACACATCCTCATCATACTTTCCTGACACTATCTTAAAAGTCTCTATCATATCCCCTCTCTTTCTCCTATATGCCAGTGTCGGAAGCCCCAGTGTCCTCAACCTCTGCTCATAGCCCGCGTTCTTCAACGTTGGTACCAGCTTGCTAGCTCTCCTCTGCACTTTCTCCACTGCTTCTATATCCTTTACCATATATGGAGCCCACACCTGGTTCGCATATTCCAGGTCCGGCCTAACCAGCGCTGTATAGAGATTCTTGAAGATTTCTTCGTCAAGTGACACAAATGTCCTCCTTATCAGCCCTACAATTCTATTGGCTTTGTTTATCTTTTCCGCTAAATGTTCTGAGAAATTTAACTTATTGTCTATCACTACTCCTATATCCTTTTCTGCATTCACTTCCTCCATCGCTTCAAACATACTGTATCCTACCTTGTCTATCTTGCTTGTCCCAATCCGCATATACTTGCATTTTTTTGGTTGAAAAGGCATTAACCAATGCTCAGACCATCCCTTCATGCCCTCCACATCTCCTTGAAGCAAACCCACATCTTCCTTACTCCTCACTCTTCTATACAGCTTAGTGTCATCCGCATACAGGTATACCTCACTTCCATTAGTTATAACTTCAGGTAAGTCGTTGATAAATATAACGAACAGCAGTGGTCCCAACACAGATCCCTGAGGTACCCCCCTTGTAATTTCCCTCCACCCCGAGCCTATTCCATTCATCAGTACCCTCTGTCTCCGATCTTTCAGGAAGGCTTCTATCCATTTCACACATTTCTCCCCTATATTATAGCTTCTAACTTTCTCTATTAACCTTTTATGTGGGACCTTATCGAAGGCCTTCATAAAATCGCAATATACCACGTCTATTACATCACCATCTTCTAGAATTTGCATCCAATCATCTACCACCTTAATTAGCTGTAGTACCGTCGACCTCCCCGGCAAGAATCCGAACTGTCTCCCACTGAAAAGTTGGTTTGACTTCATATGCTCCATTATTCCTTCTCTAATTACCGTTTCTAATAGTTTACACACAACACTTGTCAAACTGACTGGTCTATAATTCCCTGGGTCATTTCTCTTTCCCTTCTTAAATATAGCTGTTATGTTCGCCTCTCTCCAGTCCATCGGGATTTGTCCTGTTGTTGTTGTTGTTCCCCAAGCTGCCTGGCCGAACAGCCCCAAGGCCCCGAGCAAGGCCATAACCGAGCGCCCTCACAGAACCCTCCCTGCCTACCACAATAAAGCCTGGGTGATCGAAGCCACTCCATGGCGGGGAGCTGAGGAGAGTGCGGAAACGCCCGGGAAACCAAAGCACCACCCAGGGCCCTGTGCCCCTCAGCAATTATGAAGAGAAAGTGAGCAAGTGATTTGTCCTGTATTAAACGATACCTCAAAAAACATTTTCAATGGCTCTACTAACATCTCACCTCCTTCCTTTATGATTCTTGGGTGTATCCCATCCGGTCCCGGGGACTTACTTCTGTTCATTTTTTCTATAGCCCTTCTTATTCTAGCATGGGAAAACTCTACTAGTTCTAGTGCCGGTGCCTGTTTGATGGGAATAGTAGGCACTGCATCATCCGACTCCACTGTTAGTACCCCCCCAAAGTATTTCCCCAGCACCTCTGCTTTCTCCTTATCAGTCTCCGCTCTACTCCCATCATCCAACCCCCCTACCAGCTCTGGGATCCCTACTCTTCTTGTTAACTTTTCCTGAATGTACTTCCAGAATATTTTTGGATTATCCTTCACATTTCTAGCAATCTCTCTCTCCCTCTCCTTCACCCCCCTCCTTGTCTCCCACCTTATTTTATTGTTTATTTGTCTGCGTTCCAGATCCACTTCTTTAGCTTCTAGACCCCCTGTTCTTTTTTAACAATATTAGTCTTTCCCACAATCGTTTCTTTCTTCTAATCAATGTCCAAAGCTTTCTTTTCATTGGCAATTCTGGGTTCGTTCTTTTCCTCAATTTTGTTTTATCCTTATATTCCCTTACTGGTACACTTTTGGATACAGCATTCTCCAATCATCCTTTTCGCGCTACACTCACTGACAACACACTTTTTTCTGGTGCTCTGTTTCTGTGCCTACCACACCTGTCACCTCCCCTTTGGGGGAGTTGTGGGCCTTATTTAAGGTACCTGTGATTCTAGACAGATGATCCGTGCTGTAGGCACGCTAAATATTTGGGCTCAAATGTGTTTTTCTTGGAGTGTAGCGTCGAAACTGGAGGTTACTTCATTTTTTGCCATCTGCGCATGCGTCGCCGCTTGGACGACACTCGTTCAATTAGGCTTTGCCTTTTGTATTCATTTCACTTGTGGTGGATTTAGTTTTGTCTTTAGTAAGATTCTTGTCATTAAAGTTTTTTGTCACTGCCTTCATTTTGCTTTTCTTTTCGCGTTCTTAGGCCTAGGTTTACTTGTGCCCTTCTCGTTGGTTGGAAGGGGGGCGCTGACTCTTGTAGGGCCGATCCCTTTTCTGGTCTTTTTCTTGTTGCTTACTCTCATCAAGAGTACAGGAACTAGTGCGCCCTGTAATTTCATATATTACTGACTCAAGTAACGTTTCGGCTACCTTCCATTTTTAGCCTAGCCTAGAAGGGGGGCGTTTTGGTTTACGACTCTGCGGCCTCCTCAATCTGGCATAATCTGCCCCTGTATTGTTGGGCGGCCCCAGTGCTCTGTCTGCCTGACGCTTCGGTCACTTGTTGCTTCCCCTCATCAAGGGTACAGTACCTGGGGGCTCCCTGTAATTTCATATATTACTGACTCAGGTACCAAATAGGCTAACTTCAGTTTTTTAGCCTAGCCTATTCAAATGACTCGTGTACCGAATAGGCTAACTTCCGTTTTTAGCATAGCCTAGAAGGGGGGCGTTTTGGTTTCCGACTCTGCGGCCTCCTCAATCTGGCATACTCTGCCCCTGTATTGTTGGGTGGCCCCGGTGCTCTGTCTGCCTGATGCTTCGGTCACTTGTTACTTCCCCTCCTCAAGGGTACTAATTGACTGGTGACTTCCTGTAATTTCATATATTACTGGCTCTGGTACCGAATAGGCTAACTTCCGTTTTGGCCTAGCCTAGGGGGGGGGGGGGGGGGGGGGATTTGGATTTCACCACTGTGGCAACCTCCATCTGGCTTATGCTCATCTTTTGATTGATGGCCCCAGTGCTCTGTCTCCCTGGTTACAGTCCCACAAAACCGCGAACGTAGCCCGTTCTGATGAGTTTTTGTCTGACAGTTTTTGTTCGGTCTACTGCCCCCCTTACGGTCGTGCTTTGATTACCCACAGGCTCTCCCGCGCCTGTTGTGACTTGAGGAGGGTTACCTTTGGGCCCCTCCGCTTTTGGAAGGGATTTTTATTTTACTGGCCTTCCACCCTCATGGGTGCCGCAACACTGCCTGATACCCACAGACAGACACGTACCGATGGGTTTCCGCCCTAGGTCGTGAACGCCCCGCTCTAGGTCGGACCTTTCCTTTACGATCCCATGGTCTCCCTGGGACCCTCCGCTCTAGAACGGGACTTTCCGTTCTATGTCGGGGGTCTGTTTTCACACTGACTGATACCCACAGACGCTCCCACGTCTGCTGTGACTTGCCAGGCTACCTTGCCAGGGTCCTCGGCCTCTCCTCTCTCGGACGGGACTTTTCACTCACGCACTGATGACGTCTCATACCACTTCCCGCGCCGGAACGTATGGGTCCGTATACGGACGATTCCGCCCGCCTTGGAACGCGGACGTTCCCGCTCGATGTCGGTACTTTTCCACTCTCGTACGGACGTTGCCGTTTACGGTCGCGCTCCTCCTGCCTCAGTTTAGGCTTAGACTGGTAGTCCTGCACTTCCATTAAGTCGTATTTTTACGCTCTTCTCCTTGTTTCCCTGACTGTGCTTTCTGTCCTACAGGACCTCTTCACTGGTACCGGCCTTACGGTATTAGTCTCCATTATATTTTGGGGTGGGGTTTCCTTCAGTGCTTCAGAGGGTTGAGCCTACCCCTTGGTTTTTTCTGCCCTGGGGTTTAGGGCTCTTTGGAATGTTGCTGGTTCACCTATGGAATGCCTGATCCTCCTTTTGGAGAGTTTTCTTCGGCTTTCACTTTCAGGGGAACATGGGGGGGGGGGGGGGCACTCTCCTTCATTGGAAGGGACTCCTGTCTCCAGGCCTAGTGAGAGCTTTTAGGCTACTCCCTGACCTGGTGCCTGTAGCCTATTCTGGGATCTCTTATCTTTATTTTGTGCATGACCTCATGACTGATACTCCTGCCTGGCCTCCCGTTTTCGGGGGCGCTCTTTGGCCTTCACCTTCTTCAGGATTCATCGACTTTCAGTGTTTTTTTCATGGTGCTTCCGAACAGGCTTTCGTCTTGTCACTGCCAATGACATACATTTCTTTCTTACAGTTTCTTACAGTAGATCCTCTGGAAAAAGGCAAACTATGCCTGTGTATCCAGCTCAGTACCAGTACTTGCACTGCTGCGGTCGTTCACGGTGTTGGCGGCGGCGGTAGCAGACGCAACATTTTTACTATTCTGTATTTTTGTTTTATAATCAAACTTCAAATCTTGTCTTCCCCATGCTTTATCAAGATTACTTTCAAACTCCCTTATTGATTCGGAATCGACTACATACTGGGGCAGTGCGTTCTACTCATTTACCACTCTATCACAAAATGAGTTCTTTGCCTTCTCAAGCCTATTTCTTTCTTTGTAAATTTTCTTAGAGTGTCCTCTCGTTCTTGTTCCCTCCCGCATCAAGAAGATACCTTCACACACATCCTCATCGTACTTTCCTGACACTATCTTAAAAGTCTCTTATCATATCCCCTCTCTTTCTCCTATATGCCAGTGTCGGAAGCCCCAGTGTCCTCAACCTCTGCTCATAGCCCGCGTTCTTCAACGTTGGTACCAGCTTGCTAGCTCTCCTCTGCACTTTCTCCACTGCTTCTATATCCTTTACCATATATGGTCGGTAGATACATGCGTGTCTTCCCATGGCCTTTCTTTTCATGGTGCTTACAACCAGGATTTATTCTTGTTACTGTCGTTGACATACATGCATGCCTTACCATGGCCTTCACAAGGGTTTTTTCTTCTGGTTCCAGTGTAGTATGTCTACTTCGCTCTGCTCTCGCCACGGGTGTCCTCACCGGGTGGTGAGTTCCAACCATCCTCCATTCGTCCTACAGTACATCCTACATTCCGCTCCAGAGCAGATTTCCGCCCTCGAGCGGAGCGGACCATTCTGGTCCACTCCTCTGGGTCGGTGCTAGGGTGCTATGCTTTGCCTCTGTATTGGGACTTGGTTGCCGTAGTTCACGGACTTCTCCTTTTCATCATATCCTCTTCCGTTATAAGGCTTTTCATGCCTTCCTTCTGGGGACTTGCACAGGGTTCTTTGCACTTGCTGGTTCTCCTGGTCTCTCCCTGATCCTCCGCAGGTCCCTCTTCACCCCTCACCACGTACAAGGGGGGGGGGGGGGGAGGGAGGGGGATACTCAGTTTCATGAAAGGTGCTCTAATTGCAGGGTGTAGTGACCACTTTTGTGCGCCTTTCTGCCCTTGTGCCTGTTCTTTTTCAGGAGTTTCTTCAAGTTTTTTGGTGCATCCTACCATGCATTATACTCCTGTATAGCCCTCATTTCGAAGGGCCCCCCTTTTCCGTCCTTCCCTTCCTCGACAGGGGAAGGGGGTACTCTCCTATCAAGGATTCAAGGGTTTTTACCTATATTGTGCTTGCACACATTTCCTGTGCTTCATACATGGGACATCAGTATCTTTTCCTTTCCAATTGCAATGTGGATGTCACTTCCTCCTTGCGCACGCCAGAGGTGTGCACGTCAGATGTTTACAAGGCGCCAGATCGCCTTTCCTCCAAGTGCCTCATTCGGGCGTCCTTGCTGTTTCCGAGGACTCCGAAACGGAGGTGGGTCGTCGCTCTCCTTCACCGTCCCACCGACGATCTCCGACTCCTCTGTACGGTTCAGGCCATCCGTGTGGCTCCACCCCAGGCTCAGGAGGCCACCGCTGACTGGTTTGCCTCCATCCGCACCATGCTTATGACCATGGCGGTATTCTTGGGACGCTCTACTACCGTTCCTCCTATATTACCTGTGGTAACTCTTTGTGGCCCACCTGCCTTCTTCCCCTGCTCTGCCTGGGGCGCTTCATACATGGGCCATCGGTATATTTTTCCTTTCCGATTGCAGTGAGGATGTCATTTCCTCCCTGCGTACCCCGTGGGGGTTCCCGTTCCTGCCATGCCCGTTTGGACATGGAAAGTCCTAACCATGTCTCATGCTCCACCCGCGATGGGTTTACCCCTCGGAGGTGTAGACCGTGTCTCGTCGATATTGACCCTTGGGTCTCGTCCTACATTCCCGGACACTGTAGAGGCACGGTCTAGCCTCTGCGCTACATGATCGGGGTTTCGCTCTCTATGTCAGGAACCACCTCCAGCGGTTTCCGCGCTTCCTAGTCGAAGGGGTGCGTGCCATGCTTCCCCTTCCCTCTGTTGTCTACCAGGCGCCAGACCGCCTTTCCCCCGGTGCCTCATTCGAACGTCCCTACTGTTTCCGAGGACGCCGAGACGAAGGGGAGACGCCGCTCTACTTCACCACATCGCCGTCGGTCTCCGGCTCCACGCCGCCCTGTCTCTTGCCCTGTACGATCTCCAGGCATGCTTACGTGCTGGGCGGTGTTCTTGGGGCACTCCACTGCCGTCCCTCCTGTTTTACCCGTGGTCCCTCCTCTTCCACCTTTTTTGGTGGCCCTCCTGCCTACGTCGCCTGCTCTACCTGTGGTTGCTGCTCCGGTTGTCCTTCCTCCCGCTCGCTCCCAGGCAGCATCGACTTTTTTTGTCATGCTTCCTGAGTGTGGCCTGGGGCTGGTTGGTCGGCCTGTCCACGTTCCGTCCCTCAGGACGTTTCAGATCCCTAACGAATGTCGCTTCCCTTCCCTTTACGGGAAGCCGTCATCGTGGGGGTACGTGGCGGCATCCTACCCGGAGCGAGCTCTTACACAGGCACAAGGGGTGCAACCGGTGCCTGCGAGTTGGCAAGTGCAGCTCAATGCCTTTGGGCACTTTCGGGTTTTTGGCCCTGGACGGCCTGGTACCAGAGGTGGACGTCAGAGCTCATCCTGGGAGGGCGGGTCTATAATTTGACTTCCCGTCCTCAGGATTCCCCTCTGGGTCTCCCAAGTTCTGGTCAGCCTTTCCTCGACACGACGTACATGTCGACGCGCCCACTCTGTCGGCCTCGTATGAGTTTCAGTAGTGTCATTCCATAGTTTTTCTTTTACTGTTCCTTGTGGCTGACGGAAGGCGTCGCCTTCGGGGTTCGGTCGGAGATGGGTTCTTCACCACTCCCTCCGGTCGGCTGCTCCTCCGTGTCGAGCCTCGTCATGACTTCATCCGGGGTATCATCTCCATTTTGGGCCTGGTTCTTTGCCACTACGCTATCTTTCTGAACGTAGGCCACGCTCCTTCACACCACCAGCGAAGAGTGCCCTGGAACGGGTTCACGAGCTCTGCCGGCGCACTGCTCGCATGCTCTCCACCCTCTTCAAGCGACTGCACCTAGCTTGGCTTCCCCTCAGGCTTATTGTGGCCCGACCGACTAGGGTGCTCGGGAAGGGTGGGGACCAATTCGGGCGAGTGCGTCTGCAGCTCGCCATAGCCTCCGTCGGCGACCTTCAGTGTCCCTTCCATGGGGCTGCGCGTTGTCGCCACTCTCTGTGGTTTTCCTTCTGTACACTGGCGCCGGCTGAGATCCGCACGTCGCTGTTGCTTTCTGTGCTCCCTCCGGAGGGGCTCTTCTCTGCCCCTGCATGGCAGGGGTCTTCCCTCTTTGCTGCTGCGGGGCTCTTCGCTCCCCGTCCGCCTGGGGTGTCACGACCCTCCTCAGCCGCTTCCTCTTAGTTGAGGTCGGCAGACCGGCTCGTCACGAGGCCGCCAGGCTCGGTGCCCCTACGGGCTCTTGCGTCCCCACTCGGTTTAGCTTCTACGTTCGTGGGCACATCGGGTAATACAGCGGGGTCTGTCCTCAAGGTGTCGGTCCATGTTTCCACTCTGACGACCTGCATGACATCGGCCTGTCTCCCCAAACGTCGCCTAGGTTCTTCTGTCCATGCACGTGGATGGGATTATTCGGGAAGTCTCGCCTCAACAGCGGGGCTTCCTGTCGCATGTCTTTCTGGTCTCCGTGACGGACAGCGAGGTGTTGTGACCGGTGGTCGACCTGTCGTGCCTCGTATTGAGGACTCTCATTATGTCACGTTCGGTGGTTTGCCCTTCGGTCTCCATGTCGCACCTCGTGTCTTTACGACCCTCGTCGGACGGGCCTTGCCTCCCCTGCTCAATCAGGGTCTTCCGCTCCTATTTTTCCTTGGTGGGTGGGATCTTCTCCGCGAACTCTCCCACACACTGTGTACACGACACTCTCCTTGTTCCTTCTCGTCCCTCGGTTAAGTTTACTAGTCACCGTTCCCGAGTCTTGCCTTCCACCGTCGCACATTGTGCCGTGGGCTGGGACTGGGACAGGACGAGCGCGACTATCACCCAGAGTCAGGTGACTGCGTCGTCTTTTCGTTCTTCAGGACCTGGCGGGGTACCTGTTTTGGCGCACACCTTTACACCGTCACACTGCGTGCAACCTACCTACCCGGGACTGCCAACCTATGGGCGGTTGCTCTGTCGATGGGACAGAGCACCCGGGTAGTATGGTCTTTCCAACACACCATATACGATGTGTTTCCGTCACCCGACGCCCTTTTTTGGTGTGCTAAGTCCTCCACAGACTGAGTGGTTACATGGACTTCGTTTGGTTGTTCACTTCCATCTGGCCGGCACAAGCCTGGTCCGCTCAGCTGTGGCAGTGGCGCCCGAGTCCTGTTCCCCTGTCGTTCCTCGATTTCCACTTGGGATCGATTGGTGGCCTAGGGCCTTCACATCGTGGATGTTTGTGAGGCAGGGTGGCTGCCGCAGTTTAGTCGATCTTTGACTGTCAATGGACACATTCTCAGTGGCAGACTTCCGTCTCTCACTGGCACAGTTTTCCTTCTGGGATGAGCAACCCTTCACGGACACGCCCATCGGTGGCGTTCGTGTTTCCCTACCTCAATTGGTTATTTTTGAGACGCGTCACAACATATGCACCACGCTTAGGACCCGCCTGTCGGCCATTCGGGTACCGTTTGAGTCTTTCACGGGGTTGGTCGTTCCTCGCAAAGGATTGGATTTCCTCATGCGGGCCTGCTTTGGGCTTCGGCCAACCCCGCGTCCGATTCCTCCTCAGTGGTCTCTGGCGGAGGCTCTCACACTGCTCTCGTCTGCCTCTTACACTATTTACCCCGCGCCTGACCACTTCCATGCCATGCCACTGTTCCTTCTGGCTTTGGCGACGGGTGAAGGAGTCTCGGAGATGGCTGCCATGTCTAGGACCCGGCATTGCTTACGATTTTCTTCCGTCCTTGGGTCGGTTACTTTGGCTCCGTCTGTTCGTTTTGTAGCTACAACCGTACGCAACACTCCAGTTTTTAGGATTTTTCCTGTACCAGCTTTCAAACTTGGTAGGGTTCATCATCCGTTATGCCTGGTTCAAACCCTGCCTCCGTATGTGTACTCGGCCAGGCTAGTGTCGGGCTTGACATTACGGGTGGTGCCTACAACCGGTAGGAGGCTAGGTCGACATGCTGTGGGACTTCGCCTGTGTCGGATTCTTCGGGCCGGTAACCCGGACGTTCAGGGCACTGCTCCTGACGTCCGTTCGTACGCTGATACGTTCAGGTTTTTCCTCTTTCTCGACCGGACATTGACGACACAGGGCTTTGGTCTTCCCCCACCACGTTTGTCTCCTCTCTGGCTGTGTCCACGGACAGACCGGGACGTCCTTGTAGTGCGTTGGGCCAGCAGGTTCCCTCAGGGGCTACCTGCAGGGTTCCTTCTGTCTCTTGTCCTTCTCCTGTCCTGTCCTTCCCTTATTGGGAGTTGGGGGGGGGGGGGGAGGGAAGGGTATTGCCCTATACCCATACTTACACCTAAGTTACAGATTAATAACTGGTTAAAATTTTATATACTTTCTAGTCGTAAGTATACAGTACTACCTTCTTTCGGTATGTCTTGTCCTCATACCACTGAAATATTCTCTTATAGCTTTTAGTGCTCGTCACTGACACTGCTCATGTACAAATCATGTACAAATCATATGATAAGGATAGAGCAGTTGATATAATATATCTCAATTTTCAGAAAGCTTTCGATACCGTACCTCACAAGAGACTAATTGACAAAATAAAAGCTCATGGCATAACAGGAGAAACTCTGAAATGGCTCGAAAATTGGCTCTCAGACCGTAAACAATGAGTTGTAATAAATGGTGAAGAATCTGATTGTTGTAAAGTAAATAGTGGCGTTCCCCAGGGTTCGGTGTTAGGTCCTATTCTTTTTATAATTTCCATAAACGACTTAGACGAAGTAATAGAATGCAAAATTTTGAAATTTGCTGACGATACAAAAATTACTAATAAAGTAACCTCAACAGTACATTGGCAAAAACTACAAGGTGACCTAGACACTTTAGTAAACTGGGCAGAAAAATGGCAAATGAAATTCAACATAGAAAAATGCAAAGTATTACACATCGGTAGTAACAACATTAAAAAAGATTACTCAATGAACAACATTCAACTATCAAATACAAATAATGAAAAGGATCTGGGAGTTATAATATCAAGTGACCTGAAGCCGAGTAAACAATGTACAGAGGTAATAAAAACTGCTAATAAATTGGTGGGTTTCATCGGCAGAACATTCAAATTCAAATAAGAAAAAATCATATTTATTGGTGGCTCCTTACGTCAATGACGTAAGAGCCTATGGTAATATGGCCTCGTTCCGGGCTCCTCTGAGCCCGGGTTAATCCTGATCACTACGGTCGAGAACCAATATCTTCTTAGGGGGTACCCCTTAATCATTCCTAAGGTACGTCATTGAGACGGAGCCACTGAAAAGTGAAAAATAAAAGGAAAAGGAATAGTACAGTTCGAACACCGCGCCACTTGCGCATTCAGGTCTTCCTCTGTTCCCATGAGCATGCCCTGATATCCCAGTTGACCTTGAACTGGCCTCTCTCGTCCGTAGGCCATAGGAGGCAGACGAAGTTTTCTTATCTCCACCACAGTGTTTATATAGCCCCTCTTCGACGCGAAATCTTTGTCCATAGTGAGTTTTTGTGCAGTTGTAATAGTATATGCGTCTAAGAAAGTATGTATATGGACTAATTTTCACTTGTAAGCCTGTGAAGTAAGATCTTTCGTCTGGCTGGCCTACGAACGTGCCATTCAAGAAGCCACTTTCCACAGAGCCGCTAACTATTATGTTTGATCTCGTTTGTTCGTATCACACGAACTTCGGCTCTATAGCTGCAGTGTCTTAGTGTTCTGTAAATTTGTTTTTGAAGTATAATTCGTCAGTTTTCCCTTAAGTATCAGTGTTATATAAAGTGCCCTATCCCTTTTAACTATATCGGCTGACAGTAACCTCTGGTTGTGCCCTGGCCAGGGTTTACTCATCACGCCACCGAAAAGTGCTTTCATTATTTACATTCAAGCCTCTTTCAATTTAATTCGTTTAGACAGTAACCGCTGGTTGTGCCCTGGCCAGGGTTTACTCGTCACGCCACCGAATTTGTTTATTGGGGACAAAAGTGCTTTCATTATTTACATTCAAGTCTCTTTTAATTTAATTAGTTTAGTTTCCTCTCTAGTCGGTCACGATTCACTCTTCATATTTATTAACTTCAAGTTTTTGTCACATGACAATGTTTCCTATAAACCAGCATTACATCAACTAGGGATCGGAATTGTATTAACCCGCGGGTTCTGCTCATCTAAACATTCGTATATATAACTTTACTTTCCCAATGAGCACCCATAAAAATATCATAGTTGACCTTGTCCCACTACAAATGAAAAAATGATGTAAGACATGCTGATAAGATTCCAATTACCCAGGTAACCTAAACCCATCACAAAGGTTCCGATTCCAAGTCCCGGCTACCGGGACCGCCAGCAGGGTGGCAGTCCCGAGTGCCCGATCAAGCGGGAGACACCAGAATACCATTCAAGACCAAATCCCCGGTTTGATATTATTCCAATTACCCAAGTAACCTAGACCCATCACAAAAGGGTCGGGTACCAAGGCCCGGACACCGGGACCGCCAGCAGGGTGGCAGTCCCGAGTTCCCGATCAGGCGGGAGATACCAGAATACCATTCAATACCAAATTCCCGGTTCCCGAGTCATTATCTCAACAAACCCAGGTCCCCAAGACCCGGGTTTTCAAGACTGCCGGGCAGGAAGATCCACCCAAACAGGCGGACAACACTATGTTACCATACACTCATAATTTCCCCGGTTATCCTAGTCCTCATTCCGATGAAACTCTAACACCAAGACCCGGCAACCGGGACTACCGAGTATGGCGAAAGTCCCGGGTACCCGGATGGTCAGGAAAGACATTACTACCATATAAATATAACCCAAGACTCCCGGGTTTTTTCCCTAGGACTTATATTTATAAAGCCAGAGCACCAAGACCCGGTACCAGAACTACCGAGTATGACAACAGTCCCTGGTACCCAGATATCCCCAGACTAGAATAGGTCTTTATAACCCACAACACCCGGCTGGATACCATCAAGCTATGAACCGGGTACTCTAACACTAGGCTAGGCCTAAGTCTATCCCATCAACACCAGGTACCCTAAGAGAAGGGCCCCAAATACAGGATTCAAACAGAAATTATTACTGAGTACTCTTGGTTAAACCATACTATAGTAGGCTAATTAACCTTAAACATGTTAAACAATATTTAACAAAATGTTCAGAATTAAGTCAAATACGAGAACTTATGATAAACACATCTGTATAACCAATTAAATTAAAACAAATCATGCAAGGCTAGACCCTAATCCTAGCCCAAACAAAGTAAACATATTAAGAATGATGCTGATCTCATTATGCAACATTGACTCCTTGATATTTCAACAGGCTCAGGCAAGACACCACATTACAGAGGAGGAGCTCTGTTCATCAATTAGACCTACCCCCTCCATACCAAGAGATACCACATCAGGTCCTGTACATTATCCCGGACTCCAAGCCCTTGACAACCCGAGCAAAGCCACCTGTGGGCCCCGGCCCACACCTAACAAACCTGCAATATCAGGTGAGTCTACGAGTCAAATCTTTAGACGTTTGTTCTGGTCCACCGGCTAAGATTATTCCCACTAATTACATAATTTAATTAATTTACAGGGATAGGCCTACGTACAAAGTTTTAGGTTTTCAGGAAACAAACACAAATTGTCTTCCCTCTCTAAAAGAATCCTTTTGTTTTCTTTTCTCCCCTCTCGTCAGGGCCTACATGCAACCATAGAAGAAAGCTAAGGTGCAACAAACAGAAGTCCTCATCCTGGAAGACGATTTCTCCTTCAGAGGGTTCTCCTCCCTGGAACCCTCACCAGCCCACATGGACAGTATCACAGTACATGAAATGGACCCTCCCGAGGACTCAACCCTATGCTCAAGCAGGGATTGCACCACATTATCCCTTACAGCTCATAATCTCTGCCCCTATCACGCTATGTGTATTGATAGGACAAAAGCTAGGTGGAACCCTAAAGTTTGTGACAGGTGTAATTATTACATAGCTAAGTTCCATAACCCACTTTCTACACTAGCCCCAGACACATGTAAGAATATTCTGAAAGCTGTGTGGCATGCGGTAAAATCATATATTTCAGGTACATTGAAGAAACACCCAGAAATTGCAAACCCAGAGTACGTAAAATTCTTAGAGATATCCGTAGCTAGATCCCGTAGCTCTTCCTCATCACACGACAGGAAAAAGTCACATTCTAGTAAGAAGAGAAAGAGGTCAACCAGCCCCCAGTCGCCCAGTAAAAGACACAAACATACAAGGAAACCCCATGCCAAAGAACCACCATGCATCCAGACTGAACCAGGCTCTGAGGAGGTCAACCCCTCCCCACTATCCCTAGACAAGTGGGCGGACTCTATGGATCAACAATTTGAACTAACCCCCTTACTTACCCCTACCGAACCAGCTCCCCCTCATACAATCAAGATATGTACAAGAGCGGAAATACATACCCCAGGAAACTTATCTTACCATTCCACTCTGGCAGACCCAGACCAAGTAGGGTACAGTACATTTGAAGAAGATCAACATACAATACCCCCTGAAGATACCCAAGAACTCTATGACATGGCCGACGACAGAATAGAGTGCTACGACATCATTTCCAGCAGCCACACTGATGAAAGCTGGAATGACAAGGACTCCCACACTTATCAGGGAGACCAGTCAGGAGAAGACCCTCACCAGTCTGACATAGACTCAAGACTGAGCCCTCGTAATGACTTATGGAGAGAGATGAAAGATACTTTAAGATCATTGACCAACGAGTTAACAGACAACTTACATCAGAAATTGGCTTCTATGGATAAGGCTATCCAGGACCTTCAATGTAGGACCCTGTCCCCATCCATGCTACAACCAGCCACACTCGACCCAGTTCCTCTAGCTCAGATACCTGCCCAGCCAAAGCAGCATGATCAGGAATTAACACCCACTCCGTCATCCTCCACTCAGCCCAGTCTTCAAGCCACTGGCCTTCCCAGTAACCTATTCCTGTCCCATATTCGTCCCCCCCCCTATTGAACAGGAACCGGAAATCTCCAAGAAACCCTTCCCTCTTCTGTTTGGGGACTCCCGTCACTGGAAACAAATACCAGTGGAAACACCTGAAGATGCGGACACAGGCCATCCAGAACTGATACCAGTCCCAAATGACTGGGTGATCGAAATGGACGAACTGCGACACCTCCGAGCAAAAGACGCACATAACCAAGTACTGGACGTAATCATAAAACCTTTCCCGTCCATGTCAGACGCTAGGTACTTTACGTTCACACAGACATCCGCAGTCCCCTCGGGAAAACGCTTCAAACCATGGTCGGATTTGAATAAAGCCGATGGGCATAATGCCATTAAATCTCTATCCACTCTCGCAACAGACATACAATGCTCCACAAAAATATCCGAAAGTAAAATTCCCATGCTGGAGGTTTCATCCTTAGGCTATGGCCCATGGTCTGAATGGGTATCTGGGGCAGAAAAATTTGCCCTTTCCAGTATGGATACTACGCCCCAAAAAATCCCACAAGATGATCACCAGTTTGCCACAATGTATGTGCACAACTCCGACTCCATTCCCCAGGGGTTCTGGGATTATCTCAGAGCCCCAAAGATAGTATGCAAGCCATCCAATGACCCCATGATCTCGACACCTACTCTAGCACTAATCGACAAGGACTTTAGACTACGCCAAAAAGCCCACAGACTGCTATCAAGCTTCATCACATGGCAGAAGCTCTCTAATTCCATGAGACAGGTGGCAGATTCCATCGCTGAACAAAAATCCAGAACAGCTCTCCATCTCATCAGGAGAGCATCTCTTGTCAACTCTCTAATGACCACGGGTGATGTCAAGACTGCTATTTATGAAGCAGCCAGAGCAAGACAAGATATACGCATCCACTTGTCCAAGAAAATGCCAAAAGATATCGCCGCTCGAGTCCTCCTCTCACCCCTATTCACCAGCAGATTAATGCCCCAAACAACATGGAACGAAGTCCACTCCCTACTACTACGACCTGAGATAGCAACGTCAAGACAGCCTCAAGCATATAGGCAAGGCCACCCTAGTAGGTTCCACCCTCACTCTCACCATCACCGGGGAAGGGGGAAGAGCCAGTTCTCCCCTCGCCAATATACCCCTCGTACATTTAAGACGCACAGGGGTAACTCATCAAGCAACAGAGGGCACAGAGGACACTACCAGGCCAGAGGTCGAGGCTCACCAAGGACCCAACCATCACCCTACACACGACCTCCACCAAAACAACAAAACCACGGGTCACAACAAAGACCTCAACATACAGGACGTCAAACTCATCAAGCAGGACGCCATACTCCCAACCACCAGAAACCACAAGGTCACCACCAATCCACCAACTCTCACCAAACGACCCAGGATCCAAACAACTGACTTTCCAAGAGGCCATCAACCAAGAAATGGCCCGGCATTCAACAGGCCAATTCAGGGAACATTTCCAGCATTGGCCTCAAAGATCCTGGGCAAAGAGAGTGGTAAAGATTTGTTTTTATTTGTGAATCACTCATAACACGACATCAGAAGATCCAAAACTGTGTAAAGTGTAAACAGGTAGCTCACATGAAGTGCATCTCTAAGAAGACCAACAGTGAAGAACGGGAATTCCTTTGCAATAAGTGTGCCTTGCATTCATTACCGAATATTAATGTAAATGATCCAAGTATTAACAACTCAGAATCCAGCCAGGACACATTCAAAATCAAAGATGAATACAGAGTGTTCACCAACAAAGGGCTCCATCTTATCCACATTAACGCCAGATCAATGTACCATAAATTGTCAGAAATAAACTTGTTAGCTAATAAGGCCAAAGCTTCAATAATTGCAATCACAGAAACCTGGCTGGATTCAAGTATAAACGATGGTGAAATAAATATTCAAGGTTTCAACATGGTTAGGAATGATCGCAATAGGCATGGGGGAGGAGTATGTCTGTATGTAAAACACAACCTCACACACACAACTAGGACCGACCTCCATGTAGAAAATCACGAAGCTCTGTGGATCGACCTACACCTGCCGAGCACAAGACCCATCACAATTGGGGTATGCTATAGGCCACCAGCCGACACACAATTCTTGACCAAATTTGAACGAACTTTGTCATCGCTAGACCCTCGGAATGAATCCATCATACTAGGGGATTTTAACCTGTGTTACAAACAACGAAATGATAGGCTTGTACGAGAATATAGGCATATACTGACAATGCACAATCACAAACAACTCATCACAACCCCCACACGTATCTCTGATAACACTGCCACAATATTAGACCACATAAACTGTAACAGAGAGGACAAAATATCCCAATCAGGGGTTATACAGACTGGGATAAGTGATCACTTCGTCACATATTGCACACGGAAAACCACAAAAATTACCCTAGAGAATCACAAGATTATCAAAACAAGGTCACTCAGAAACTACAATAAGGAAACATTTCTGGACATTTTATGGAATACAGACTGGTCTCCAGTGTTTGGAAGTACAAACGTTAATGACGCATGGGTTGGCTTCAGAACCATCATCACAAACATCCTAGATGAAATAGCTCCTCTGAAAGACATACGAATTAAAGCAAGGTCAGACCCATGGATCAACAATGACATACTACACCATCTGGAACACAGAGACAATCTGTTAAAAAGGCTAGCGAAACATAGACAGGATCAAGGTCTGAAACATGAGTTCAACAGGGCCAGGAATAAACTAAGTAGGAAAATGAAATCAGCGAAAAATAATTATTTTCACAATAAGGCAGAGGAATATCAGAATAACCCAAAGAAACTATGGAGGCACCTAAAAACAACAGGCTACAGCAACAAGACAAGGGATTCGTCTAACACTAATATTGCTCTCACCATTAATGATCAGGTTTGCCACGATAAACGACAAATTTCAACCTACTTCAACTCCTTCTTCACCTCCATAGCAAACACACTTGCACAGAACCTACCTCAACCTCTCAATAAATACACGACAACAACGGCCACCTTTCGTAATTTCTACAGAGATAAAGACATACACCCGAACACATTTAGATTGCAAAATGTTACACCAAAATACACTTTTGATGAGCTGTCTAACCTAAATGTACATAAGAGCACAGGACCAGACAAAATTCCTGCCAAATTTCTACGAGATGGAGCCATTGGTATAGCAGGCCCCCTAACCCACATCATCAACTTGTCAATTAACACCAACACAGTACCTGCTGAACTGAAGGAAGCTATTGTAACCCCTCTATTCAAGAAAGGAAATAAACTAGAAGTTGGCAACTACAGACCAGTTAGCATATTATGTATTGTATCTAAAATCCTTGAAAGAGCGGTATACACCCAAATTGAACACTACCTCAAACAAAATGATCTATTCTATAAGTTTCAATCAGGTTTCATATGCATGTACTCGACAGACTCCTGTCTCATCCACTTAACGGATCACATTCGTAAAGAAATGTCTAAAGGTAACTACACCGGTATGGTTCTTCTTGATCTACAAAAAGTGTTTGACACAGTAGACCATGATATCCTATGTAATAAACTACAAGCTATGGGCATAGAGTCTGTGAACTGGTTTAAATCTTATCTTAGTGGTAGAACCCAAAGAGTCAAAATTGATGATAATATATCTGATCCTATGCCAATTAACTGTGGGGTCCCGCAGGGAAGCATCCTTGGTCCCTTACTCTTTCTCTGTTATGTGAACGACATGGAACTGAGTGTCTCATGTAAATTATTACTGTATGCAGACGACAGCGTGCTTCTGGTTTCAGGAAAAGACCCAATAAGTATTGCCGCTTCACTTTCCAAAGAACTAGCATCATGTAGTGAATGGCTAGTGGACAATAGACTATCTCTTCACCTGGGCAAGACGGAAGCCATCTTATGTGGAACAAAACGCAAACTGAAAGACATTGTGGGCTTCTGGGTCAACTGTAATGATATTCCTATAACAACAGTGTCACAAGTTAAATATCTCGGACTGAAACTGGACGCGAGTTTGTCAGGTGAAACAATTTTGGAATCTATCCTGAGTAAGTGTAGAGCACGTATAAAATACCTGTATAGACAGGTGGGATGCTTGCCCGCGGCGACCAAAAAGACCCTCTGCCAAGCGCTTGTTCAATGTCATTTTGACTATTCTGTGTCATCCTGGTACTCTGCATCATCTAAATCAGCACAGCACAAACTTCAGGTCACTCAAAATAAAATGGTTAGGTTCATGCTGAACCTAGGACCCAGATCACATGTTGGCCAGGAACAACTTCAGTCACTAGGTATGCTCAATGTTTCTGACAGGGCCAAACAAATCAGGCTAACTAATGCCTTCAAAATTTTCTATGACAGAGCTCCAGAGTATCTAAAGAATGATTTTGTTAAAGCAAATGAGAGGAGTGGACATAATACAAGAAACATGATGTTTAATTTTAAGGTCCCGAGAATCCAAGGACAGGGTAAGCAAACATTCTTCTTCACTGCCATCAAAGACTGGAACGACCTACCCCAGTCAGTCCGTGAAAAGAGAACACTGTATTCCTTCAGACGTAGCCTGAAGGAACACCTGAACCGGACAGCTGCGAGAAGGGAGCACCAAGCTTATGTCTACTACTAAATACGACATAAGAGATAGACAAACCAAACTGAAATGATTACTGATTACGGATTACTGATATTTACTATAGGATGTAAGGTATCTTAAAATAACCCCCTAGAAATACTTTCTCTAAAGTATCTATTTCTTTATCCTCCCCTTTTCCCCAGCTAACCTAATCCCACAAGGACCCCAATGGAAATACGCCTAACGGCCTTATTGGGCTATCCTTAGTTGGAATTATGCAAGGCTGGTACATGTCATATTTGTAACAAACTATGTGGTACCAACTCTGTAAATTGCTGACTGAATAAATATTATTATTATTATTAAAGAAGGGCCTCACATGGAAATGGCTGGCAAGACCCCGCCTCAGAGCTCAGCCCAACAAGATACAGCTATCTCCAGAATTGGTAACAGTGATAAACCAAATGTTAACAGACAAAGTTCTCACTCACCCTCCAGAGGGCACACCAGTTTTTCTGTCACGCATGTTCCTCGTCCCAAAAAGAGACAGCCGTCAACTAAGACCCGTGATAGACATGTCCCTTCTCAACAAGTCAATTCACAATACAAAATTCAGAATGCTAACTATCTCCCAAGTAAGGCTAGTACTACAACCAAAGGCCTGGATAATTACCCTGGACCTAAAAGACGCCTACTGGCACATCCCAATAGCAAAGAGATACCAAAAGTTCCTAGCTATCCCATTCAGAAACAAAGCAGTAATGTTCACCAGAATGCCCTTCGGTCTGAACATAGCCCCCAGAATTTTCACCAAGATAGTCAAACAAGCTCTCCTCCCACTACTCGAAAATGGAGTAAAAATCCTGTTCTACCTAGACGACTGGTTGATTCTCGGGTCCACACCTCTCCAATGCCAAGAACAAACCTTGAAAGTAGTACAACATGTTACAAAGCTGGGCTTCAGAGTGAACCTGGAGAAGTCAATGCTCACTCCCTCACAATCAGCGGAATGGGTAGGCTTAATCTGGGACACACAACTCCAAACGATAAAGCAGAGCCCAACCAATGCCAAACGTCTACAATGAAAACTGTTCAGAGTATTACATGCGAAGAATATCACCAGGAAACTTTGGGAATCTTTGATGGGCTCACTAAATTGGGTACAAATGACAGTACCCCTAAGCCGCCTCAGACTGAAGAGACTAATCTGGCTAGGCAACAAAGCCTTCCCTCTAACACCTCACAATTACCCGCTCGCCATCCCAAAGAGGATCCTACATCTCCTGGCTTTTTGGACAAGATCTCAAGTACGGGAATCGGTGACACACTGGTCAGATCCACCTCCCACCTTATGGATAGACACAGATGCCTCGAGCCTGATAGGATGGGGCTACCAGTCAACGGAAGACCATCAGAACCACGGGAAATGGACCACACTAAGTCAGTATCACATCAATGCCAAAGAGCTAGCAGTTCCTCTATTCTTTCTCAGGGACCATGCGACGTCATTGACCTCCAGATCAATAGCGTTCCGGATGGACAACATGGCTTCCGTAACTTGCTTAAAGAAAAAGGCTCCACCCGGTCCAGGATCCTTCAAGACCTCTCAGAAAAGATATTCTTTCTAGCCCAGAAATACTCCATAGTAATCCACGCAACATACCTACCAGGGGTCTCCAATCTATGGGCCGACGCTCTATCCAGGGGAAAGAGCACTTCAGTGGAATGGGCCCTCAAACAAGAAACGTTCAACCTATTAGTGCTACCATTTTCACCACAAATCGATCTGTTCGCATCTCTTCAATCAACGAAGCTCCAGGCTCACATTTCTCGGGACCTCAAGACACGGGAGGGAGGCCCGGATGCCTTCACAGTAGACTGGAACAGATGGACATCGATTTACCTCTTCCCACCCCCAGACACCTCACTAATGTGCAAAGTCATTCACCACCTCAGATCGTTCCAGGGACAAGTAACCCTGGTCGCTCCAATGTGGCCTACTCAAGCGTGGTACACTCAACTTACTCAATGGTGCAACAACCCCCTGCAACTCCCCCTAACAGATTTCCACTTGGAAGAAATTGGGAACCTGCAGACCTCGCTCAATTTTGCTATGTGGACATTCTCAAATCCAAGTGGCTCCCGTCCTACGACGAGGAAGTCACGGACAAGCTCACAAATCAGTACACAGCTTCCACTCTGAGACAATACAGCTCTCACTGGAAACAATTTACAACGTGGATTGTAGATACTAACCAGAAGAACCCATCAGCTTCCTTGTTATTGAAATACACTCTAACCTCCATTTAACGGATTCCGATTTAACGGATATCGGCAATAACGGTCAAAATATGTAGGCCGGACAATGGACCCAGCAACGGACATAGTCCGTTGCTATAAAAAAGTTGGAGCAAAGTCCGTTGCTCTATCTATTTATCTCTCTAATGCACCTACCTAAATCCCTTATACATTAACATAACTGTCTTATTTGGACTTTTTTGAATAATTTCTAATATGATGGAATTGAAAAATATAATATCCTTCCAGCACATAGATAAATAATAAATAAGATAGTCAACAAAATATTTCAACTCTCCCCTCCGTGCCAGCAGAGACGGAAGATTTACGTTTGATAGATTTTTTGTTTTGTTTTTTTCCCTCGATATACACACTCTTTCTATCTATCTATCTCTCTAATTCATCTACCTAAATTCCTTATACATTAACATAACTATGTCTTATTTGGACTTTTTGTAATCTTTGAATAATTTCTAATGTGATGGAATTGAAAAATATAATATCCTTCCAGCACATAGATAAATAATAAATGAGATAGTCAACAAAATATTTCAACCCTCCCCTCCGTCTAGGCGCTGAGCTTCCCAGACGGGAGATTTACGTTTGATAGATTTTTTTTTTTTTTTTTCCCACGGTATACACAAAATGATGGGGAAATATTATAACATATTTTAATTGACATTTGTGTCGTTTTTGCTGATTATGAGTTGGTGGAAAATAAAATCTTTAATTCTATCATATCGGAAATGATTCACAGATTATATAGAGACCAAATAATATACACTTTTAAGTGTGTTCAATAGTTTTGCATTATCAATAGGGTGTAGCACAAGGGATTACCAGGATTTATTTCAGGTACAGTAAAAAAAAGGATGCATAACAGTTAAATGTCACGATCCGGACACCTGTACTCAACACCGGATTTTTCTCAAGGAATTTCCGGATTACATCCGGACTGGACAGTATTTAGCAGCAACGGACATTTAGCAGGAACGGACAGGTGCTTGCACGCATTTGTCCGTTAAATGGAGGGTCGAGTGTACCTAAATTACTTGTTTGAAACTAAGAATCTAGCAGTTAACACACTTAGAAACCACCTGTCGGCAGTGAAGGAACCCTTCCTCACGCTTACCGGTCTATCCTTACCCCAGAAAGACGAACAAGGGTTTATGAGAGCTTGCTTCAAACTCAGAGCCCCAAATCGTCAACTACTTCCTCAATGGTCAATCTCGAGGGTCCTAACATTATTACAGTCTAGGCCCTACTCGGTGAAACCAAACATAGAGAAGAAACTCAAGAAGTGTGTATTTCTGATGGCCCTAGCGACTGGCCATAGGGTCTCAGAATTGGCGGCCATGGCAAGGTCCCCAAACTGTCTACGGTTTGCCCCTAATAACGACTCTGTACATATTGCACCTGCACCAGATTTTATTGCAAAAAACGAGCACCAGGAACATATCTTTACACCTTTCTCCATTCCTGCCTTGAAAAAAGGAAGGATTCACCATGCACTATGTCCTGTGAAAGCATTATATACCTACTTTAAGTCTGTTATCCCTAGAAATAAGGAACATTTATGGGTTTCTCCAGATGGCTCAACAAGGTTGGGGAAAAAAGTTTTAGCATCCACGATAGTAGATGTGATTAAGGAGGCAGACCCCCAGGTGATTGCCAAAGCTCACGACGTCCGCAAGTGGGCCACTACCATCAGGTTCCTCAACAACTTTTCAGTAGAAGATATCTCTCAAACGGGTCTCTGGTCCTCGAGCAATACTTTCCTATCCAGATATTTGTCAGTACACCTGGAGAGACCCAATTTACCATGCATAGCTTTAAGGCAAGAACATACCCCTTGAGGGCATTAAGTAGTCTGTTGTATCTGATTCAGCACTTTTATTACCAGTCCAACAGCATAAGAGAGAGTGTGCCCTGCCAGTCACTTTAAATGGAAAGAAAAGAGGGGGGCGTGTTGAAGTCCCATGACGAAAAGGCAGGTCACACAACCTGAAACATATAACAAGAATGTTATGACCACATGATATCTATTACATAGCAATACCTATGTCTATTGCAACTACAAATGTTGAACATTATTTTAGATTTTACGCTAAATTGATGAGATAGATTACCAGTATGTATTCACATCTCAATGGTTCTGTTTCTATGAAATAAGGCTTCTTTTAATGGTACCCGCCTTATACTGTATATTTTTTCTTACGGTTATACCTTTTATAAGTAAATACATGTCACAGTTCATATATTAGTTCTGTCTTCCTTTTATTTTGTTTATAGCTAAAGAGCATCTGAAGGTCCCTCCACCGGTCGTGATATGCTAGGCTCTTACGTCATTGACGTAAGGAGCCACCAATAAATTACGGTTTTGACAACCCGTAAGGGAAGGAAGGAAAAACTACTATATATTGGTGGCTCCTGGAGTCAATGACGAAATTGCCGTCCCTCCATCCCCTTCCCATTCACATGCTCAATTTGGTATATGCTTTAGAGGCCAGTTCAAGGTCAACTGGGATATCAGGGCATGCTCATGGGAACAGAGGAAGACCCGAATGCGCAAGTGGCGCGGTGTTCGAACTGTACTATACCTTTTCCTTTTATTTTTCACTTTTCAGTGGCTCCGTCTCAATGACGTACCTTAGGAATGATTAAGGGGTACCCCCTAAGAAGATATTGGTTCTCGACCGTAGTGATCAGGATTAACCCGGGCTCAGAGGAGCCCGGAACGAGGCCATATTACTATAGGCTCTTACGTCATTGACTCCAGGAGCCACCAATAAATAGTAGTTTTTCCTTCCTTCCCTTACGGGTTGTCAAAACCGTAACTTACTCTATTCAACTCATTGGTGCGTCCCCATCTCGAATACTGCGTGCAATTCTGGTCACCGTACTACCGAAAGGACATAAGATAGGATAGACAGACTAATGAGGAAGTAAGGAGGAGGTGTGGTGTGGAGGTAGATGTGCTGGAAAGTGTGAAAAGGAACAACTTGAGATGGTTCGGCCATATGGAACGTATGGAAAGCGAGAGAATGACTAAGAGGGTGTACGAGAGCGAGGTGGAGGGACAGAGAGGGAGAGGTAGACCGAATGAGAGGTGGAAGGATGGAGTGAGGAAGTACATGAACGAAGGCGATGCTGGTTGGGGGGAGGGGCGTCGACTGACTGGGGACAGAGGTGCATGGGGGCGGTTCGTTCGTGGCCACCCCTTCGGGGATCACGGCGTCAGGCAATAGATTGATAGATAGACATAAATAAACTTGAAAAGGTGCAACACAGAGTCACTAAAATGATACCTAGATTGCGTAATAAACCGTACGAAGAGCGCTTAAAAGAACTAAATTTGTTTAGCTTAACAAAGCGCAGAATGAGAGGTGACCTAATAGAGGTGTTCAAAATCTTCAAGGGATTCAGCAACCTAAATGTAAGCGAATTATTTACGATCAATCAAGCAAACACGAGAAACAATGGTTATAAGATTATAGGCAAGCATTTTCATTCTCACGAGGCGAAGCATTTCTTCTTCAACCGCGTTGTGAATAATTGGAACAGACTACCCTCGAACATTGTAAACTGTAATACTGTCGAAACATTTAAGAACCATCTGGATAAACACATGGCAAATGACCCCCGATTAACACAGTTTCTTTCAGAATACCGCGCAACAAAGTGTCAACGCATATCGCAATGTATATTGATTTTCATACATCTGTTCCCTTTCAGAATTGTAGTAATAGAGTTAGCTTAGATTACAAATCAACATCTTTTTTCTCCCTGTCCTGTCCGAATTTCCGTGTCAGTTTTCCAATACTACATGGTATTTTTCCTATCTGTTTCCATGCCAGCATTAGCTGGAGGGAGTGGTGGGTGGGGAGGAGCCTTCTTCTTTGCTATCCTTTTCTCTACCTCGTAGTCAGTAGATTAGTAGTTTTAGATATCCAAACTGCCCCGTAAGGACCAATAGGTCTGTTGCAGTTTGTTCTCCTTTGTATTCCTTTGTATTCCTTTGTATGTAGTTTCTCGTCCCATCCTGTACAGTACTCATATTCGGCGTATGTCGGTATTTACTCGTTACAGTATGGGTCGTCCTGCTTTCTTCTGGAAGGAGGGGAGAGGAGGGGGGGGGGGGGGGGGGCGGCATCCTGGAATTTATATTCATCATTATGAGATGCATCATTCTTTGTCTTAGGCTCAGTTATCTCATGGAATAAGACTTGACTGTACTTGACCTCTCTTGATATGCACCTGTCGGTACACTCTTTCTATAAACTCTCTTGTTTAAGCCGGTCTTTCCATGGTCCTGATATTTCCTAAGGGCTAAGTTTGTTTTTTCGCTTGGATGTCCGCCTCCAGTTTGGTACTCTAGCTCTACGTTGGAGACGTAGAGGCTACTACTAAATTGGGAGGTTTGACACTCTCCCAATACCAAAGAGGGAAAACCTTCTATTTGGTAGGTAGCCTCGGAGTATCCAACGTCATAGTATCCCGCCCTCACACTGTACCCCTGCCCATCCAATCTTGTCTAATTAACTTGATACCTGGATGATCTAATAAGCCCGGTCGGATTGTGCGGTGGACCCGTGACAGCGGCTTAAGGAGCCAGATAGGATGGACAATGTTCTACAATTTTCTCTTTTCTTTCTCATCAATATTTTCATTTTCCTTCAAAATAGTAGCCTCAAAAGTGTGTACAACGTACCTAGTGGAGAGAGTAAGGTGCCACTCTAGATGTTATCGATTTAATCGCGCTAGTGATTACGATAATTGCCCGCTCCAGAGCGGAACGGAATTATACGATAAGTATACAGCTCTACGTTGGATACTCCGAGGCTACCTACCAAATAGAAGGTTTTCCTTTTTTGGTATTGGGAGAGTGTCAAACCTCCCAAAGTCAACTGGTTCAGTTGTGATGACGATTTCCGTGGAGAGAGTTTCGAGGCGATGTTAGCAATATGACACACTTTTCAGCACTAAATCTGTCTTAGCAGACCACACAACAACAAAGCTCCGACGTGTGCTTGTTTTCGGAGGTGCACGCGTCGCCTCCGACCGGCTTTGTTTACATACGTCGGACGTGCGGCTTTCAAAACAAGCTTAATAGGCTTTCAAGCTTACGGATTTCAAGGGGACACCCGGGCTCCTGCCCAGCTGCCGCGATGTAATTTTAAAATGCTGCCCGGGCGGGAAGGGTTAAAGATACTCAACACGGCTTTCGTAAAAAACGTTCCTGTTTAACAAACCTCTTAGACTTCTTCCACGATATCCTCAACCTCTACGATGAGAGTAAATCTGTAGATATTATATACCTTGATTTTCAAAAGGCCTTTGACAAAGTTCCTCACAAACGTTTACTGCTAAAACTAAAAGCGCATGGAATACAAGACGGTGTGTTGAAATGGATAGAAAATTGGTTCAGTGACAGAAAGCAAAGAGTAGTCATAAACGGTAAGGCATCTAAATGGACCAATGTAAGTAGCGGGGTACCCCAGGGATCGGTACTAGGACCAATTCTATTTCTAATTTACATCAACGACATAGATGAGGGTCTCACCTGTACAATCTCAAAATTTGCTGATGATACAAAAATTGCAAATAGCGTACTCTCAAAAGAACAAGTTGACGATATGCAACACAATCTAGACAAGTTGTCATGTTGGGCCCAAATTTGGCAAATGAGTTTCAATGCGGATAAATGTAAAGTACTACATATCGGATACCAAAATGAGAAAGCAAACTATTCGATGAATGGCACTCAGCTTAAGAATGTAAACAGAGAAACCGATCTGGGAGTAACAATATCGAGTAACCTAAAACCGAGTCAACAATGTTCAGAAGTTGTTAAGAAGGTAAACAAAATAATTGGCTTTATAGGCAGGTCATTTGAGCATAAATCCAAAGATGTTATCCTAACCCTTTACAATTCCTTAGTCCGCCCTCTTCTGCAATACTGCGTTCAATACTGGTGCCCTTATTGCCAAAAAGATATAGACAAGCTAGAACGAGTTCAACGTAGAGTTACCAATATTATACCTAGCCTAAAGAACAAACCATATGAGGAGCGTCTTAGAGAAATAAATCTATTTCCTTTAACCCAGCACAGATTAAGAGGCGACTTAATTCAAGTGTTCAAAATCATCAAAGGCATCGACAATATGAACTGTAGTAAGTACTTCGCTATCGACCAATCTAATTACACGCGGGGAAAGGGTTGCAAAATTATTGGTAAATCTTTTTACTCACACGAATCTAAGCATTTCTTCTTCAATCGAGTTGTCAACTTGTGGAATGGGCTTCCCCGAGACATTATACACTGCAGCACCGTTGATTCATTTAAACTTCGCCTAGACAAATATCTCACATCAAACCCGAGACTGACTGCGTTTGTAAATGAATAACTTTATTTTATCCCCCCCTCAGTTACTAAACCATCTGTCCTCTACTAACTTCATAATCCTGCCACGGATATTAGTTCCAGGGCAGTAGTTCCCTTTCCAATGTTCCCTTACCCACTCTAAACCAGTTTGGATACTTGATCCTCAGTGTTTTGGAGGACAAGCAGCCTAGAAGGATCACTAGACCTATTGTTGCTTGATTTCCTTTGTACTCCTTTGTACTCTCACTTCCCATACATTCCACATGGCCGAACCATCTCAAGGTGTTCTTTTTCACACTTTCCAGCACATCTACATCTACACCACACCGCTCTCGTACTTCCTCATTCGTCTGTCTATCCCTCCCTCCATGTAACTCGGCACACACTTCTCAACTAACTCTTTTCCACCCATCTCACTCTTGGTTTGAGTCTCTCCACCAACATCCATGCTTCGGTCCCGTAAGTCAATGTCAGGATTACCAAGCTGTCATGCAAGGACTACTTTACTTCCAAGCTGACCACCTTATTTCTTGTTACTGCTTTCAGCATTCCTACAACCCTCTTCCCCTGTTGCACCCTCTCCCGCACTTCTTCATCCATACTCCCAAGTTTACTAAACACGCTGCATACATACATACATACAAGTTTAAAGACCATTTGTACACAGAGACTGTGGTTACAGTCTCACGTCCTAAATGGCAGCTTTCCAGGCGGTCCTGTCAAGGGCTGCCTCTGTTGTCAAGTTCTTTATTTTGAGATCGGACCGGAGTACCCGAGTCCACGTCATTCTAGGTCCACCCCTACGCGCAGCTCCCCCCAAGTTCACAGTCCGGCATTTCTTCACCCAGTTCTGATCATCCATTCTCTCCACATGTCCAAACCAACCAAGTCGGCTTGTGCGCATCACTTCACTGATACTCCTAATGCCCAGACGCCTTCTCAATTCCTCGCTCGATACCCTGTCCCTAAGATTAACCCCACACTCCATCTCACCATTCTCTTCTCATTCCGTTCCATTCTATTGACATCCTCCGCTTTAACCGGCCACATCTCAGAGGCATAGGTCATCGCGCTCCTAACAAACGAGGTATACACCTCCCTTTAAGGTGGGGTGGGAGCCCTCTCATGGTCAGGAGTGGCAACAGCTCTCTAAACTTTCCCCAGCCACTTCTGACTCTAGCAATGGAGCTAGCTTCAGCGCCACCTCCAGCGGAAACTGTATCGCCCAGGTAGCAGAACTTATTCACACACTCCAGCGTTACACTGTCGAAATCAACACTGACAGGCGGGTCATTTAATACAAGATCTCCCTTGCACACTGCACATTCAAAGTCTATGATTCTTGTCAAAGGTCCTCTAGCTCCACTACATCTCTTGTGTACCCAGTCACTACAGACACAACATTGAATTGAATTACATCCCACCCTCTTCCCACATACTGTGCATGGATAGTCGCCGCTTCTTTCCATAGCTCCACGCCCTACTCCACTAATCATGATCTTTGTTTTATCTATATTAACTCTTAGACCCTTATTTGCCATACCTTCCCTCCATCTTTTGAACTTCTCCTCTGCTTCCTGCGCACTATCTGCGATAAGAGCTAGATCATCTGCATATAACATCTCCCATGGGAGTCCTGTCCTAAATTCCCTTGACAGAGCCTCCAGGACTAAAACAAACAGTAATGGGCTCAGAACTGAACCTTGGTGAACTCCAACTTTCACTGGGAACTCTTCACTCAGGCCCCCGTTTACTCTAACTGGTGCCCGTGACCCCTCATACATTCTCATTATCACACGCACCAACCACTCTTCTACTCCAAGTTTTCTCATAGCCCACTGCACTACCTCCATGGGCACCCGGTCGAAGGCCTTCTCCAGATCTACAAAAACTAGGTATAACTCCCTGTTTTTCTCTAAGTACCTCTCTTGCATTTTCCTAAGAGTGAAGATAGCATCAGTTGTGCCACGTCCCAGCATAAATCCAAACTGCATGTCGCTGATAGCAACACTTTCCCTGATCATGCATTCAAAGACCCTTTCGCTGACTTTCATGACTTGATCGAGCATTTTAAAACTCCGATAATTTCCCCTGTCTAAGGAGTCACCCTTGCCTTTACAGTACAGTATATATATTTACTATAACACTTTCCTGCCAAGCATCGGGAATTTTTTCCTCCTTTATGATAGCATTAATCAGCTCTGTGACCAATTTTACCCCAATAACTCCAGCAGCTTTTAGCATCTCAGCGGCTTTTCCTGACTTCATTTTATCTATAGCACTTTTAACAGCGTCGTACCCTATCAAAGGGGACTACAGTGCTGAGCTGTTCCCTGTTCCATTCAAACTCCACATTAAGCAGTCTTTCATAATGCTCCTTCCACACCTCTCTGATTTCTTTTTCTGTGTAAAAAGTCATGCCACTGTCATTATTTATGCAGCTTACACCCACGACGTCCTGGCTACTGTCCCTTACATTCTTAGCTAATTTATAAACTCCATTGGTATTATTAGCGCTGCAAACTGGGAGGTTTGACGTACCTCCCAACCTACCAAATAGGAAAACCTACTATTTGGTAGTAGTCTTGGAAAATCCAACGCCAAGGCTATTAACCTTAATTGCAATGACGACTTGCTATTTTGACTGCTATGTCGTCATTCCAACCGCGGTTAAAAAAGAAAACGTCTAGAGTCTACTCCTTATCTTGCTCTAGGAAACGTTGTACATTAACCAAAACTACCACCGAAGGTGAAAAAAGCATAGCATTGAAGAAAAAGGGATTTACCTGAGATACAGCTGACAGCCCAGACCGTCTTCTGTCCATGTTTACACCTGGTCAAACCTGAGCGCATCCGCTGTTGTCCAACCATCAATATTCCACGTAGACAGAGGAGCGAGGATGGGCAGGGGTCCGGCTTGTGGGAGGGTACTATGTACGTTGGATTTTCCAAGACTACTACCAAATAGTAGGTTTTCCTATTTGGTAGGTTGGGAGGTACGTCAAACCTCCCAATTTGTTAGTAGTCTTGGCAAATCCAACGTCAAGGCTGCGTAACAAATTGGAGGAGGACATCCAAGCCCAAGTACCAAATACAGATGCAAAACAAAAATATGAATGACAAAGAACACAAAATAAACAAGAGAGTTTAATAAAAAAAGAATGAAAAACTGAAGAGTAGCTAAAGAGAGCAGTTTGATCAGTGTGACTTTGTCATTCATAGCATCGGAGAAAACTTGAAAAATCTACAACTGTACTGTACAAAAATCCATTTCTTCTGAAGCGCAGATATTAACAGCATACCAGCATACAAACATAGGAAAAGTAGGTCACATGGGATATATACTGTACTGTATACAGAATATATAATTATACCCAAGCTCGTGACCACAGTGTCCGTAACCCGTACCCCCTCCCTTTTCCCAAAGAAAACAAATACAAATAAAGAATGACGAGGAGGGAGCCCAGGGACTCAGCCAAGGCACTGGGAGATGAAGCCCCCGAGAGCGATCACCAGCCCGGCAGGTCAGACAACGGACACGGAGAGGTAGGAGACGAAGGGTGTGACCGATGACCACAAACACACAGAGGCAATGTCGGGCAACGATCGACAGTGCAGGGACCTTAGGGAGGCTGCAAAGGATCGAAGAACATGCGCAGAAACCCCACAAGCAGGGAAATCAGCACGAAGTGCCCGACAAAGGAGGCGGCCAATCGGCACCCTCGACAACCCCACATCAGGCCTCGGTGACACCCACACAGCCGGCACCAAAGATGCCACATATGCATGCCAGGAGCACACCGGGCAGCACACAAGGCGAGCACGGCCACGGAAAGCCAGCGGCAGCCAGTCCCGCCACCCGACTACCAGAAACCAGCGCCACGAAGCACCAAGGAATCCCGGGCAACAGCACCGGCGTCGCGTCCAGTGTGGACATTCGCGACGCCAGAAGGTCCAGAGTCCAGTCTAAAACCCACATGGTAGACAGGCGGCAGCGCACAGAGCGAAACAGGAAGTGACGGGCGCGGAAAAAGCGAAGCAAGCAGCGCTAAAGGCGTATGTCCCGCATCCAGGGCAGAAGAGACATCCAGTGGGACACTGAAGACCATGGAGAGTCCGACCAGGAACAGGAGAGGAAGGCAGGGAGGACCCGACTGTGGACCGGGAGCCACCGAGCCCGTGAACGGCAACGAGGGCCTGAGGTCGCCAACCCGGCCCAAGAGGAATCGCGAGACAGGCAGGGGCACCGTAAACGGGCACCCTCACAGCAGGTGGGCGCACCAAGCCAGTGCCAGCCGCGGGGGCGGCAACAACCAGACCCAGCCGCGGAACTGTCGTAGCTTCAGGGGATGTCGCACAGCAAGAGTGCGACCGGAGGAGGAATACGAAGAGCACCGCCACCTTGCCCCATATGTCCGCGAATGCAACCAGAACCATGGCCGGGGTGCGAGACAGGAGGGAGAGGGACAAAGGCAACGTATGCAACCCACATGAGGCGAACAAGGAGAGACCCGGAACGCCCCAAAAGCAGTCAGGTCGACGAAGACAGTATGCGGCAGCGTCCACACTACCCGAACAGCCTGTCCGAACAATAGGCAGTCACGGGCAAGCAGGAAGCGCGCAGAGACATACAGTGCCGGAGTGCCAGGAATAACAACGGCTCTGCGATCCCCAACAGAGGACAAGACCTGGAGGACCTCTGCACGCGGAGACCATGGATCTCTGACTGAACGTTCAACCTGAAAGCCACCGACTCGCCCGAAAGAGCGAACGCGTGAACCCACAGGAAGAACAACGGCACCAACAGGCCGAGAGCATCGACTGGTAGGGGCGTGGGCCCAGATCGCCAGCCCAGACGTCGATGCCCCATGGACAACCGGGAGCCCGAAGCCACCTCGCACAACGAAACTGCGACCACCCAGATCGTCGGCAGAGGGGCAGGCCAGGGCACGGCTGCAGAGAGCGTGCCCCGAGTGACCCAGGACCGAAGGGAGACGTGGAGGGTCCCAGACTGCGGCGACAACGGACGCCCGGCAGAGTGACCACCCCGAAAGTCACCGACACGCCCTAAGGGCCAGTGTGGGAACCCTCAGGAATAACAATATCACCAGCAGGTCGAGAGCATCGACATGCAGGGGCATTTGCCCGACCACCAGCCCTGATGGTGAAGGCCCCGGAATAGTGAGAGCTCTAAGCCACCACACACGACGAATCTGTGACTAACCAGAGTCGGTGGTGGGGCAGACCAGGGCCCTGGTGGTGAGAGAGAGCCCTGAGCGACCCAGAGTCCCAAAGGGTCGGTAAAAGGTGCATGGGACTAGCCACAACCTGGAACGTGGTGGCCGACAGAGAGCGCGGCCAGTGCGTACCGAGCCAGGGAGTAGGAGACTACTCACCAAACGTCCAGGTACAACAGGAGCTGGATACCGTCTCGCAGTAGTGGATCCAGAGACTGTATCACCAGCATAGGGCCAAAATGCACCCGGCAGCTCCCGTGACATCACCTACGGCAGAGGTCGTAGCGTCAGTCGGACCATGAGTACCAACAGCACGGGAAACCGAGTGCTCACGAGAGAACAGGCGAGGGCCGACAGAACTAGCACCGGACTCACCGAGTCACAGGCAGTCTACGGTACCAGGAAGACACGAGAGGGGAAAACCTGTGCCCGAGTTGCACCAACGGAACTACCCTTGTCCCGTGCATGGACGCGACCATGGTGGCCACGTCGCTAGGGTAGATTCCACCTGGTAACCGTTCGGCCCCACGTGCCTCGTGGCCAGTGAAGATACATGGGCGCAAGGGAGAAAAATTCAGTGGGGACTCCCGCGACAAAGTAAGCAACCCAGTCTGAGAGGCGAGAAGGAGACCGACCTGGAGATCCGACACGTGTTGAGACGTGGAAGCCCCTCCGAAACGGCTCTGAGTGCCACGAGCAAGCTCTACCACTCCCCCCCCCCCTTTTCCGACGAAAAGGGAGTGACACAGCACCACCCGTCCGGGGGAGTCCACCCTGACGAAGCGCGACCAGAGGGAGAGGGCTAACCGGCCTCGCACCAGTAGGGCCAACGCGATGAGGCCCGGCCGAGCGGGTGGACAGCGTACAGTACACCGACCGTGACACGGCACGACGGTGCGAGCCGGAAGCAGGGGCAGCCGATAGGGAGGCGTGCAGCACCCAGGCGCTACGGAGCAAACAACCCCGTTGTAGACAGAGCGCAGGGTAAGCAGGCCCAGACGCCCAGCGAACAGGGCACCGCCACAGACCGTGGACCGGACGGCGAGGCCAAGGCGAGCAGCGTCGCACAGCACCACCGGAAGCACGGGGACGAAGGACATAGCGAACAGGAGGGAAATCTGCCGCACATAACCCATAGCGTGGCGAAGGGGACTCAGAGACAGCGACGCTGACGGTCCATGAAGCAAACAGCAGGATCCCGACAAACAGGCCCCAAACAGGGCGGTTGAACGAGCACGGCAGGAAGAGCAGGTATACGGCCCTCGCGCAGGGCCGGCCCCAAGGAGAACAGTCCCGACAACTTCGACAAGACCGAGAGGGACCGAACAACCAGTAGGACGTCCAGGCGGCCGATGTCCTACCAGAGCAGGGGCCTATGGGCAGATGGAGGCCAGGGCCCACCGAGAAGAACTGACGGCCCGCCCTGCTCGGGGAAAGCCTATACCTCCCCGTCCGCAACCAGAACGTCACCTCAGAACGCCCTGCACAGCAGGGAGACACGAAGAGGGACAGACCAACCAGAAGGAAGAGGTCACGCCAGGGCCCGGAGGGCACCAGCACCCGGGCCCCCCCTCACTCCAAAAGAAGGCAGTCCTGGAGGAAGAGAACCCCAAAACCATGAGGATCCCCAGGCCTGCAGAGGAAGGGGAGGGGGGGCCCCACCGGTGGAGGAGGGCAACCCCAGGTAGAACAGCAGGCGGAGGAGAGACAGCCAAAGAACGCATCTGCAACAGGGAGCACCCTCCTGGATAGAGGGGAAGAGGGAAGCAGAGGAACAATGAAGAGGGGGGTGCAGAAGAAGAATCCCCCCTCGTCGTCGAAAGTCGGTGTAAGCAGAGGATGAGACAGCAGAAGCCGAACCGAGATGGAGAAAGCGCAGGAGACGGCAACACCGCCGAAACCATCAAAGATCAGCTTTACAAGTACCGTGCGCAGCACCCAAGGGGAGCTACAGTCGGAAATGAAGGAAAGAAGTCCGTAAGTGGGCCATGTAGGAAGAGAGACAGGTGTCGCCTGATGGCCAATGTACCCCGGTGGACTCCTACTACATCGGAGGGCAAACAACCGGGAGGGGTCGGAAGACCTGTCGCCGCCAGAGTCCCTGATTAATGCCTGACGTCCAAGGCACTCCTTGGCACTCCAATTTACACCGTAAACCGGCCAAGAAACCAGGAGGGAAGCATGGAGAGTAACAAACGTGCATGCAAACCGAGGTTCTGGACACACCAAACTGGCACTTCGGAGGGGCAGCGATGAAGGGCAGGCCGAAGCCTGGGAGAACCGGCAAAGATGGAGTAAGCGTTAAACACTAACTCAATATCCAAAATGCCGGGACTATAACACAGGGAAAACAGTGCAAACCAGATGTAGAAAGTGTGTGTAAAACACCAGCCAAACACCATCCACGTCATTGTAAAAGCAGGCAGGGAAGACAAATGACAGCATTAGTTAGAAGTAAAAACTAACCACCACCGCAAAATTGCGGGCCCATGGAGGTGTGGCCTATGTGACACCACAACCCGTAAATTCACGGGACCCCCGCAAAATCGCGGAATTCCGCAAAATTGCGGGACCATGGCGAGGCCAGGGCCATGCCAAAAAAGCAAAAGAAGGTCGGAGACAACACCGAAGCAGGCCGCAAGGTTGTGGGCATCTCCTATGAACTCCAAGCTTGGGAGAGGGCCTACAAGCTGAGAAGTGTCTTCCAAGTGAGCAAGCCCTAGAAAGCCTGTGTGAGGGCCTACAAGCCGTGCAGTATCCTCCACGAACAGTACTGTAGCCTACCCATCTTAACCGGACAAGGGAGGGGAGGCAAGGAAGACACACCAGGGGAGAGGAGGTACATCCCCCAGGTACCAGGCATCTCCCCATCATCTCCAAGCCTGTAAGAGGGCCAACAAGCTGAGCATGACCTCCAAGCTTGTGTGAGGGCCCACAAGCATAGCAGTGTCTACCTTGAACAGAACAGTACCCATCTCAACCTGTCAAGGGAGGGGTGGCAAGGAAGAGCAAGAACTCCAAGCTTGTGTGAGGGCCTACAAGCTGAACAGTGTCTCCTTTGAACAGTACTGTACCCATCTCAACCTGTCAAGGGAGGGGTGGCAAGGAAGACACACCAGGGGAGAGGAGGCACATCCCCCAGGACTCCTATAGCATCTCCATATTATCTCCAAGCTTGGGAAGGGCCATCAAGCTGAGCAGTGTCTTCCTTGATCAGGAACCCGTCTCAACCGGTCAAGGGAGGGGCAAGAAAGACACACCAGGGGAGAGGAGGCACATCCCCAGGACCCTTAGCATTTCTTATAAACTACAAGCATGTATGAGGGCCAATAAGCTGAGCATGATCTCCAAGCTTGTGTGTCGGCCCTCAAGTTGAGCAAATATGCGGCATCTCCTTATGATCTCAAAGCTTGGAAAGGCCATCAAGCTGAGCAGTGTCATCCTTGAACAGTATTAACCCATCTCAACTGATCAAGGGAGGGGGCAAGGAAGACACACCAGGGGAGAGGAGGCACATCCCCCAGGAACCACCCAACCCACAGAGATAGAGCATAGCCCATGAAGAGACAGTGGCAGGGAGGGCGGTTGCACAAACAGGGACCCCCAAAGGGTACCCCTGAACCGTGCATGAAAGAGGATGAATGCCCACCGAAATCGTGCCCTAAATCCGGCGATGAAGAGGGGGAGGGGGGGCTCCAGCTGGGAAAAACATGATGACACAGCAGGGAGCGCCGCCCCCCACTAGCCTAACATAGTCCAGAGGGGTACAGGCTAGCCTCTAGTAGAACAGCTACATCACTCCAACAGCACGAAAGGGCACGAGTTCAAGGTGGGCAAAAGATGGAGATGAAATGTAAATGGGAAAAACAAGCCAGCAAAAGCAGGCTTCTCTAAAGCTGTGCATGGTGGCCCACAAGCTTTACAGTGTCTTCCGAGAAACAAACGCCGAAACAAACGCCCAACCAACCAGGCCAAAGGTTGTTGGGCAGCAGGAAAGACACACCAGGGGAGGCGAGGACAATCCCCCAGGATCCACCCTACCTGCGATATAACGAGCATAGCCCAGGAGAGAAACCGAGGCAGGTAGGGGGTTATGCACACATGGGGACCCCGAAGGTACCCCCGAAAGTGCAATAAAGAGGATGAATGCCCACCGAAATCGTGCCCTAAATCCGGCGATGAAGGGGGGGGGGCCTCCAGCTGGGAAAAACAAAATGACACAGCAGGGAGCACCGCCCCCCACTAGCCTAACCAAGTCCAGGGAGGTATATGCTAGCAAAACAGCAACAACTCGCCAACAGCATGAAAAGGCATGAGATAAAGGTGGGCGAAAGGATGGAGGTGAAACAGTAAGGCGAAAAACAAAAACCAGCAAATGAACACTGGTGAGAAAAAGGGGGGCATAGCTGTCAGCAGAGAATGTGTCAGCTGTGAAAAAACCCTGTGGTGTGACTTATCTTGAATCACACGTCGCCTGGCCCCTTGAGACACAGTGAAGGCTCGAAAGGGGCGACTCGGGAATAACGCTATAAATCGGCCGACACAAACTCTACAAACTAGCAACGCCACCACTGAATTTTTTGAGTTTTTACCAAACGTTCACACCTAGGCTATGAAATATGAAAACTCATAGGGGCATAGCAAAACCTGAATGATAAAACCAGCTAGGCTAAAAGTAAGTTAAAAAGCTAAAACTATGCCCACAACTAACAGAAAAATAATATGAAAAGAGAAAGAGTGAAAAACATAGACGGGGGACGCCAAGCGCCCCCGTACCTTCGGTATAGACTATTATCACACGCGACCTCCATATGATATATTCCAAACATTCTGGAGCCCAATTCACGTGTGCCTTAAACCACGTAGCATCTGTCTGACATAATGAAGGCGAAAAGAGCCGAAAAATGAGGGTGACAGGGTGGATGGAAGAGCACAAGGCAGAGACGTCCGAATCATATGAGGGCGCGGGTGAAAATGATTGGACAACGGCGCATGCGCTCAGGTTCGATCAGGTGTAAACATGGACAGAAGACGGTCTGGGCTGTCAGCTGTATCTCAGGTAAATCCCTTTTTCTTCTCTGCTATGCTTTTTTCACCTTCAGTGGTAGTTTTGGTTAATGTACAACGTTTCCTAGAGCAAGATAAGGAGTAGACTCTAGACGGTTTTTTTTTAACCGCGGTTGGAATGACGACATAGCAGTCAAAATAGCAAGTCATCATTGCAATTAAGGTTAATAGCCTTAACGTTGGTTTTGCCAAGACTACTAACAAATTTTTTCTATTACGCTATCCTGTATGGTTTTCTTTGCCCTGTAGACCTCTCTTCTAGCATTACGTTTGGCGGACAGGTATGCTTCCTTGCTGCCACCTTCCTTCCATACTTTGAAACATCTCTTCTTCTCTCTGACTGCAGCTTCGACATCATTGTTCCACCACCAAAAGAACTTACGTCTAGGTGGCCCCTTTGTTTTGCCACAGACTTTGTCTGTGGTATCGAGGAGGCTGCGCTCTATAAAGTTCCATTTGCTATCAACATCTGGCCTAACGCCCGTTCTCCTTTTGATTTCCATCATTTCGTTGTGGAATCTGTCTCTGTACTCCTCTTTTTCCAACAACCATACTTTCCTTTTTGGCAAATGAACTTTCTTTCTAACAGGAACTCTACCTAGGCACATATCACATACTAGGAGCTTGTGTTGGGGGATGCATTCTTCACCTGGTATGATCTTAACGTCTCTAACCCATTTCCTGTCAGATTTGCTGATAAGGAAGTAGTCTATCTGGCTACTGGAGCCACCTGATTCATATGTTATCAGATGGCTCATCCTCTTCCTAAACATAGTATTACACACCCCCATCCCTGTGGCAGTGCAGTGCTCCAGTATGTATTCGCTTCCCAGATTCCTACGGCCATAACCCTGTCCTACGTGCACGCCCTCATATCTGTCGGCACCTTCCCCGACATGTCCATTCAAGTCTCGTCCCACAATTACTACCTCCCATTCCTTGCATCCGACAACCACCCCTAGTAATTCATTCCAGAACCGTTCTTTTACATCTCTAGCTAAGCCTGCTTGGGGGGCATATGCTGATATAAGATCTATGACTCTCGCCCCGACTTTCATTCTTAGTAAAATCAGTCTTTCATTAAACCTTTTAACTTCTATAACACAATCTGCCCACCTCTCTGCCACCAGAAAACCCACCCCTCCCGTACCATGTTCATTTCTCTTCCATATAAACTTAAAGCGTTCCTTTTTACCCGTAATCCACCTCGCACTCCCCCCTTTCCACCGGGTTTCCTGAGCACAACATACATCAACTCGTCGTCTCTCTAGCATCTCCGCAATCTCACCTGTCCTTCCTTTCATAGTACCCACATTCACACTTCCGAACCTAAACTTGGTGGAAGAATCTGCGGTAGTGTCCTTTTGCGATTTTATATCAACAGACTTACGTTTTCTTTGATAGTGGTTTTTAGTCATAATTGTTTTTTTTTGCCAACGTTGGAGGTCACTATCCCCAGGTATCCAGCTCCAGGCAATCCCGGGCAGTTGTCACCCAAAGGCCATCCCAAGATCTTAAGGGGACTGACCGGTTATTTACTAACTTCCAGGCCTTACTTCCAATGTAAATGCAATTTGGCACAGGTGTATGTGACCATAAAACTAGGTCAAACACTTTTATTTTTTATTTTATTTTTTTGCTTTTTTCTTACAATTTAGATAAAAAAAGGTAGCAAACTATAGCACTACTACGACCCATTCTACTCCTACAGAAATCCCTATAGCACGTGCTGTATGTGATCAAACAACTCACAATAGGTGTGTCTGTAGTTGCTATAAAGAAAATTTTATATATTTTGTGTATTTTTGGATTTAGGTGATTATGAATTAAGGTGAAATTATTTTGTAGAATTTTACGACTGTGACAACATGCTGCAACCAAACAAAGTTGGCTAGAGTAAATTGGTTTTATAGGACTTGTAGTGTTTATAATTACCTTTCCAATGGTATATACACCATTCCTATAGGTCCAATAAAAAAATTAGAGTAACATCCGAAAGTGCGACAATATAGGTTCTGAGAAAAACATCTATTGCCTGACGCCGTGATCCCCGAAGGGGTGGCCACGAACGAACCGCCCCCATGCACCTCTGTCCCCAGTCAGTCGACGCCCCTCCCCCCAACCAGCACCACCTTCGTTCATGTACTTCCTCACTCCATCCTTCCACCTCATATTCGGTCTACCTCTCCCCCTCTGTCCCTCCACCTCGCTCTCATACACCCTCTTAGTCATTCTCTCGCTTTCCATACGTTCCATATGGCCGAACCATCTCAAGTTGTTCCTTTTCACACTTTCCAGCACATCTACCTCCACACCACACCTCCTTCTTACTTCCTCATTAGTCTGTCTATCCCTCCATGTAACTCCGCACGCACTCCTTAAGTAATTCATTTCCACTGCTCTCACTCTTGGTCTGAGTCTCTCAACCAACGTCCATGCTTCGCTTGAGAAAAACATGTGAAAGTCTAAGGTAATTAGGTGAATTTTTTTTTTTTTTTTTTTTTTAGTTTTACAATATTTTACGCAGGAACACGGCAAAGTAGAAGATAAAGCGTATGGGAGGTTGTAGAGTAGCTTACGCTCTTTCCATTTATATAGGTATGCTCCTTGTACGACCAGTAGTTACTGAGCATGTTAATATCAAAGTTCGCTATATTATAGGTTTGACTCCTGTAAGGAGATAAAGAAAACCTAATATTTAGTAGTGGCCCCGTAATCATTGACGAACATGCCTATTACATAAGGCATCCTCTTCAAACACTAATCCGCCGTAGTTTTGAATCTACCGCGCAGAGCATTTAAAAACTGAGGAGCCTTCATCATGAGCGCACGCGACCTCACTCATGGCTTCAGTCATTATGAATTGGGTTCTCACTACGAAAAAACTTCGTAAAAAAAAAAAGAAAAAAGAAAATAAGAATAACTATCCAATAAGCTTTCCATCATATCGTGGATGTACTTGTGTGGATCTCTGACCAGACGCTGATTCAGGCGTCATTCTTCCTTCACTGACATATCAAGTAAACCAAAATCCTCAATACATCAACGAATGGGAAGGGGACGGTCGGGAGGGCCCCAGTCGTCAATGATTACGGGGCCACTACTAAATATTAGGTTTTCTTTATCTCCTTACAGGAGTCAAACCTATAATTTATTAGTGGCCCCTCCATCATTGACGAACATGCCTGATTTCTAAGACTGGAGGGGGACATTCGTAATCATATCATAACTCTAGAAAAGCAGATAATAAAAACAACCACATAGTATTCTTACTTTTGAAAATATATTTAACAACAGCGTAGGCCGAAAAAATACAAGAAAAAGGGGGTTCAGGCAGGTGCGTGCTTCAAAGAAGCCTGCCTGACAAAAAATGGGTAACCCTGAAGATTCTGAACACAGATCTGTAGTTACAAAGGCACCCCACTCAACGAGTGGTGACAAAAAATAACAAGTTATAAGTTTATATGTGCACATAATAAACCCCAACATAAACTTGGAGATAAATTGCAAAGGAACTCCATTGTTCTAATATTAAATTGCTTTCGCAGCTAAACTACTCTAACAACACCGTTGTTTTGTACTTAACATTGTACTAGCACAATTTCTCACTGAGAAATTTTCATATCACATTTTAACCTTAAATTGTATCACAGCTCTCATACTCCGGCGGGGTCTAGGGTGTCCTATGTCAACTGACTGCACCCCCCCCCCCCCCCTTCCTGTGAAAGTAAACAAAAGTGACTGCAGGGCCACCTAGACCCTCTGCCTTAAAGCTATACATGGTAAGGAAGGTTTGTCTAGAGCAACTGACAAGTATCTAGACAGAAACGTATGATTAGACGCCCACAACGGCGTGGACGCTATGTCTTCGACTGAAAAAAATTTCAGGAAACGTAAAGAGGCTGCCCCTTTGCGTAAATCGTGGGCCCGACCCACAACGCCGGGATTACTTTCTTTAATGACTTCTACCAGAAGAGAGGCTAATCGCCGTTTAAGTAAGCGTTTACCCGTACTTGCTACCCATAAAGCACCTTGGGGGTTTCGAGGAGCTACTCTCAAATATTTGGTTAGAGCTTGCACTGGACATAGATTATGATGCACCTTTCCCCTTTTTAACGCCGGCACCGTGAACTCAGAAAACACGTGTGCACTATGCTCATTCTTGGCTACAAAACCTGGGGAGGGTGCAATGGAAATACATTCATTAAGTCTACCAAACCTAAGACAATTAGGTGTGTTGCTCATCGCCGCCAGCTCAGACACTCTGTTTCCGGTGGCCAAAGCCAAAAGGAAAACCGCCTTTTTTAAGAGTAATGCAAAGTCTGCAGTATTTTGGTACAGACGAGAGTGAAGCAAAGACAAAGCTTTGTCCAGAGACCAAGTAGGCATGAGCTGACGGGGAGGTGGGCGGAGTTTAAAACATGCTCTCATAAAACCTGTTTCCTCCGCTACCGGTATGGAAAGACCCGTAAGGTCTAAAAAGGGCACTCTAATCGCAGTTAAGTGATTTTTTAATGTTACCACAGATAAACGTTTCTGCTCAAACAGATAATTCAAATAATTAAAAACTAATGCCACTGAGGGTACAGTTTGTTCTGTCCTAACGATCCAAGAAGTAAAGGCTTGCCAATGTGATTGATACTGTCGTTTTGTAGACTGAGTATATTGATTGAGTAATTTATTGGTCACATCTCTACCGTATGGTGCTAGCCACTTGGCCTCCTGAATGTCCATAATGCAAAAGTCAGCGAGGTCGCTAGGTTGCCAATCGTGTCTAAGTGGAAATACCCGACCGGGAGCGATACCGGGTCCGGGCACCACATTTTCAATTGCTGGTACCACAACTGCGCCGGCCACAGTGGTGCGATTAGCGAGACTAAGCCTCGATAATCTCGTAGTTTGTTTACTACGTGGCACATTAGTGACGCATCTGGCGGTGGAAACAGATAGATGGAGCTCCATCTGTTCCAGTCTGTCACTAGGGCGTCTGGCCCCCCTGCCGGCGTTTTCGCCCGGCGGGTGAGGTATAGAGGGAGTTTGTGAGTCTCCTCGGACGCAAAAAGATCCACTTGTGGATGGGAGAGCTCTGCAATCATTAGGTTGAAAATGGGTTGCTTGAGCTCCCATTCTACTGTCGTGCTCTGTCTCCGGGACAGAGCGTCTGCCCAGACGTTCGCTACGCCTGGGAGATAAGATGCGTGAAGATAAATATCTAGACTGTTGGCTAGAGCAAAAATCTCTTCCGACACGTTTAGCAACTTCCTTGACCTTGTTGACCCTTGTTTCTGAATACAGTGGACTGCATTCAGATTGTCCATTCTGAAGGCCACCGACTTGCCCCGTAACGCCGGGCCGTGAGCCTGAAGGAAATACAAGGGGACTAGTAATTCTTTGACATTGATGTGAGAGATTTCTAAGTGGGACCAAAGCCCCTGACCCTGGTGCCCCTGATTTGACTGAAATCCCCACCCTATTGTGCCTGACGCATCCGTGTCTACCCATACCGTTGGTGGAGGAGAGGTCCATGACATTATTGAGTGCAATGTTTCCCTCTTCGCCCAGACCGCTAGTAAGGTGTGGATTAATTTCGGGATGGGCCATAATTTTCCCGCCGGTAAGAGCGGGAAATATTTGTTGCCTTCCAATATTAATCGTTTTACTTTCAACCGGCCCAACTTGACAGTTAGTTGAATCCAGTTGAGAGAGCCGACCAGAGACTCCCAGACCCTCCGTGTCGTAGTCAGACTGTGAAGAAACCTGAACAGTTTCCTGCGAAACCTGTTGCGATTGTCCACACTCTGACTCAGAGTGAGAGCGGCGGTGTCCCAGACCAGCCCTATCCACTGAATTACTCGTGAGGGAACAAGGTTTGACTTTACCAGATTTACCTTGAAGCCTAGAGTTTTGACATGATTTAAAATGATATTGACATGTTTTATGCATAATTGTTGTGTCTCTGCCACCACCAGCCAGTCGTCCAGATACCACAACACTCTGATCCCTTGTTTTAACAATGGCATCAGGGCTTGCCGGACTAGTTTTGTGAATAATCGAGGTGCCAGGTTCAAGCCGAACGGCATCCTCTGAAAAACAAAATTTTGGTGCCTGATCCGTAAGGCCAAAAACCTTTGAAATCTTTTGTTGACCGATACGTGCCAATAGCCGTCTGTCAGGTCTAGTGAACACATCCAACCTCCCGGCGGAAGTGTTAGCCTGATTTGGTGTACTGTTAACATTCTGAAAGATTCGTTGTGAATGTGAAGATTCAGATAAGACAGGTCTACGACCGGCCTCATCTGAACACTGTCCCTTTTGGGAACCAAAAATAGTTTGGACGTGAATACAGGGTAATTTGGGGGGACCGGGATGATGACATTCTTGGCAATCATTTCCTGGGCTAGTGACTCCACCTCTAAAGAAACAAAATTCGCCGTTGTCGGCTGACGTAATCGAGGTCGCCGGAGCCACTGCCAAGTGATGCCTTTGCGTGCCACCATCCGTGCCCAAGTGTTTAACGGCCATGCTTGGTGACACGTTCGGAATGACCAAGTTAGCAGACAAGGGTTCGCCGGCTGTACTACCCTCGGTTCCTCCGGCCTTAAGGTAGGCGCCGGGAGTGAGAGAGACTTTAGTTTTTTGATGGTGGGGTTGGTGCTGGACGCTTCGCCGGCTGGCTGGTGTTGGCCGAAGACTGGCCCTGACCTGGTTTATTTTGGCCGCGTCCTCTCTGACCTGAAAACCTACTCTGTCTATGCCTGTACTGACCCTGGGGGGAGTGGGAGGACTTAGGCGGAAGAAAAGGTTTAGATCCCCCTGGCTGAGCTTTATTAGTAGGCCTGGGTTTGGGGAAGTTAAATGCAGGTTTCTTAGAAGGGGTGGGACTGTGCTTAACGGCCTGTGCCATATTGAACACTGTTCGCCACACTTCAGGGGTCATTAAAGAGGGAGTAAGCACTGGTGATATAACCACCTGATTAGCAATGCGATCAGGTAGCTTGCGAACTAACGACATCCTAAGATCTTGTCGTGCTCGTACCGCCTCAAGCAAGGCGGTACGTATGTCACCCAAGGATTGGATTGACGACTGAAGAATCAGTCGCCGGGATAACTCAACCGATCTTCGAGCATCCGCATCTGCGATTGCCTGAGTGGACCGTAGTAAAGACTTAGCCACCTGCTGAGATACTATGTACTGTGAGAACAGGCGAAAAGCTTTTCCCCGTAGCCTAAATTCTCTGTCTAGGTGAGTAGGGGTAGGGGTAGTGAACGGGTCCTTCAGCTCACAAAGATTAATCTTAGGGGCAGCTAGAAATGAAAACAAAGCTGACGGGACTCCGCCGGCAGAACCCACCGGCATGGAGAACCATGAATGAGTATCCTGAGGTATCTGGTGGGAAGATTTAGAAGTGAAAGTGGTTGCAAAGTTTTGAGCCTCTACCTCCCAATCTACCCAAGGTCCTGGTCCCAACTGTCCCACCTTCAAAACTGGATTAGCTGCGTCGTCTGTGACGGTCTGTAAATCTAGTTCAGGAGTGAGAGCTGACAGAGTCTTAATATCATTAAACCCATCCAGCTTAGACCAGTCTGAAAATAGTTTTGAAGCTGAGGCAGGGGGTAAAGCAGGCTTAGAAGCATACACAAAATAATCTTGGTGATAATAACTAGGTATAGCCTTGATGTTTACGTCCAGAACATTACCCAAAGTATCCACGGCCCTTAATTTCTTTGACTTATTGCCCTGGATGACCCACTCACGCGGTACCGGGAGTTCCCCTGACAAAGTAGGTTGGGCAAGCTCTGGTTTAGAGGAGTTCAAAAGAACCCATGACTCGTCTGGCCCATAAAGTAAGGGCATAGCTACCTTTCTAAGAGGCACTTTGTCTAGAGGGGGTGGATTGACATCCGTTATGACCCTGACATTTGAAGTTGTCAATGCCGCCGTAGCAGGCCTAGTGATCCCTGAGGTTAACAGAGTGGGAGGGTTAGGGATCTTAGATAAATCAATCGAAGTCATCAGAGGCCGTACCGTAGAACTTGTCTTGGGAGCCCCCAAGTCCATTGTGGGGTTTTCCTGTTGTTGGCCAAAACATTTAGATAAAGCATGAGTAAGCAGCCCATTAATTTCTTGTGCCGTAACAAACTGGTTTGATGAAGAACTTACAGGTGAATCATTAGTATCCTGTGCGGCGTCCAAGCCTGAGCCTGACCCTTGTCCTTCCATCTCCGAAATTATAGAAACTTCGTCTTTCTCCTCCTGATCCTCCTGAGAAGACCCCGCCGAGGCAGGGGTACCTTGTTGCCAAGATAAGTCTGGGATAGAGGATGGGATCGCCGCGTCCCTGTGGACATCGGCTACTGTGGGACTCGTTTGAGTCGGACGTGGGTGGTCAGACCCTGGTTGAGCAAACCGCCAAACACCGAGGCCCTGGCCTACGCTCTCTTGAGAGTCTGAAACATTCTCAATTACTGAACCCCCTGAACTTTCCAATTCCAGGGTTAAAATATTAAGTGGCAAATCCTCTTTTGGGACAGGCGCTGCACTGGACTCTTGGGCCTTAACACAAACTCTGTCTAGGGTAGAGGTACGATGAGATGCACTAGAAGTTGGTGAATGTCGAGAGGACTTCCGTTTATGTGAATCCTTTTTAGAGGATTTATGGCTACGGTGTGACCGCGAACTATTCTTAGATCTGGAGGAATCCTCGCCGTGACCACTGGTGGAACCTTCCGTCCTACTCTTCTTACTCGCCGGTGAAGAGGCACGACTAGATGACTGGTGTCTAAGAGGAGACCTAGACCGGGATCTCGCCCGAGACGAGGAGGCGGATACCGGGGGTGTAGGCTCTCTTGGGCGTTTAGGTGTAGCAGCAGAAGATACAGAACCCTGACCAGTCTCCGCCGGCTTAATACTCGTGACTCTAGAGGAACGTTTAGGGGGAGGGTGTTCGGAGAGCAATCTATCCCAAAGTGGGACGTTGTCACATTGAAGTGATTTATGCGCAACAATGGTAGTGTAGGCTGACATCTGTTGCCTAACCTCTCTCAACGCTACCGCCGCGGTCTTATCATTATCACAAAGGACCTTTATAGCTAATTGGGAGCAAAAAGAACAATTACGCATAACCCAGAGACCCCTTGAACGGTCTAGACATTTAACACACCTTATGCAACGGGTATGCGCAAAAATAGGGATACCAGCACAAGCAGGGGTAGTGCACAAAGCAAAAACTGGGGCCACGGTAGCCATGACAGAGACTGGTGGGAGAAAACTACCGCCGGGTCTGTATTGGTCCACCGGAGCTCAGCTCTGGAAAAAAAGAAAATTTCCAGGAATTAATGCTCATAAGGTTAACCCAACATGTTCGCACACAAGTGTTAATAACCCGCCGGGTAACGAGATGTAATGACACAAAGAACACAGCTCGCTACGCGGCGGGGTTCAGAAAATCTAAACAAATCTTTTGTTAAAGAAAGTGAAGAATACCCTCTGATATAATATAACGGTCCAGCATGGCGCTTATAGTCTCGTGGTGGTGGTGACTGTCTCAAGATTCAATTTTGTAACAAAGCAACCCCCCATAAAGACGCCGGCCCTTGAAATATTTTAGTAGAATAGCACAGGGCAGGATGATACGAGATCTGATGTCTAACGAATTGTCACAAAAGATCGCCGTAAGTTTGAAGGCGGCGATACCTAATTGTATCACTAAATTAAGTGGTTAAATCGAAATCGAATTTTGTAAATTCCCTAGTTCCTCCACCTAGGAGCACCCGCCGGGTGAGAAGAATCGATATATAACCTAATTTGAACCTTCAATCGCCGTAAGAGTAAAGGCGGCGATACACATAGTATCACTTAAAATGGATTGGTTAACTAACTGAAAGACATAAGTCGTTCATCCCACCCTACCCAGGTGCACCCGCCGGGTGAGATGTCCAAACGTTAACCCCATAAGTTCCTGTCCCCGCTTCTTTGTAAAAGATCGCCGGGGAGGAAAGCCTAAAACAACAGCTAGGTTTTTCATGTGGTTTTTTGTAAAACCGGGCAGAAAAACTACATAACGTATGTCCGCATGAACAAAGTTTTATAGATGGGAACAGCCATCCCGCCGGGAATCAAAGGAGGCCTGAAACCAGGCACCCACAGAGACGCAGTCCTGGAGAGCCACAGACACCCCAACGCCGGGGAAACAAGCCAGTGTTAACAACCACGTGTGGCCCAACACGGCTCGCGGCCGGGATTTTCATGGTGAAACCGAGAAAACCCCGCCGGAAGGCAACCCACCCTGAACAGACACCATCTGAACAACAAGAGACACGAGGAGAGCCACGCACGACAAACCCAAGGTCACTCAATAATCCGTGGAATTAGCCAATACACAACTAAACCAGGAAACAATTATAGTCCGAGGAATTAGCCAATACACAACTAAAACCCGGAAACACATGACACAGTAGGGCATATTTATAAATAATAAACAATAACACTAGTACATGTGGCAAAGCTACGAGCGGCTGGCTAGGCCTAGGTAGACGGCATAATAAAAGTTGAAATATACACAAACACTGGAAATATCACAACAGGAACCACCGCCAACACACCACCGTAGCACATACAGTAAAAGTCCGTTAATCCGACGACCGATGATTCGAATCTCCCAATAGTCCGAATTTTTCAATTTGAGGCCAAATCCGAATTCACCCGATGGTCCGAATTTCAAGAAGTCCCAAAGTCCCCTTTTTGAGGCATTAGGCCACTCAAATGACACATAATGGAGCACACACATATCATATGTTCATGAATTCACTTTAAAAGTTTACCATTGTCATTGTAGCCTATTATCTACTTCAAAACATTCAGATTAATGGTCAAAGGAAGCTACTGATATAATCGTAAACACCTTCGTCTTCTTCTTCTTCCACATTGTCTGCTAGAGAGTTTGTTTTGCTCTTGAACGCATCCTTGGGACGCTCCGATGCGCTACTGGCTTGCACCGCATTTTCTGCAAGCGCATTCAGTCTTGAGCTTGAAAACGCACCTTTCAAGAAGTCCCAAAGTCCCCTTTTTGAGGCATTAGGCCACTCAAATGACACATAATGGAGCACACACATATCATATGTTCATGAATTCACTTTAAAAGTTTACCATTGTCATTGTAGCCTATTATCTACTTCAAAACTTTCAGATTAATGGTCAAAGGAAGCTACTGATATAATAGTATACACCTTCGTCTTCTTCTTCTTCCACATCGTCTGCTAGAGAGTTTGTTTTGCTCTTGAACGCATCCTTGGGACGCTCCGATGCGCTACTGGCTTGCACCGCATTTTCTGCAAGCGCATTCAGTCTTGAGCTTGAAAACGCACCTTTGGACGTATTAGTCTTGAGCTTGAAAACGCACCTTTGGATGTTCCGATACGCTACTATTTATAGTTCAGTGATCGGAGCATCCCAAGGGTGCTTTCAAGACAACAAGACAAGGGTGCTTTCAATACAATATAATATAACAGAGCACGTCACAAAAGGAAAATCACAAAAGGAAAATTACAAGAACCTCTCAGGGAAGTGCCGTTGTTAAGGCATTACTTCCCGAACCACATCTGATCTTCAAGAGCAAGACAAACTCGCTAGTAGACGGAAGAAGAAGACGTTTATATCAGCAGATTCCTTTGACCATTAATCTGAATGTTTTGAAGTAGATAATAGGCTACAATGACAATGGTAAACTTTTAAAGTGAATTCATGAACATATGATATGTGTGCTCCATTATGTGTCATTTGAGTGGCCTAATGCCTCAATGTTTTCGTCATACACAGGTTCATAGGGGTAAAGTCCGATAATCCGAAAAATCCACTAATCCGAACGAGAGCCGGTCCGCTGCCCTTCGGATTAACGGAAGTTTACTGTACTTCCGACCAAGGGAAGGCTGACTCGGGACCCAGAAAAAACTTCACCAAGTGAAGAAAAATACGCTGGGAACGTCAGAAACAAAGCTTACCTCATCAGAAAGATAAAAGGCAGCACTAACTAACGCGTAGTGAAAGCCGCCTGCATCACAAACTAACTCAACTGTGAAAAAGTTCACATGTCCACAACGGGACCACGAGGGTACATCCGAAATAGATGCCCCATACACTCGACCCAAAATACACTGCACTGCGGGCAACCAGCCCAGGACACTCCTGCTACGCCTATCCTAACCTTACTCGATACATCCTGGAGTAAACAAATGAGAAAAAACTCACTAGGGACGGAACGAATGCGGAACTAGCGGAGCGTGGGGAGGCACGTCCGGGCAGGCTGAACGCAGAGCAGAGAAGGAAGAATGACGCCTGAATCAGCGTCTGGTCAGAGATCCACACAAGTACATCCACGATATGATGGAAAGCTTATTGGATAGTTATTCTTATTTTCTTTTTATTTTTATTTTTTACGAAGTTTTTTCGTAGTGAGAACCCAATTCATAATGACTGAAGCCATGAGTGAGGTCGCGTGCGCTCATGATGAAGGCTCCTCAGTTTTTAATTGCTCTGCGCGGTAGATTCAAAACTACGGCGGATTAGTGTTTGAAGAGGATGCCTTATGTAATAGGCATGTTCGTCAATGATGGAGGGGCCACTAATAAATAACGTTTTTAGAATTACAGGAAAAGTTTGTAAATCATAAAAAAAAAAAATTCCAATGGGTTTTCACTAATAACATTTCACTGGCTTATGAAGGGATGTTGACTCTTGTTGAGTAAACACCTATTGGTATTTTCAGGATTTCGAGTTTTTTAAGCCTAAATTAACCGGTCGGTTCCCTTAAATGGGGTGGAACCTAGTGGCCTCGGGGCACCCCACCAGAACCGACTGCAGAGGATGCAATCCGTGCGTGCACACGGCACTATGGCTGGCCCGGTATTATGCGCTTAGTGATAGGGCAGCCTCCAGGTGCGCTACCTCCGGGTTCGGGCCCCTGTACTTCTAGGCGGAAAGTGACAGTCTGTGGAAGGTGAAAAACACTATGCCCTGTACCCTCTAGGTTCACCTGACCAGGATGCACCCCCAGGGGGCCAGAGCTGGACCTGAGGTAGATCCCTCCGCGTCAGCGAGCCGCCATTAGAAGAGTTTGAAGCATGTTTTACACTGCCCAAAAACTTAAATGAGCTAACATTTTCCATAGCCTAACCGTTCAACCTCACCTCACACTCTGTGGCTGCATCCCTTTCAAAGATCATGACCTTGCTCTTCCCCGCATTTACCTTCAGATTCCGTTTTTCACACACTGTTCCAAACATATTTACCAGACCCTGCAACTCCCATTCACTATCGCTCATCAGAACTACAGTAAAAGTCCTTTAATCCGACGACCGATGATTCGAATCTCCCAATAGTCCGAATTTTTCAATTTGAGGCCAAATCCGAATTCACCCGATGGTCCGAATTTCAAGAAGTCCCAAAGTCCCCTTTTTGAGGCATTAGTCCACTCAAATGACACATAATGGAGCACACACATATCATATGTTCATGAATTCACTTTAAAAGTTTACCATTGTCATTGTAGCCTATTACCTACTTCAAAACATTCAGATTAATGGGCAAAGGAAGCTACTGATATAAACGTAAACACCACATCGTCTGCTAGAGTTTGTTTTGCTCTTGAACGCATCCTTGGGACGCTCCGATGCGCTACTGGCTTGCACCGCATTTTCTGCAAGCGCATTCAGTCTTGAGCTTGAAAACGCACCTTTGGACGTTCCGATACGCTACTATTTATAGTTCAGTGATCGGAGCGTCCCAAGGGTGCTTTCAAGACAACAAGACAAGGGTGCTTTCAATACAATATATAACAGAGCACGTCACAAAAGGAAAATTACAAGAACCTCTCAGGGAAGTGCCGTTGTTAAGGCATTACTTCCCGAACCACATCTGATCTGATCTTCAAGAGCAAGACAAACTCGCTAGTAGACGATGCGGACATATGGTGTTTACGTTTATATCAGCAGATTCCTTTGACCATTAATCTGAATGTTTTGAAGTAGGTAATAGGCTACAATGACAATGGTAAACTTTTGAAGTGATTTCATGAACATATGATATGTGTGTGTGTCATTTGGGTGGCCTAATGCCTCAATGTTTTCGTCATACACAGGTTCATAGGGGTAAAGTCCGATAATCCGAAAAATCCACTAATCCGAACGAGGGCCGGTCCGCTGCCCTTCGGATTAACGGAAGTTTACTGTATATCATCGGCAAACAGAAGTAGAGGCAACTTCCACTCGTTTTCTTCCCTTATCAGAGGTACACCAATATCCACTGCTCTTCCTTGTATTTCTTTCATGAACCCATCCATATATATATATTGAACAACCATGGTAAACATCACACACCCTTGCTTTAACTCAACATTCAGGTCAAAGAACTCGCTCTGTTCATTCTCCACACACACACTGATACCTTTGCACCTTCATACATGCTCTTCACTGCTTTCAGCAACTTGCCATCTACTATGTATATTCTCAGAACTTTCCACATACCTTCTCAATCAACTCTTGTCATAGGCCTTCTCCAAGTCCATAAAGGCAGCATACAACTTTTGCTGCTTCTCCAGATATTTCTCCACACATTTCAAGGCAAAAATCTGATCTACACATCCCCTTCCCTTCCTAAACCCGCCCTGCTCGTCACATGCCTATTTCTCTGTTCGCGCTCTCACTCTCTTGATCACTACCCTACTCTACACCTTCCCTACTAGGCTTAGCAGACATAACCCCCGGTGGTTACTGCACACTCCCCTTTTCCCCTTTACCCTCATATAGGGGGATTATTATGCCTGTCTTCCAGTCATCAGACTCACTTCCCTTCTCCCATGCTAGTTTACACATTTATATATCCATTCAATCACTATCTCACCACCATAACTAAGCATTTCCCCACACACTCCATCTATTCCTGATGCTTTCCCCATCTTCACTTTTTCATGGCTTCACACACTTCTGACCTCCTGATCCCCACCTCCTCCTCCACTGTTTCTCTTCTTCTCCCTCCCATACCCCATCCAACTATGTTTGCTGGCGTTTCATTCCTTACGCTTAGCAATATGTTGAAATATTCCTTCTATCTCTCGACTCTCTCTTGCTTCTCGGCTAACACTTGCCCATTCGTATTTTTCACACCCTTACTATTTCCCTTGCTACCCTCCCTAACTTTCTTGACCTCTTTCCAAAACAGTTTCTTACACTCCCTCCATTTTACTTAGATTCCTTCCAAATTCCTCATCTGCTCTTCTCTTACTTTCCTTCATTACTTCCTTCACCACTCTCTTTTTCTCCAAGTACCTTGCTCTTTTCTGTCTCTCCCAATCTTCGTTCCCTCAACTACTAAACCACTCTCTATACGCTTTTTTCTTGTCTTCAACAGCTATTCTTACCTCTTCAGTCCACCATGCTGTACCCTTCACTCCGCTCCCTCTTCTCCTTAGTCCACATGCCTCCTCACATGCTGCACATATCTCTTCCTTAAACACTTTGCTCACCTCCTCCACTTCCTCCATACCCTCCAGGTCAAAACTACCTAGTCGTCTCTCTACTACTCTCTTAAACTCTTCCCTGATCTCCTCCTCCTGTAACCTCTCCACCCTCTTCGCCACTCCACCTTCCTCTCACCTCCCTCCAGCTCTCTTGATCTACTTCTGTGTCCTAATTTTAGCTACTATTACATAATGGTCAGACAACCCCCCCCCCCCCCAAATACCCCTATACACCCTAGCATCCAGCACAGAATTCTTCAGTGATTCATCCACACATATATAATCAATCAGTGCCTTTTGTTCCACTGTCCTATCCTCCCTCCTCCACTCCATTTTCCATGTGAACCTGTGTATCATTCTATGTCGGACGGTGTTGGCTATCCACAGTCTCCTCCTCACACATACGTCCACAAGTGCACTACCATTTCCATTTACTTCTATCAGAAGAGACTGGATGACTCCGTCGACGACACCTGCCCGGAAAGTAACACAGCACCCCATACTATTAAACACATCCTAGAAAACTGCATTTCACACAATCACTTATGCCAACAACATAATCTACATTCCTTGAGAGCTCTGTGGGAAAACCCGACCGTAGCCATGGCTTTCCTTAGAGACTCGGGGTTGTTCGGCCAGGCATTTTAGGGAACGACAACAACAACAACCTCTGACGGTATACCTTACCTTGTGTTACCTTGTGTTGAGTTCGCCACACTTCTAGCGGCACCGAGGAGCGCGCCGCCCCTCGTTCCGGGTGGTGATTTGGTGCAACAGACTGTTCGAAGGGGCAGCACACACCTCTGCAAAGATGGGCTCATCTGGCACTTTTTGCAGTTCGACATCGAGGGCTCTCTTGAAGTTATCTAACAAGACGCCCCTCATGTCTCTTACTCACCGTGGGAGTTTGTTGAAGAGACATGGGCCTCTGTGTGATAACCAACCCTCTCGCAGAGAGCCCATAGCACCCCTGTTATTCATCCGGGGGATATCGCATTCCCAGCCTCTCCTATCACTGAATTTCATGACTATCGGGGTATGTAGGTTTGGTACTAAACCCTCTGCGATTTTCCACGTGTATATTATTAGGTAACGTTCTCTTCTACGCTCCAGCAAGTACAGTTTCAGTGCTCTTAAATGGTCCCAATAGTGTAGCTGTTTTAGCGAACTTATATGCGAAGTGAAATATCTTTGTACACTCTCTAAGTAATTTATTTCACATGCTTTGTATGGGGCTGTTAATAACCTACAGTACTTGGTTTTCTAGTTGTCTCCATTTAATGTTTGGTAGGTTAAAGTCTCCTAGCCACATAATATTTGGTGTTGGGTTCCCCAGGGTTTCCACTTCTGATTTTATTTTGTTGAGCTGGGTTTTGAATTCTTCTATCGATGAGTCCGGAGGCCTGTATGTTACAATAACTGTTAAATTTATGGATTCTATTTTAACTCCCAGTATTTTCACCACTTCATTACTGTTATTTAGGAATTCAGTACATATCAGGGAGTCGTGAATATAAAAGGCTACACCTCCACGTGTTCTATGCGTTCTGTCCGCCCTATGTAGGTTATAACCAGGAATCCATACTTCACTATCCTCTTGATCTTTAATGTGAGTTTCTGTGAGAGCCGCAAATATAGCGCTTCCTTCTTCTAGCAGGCCCCAAATAAATGGTACTTTGTTTGTGGTTCTGTTTTTTAGGCCTTGGATATTTGCAAACAAGAGTGGAGAGAGATTTTTTGGAGTACTATGTGTTTCTAATAGTCTTCGGGAGGTATTCGCCACTGTTTGGGGGCCAGGAGGTGCTCTAGGTATTCTATGTGTTCTATGTGCTCTTCCATTTCCCTCGATCTCTTCATCTTCATCTGCCATTTCCCTCCTTGCTTTCTTCCTCTGTCTCGTCCTCGCGAAGCTGGAGAGTTTTTTTGGTTACCAGTACCATTTGTGATGTTTCTTGCATGCCTCCATACATACATACATACATACATGTATCTCTAATATGAAAATCATGGCAGTTATTCTCATAGCAGGTCTTGTTTCCAAGTGACGACTTGCAGATGGATGGGTGGTGATATCTGCATTTTTCACCAAATCTGCAGTCTCCATCATTTATCAGTATGTTGCTAATTTTTGGGTGGGCAAATCTACATCTTCCTCCATTACCACCGTTTTGCCCAAAATAGCACCAGCTTTTCAGATAATATTTGCATATTGGTGAAGGTAGCTGAGAACGGTTTTGTGGTGAGCTATGCTGGGGGACTAGCTGGGTCTGGGAGGGGAGGCCTGCGAGTTGGGGGAAATAGTGGTGTGGTTATGGGGTGATGTGGTGTTATGAGATGGTGTAGAGGGGGGCTGGGTGTCCTGGTTTGCCGGGAGTAAGTGGGCAGATGGTAGAGGTGTGGATGGGGGCGGTGTGGGAGGGTTTTGTAGGGGGGGGGGGGGGGGAGGGGAGCCTGTTAAAGAGGCCTGTTGCTTCATATTTGTTTCCTGGGAAGTTATTTGGTCAATGACAGTAGGATGATTCAGTGACAATTATAGGTTTGACTCCTGTAAGGAGATAAAGAAAACCTAATATTTAGTAGTGGCCCCGTAATCATTGATGAACATGCCTATTACATAAGGCATCCTCTTCAAACACTAATCCGCCGTAGTTTGAATCTACCGCGCATGACATAACACTCACATGCACACACCATGACCCAAGAAGAGCAACAGATCTCCTTCAACCCTATCTCAACACACTACATGGCTGGTGCACTACAAACAGACTTAATCTAGCTCCAGCCAAATCCACCGCAACCCTGCTCACAAGCTGGACAGGTGAACACGAATACATCCCTCAACTCACCAGAAACAACACACCCCTAACACATACACACACACCCAAAATCCTAGGAGTAACATATGATACTCATATGACATTCAAACAGCACACCACAAGCATTAAAAAGAAACTGACACCCAGACTTAACGCCCTCAGGTCACTTGCTCACACAAAATTTGGACACAACAAAGAAACTACCACCACAGTATATAAACAATACATAAGATCAGTGATGGAATACGCAAGCCCAGCCTGGGCTTCTAACCTAGCTGAAACACATCATAAGACCTTACAGACTATTCAAAACAAAGCCCTGAAGATCATTACAGGCTGCACAGCTACTGCACCCACAGATCACCTACATCAAGAAACCAATATCCTCAAAGTCAAAGACCATCTGGACATGAGAGGCACTCAATTCCTGGCAGCAGCCTCCACGAACCAAGACCACCCACTAAACTACATGGCAACACACCCACAGACACCAAGAAATATCAAAACAACACCCAGCACACGGTATCACACAAATTATTGTCCTCTCTCTCCTCCCTGCCCACCCCGAACCAACTTCCAGAAGCACATCCATACTCATATCTCTCGCCAATCCATCCACTCACTCACAGACAACAAGCAGCTGCATGCACGACCTCCCGAAATCCATCCTTCCGAATCCTCCCTTCCTCGCGAGGACAGAGTCCACCTGGCCAGGCTGAGATGCGGACACCATCCAGCTCTCCTGAGCTATCAGAAGAGACTGGATGACTCCGTTGTCGACGCCTGCCCGGGATGTAACACAGCACCCCATACCATTAAACACATCATAGAAGACTGCATTTCACACAACCACTTACGCCAACAACATTATAGGTTTGACTCCTGTAAGGAGATAAAGAAAACCTAATATTTAGTAGTGGCCCCGTAATCATTGACGAACATGCCTATTACATAAGGCATCCTCTTCAAACACTAATCCGCCGTAGTTTTGAATCTACCGCGCAGAGCATTTAAAAACTGAGGAGCCTTCATCATGAGCGCACGCGACCTCACTCATGGCTTCAGTCATTATGAATTGGGTTCTCACTACGAAAAAACTTCGTAAAAAATAAAAACAAAAAGAAAATAAGAATAACTATCCAATAAGCTTTCCATCATATCGTGGATGTACTTGTGTGGATTTCTGACCAGACGCTGATTCAGGCGTCATTCTTCCTTCACTGACATATCAAGTAAACCAAAATCCTTAATACATCAACGAATGGGAAGGGGACGGTCGGGAGGGCCCCAGTCGTCAATGATTACGGGGCCACTACTAAATATTAGGTTTTCTTTATCTCCTTACAGGAGTCAAACCTATAATTTATTAGTGGCCCCTCCATCATTGACGAACATGCCTGATTTCTAAGACTGGAGGGGGACATTCGTAATCATATCATAACTCTAGAAAAGCAGATAATAAAAACAACCACATAGTATTCTTACTTTGAAAATATATTTAATTAACGGCGTAGCCGAACAAATACAAGAAAAAGGGGGTTCAGGCAGGTGCGTGCTTCAAAGAAGCCTGCCTGACAAAAAATTGGTAACCCTGAAGATTCCGAACACAGATCTGTAGTTACAAAGGCACCCCACTCAACGAGTGGTGACAAAAAATAACAAGTTATAAGTTTACATGTGCACATAATAAACCCCAACATAAACTTGGAGATAAATTGCAAAGGAACTCCAATAATCTAAAACTAAATTGCTTTCGCAGCTAAACTACTCTAACAACACCGTTGTTTTGTACTTAACATTGTACTAGCACAATTTCTCACTGAGAAATTTTCATAACACATTTTAACCTTAAATTGTATCACAGCTCTCATACTCCGGCGGGGTCTAGGGTGTCCTGTGTCAACTGACTGCACCCCCCCCCCCCCCCTTTCCCATGAAAGTAAACAAAAGTGACTGCAGGGCCGCCTAGACCCTCTGCCTTAAAGCTATACATGGTAAGGAAGGTTTGTCTAGAGCAACTGACAAGTATCTAGACAGAAACGTATGATTAGACGCCCACAACTGCGTGGACGCTATGTCTTCAACTGAAAAAAATTTCAGGAAACGTAAAGAGGCTGCCCATTTGCGTAAATCGTGGGCCCGACCCACAACGCCGGGATTACTTTCTTTAATGACTTCTACCAGAAGAGAGGCTAATCGCCGTTTAAGTAAGCGTTTACCCGTACTTGCTACCCATAAAGCACCTTGGGGGTTGTGAGGAGCTACTCTCAAATATTTGGTTAGAGCTTGTACTGGACATAAATTATGATGCACCTTTCCCCTTTTTAACGCCGGCACCGTGAACTCAGAAAACACGTGTGCACTATGCTCATTCTTGGCTACAAAACCTGGGGAGGGTGCAATGGAAATACATTCATTAAGTCTACCAAACCTAAGACAATTAGGTGTGTTGCTCATCGCCGCCAGCTCAGACACTCTGTTTCCGGTGGCTAAAGCCAAAAGGAAAACCGCCTTTTTTAAGATTAATGCAAAGTCTGCAGTATTTTGGTACAGACGAGAGTGAAGCAAAGACAAAGCTTTGTCCAGAGACCATTAGCGATTAGCGAGACTAAGCCTCGATAATCTCGTAGTTTGTTCACTACGTGGCACATTAGTGACACATCTGGCGGCGGAAACAGATAGATGGAGCTCCATCTGTTCCAGTCTGTCACTAGGGCGTCTGGCCCCCCTGCCGGCGTTTTCGCCCGGCGGGTGAGGTATAGATGGAGTTTGTGAGTCTCCTCGGACGCAAAAAGATCCACTTGTGGATGGGAGAGCTCTGCAATCATTAGGATGAAAATGGGTTGCTTGAGCTCCCATTCTACTGTCGTGCTCTGTCGCCGGGATAGAGCGTCTGCCCAGACGTTCGCTACGCCTGGGAGATAAGAAGCGTGCAGATAAATATCTAGACTGTTGGCTAGAGCAAAAATCTCTTCTGACACGTTTAGCAACTTCCTTGACCTCGTTGACCCTTGTTTCTGAATACAGTGGACTGCATTCAGATTGTCCATTCTGAAGGCCACCGACTTGTCCCGTAACGCCGGGCCGTGAGCCTGAAGGAAATATAAGGGGACTAGTAATTCTTTGACATTGACGTGCGAGATTTCTAAGTGGGACCAAAGCCCCTGACCCTGGTGCCCCTGATTTGACTGAAATCCCCAACCTATTGTGCCTGACGCATCCGTGTCTACCCATACCGTTGGTGGAGGAGAGGTCCATGACATTATTGAGTGCAATGTTTCCCTCTTCGCCCAGACCGCTAGCAAGGTGTGGATTAATTTCGGGATGGGCCATAATTTTCCCGCCGGTAAGAGCGGGAAATATTTGTTGCCTTCCAATATTAATCGTTTTACTTTCAACCGGCCCAACTTGACAGTTAGTTGAATCCAGTTGAGAGAGCCGACCAGAGACTCCCAGACCCTCCGTGTCGTAGTCAGACTGTGAAGAAACCTGAACAGTTTCCTGCGAAACCTGTTGCGATTGTCCACACTCTGACTCAGAGTGAGAGCGGCGGTGTCCCAGACCAGCCCTATCCACTGAATTACTCTTGAGGGAACAAGGTTTGACTTTACCAGATTTACCTTGAAGCCTAGAGTTTTGACATGATTCAAAATGATATTGACATGTTTTATGCATAATTGTTGTGTCTCTGCCACCACCAGCCAGTCGTCCAGATACCACAACACTCTGATCCCTTGTTTTAACAATGGCATCAGGGCTTGCCGGACTAGTTTTGTGAATAATCGAGGTGCTAGGTTTAAACCGAACGGCATCCTCTGAAAAACAAAATTTTGGTGCCTGATCCGTAAGGCCAAAAACCTTTGAAATCTTTTGTTGACCGATACGTGCCAATAGGCGTCTGTCAGGTCTAGTGAACACATCCAACCTCCCGGCGGAAGTGTTAGCCTGATTTGGTGTACTGTTAACATTCTGAAAGATTCGTTGTGAATGTGAAGATTCAGATAAGACAGGTCTACGACCGGCCTCATCTGAACACTGTCCCTTTTGGGAACCAAAAATAGTTTGGACGTGAATACAGGGTAATTCGGGGGGACCGGGATGATGACCTTCTTGGCAATAATTTCCTGGGCTAGTGACTCCACCTCTAAAGAAACAAAATTCGCCGTTGTCGGCTGACGTAATCGAGGTCGCCGGAGCCACTGCCAAGTGATGCCTTTGCGTGCCACCATCCGTGCCCAAGTGTTTAACGGCCATGCTTGGTGACACGTTCGGAACGACCCAGTTAGCAGACAAGGGTTCGCCGGCTGTACTACCCTCGGTTCCTCCGGCCTTAAGGTAGGCGCCGGGAGTGAGAGAGACTTTAGTTTTTTGATGGTGGGGTTGGCGCTGGCCGCTTCGCCGGCTGGCTGGTGTTGGTCGAAGACTGGCCCTGACCTGGTTTATTTTGGCCGCGTCCTCTCTGACCTGAAAACCTATTCTGTCTATGCCTGTACTGACCCTGGGGGGAGTGGGAGGACTTAGGCGGAAGAAATGGTTTAGATCCCCCTGGCTGGGCTTTAGTAGTAGGCCTGGGTTTGGGGAAGTTAAATGCAGGTTTCTTAGAAGGGGTGGGACTGTGCTTAACGGCCTGTGCCATATTGAACACCGTTCGCCATACTTCAGGGGACATTAAAGAAGGGGTAAGTACTGGTGACATCACCACCTGGTTAGCAATGCGCTCAGGTAGCTTGCGAACTAACGACATCCTAAGATCTTGTCGTGCTCGCACCGCCTCAAGCAAGGCGGTGCGTATGTCACCTAAGGATTGGATTGACGACTGAAGAATCAGTCGCCGGGATAACTCAACCGATCTTCGAGCATCCGCGTCTGCGATTGCCTGAGTAGATCGTAGTAAAGACTTAGCCACCTGCTGAGATACTATGTACTGTGAAAACAGGCGAAAAGCTTTTCCTCGTAGCCTAAATTCTCTGTCTAGGTGAGTAGGGGTAGGGGTAGTGAACGGGTCCTTCAGTTCACAAAGATTAATCTTAGGGGCAGCTAGGAATGCAAACAAAGCCGCCGGGACTCCGCCGGCAGAACCCACCGGCATGGAAAACCATGAATGTGAGTCCTGAGGGATCTGGTGGGAAGATTTAGAAGTGAAAGTGGTTGCAAAGTTTTGAGCCTCTACCTCCCAATCCACCCAAGGTCCTGGACCCAACTGTCCCACCTTCAAAACTGGATTAGCTGCGTCGTCTGTGACGGTCCGTAAATCTAGTTCAGGAGTAAGAGCTGACAGAGTCTTAATATCATTAAACCCATCCAGCTTAGACCAGTCTGAAAATAGTTTTAAAGCTGAGGCAGGGGGTAAAGCAGGCTTAGAAGCATACACAAAATAATCCTGGTGATAATAACTAGGTATAGCCTTAATGTTTACGTCCAGAACATTACCTAAGGCATCCATGGCCCTTAATTTCTTTGACTTGTTGCCCTGGATAAACCACTCACGCGGTACCGGGAGTTCCCCTGACAAGGTAGGTTGGGCAAGCTCTGGTTTAGAGGGGTTCAAAAGAACCCATGACTCGTCTGGCCCATAAAGGAGGGGCATAGCTACCTTTCTAAGAGGTGCTTTGTCTAGAGGGGGTGGATTAACATCCGTTATGACCCTGACATTTGAAGTTGTCAATGCCGCCGTGGCAGGCTTAGTGCTCCTTGCAGGTGACAGAGTAGGAGGGTTAGGAATCTTAGATAAATCAATTGACGTCATCAGAGGCCGTACCGTAGAGCTTGTCGAGGGAGCCCCCAAGTCCATTGTGGGGTTTTCTTGTTGCTGACCAAAAAATTTAGATAAAGCATGAGTAAGCAACCCATCAATTTCTTGTGCTGTAACAAACTGGTTAGATGAAGAACTTATAGGAGAATCATTATTATCTCTTGCTGCATCCAAGCCTGAGCCTGACCCTTGTCCTTCCATATCCGAAATTATTGAAACTTCGTCTTTTTCCTCCCGATCCTCCTGAGAAGACCCAGCCGAGGCAGGGGTACCTTGTTTCCAAGATAAGTCTGGGATAGAGGATGGGGTCGCCGCGTCCCTGTGGACGTCGGCTACTGTGTGACTCATATGAGTCGGACGTGGGTGGTCAGACCGTGGTTGGGCAAACCGCCAAACACCAAGGCCCTGGCCTACGCTCTCTTGAGAGTCTGAAACATTCTCAATTATTGACCCTCCTGAACTTTCCATTTCCAGGGTTAAAATATTAATTGGCAACTCCTCTTTAGGGACAGGTGCTGCACTGGACTCAGAGGCCCTAACACAAACTTTGTCAGGTGTAGAGGTACGATGAGATGCACTAGACTTAGGAGAATGTCGAGAGGACTTCCGATGTGAATCCTTTTTTGAGGATTTATGGCTGCGGTGTGACCGCGAACTAGTCTTAGATCTGGAAGAATCTCCGCCGTGACCACTGGTGGAATCTTCCGTCTTACTCTTCTTACTCTCCGGCGAAGAGGCCCGACTAGAAGACTGTTGTCTGAGAGGTGACCTTGACCTAGATCTCGCCTGCGACGAGGAGGCGGATGCCGGGGGTGTAGGCTCTCTCGGGCGTTTAGTTGTAGTCGCAGACGATACAGAACCCTGACTAGTCTCCGTCGGCTTAACACTCGTGACTCTAGAGGAACGTTTAGGGGGAGGGTGTTCTGACAGCAATCTATCCCAAAGTGGGACGTTGTCACATTGAAGTGACTTATGCGCGACAATGGTAGTGTAGGCCGACATTTGTTGTCGAACCTCTCTCAACGCTACCGCCGCGGTCTTATCGTTATCACAAAGGACTTTAGCAGCTAATTGAGAACAAAAGGAACAATTATGCATCACCCAGAGACCCCTTGAACGGTCTAGACATTTAACACACCTTATGCAAAGGGTGTATGCAAAAATAGGGATACCAGCACAAGTAGGGGTAATGCACAGGGCAAAAACTGGGGCCACGGTAGCCATGACAGAGACTGGTGGGTGAAAACTACCGCCGGGTCTGTATTGGTCCGCCGGAGCTCAGCTCTGGAAAAAAACAAGAAAATTTCCAGGAATTAATGCTCATAAGGGTAATCCAACATGATCGCACACCAGTGTTAATAACCCGCCGGGTAACGAGATGCAAAGACACAACTAACACATCTCGCCACGCGGCGGGGTGTAAAGTCTAAACAAATCTTTTGCTAAAGAAAGTGAAGAATACCCTCTGATATAATGGTCCAGCATGGCACTTATAGTCTCTCGGAGGAGGTGACTGTCTCAAGATTCAATTTTGTAACAAAGCAACCCCCCAAAAAGACGCCGGCCCTTGAATTATTATAGTAGAATAGCCCAGGGCAGGATGATACGAGATCTAATGTTTAACGAATTGTCCCAAAAGATCGCCGTAAGATCGAAGGCGGCGATACCTGATAGTATCACTAAATTAAATAGGTTAAAATGAATTTTGTAAAATTCCTTAATTCCTCCACCTAGGAGCACCCGCCGGGTGTGAGAATCGATATATAACCTAATTGAACCTTCAATCGCCGTAAATAGTAAAGGCAGCGATACACAGAGTATCACTATAATGGATCGGTTAACTAACTGGAAGACCTAAGTCGTTCATCTCACCCTACCCAGGTGCACCCGCCGGGTGAGAAGTTTTAAAAGTTAACCCCATAAGTTCCTGTCCCCGCTTCTTTGTAAAAGATCGCCGGGGAGGAAAGCCTAAACAACAGCTAGGTTTTTCATGTGGTTGTCGTAAAACCAGGTAGAAAAAACTCCTAAAACGTATGTCCACAAGGACGCCGTTTTATATGGATGGGTACAGCCATCCCGCCGGGAATCAAAGGAGGCCTGAAACCAGGCACCCACAGAGACGCAGTCCTGGAGAGCCACAGACACCCCACCCGCCGGGGATACAAGCCAGTGTCAACAACCACGTGTGGCCCAACACTGCTCTCGGCCAGGATTTTTTCACGGTGAAACCGAGAAAAAAACCCGCCGGAAGGAAACCCACCCTGAACAGATACCATCTGAACAACACACGACACGAGGATAGCCACGCACAGCTAACCCAAGGTCACAACATAATCCGTGGAATTAGCCAATACACAACTAAACCAGGAAACAATTATAGTCCGAGGAATTAGCCAATACACAACTAAAACCCGGATACACATGACACAGTAGGGCATATTTATAAATAATAAATAATAACACTAGTACATGTGGCAAAGCTACGAGTGGCTGGCTAGGCCTAGGCAGACGGCATAAAAACAGTTGAAATATACACACACACTGGAAATATCACAACAGGAACCACCGCCAACACACCACCGAGCAATAACTTCCAACCCAGGGAAGACTGACTCGGGACCCAGAAAAAACTTCACTAAGTGAAGAAAAATACGCTGGGAACGTCAGAAAACACAGCTTACCTCATCAGAAAGATAAAAGGCAGCAATAATTAACGCGTAGTGAAAGCCGCCTGCATCACAAACTAACTCAACTGTGAAAAAGTTCACATGTCCACAACGTGACCACGAGGGTACATCCGAAATAGATGCCCCATACACTCGACCCAAAATACACTGCACTGCGGGCAACCAGCCCAGGACACTCCTGCTACGCCTATCCTAACCTTACTCGATACATCCTGGAGTAAACAAATGAGAAAAAACTCACTAGGGACGCAACGAATGCGGAACCAGCGGAGCGTGGGGAGGCACGTCCGGGCGGGCTGAGCGCAGAGCAGAGAAGGAAGAATGACGCCTGAATCAGCGTCTGGTCAGAAATCCACACAAGTACATCCACGATATGGTGGAAAGCTTATTGGATAGTTATTCTTATTTTCTTTTTCTTTTTATTTTTTACGAAGTTTTTTCGTAGTGAGAACCCAATTCATAATGACTGAAGCCATGAGTGAGGTCGCGTGCGCTCATGATGAAGGCTCCTCAGTTTTTAAATGCTCTGCGCGGTAGATTCAAAACTACGGCGGATTAGTGTTTGAAGAGGATGCCTTATGTAATAGGCATGTTCGTCAATGATGGAGGGGCCACTAATAAATAATCTACACTCAATGAGAGCTCTGTGGGAAAGCCCGATCGTGGCCATGGCCTTCCTCAGGGACTCGGGGCTGTTCGCCAGGCAGCTTAGGGAACAACAACAACAACAACAACAACCGCGCAGAGCATTTAAAAACTGAGGAGCCTTCATCATGAGCGCACGCGACCTCACTCATGGCTTCAGTCATTATGAATTGGGTTCTCACTACGAAAAAACTTCGTAAAAAATAAAAAGAAAAAGAAAATAAGAATAACTATCCAATAAGCTTTCCATTATATCGTGGATGTACTTGTGTGGATCTTTGACCAGACGCTGATTCAGGCGTCATTCTTCCTTCACTGACATATCAAGTAAACCAAAATCCTTAATACAGCAATGAATGGGAAGGGGATGGTCGGGAGGGCCCCAGTCGTCAATGATTACGGGGCCACTACTAAATATTAGGTTTTCTTTATCTCCTTACAGGAGTCAAACCTATAATTTATTAGCGGCCCCTCCATCATTGACGAACATGCCTGATTTCTAAGACTGGAGGGGGACATTCGTAATCATATCATAACTCTAGCAAAGCAGATAATCAAACAACCACATAGTATTCTTACTTTGAAAAATATATTTAATTACGGCGCAGACCATATAAATACAAAAAAGGGGGTTCAAGCAGGTGCGTGCTTCAAAGAAGCCTGCTTGACAAAAAAGGGGTAACTCTGGAGATTCTGTGAACAGATCTGTAGTTACCAAGGCACCCCACTCAACGAGTGGTGACAAAAATAACAAGTTATAAGTTTACATGTGCACATAATAAACCCCATAATATTCGTGAAAAATAATTTGCAAAAAATCTCCACTGTTTAATACTAAATTGCTTTCACAGCTAAAACTACTATAACAACTCCATTGTTTTGTACTAACATTGTACTAGCACAATTTCTCGCAGAGAAATTTTCATATCACATTAACCCTAAATTGTATCACAGCTCTTATACTCCGGCGGGGTCTAGGGTGTCCTATGTTACACTGACTGCACCCCCCCCCCCCCCTTTTCCTTGAAAGTAAACAAAAGTGACAGTAGGGCCACCTAGACCCTCTGCCTTAAAGCTATACATGGTAAGGAAGGTTTGTCCAGAGCAACTGACAAGTATCTAGTCAAAAACGTATGATTCGACGCCCACAACTGTGTGGACGCAATATCTTCTACTGAAAAATTCTTCAGGAAACGTAAAGAGGCTGCCCATTTGCGTAAATCGTGGGCCCTACCCACAACGCCGGGATTACTCTCTTTAATGACTTCGACCAGAAGAGAAGCTAATCTCCGTTTCAGTAAGCGTTTACCCGTACTCGCTACCCATAAAGCACCTTGGGGGTTGAGAGGAGCCACTCTCAAATATTTGGTTAGAGCTTGCACTGGACATAGATTATGGTGCACCTTTCCCCTTTTTAACGCCGGCACCGTGAACTCAGAAAACACGTGTGCACTGTGCTCATTCTTGGCTACAAATCCCGGGGAAGGTGCAATGTGAATACATTCATTAAGTCTACCGAACCTAAGGCAATTAGGTGTGTTGCTCATCGCCGCCAGCTCAGACACTCTGTTCCCGGTGGCCAAAGCCAAAAGGAATACAGCCTTTTTTAAGAGAAATGCAAAATCTGCAGTATTTTGGTACAGACGAGAGTGAAGTAAAGACAATGCCTTGTCCAGAGACCAAGTAGGCATGAGCTGACGGGGAAGTGGGCGGAGTTTAAAACATGCCCTCATAAAACCTGTTTCCTCCGCTACCGGTATGGAGAGACCTGTAAGGTCTAAAAAGGGCACTCTAATCGCAGTTAAGTGATTTTTTAACGTTACCACAGATAAACGTTTCTGCTCAAACAGATAATTTAAATAATTGAAAACTAATGCTACCGATGGCACAGTCTGTTCTGTTCTAATGATCCAAGAAGTAAAGGTTTGCCAATGTGATTGATACTGTCGTTTCATAGACTGAGTATATTGATTTAATAATTTATTGGTCACCTCTCTACCGTATGGTGCTAGCCACTTGGCCTCCTGAATGTCCATAATGCAAAAGTCAGCGAGGTCGCTAGGTTGCCAATCGTGTCTAAGTGGAAATACCCGACCGGGAGCGACACCGGGTGCGGGCACCACGTCTTTAATTGCTGGTACCACAACTGCGCCGGCCACAGGGGCGCGACTAGCGAGACTAAGCCTCGATAGTCTCGTAGTTTGTTCACTACGTGGCACATTAGTGACGCGTCTGGCGGAGAAAACAGATAGATGGAGCTCCATCTGTTCCAGTCTGTCACCAGGGCGTCTGGCCCCCTGCCGGCGTCTTCGTCCGGCGGGCGAGGTATAGAGGGAGCTTGTGAGTCTCCTCGGACGCAAACAGATCCACTTGTGGATGGTAGAGCTCTGCAATCATTTGGTTGAAAATGGGTTGCTTGAGCTCCCATTCCACTGTCGTGCTCTGTCTCCGGGACAGAGCGTCTGCCTAGACGTTTGCTACGCCTGGGAGATAAGATGCGTGAAGATAAATGTCTAGTCTGTTGGCTAGAGTAAAAATCTCTTCCGACACGTTTAGCAACTTCCTTGACCTCGTTGACCCTTGTTTCTGAATACAGTGAACTGCGTTCAGATTGTCCATTCTGAAGGCCACCGACTTGCCCCTTAAAGCAGGGCCGTGAGCCTGAAGGAAATACAAGGAGACTAGTAATTCTTTGACATTGATGTGGGAGATTTCTAAGTGGGACCAAAGCCCCTGACCCTGGTGCCCCTGATTTGACTGAAATCCCCAACCTATTGTGCCTGACGCATCCGTGTCTACCCATACTGTTGGCGGAGGAGAGGTCCATGACATTATTGAGTGCAACGTTTCCCTCTTCGCCCAGACCGCTAGTAAGGTGTGGATTAATTTTGGGATGGGCCATAACTTTCCCGCCGGTAAGAGTGGGAAATATTTGTTGCCTTCCAATATTAAACGTTTTACTTTAAACCGGCCCAACATTACAGTTAGTTGAATCCAGTTGAGAGAGCCGACCAGAGACTCCCAGACCCTTCGTGTCGTAGTCAGACTGTGAAGAAACATGAACAGTTTCCTGCGAAACCTGTTGCGATTGTGCACACTCTGACTCAGAGTGAGAGCAGCTGTGTCCCAGACCAGCCCTATCCACTGAATTACTCGTGAGGGAACAAGGTTTGACTTTACCAGATTTACCTTGAACCCTAGAGTTTTGACATGATTTAAAATTATGTTGACATGTTTGATGCATAATTGCTCTGTCTCTGCCACCACCAGCCAGTCGTCTAGGTACCACAAAACTCTGATACCTTGCTTTAATAACGGCATCAGGGCTTGCCGGACTAATTTTGTGAATAATCGAGGTGCCAGGTTCAACCCGAATGGCATCCTTTGAAAAACAAAATTTTGGTGCCTGATCCGTAAGGCCAGAAACCTTTGAAACCTTTTGTTTACCGATACGTGCCAATAAGCGTCTGTCAGGTCTAGGGAACACATCCAACCTCCCGGCGGAAGTGTTAGCCTGATTTGGTGTACTGTTAACATTCGGAATGACTCGTTATGAATGTGAAGGTTCAGATAAGACAGGTCTATGACCGGTCTCATCTGAACACTGTCCCTTTTGGGAACCAAAAATAGCTTGGACGTGAATACAGGGTAATTTGGGGGGACCGGGATGATGACATTCTTGGCAATCATTTCCTGGACCAGTGACTCCACCTCTAATGAAACAAAATTCGCCGTTGTCGGCTGACGTAAGCGAGGTCGCCGGAGCCACTGCCAAGTGATGCCTTTGCGTGCCACCATCCGTGCCCAAGTGTTTAACGGCCATGCTTGGTGACACGTTCGGAACGACCCAGTTAGCAGACAAGGGTTCGCCGGCTGTACTACCCTCGGATCCGCCGGCCTTAAGACTGGCACCGGGAGTGAGAGAGACTTTAGTTTTTTGATGGTGGTGGAGTTGGTGGTGGTGGACGCTTCGCCGGCTGGCTGCCGTTGGCCGAAGACGGGCCCTGACCTGGCTTATTATGGCCGCGTCCTCTCTGACCTGAAAACCTACTCTGTCTATGCCTGTACTGACCTTGAGGGGAGGAGGAGGACTTAGGTGGAAGAAAGGGCTTAGATCCCCCCGGCTGAGCCTTAGCGACTGGCCTGGGTTTGGGGAAGTTAAAGGCAGATTTCTTAGAAGGGGTGGGACTGTGTTTAAAGGCCTGAGCCATATTAAACACCATTCGCCACACGTCAGGGGACATTAAAGAGGGAGTGAGCATTGGTGACATGACCACCTGATTCGCAATGCGATCAGGCAGTTTTCGGACTAAGGACATTCTGAGGTCTTGTCTCGCTCGTACCGCCTCAAGCAAGGCGGTGCGGATGTCACCCAAAGATTGGATTGACGACTGAAGAAGCAGTCGCCGGGACAATTCAACCGATCGTCTGGCGTCCGCGTCTGCGATTGCCCGAGTGGACCGGAGCAAAGACTTTGCTACCTGTTGAGACACTATGTATTGAGAGAACAGGCGAAAAGCTTTCCCCCTTAGCCTAAATTCTCGGTCTAGGTGAGTTGGGGTAGGGGTAGTGAAAGGGTCTTTTAGCTCACAAAGATTAATTTTAGGGGCAGCTAAGAAAGCAAACAAAGCTGAAGGGACTCTGCCGGCAGAACACACTGGCATGGAGAACCAAGAATGAGTATCTTGAGGGATCTGGTGGGAAGTTTTGGAAGTAAATGTGGTCGCAAAGTTTTGAGCCTCTGCCTCCCATTCCACCCAAGGTCCTGGACCCAACTGCCCCACCTTCAAGACTGGATTAGCTGCTGTGTCTGTGACGGTTTGCAAATCGAGTTCTGGAGTGAGAGCTGACAGAGTCTTAATGTCATTAAATCCATCATGCTTAGACCAGTCTGAAAACAGTTTTGGAGCTGAGGCAGAGGGTAAAGCCGGCTTAGCAGCATAAACAAAATAATCCTGGTGATAATAACTAGGTATAGCCTTTATGTTGACATCTAGTACATTGCCCAAAGTATCCAAGGCCCTTAATTTCCTAGATTTATTGCCCTGGATGACCCACTCACGCGGTACTGGGAGTTCCCCTGACAAGGTAGGTTGGGCAATCTCTTGTTTAGTGGGGGTCAAAAGGACCCATGACTCGTCTGGTCCGTAAAGCAAGGGCATAACTACCTTTCTGAGAGGCGCTCTGTCTAGAGGGGGCGGATTGACATCCGTTATAACCCTTACATTCGAAGTGGTCAATGCCGCCGTAGCAGGCCTAGTAACCACTGATGGTGACAGAGGGGGAGGGTGAGGGATCTGAGTTAAAGCAATAGAAGTCATCAGAGGCCGTACCGTAGAGCTTGTCGTGGGAGCTCCCAAGTCCACTGTGGGAGTTTGCTGCTGTTGGCTAAAAAATTTAGATAAAGCATTACTGAGTAGCCCATCAATTTCCTGTGCAGTGACAAATTGACTTGATGATGTACTGACTAGTGAATCATTAAGATCTTGTGCGGCGTCTAAGCCTGAACCTGACTCTTGCCCTTCCATATCCGATATAATTGAAACCTCGTCTTTATGATCCTGTTCCTCCTGAGAAGATCCCGCCGAAGCTGGGGTATCACCTTGTTGCCAAGATAAGTCAGGAATAGAGGGTGGGATCGCCGCGTCCCGGTGGACTTCAGCCACTGTGTGAATAGTTTGAGCCGGAAGTGGGTGGTCAGGTCCTGGCTGAGAATATCGCCAAACACCTAGGCCTTGGCCTACACTCCCTTGGGAGTCCGCAACACTCTCAACCCCTGAGCCCCCTGAATTCTCCAATTCCAGGGTTAAAATGTTAATGGGTAAATCATCTTTAGGTACAGGCACTATACTGGACCCCTGAGACCGAACACAAACTCTGTCTGGGGTAGAGGTATGATGAGAAGCACTAGAAACTGGCGAATGTCGGGAGGCCTTTCTATCATGGGAATCCTTCTTTGAAGATTTATGGCTGGGTGTGACCGTGAACTACTCTTCGATTTAGAGGATTTATCGCCGTGACCACTGGTGGAACTTTCTGTCTTACTCTTCTTACTCGATGGTGAAGAGGCAAGACTAGATGGCTGGTGTCTGAGAGGTGACCTAGACCGAGATCTCTCCCGAGACGAGGAGGCTGCCGCCGGGGGTGTAGGCTCTCGTTGACGTTTTGCCGTAGCAGTAGGAGAAGACACAGAACCCTGACCAGTCTCCGCCGGCTTACGACTAGTTACTCGAGAGGGACGTTTAGGGGGAGGGTGCTGAACAAGAAGCCTATCCCAAAGAGGGACATTGTCACATTGAAGTGATTTATGAGCCACAATCGTAGTATACGCTGACATCTGTTGCCTAACCTCTCGTAAGGCGACCGCTGCGGTCTTATCATTATCGCGGAGGTCTTTGACACTTAATTGGGAGCAAAAGGAACATTTGCGCATCACCCACAGACCCCTTGAACGGTCTAGACATTTAACACACTTGATGCAAAGAGTGTGCGCAAAAATAGGGATACCGGCACAGGTAGGGGTAATGCATAAAGCAAAAACTGGGGCAAAGGTAGCCATGACAGAGACTGGTGGGAAACTACTGCAGGGTCTGTATTGGTCCGCCGGGGCCCAGCTCTGGAAAAAAAGAAAATTTCCAGGAATTAATGCTCATAAGGTTAACCAAACATGTTCGCATACACACACACACACACGTGTCAATAACCCGCCGGGTAACGAGACGTAATGTCACAACGATCACAGCTCGCTACGCGGCGGGATTCTATAAAGATTTCCGAATATCTAAACATGTCCTAAGAAAGTTAAGAATACCCTCTGACATAATATAAAGGACCAGTATGGCGTTTATAACATAGTCTTTCTGGTGGTGACTGTCTCAAGATTCAATTTTGGAAAACAACCCCCCACAAAGACGCCGGCACCAGAATTATTTAGCAGAATAACACAGGGCAGGCTGATATGAGATCTGATTTCTAACGAATTGTCACAAAGGATCGCCGTAAGTTTGAAGGCGGCGATACATTAACGTATCTCTCAATTAACTGGTTAACTATATGGAATTGTAAATTCCTTATTTTCTCCTCCCAGGAGCACCCGCCGGGTGTGAAAAATTTGTGAAAAAGATGTTAACCCTAATTGAGCCTTCGATCGCCGTAAGTCTGAAGGCGGCGATACATAAAGTACCACTAAAATGGATCGGTTAACTAAATTGAATGACCAAGACGTTCATCCCACCCTACCAAGGTGCACCCGCCGGGTGAGATGTAAACAACGTTAACCCCATAAGTTCCTGTCCCCACTTCTTTGTAAAAGATCGCCGGGGAGGAAAGCCCTCAACAACAGCTAGGTTTTTCCTTTGGTTTGTAAAACCGGTTAGAAAAACTTCATAACATCTGTCCGCATGAACAATGTTAGATGGCTACAGCCAGTCCGCCGGGGATCATAGGGAGCCTGAAACAGGCACCAACACAGAGACGCAGTCCTGGAGAGCCACAGACACCTCCACGCCGGGGACACAAGCCTGTGTTGAAACCACGCGTGGCCCAACACGGCTCTCGGCCGGGTTTTTCATGGTGTAACCGAGAAAAACCCGCCGGAAAGTAACCCACCCCGTTCAGAAACCAACTGAACGCACAACGGACCTGGGAGCAAGCCAAACACGACTAGCCCAGGGCCCACACAATAATCTGTGGAATTAGCCAATACACAACTAATCCAGGAAACATACATAGTCCGTGGAATTAGCCAATACACAACTAAACCAGGATACACATGACACAGTAGGACATATTTATAAAATAAACAATAACACTTGTACATGTGACAAAGCTACGAGCGGCTGGCTAGGCCTAAGCAGACGGCATAAGAAATGTTGAAATATAAACAAAAAACACTGGAAATATAACAACAAGAACCACCGCCAACACACCACTGTAGTAAAGACTTCCGACAAAGGGAAGACTGACTCGGGACCCAGAAAAAACTTCACTAAGTGAAGAAAAATACGCTGGGAACGTCAGAAGCAACGCTTACCTCATCAGAAAGATAAAAGGCAGCATAAAATAACGCGTAATGAAAGCCGCCTGCATCACAAGCTAACTCAACTGTGAAAAGATCACATGTCCACAACAGGACCACGAGGGTACATCCGAAATAGATGCCCCAAACACACGACCCAAAATACACTGCACTGCGGGCAACCAGCCCAGGACATTCCTGCTACACATATCCTAACCTTACTCGATACATCCCGGAGTAAACAAATGAGAAAAAACTCACTAGGGACACAGCAAATGCGGAACCAGCGGAGCGTGGGGAGACACGTCCGGGCAGGCTGAGCGCAGAGCAGAGAAGGAAGAATGACGCCTGAATCAGCGTCTGGTCAAAGATCCACACAAGTACATCCACGATATGATGGAAAGCTTATTGGATAGTTATTCTTATTTTCTTTTTATTTTTATTTTTTACGAAGTTTTTTCGTAGTGAGAACCCAATTCATAATGACTGAAGCCATGAGTGAGGTCGCGTGCACTCATGATGAAGGCTCCTCAGTTTTTAAATGCTCTGCGCGGTAGATTCAAACTACGGCGGATTAGTGTTTGAAGAGGATGCCTTATGTAATAGGCATGTTCGTCAATGATGGAGGGGCCACTAATAAATAGGAAGATGTGAAGTGGGAGGGTTTGTGGATTTATGTACAGTAGTTGGTATTTACCTAATTGTATTTACCTAATTGTAGTTTACAGGAGTTGAGCTAAGCTCGTGTTGTCCCGTCTCTCAGTCTACTTTTTATCCAATTTTTTCTTGAAAATATGGATGTTCCTTGCCCCTACCACCTCCTCCTCCAGCCCATTCCATTTGTCAATACATCTATAGGGGAAGCTAAACTTCCTGATATCGTTCTTGCAGGTAGGTCTTTTTACTTTGTAGCTGTGGCCTCTAGTTATTCCTGTATCCATAATTAATATATCCTCCCTATCCAGCCTCTCCAGCCCCCGGGTACATTTGTACATCATTATCATGTCTCCCCTCTCTCTCCTCTCTTTTAGACTCGGTAGATTTAATTTGTCTAACCTCCCTTCATATGGCAGTTCTCTGAGACTTGGAACCAATCTAGTGACTGCTCTCTGGATTCTTTCTAACTTGTGAATATGCTTCTTTAGATGCGGGGACCACACACCACTGCTGCATACTCCAATCTTGGTCTAATCATACTCTTCATCATTTTCGCTACCATGGTCTCATCCAAATAGTTCAGAGCAACTTTCATATTCCCTGCCATTGCATACATTCCGCTAAAGAGCTTGTTAATATGTTTCTCTGGCGACAAATTATCTTGTATAATCAACCCTAAATCTTTTTCTTTTTCGGCCTTGCTAATTTTATTATCTCCCATCCTGTACTCCCAATTTGGTCTATTCACACTTCTTCCCATATTTAACACATGACATTTACTTATATTAAATTTCATTTTCCACTTGGTGCTCCATTCGTATATTTTATCTAAATCCCCTTGCAGCTCCTCACAACTACTTTTATTTGTTATTTGTCTCATAATTTTTACGTCATCTGCAAACATTGACATGTAAGAGTTTATGCCTATCGGCAGGTCATTCACGTACATAAGGAACATGAGAGGTGCCAACACAGATCCCTGCGGCACACCACTCTCAACTTTCCGCCACGATGAGTAAGTTCCTCTAATGTTGGTCCTCATTTCCCTATCTGTTAAATAGCTCTCCATCCATTTCAGCAAACTCCCCCTGACACATCCTAGCGTCTCAAGCTTAGATAACAATCTCTTATGTGGTACCTTATCGAATGCTTTGGAAAGGTCTAAGTAGACGCAGTCCACCCATCCGCCTCTTTCTTGGAGTACATCTATCACCCTACTGTAATAACATAGCAAACTGGTAACACAAGATGTCCCTTCTCTGAATCCAAATTGCTTTGGGGTTATTATTTTCTTTCTCTCCAACATTTTCATCCATCTCTTCCTAATTAGCTTTTCACAAATCTTGCATACAATACTAGTAAGTGAAACTGGTCTATAGTTTAGAGGGTCCTCTGGGTTTCCATTCTTGTATATCGGAATGATATTAGCTCTTTTCCATTCAACAGGAACCTGTCCTTTATCTAAGGAAGCTTGAATTATGTCCCTCACTGGCTCCACTAATTGCTCTGCACACTCCTTTAAAACCCAGGCAGACACTTCATCCGGTCCCATAGCTTTCCTTACTTCAAGTCCTCTCATCGCAGATAACAGCTCATCTCTAGTTATTTCAATCTTACTAAGACCACTCTCCAGTACTCCCGCCTGTGGTTCGTCAAAACCTTCCTCTCTAGTAAAAACTGACCCCAATTTGTTATTCATTACCTCACACATGTCCGATACATTTTCATACGTCCTAGCATCAACTCTTAATTTAGTAATTTGTTTCTTTACCTTCAACTTACTGTTTATATATTTATAAAATAATCTAGGGTCACTTTCACATTTATTTACTATGTTCTTCTCATAGTTCATTTTAACTTGCCTAAGTTAAATTGCCATGGTATACCATTGCCATGGTATTGTGCATGTGGTGTTAATTGGGGTGCAGTAGGCAGTGTGTGTAGCCTTGGGGAGGCGATGCGGGTAGTGTCGGAGGGTGGGTGGGGTGTGCTACGGTTATGGGCCGAGCATCCAGGGTGGGGCTGTTCCTGTCCCTCCTCAGTATTTTCCATCCTCTATGGTAAATTACCGCGTCATTCGTGTATTGATTCCTATCTTGCCCATCTGTATTTTCTACTGTCTGAATAATTCGCATTGTGACTTCAAAACAATTGTCACAGATATGAAGGTTTTTCCCTATATCCTTGAAAGCTGTATTAATTGGTGATGGGCTTACACATGCCCAATGAAACGTTAGTTTGCATATCTGGCATTTCGTACCCTTATTCATGTGTACAGTATATCATCTCGACAGGTTGTGCAAATGTTTGTGGACGCCATGTTTGTTGTTGTTGTCATTGTTTTCTTCCGTCTTTATTTCTTGACACTGAATGTGGGAGGAGGGAGGGGGAGGGGGCGGCACTGCCTACTCTAATCTACTGTTTTATATTTTCGGTCACTCACACTATTTTACTATTGCATTTGTTCATTTATATATTTTCGAAAGCATACTCTATGTGTGGCTCTTTTTGTAGGCCAATTTTGCATCAGGAGGGCTGGGAGCCTGGGACTACTTTGTTTGGCCACTCGGCGTTTGAATTTTCAGGCCAGGCACTGTGCGTTGTGTGTGTGGGCCTGTAAGGGAGATGCTTGGCACTCGTGTGGATGTCAAATGCGGATTTTAGTTTAGATTATTATTTCTTTACACTTTATCACTATTTCTCCTCTATAAAGCAGAGCTCACTTCCTACGGTGATTTGTAGTACAATACTACTGGATGCTTCACTTAAATATACGCTCCTAGGAATAGCGCATAATTTTGACCATCGACGTCTGTGGCAACTGTCTACCTGGAGTTGTTTCGGCCATCCTCATTGGCCTCGGCGAGAGTTGCTTCCCCCGAGTATGTTTGCTGCCAGTGCTTGATGCAGCAGGCAATTCGAGGGGGCAGCTCTCACCCCCGCGAAGCATGGCTGATCAGGCACCGACTTGAGATGATTGTCCAAGGCTTTCTTGAATACTTCCGTTGGCACGTCCAACAGGTTTCTCACGTTCTCTGGTATTTTGTTGAAGAGGCTCGGCCCCCTATTTGTCAACCAGGAGTCCCTCAGTGTGCCCAGAGCTCCCCTACACTTTTGGGGTGGGATGTTACATTTCCTACCCCCTCTGTCGCTCCAGTTCAATGATATTGTGGTGTGAAGATTTGTCACTAGACCCTCGATAACTTTCCATGTGTAAATTATCAAGTATCTCTCTCTTCTTCGCTCCAGTGAATATAAGTTAAGTGCCTTCAGCCTATCCCAGTAATGAAGATGTTTTACCGAGCTGACGTGGGACGTGAAGCTTCTTTGAACACTCTCTATTTCGTATATTTCCCCGGCTTTGTGTGGAGATGTTAGCACACTGCAATGCTCCAGTCGTGGGATCACCAACGATTTGAAAAGTGTTATCATTGGTCGTTCTTCTCGTGTCTTGAAAGTGCGCAGTATCCAACCTACAAGTTTCCTCGCCGCTACTGACTTGGCCTGATTAGGTTCTTTGAAAGACATGTTTTCTGACATTATTACCCCAAGATCTTTAACCTCTGATTTTCGTGGGGTTGGCAGGAGGGACTCTGTTAAGTAGGTTGTGTTTTCTTTAATCTCTTCATTTCCTCCATACCTTATCAGCTGAAATTTATCTTCGTTAAATTGCATGTTGTTATCTTTGGTCCACCGAAATACAGCGTTCATGTCTGCTTGCAAGATTTCTTTGTTTTCTATTGTGGTTATATCTAGACTTAGTTTTGTGTCATCTGCAAATGATGAGACACTGCTGTGTTGTACATTTGCATGGATATCACTTATTAGTATTAGGAAGAATAAGGGTGCCAAAACTGTACCCTGGGGAACAGAGCTTTTAACCTCTGAACCTACCGATACCGCTTGATTTACTGCTACTGATTGTCTTCTGTTAATGTGAAAATTATAGATCCACCTCCCTACCTTTCCGGTGATACCTTTTTCTTTCAGCTTATGTGCTATAATTCCATGATAACACTTATTATGTTCCTTCCAACAACCAACCATACTCCTAAAATCGATTAATGAAATTTACAAACACATGTGGCAGTCCGTGGACTCTCAAATGCTTTGGCAAAGTCTGTGTATATGACATCTACATTTCTTTTATCTTCCAGGTCATCTAGAACTTTGTCATAGTGTTCTAGTAGCTGTGAGAGACATGATCTTCCTGCTCTGAACCCGTGTTGTCCTGAGTTGTGGAGCCCGTTTTCTTCCATGTACTGTATTCGGAGACTTTTCCACGTAGTACTCTTTCAAAGATTTTGATGATGTGAGATGTTAGTGCTACTGGGTGGTAGTTTTTTTGGCAGAGCTTTACTTCCTCCTTTGTGTAGTGGTGCAATTGTTGTGTTTTTCAGACTTTCTGGGATTTCTCCTGTATCTAGGCTCTTTCTCCACATGTTGTTGTTCCCTAAGCTGCCTGGCCGAACAGCCCCGAGTCCTTAAGGAAGGCCATGGCCACGGTCGGGCTTTCCCACAGATCTCTCAAAGAGTGTAAATTACGGGTTTGACAACCCGAAGGGAAGGAAGGAAAACTAACTATTTAGTAATGGTTCCGTAGTCAATGACGTGAGAGCCTTATATATATAAGGGCTCCCCGGAGACCCCCGCGAGGGTCCCGGAGAAAGCATAACGCGACCCAAATATATAAAAAGTACATCCTAGGGTGAAACCCTTTACTTAGGGAACGTCATTAAAAAAGGTAACCATTAGAAAAAGAAAGAACATTTTTATGAGTAAAAGATTAGAAACTATGAATGTTGTACAGTATTACTAAATCAACTAGCGCGCCGTTATACAGTCCTTCCCTTACACGCGTCCCCCAGCTGGTCACGCTGGGTTTATACGTGCTTCATAGTACTAAGTTGCGCATGTGCATGGGAAGAGGGAGGAGGGAGGGCCGCTTTACGTCATTGACTACGGAACCATTACTAAATAGTTAGTTTTCCTTCCTTCCCTTCGGGTTGTCAAACCCGTAATTTAGTAATGGTTCTCTCCGTCAATGACGTGAGAGCCTAAGAATACCAAGATCGGTGGTTGGGACATCTCATGCTCAACGTCAAAGACTGAAGAAAACCAAAACTAACGGCTCACGCTGTTGTAAATAAATAACTAGAATTAAGAAAAAGTGTAAAGTATAAAGGCAGGGTTTCTAAGTAAGCCTTAGGAAGCGATAGAAAGGTAGATAATGATAAGGATGCAGTAAAACTTAATAAAAGAGCAACTATATATTGTAAAACATAAGAATTGTATATACCGTCATTCGGGGTGACTTCGGACCTATTTGACCTAATTTTAAGCCTAACTCAATAGGTAAAGCCTTAATAATGCAATCTTTTGCATCTATATGTATAGCTTAGAAACGTAGAATAATCTTGTGTACAGTGGAAAAATTATAGGCCTTTGGCTTAATTATAACTAATATTTATAATGGTGTCCGAAGTCATCATCGATATGAGGTGACTTCGGACTGGGGTAAGGTGACTTCGGACATTAATGGTTTTCCCCTTTAAATCTGAGTGTGTGTATTGAACGACGGCTTCGGACAATGCAGAGGCGACTTCGGACACAAGACGGAGTTTAAAAAAAAAAATACAAACTGAAATGCTTACATTTGTAGCCCTTAGAGTAGCATATACATTAGATTCCAAGTTTCTGTGCATTTTAGCACCTTCATATAAATTGTTATGTATTCTCAATAACAAAGCAATTATATTATTATCACTAATGCATTCAGGTACACCGTATGTATAGGCACTTTTCTAATACAAAAAAAATACAATTAATTCATTCAAATTACACATAATGACTCCTTGAAAACGTATTTCACACTTGTGACCAAACTTCTAAAAAAATAATACTATCTATCTATCTATTGCCTGACGCCGTGATCCCCGAAGGGGTGGCCACGAACGAACCGCCCCCATGCACCTCTGTCCCCAGTCAGTCGACGCCCCTCCCCCCAACCAGCACCACCTTCGTTCATGTACTTCCTCACTCCATCCTTCCACCTCATATTCGGTCTACCTCTCCCTCTCTGTCCCTCCACCTCGCTCTCATACACCCTCTTAGTCATTCTCTCGCTTTCCATACGTTCCATATGGCCGAACCATCTCAAGTTGTTCCTTTTCACACTTTCCAGCACATCTACCTCCACACCACACCTCCTTCTTACTTCCTCATTAGTCTGTCTATCCCTCCATGTAACTCCGCACGCACTCCTTAAGTAATTCATTTCCACTGCTCTCACTCTTGGTCTGAGTCTCTCAACCAACGTCCATGCTTCGCTTCCGTAAGTCAGTGTCGGGATTACCACACTGTCATGCAAGGACTTCTTCACTTCCATACTGACCACCCTATTTCTTGTTACTGCTTTTAGCATTCCTACAACCCTCTTCCCCTGTTGTACCCTCTCCCGCACCTCTTCATCCATAGTCCCATCTTTACTCAACACACTGCCCAGATACTTAAAAGAGTTGACGATCTCCATAGCCTGACCGTTCAGCTTCACCTCACACTCTGTGACTTCACCCCTTTCGAAGACCATAACCTTGCTCTTCCCCGTATTTACCTTCAAATTCCGTTTTTCGCACACTGTTCCAAACTCATTTACCAGACCCTGCAACTCCCATTCATTATCACTCATCAGAACTGTATCATCCGCAAACAGCAGTATAGGTAGCTTCCACTCAATTTCCTCCCTTTTCAGCGATACACCAACATCCACTGCTCTTGATAGTATTTCTTTCATAACTCCATCCATATATACAGTAAACAACCACGGGGACATCACACACCCCTGTTTCAAACCAACATTCAGGTCAAAGAACTCGCTCTGCTCACTCTCCACACGTACTGCCGCCTTTGCACCCTCATACATGCTCTTCACTGCTTTCAGCAACTTGCCCTCTACTCCGTATATTCTAAGTACTTTCCACAAACCTTCTCTATCCACTCTGTCATAGGCCTTCTCCAAGTCCATAAAGGCAACATACACCTTTTGTTTCTTCTCCAGATACTTCTCCACAACACAATTCAGGGTAAAAATCTGATCTACACATCCTCTTCCCTTCCTAAAACCTCCCTGCTCGTCGCCTATCCATTTCTCCGTTCTCACTCTCACTCTCTCAATCACTACCCTACTGTATACCTTCCCTACTACGCTTAGAAGACATATTCCTCGGTGGTTACCACACACTCCTCTTTCCCCTTTGCCCTTATATAGGGGGACTATTATGCCAGTCTTCCAGTCACCGGGTGCACTCCCCTTCTCCCATGCTAGTTTGCACATTTTCCATACCCATTCTATCACTATCTCACCACCATACCTCAACATTTCCCCACACACTCCATCTGTTCCTGGTGCTTTCCCCAACTTCACTCTTTTCATGGCTTCCCACACTTCTGACCTCCTGATCCCCACCTCCTCCTCCACTACTTCTCTTCTTCTCCCTCCCATACCATATCCAGCTATGTTTGCTGGCTCTTCATTCCTTTCATTTAGCAACTCACTGAAGTACTCCCTCCATCTTTCGACTCTCTCTTGCTTCTCGGCTAGCATTCTCCCATTCTTATCTTTCACACCCTTACTGTTTCCCTTGCTACCTTCCCTAACTTTCTTGACTTCTTTCCAGAACAGTTTCTTACTCTCCCTCCATTTTACACTCAGATTCCTTCCAAATTCCTCATCTACTCTTCTCTTACTTTCCTTCACTACTCTCTTCACCACCCTCTTACTCTCCACGTATCTCGCTCGTTTCTGTCTCTCGGAATCTTCATTCCCTCTGCTACCCAACCACTCTCTATATGCTTTCTTCTTTTCTTCCACAGCTATTCGTACCTCTTCTGTCCACCATGCTGTACCTTTCACTCCCCTCCCTCTTCTCCTCACTCCACACACCTCCTCACATGCTGCACAGATCTCATCCTTAAATAAAAAACTTCTAAACTTCTAAAAAAATAATACTGATATCATTAAAGCTTAGCAATAATATCTTAATGACTGCATATTAAAGGAATACTAATGGCACACAGCCGACTAGATGCCATCTTGGCTAATTAATGGCCCGAAATACTAATTAACCCTTTCAGGGTATATACCTTAAACTAATCATAATATGAAATAAAAAGGACCTTACAAAAAATATAACTTTGTATCACATTATTGCCTCTTTCCTTATTCATCCCCCCTCTCTCACTTGGCCCCGCCCTCTACCACCTCTCGCTCTCGATATCGATCTCTCTCCCACCCTTCTGGCCCCGCCCTCCCCTGGCCCCACCCTTCTCCTGGCCCCGCCCTCTCCCACCCTTCTCCCAGCCCCACCCTCCCCTGGCCCCGCCCTCTACCACCTCTCTCTCTCTCTCTCCCACCCTTCTCTTGGCCCCACCCTCTCTCGCTTTCTCTCCCACCCCTCTCTCTCTCACTTTCTCTCCCCCTGCTCGCTCGCTTTCTCTCTCCTCTCTATAGCTCTTCAACCCTCTCTATTTCTCTCTCTCTCTATTATTTTGGCCATTTATTTACATCAACACTGAACAGCATTCTGCACTTCTTGTCTAGTATTGGTTCTGGCAGGATTTGTACTATCTCACCCTTGTCTATATCACTGTAATCATCAATAACTGGGTTAATGAAGACATTACTTGTGCCCTTCACATGCTTTAGGAAACGAGCATGTATTTCTGGTAGAACCTTTACTATGACTGCAATATAATGTCGATGTTTCTTCTTACCATCAAACGGAACTTTAACAATAACCAGCAGGTTTACTATGTTTCCCTTTTATATAGTCATGTAAGGTGCTCTTACTTAACTTCCACTTTTTAGCAGCCTCACGTACACTCATGTTCTTCTTTTGTATATCATCTTTTGCTTTCTTTAATTTGTCTTGACATACATGACTGTTGTATTTCCTTTTCTCGTTGTGTGGCTTTGGTTTATATATCCGTGGCATTTTTACTCCTGTGAATGAAAAGAAATGTAATATGATACTCTTACCTAACCTTACACAGCAAACATCCACCAAATCATGTCAACATCTGACACCTTACTCAGTCTTAAGCATCCTTTAATTGGCGTTACTCAAACGGGAGCAAGATGACAGATGATAAGAACATAAGAAAATGGGAGTCTGCAAAAACCCGATCGGCCCATACAAGGCAGATCCCTGTGATGACATGATTCGACAGATGCTCGCTATGTATGGCTAGGTAAGAGTACCATACACTTAGGTACTAATTGTTGTTCATATTGGAAGGACCTTGTAACTAATATTAGATGTCCGATGTCACCTCATGTCCGAAATCACCCCAAACTATGTCCGAAAACACCCCAATAAATCTGGAAAACAATAAAAGTAAATTGTTAGGGCTATAGGCTGTGTATTATGAACTTTGGGGAAAGAGTTACTGTGTGTATGGTCTCGCAGATAATTGTAGAACATTCTGGTGTAGGTTAATTGTCTTCCTCACATCCCATTAATTATGCTCAGTAGAAGTTTGACACACTTACAAAAACATGTGTTTTCTTTGTTACATATTCACAAATATTTACCACAAATTAAATTAATTAATTTAAATTATTAGTTCATCCTACATATAGTTACAACATTCCTCTTGAATGCTACACATCTATTTTTCAAAACCAAACTCCTCTTCTCTCTATTTTTATTTGTTTTAATTTTTATCCAAAATGTCCGAAGTTGTCCACTTGTCCGAAGCCACCCCAGATGACGGTACTGTACTATAGTACTAGAACGATTTGTAAAAAAGAAAATCTATTTATACTTATTAAACTCACAAAAAAGAATTTTGTGTATTTATTAATCTAAAATCCTGTATTAGAAATTAACCCTTAGAGATTATCAATCTTACTAATATTAACATTAAACAACACTTGTGAGAGGTTCTCCAGTTCGGAACACACTCCCCCCCCCCCCCTCTTTTTTGTCTAAAACTCATAATTGTAAGTCAGTACTTGGTGAACCTCACACGTACTTGTAACATAATACATGGCATTATTGCAATAAACAGACATCAGGTAGGTTTATGGCTAAGTCCCATGGCTATGCATGGCACAGTGGGTCTCTTCAAATGAACTGAAAGATATTTGGATAAAAATGTGTGGTGAGATGACCAGTCTTTTGTTTGCTTGATGTCTTGGATAGAGTAATTGTCAAGAAATCTGACTGTCGTGGCCCACTTTCTCACATCATGGGCCCTTGCTACTGCTGACGGTTCGGGTGTTTTGATAACGTCCACTAGAATTGAAGCAAGCTGTCGTTTAGATAACCTTGATTGGCCATGTGAAGAGATCAATAAATGAGAAGGGTGTAAGGGTGTAGTTGGTTGTACATACTTATACAAAGCCAACCCCGGGCATAGTGCCTGATGTTTATTCTTTTGTTTGAGGGCCATTATACCAAAAGGTGAGAACATATGATCTTCTCTTTCATTCTTGGCTATGAAATCAGGAGTTGGTGTGAGGGTAACAGCACTCAGATCTTTAAATTGTAAGCAGTTCGCAGCTCTAGCCATGGCCGCAAGCTCGGACACTCTATGTGCTGTTGCTAACGAAATTAAGAAAACACATTTAGATAATAACTTGTCATAAGAGGGGTTGACTGTGTAAGGTTTAGTACTTAATAGATTTAACACCTTGCCCAGAGACCACTGAGGTAGAATCTGTCTCGCTGGAGCTCGTAATTTAAAACAAGCCGTAATAAAACCTCCTTCATACTTAGGTGGAAGTCTAAGGCCAGTAAGGTCATAGAATGGTTCTTTAATGGCTGGGAAGTGATTGCAAAGTGTGTTAACTGATAGGTGTTTGTCTTCGAAAAGGTAATTTAAGTACTTTAAAATTAAACTTACTGAGGCACTTTGTTGGTTGGATTCTACAATCCACGTTGTAAAGTGTTTCCAATGTGACTCATACTGTCTAATTGTGGAAGGTGTAAATTGTTTGGTTAATTTGTCGTGAACGGCTTGATCATAGGAATTTAGCCATTTGGTTTTGAAAATATCTCGTAACTAAAACAAGTTGTAAGAAAAACGCCTTTCAACTTTTTGAGGGGTAAGTCGGAAGCCAGTGGGATCAAAGAACGATTCTTTAATGGCTGAGAATTGATTGTATAGTGTGTAAATTGACAGTTGTTTGTCTTCAAAAGAGTAATTGAAGTACTTTAAAAATAAACTGACTGAAGCTATGTGTTGGACAGACTCTACAATCTACGTGGTAAATTGTTTCCGATGTAATTCCTACTGTCTAATAGTGGAAGGCGTAAACTGTTTGGTTAATTTGTCGTGAACAGCTTAATCATAAGAGCTCCGCCATTTGACTTTGAAAATATCCATAAAGCTAAATGTAGACAAGTCTGTAGGTTGCTAATCTGCTCTAAGTGGAAACAAGACGTTGGAAATGGTATTGGAATGGGACATTCGAGACAGATGAATGAACTACACATGTGGTGGTGTTGTTGTTGTTGTTGTTGTTGTTGTTCCCTAAGCTGCCTGGCCGAACAGCCCCGAGTCCCTGAGAAAGGCCATGGCCACGATCGGGCTTTCCCACAGAGCTCTCATTGAGGGTAGATTGTATTGTTGGCGTAAGTGGTTGTGTGAAATGCAGTCTTCTATGATGTGTTTAATGGTATGGGGTGCTGTGTTACATCCCGGGCAGGCGTCGACAACAGAGTCATCCAGTCTCTTCTGATAGCTCAGGAGAGCTGGATGGTGTCCGCATCTCAGCCTGGCCAGGTGGACTCTGTCCTCGCGAGGAAGGGAGGATTCGGAATGATGGATTTCGGGAGGTCGTGCATGCAGCTGCGTGTTGTCTGTGAGTGAGTGGATGGATCGGTGAGAGATATGAGTATGGATGTGCTTTTGGAAGTTGGTTCGGGGTGGGCAGGGAGGGAGAGAGGACAATAATTGTGTGTGATATCGTGTGCTGGGTGTTGTTTTGATATTTCTTGGTGTCTGTGGGTGTGTTGCCATGTAGTTTAGTGGGTGGTCTTGGTTCGTGGAGACTGCTGCCAGGAATTGAGTGCCTCTCATGTCCAGATGGTCTTTGACTTTGAGGATTTTGGTTTCTTGATGTAGGTGATCTGTGGGTGAAGTAGCTGTGCAGCCTGTAATGATCTTCAGGGCTTTGTTTAGAATAGTCTGTAAAGTCTTATGATGTGTTTCAGCTAGGTTAGAAGCCCAGGCTGGGCTTGCGTATTCCATCACTGATCTTATGTATTGTTTATAACTGTGGTGGTAGTTTCTTTGTTGTGTCCAAATTTTGTGTGAGCAAGTGACCTGAGGGCATTAAGTCTGGGTGTCAGTTTCTTTTTAATGTTTGTGGTGTGCTGTTTGAATGTCATATGAGTATCATATGTTACTCCTAGGATTTTGTGTGTGTGTGTGTATGTGTTAGGGGTGTGTTGTTTATGGTGAGTTGAGGGATGTATTCGTGTTCTCCTGTCCAACTTGTGAGCAGGGTTGCGGTGGATTTGGCTGGGGCCAAATTAAGTCTGTTTGTAGTGCACCAGCCATGTAGTGTGTTGAGATATGGTTGAAGGAGATCTGTTGCTCTTTTTGGGTCATGGTGTGTGCATGTGAGTGTTATGTCATCTGCGTAGGAGGCTAAGTTTATTTGGGGCGCATTGGATGTAGTTATATCGTGCATGTACAGATTGAAGAGTGCGGGCGATAGGACGGATCCTTGTGGGACTCCGTTTGGAAAGTTTCTGATTTTAGATGACTGACCGGCAAAAGATACGTGTGCACATCTGCCTGCTAGGAAGTTGGCCAGCCACCTTTTTGTGTTGTTGTGCATGTTTGTGTTGTAGATTTTGTTTGTTAGGTTGTGGCGGGGTATGGCATCGAAGGCTTTACTAATGTCGAGTGTGGCTAATAGTGATCTGTGTGGTGGTCTAGCTGAGTTGATGCCGTCGAAAGCTCTTTGTGTAAGGTCTGTGAGAAGAGTGTTTGTGGAGTGCAGTGGCCTAAAGCCATGTTGTGTTGGAGCTAGGGGTAGGTCGGGTGTAATTAGTTGTAATACTAGGCGTTCCATGACTTTGGAGGGGGAGCAAAGGAGTGTGATGGGGCGGTGCGAGGAGGGTAGCATGGGGTCTTTGTTGGGTTTGGGGAATGTGATGATGATACCATGCTTCCAAATGTCTGGTATTGTGTTGTGTGAATAGCTGTAGTTTGATATGTTAGTGAGTGCCTGTATGCCTTGTGGTCCCAGGTGTCTGAGGTGTATGTTGCTTATGTTGTCTAGGCCACAGGCGGGTGAGTGCTTGAGATTGTTGATGATATGCTTTGTCTGGTGATTGGTGAATGGTGTATAGTCAGGGTCTGTGGGGAATTGTCTCTTACGTCGGATGACACGTCGGTCGTCTTTGTGAGGTTTTAGGTGGCTGACATGTGAAAAGTGATTGATGAGAGTGTTTGCTTGTTGTTTACATGAAGGAGTAGAGTCTGTTGTTGTGATTGCAGCATGTGATTGTGTTGTTACTCAGTTACTTGTTCGTCAAGGGGAATCCACGCAATGCGAGCTAAGCTCATTATTATTGCGCCTCCTTAACTGGGAATGTATTGCGTGAAATGCATGTTAAGTGTTTTATGTACTGTTGGAATGGCTGTGGATGTGTGTGTAGTCTGTATTTTAGCCAATTGGCGACATCGGAAACGAAGGCTTAGGGTGGATCTGTATGGTACCATTCTCACTATAGACGGTACCGTCTCGCCCGAAGGCTTAGGTAGCCATCAGCTTAGGTGAACCATATGATACCCATCTCGCCTTGTACCATTTTTGCCAACCCCAGATGGGACGTCACAACGTCGTCCACTTATTCCAGGTGCCTATTTACAGCTAGGTGAACTGAGGCTAACACATGAAAGTAGACAAGCCCAATTTGTCTCCGCCCGGCCGGGGATTGAACCCCCGACCCCTCATGTGTGAGACGAGAGCTCTACCTACTAGGCTACGGGCTGTGTGTTGCTGTTGGAAAGTGTGATGCTGTTTAGTGTTTTGTAGAGTTTTTTGGGGTTTGTTTTGTGATCAAGTGTTTGTAGGAAGATATTCCAATTTAGTTTTTGTTTTTCTTGTATTTTGTTGTTAGTTTGGGTGTTGAGTGCTTGAATTTGTTGTGTGCTGTCTTGTGTGTGGGGTGCTGGGGAGTGTTTCAGTATGTCGCGTTGTCTGATGAGGTTTTGAATTTCTGGTGTGAAGTTGGGGTTGTGTCTTTTTATGTTACCTCTTGGAATGTGTTTCTTGTCAGCGTTTTGGATAGTTTTATTGAGTATGTGTACAGCATTGTTGATGTTAGTGATGGGTGTACTGTTTAGAGTTGTGAAGTGTTGTTCTGTCTCATTTGTGAATGCTTCCCAGTTAGCTCTTTTATAATTGGTGTATGTGTGTTTGTGGCTAGCTGGGGTGAGTCTGGTTTTGGTGGTGATAATGATCGGGAGGTGGTCAGAGCCTAAGGTTCTGACCACCCTCCAGGATGTTGTGGGGGCGAGTTTCTGGGGAGCAAAAGGTGATGTCTGGAGATGATGGGTTATAGAGGGCTTGGTGAGGAATATGGGTATGTTGATGGATGTCGTTAAGGAGGCTGCCAACCGCGGATGGCTGCCGACCCTCCACGGCCGAAGACAAAATCAACGACCAGTGGAGGAAAACCGGATGCCGGCCGCGGGGAGCAGTTTCGGGAGCCAAACCGTCACAACCATCCCCTGCCCCCTCCCTGGGGGCACGGGTCCTTGGAGCGGCTTCGGTCGCGCCGGGAATTTCCACTACACATGTGTTGACCAGACTGGTGTTATAAGGCACCCTTGACACTGAATTAAGTGGATATGTTGCAAAACTTTGGATATTCGTGTGTGTCCGGAGGAGAAAAGAGGTATATCGATAACCACTTGTTCCAAACCTCTGAGAACGCATCTGTTCCGCTCGCTTGGATCTCGTGCCAGAAGGTCAGAAGCAGGAGGAATGTTGTCGATTGGTGTGAATTAACAAGATTTACCTGTGGATGGAACGGCTTTATCAAGTTGTTGAATACCGTCTGAGTGATTGTCTATTCGCCTAGGGTACCCTTCTCTCGAGATAAGGTGCCCGCCTACAGATTCGCCTTGCTTGGTAGGTAAACTGCTTGAATTGTGATATGGTAATGAAGAGTATTGACTCCGACAATCTCAGGGGCGCGTGAGATTTCGTTGGGCCCTGCCTGTTGATACAGGACACGGCTGATGTGTTGTCCATGTGAAAGGCTATTACTGTACTCTGTGTTGGAGTGAAAGGGCATGATTTTTTAGGAAAAATCGAGGGACAACTACTTCCTTTGTATTTAAGTGATAGAGATTGAGAGAGGTCTAGCGACTTTGTGTCTGGCGACCGTCGGACGATTGGTAACTCCAGCTCGGGGCTCCCGCTTTGTCCAAGACGACCCCCACTGATGGTGGCAGTTCTGACTAGAGGGCTGTCGAGGAAGGGGTCTCAGGTCTTATCCAGAAGCCTAGAAGTCTGATGAAATGCTGAGGGAATGTAATTAGGGTATGAGGTTGATTGACTCGGAAAAGCTCTGTTGTCCAGCCTGATGTAAGGATTCAGGCGAAGTTTGTCCAACGGAACAGGTAGCTGAACCCAAAATGTTGACCCTATTAACGACTCCCACAGCCGTTTGGAATTGTTTTTTGTATGTACTGTGTCTTGCATACTTGTAGTAGTCAAGTATTTGATGTTGTATGTTGTGTGATAGGGTTTCCCAATGGAGGTAAACCCAGGGTTCCCACTTTACTATTCAGACGTTGGGCTGTGATATTTGTTGTATTGTTATCATCTCGAAAAAGTGGTTTACAATAAACTTGTTGAGGATTGATAATTCTATGACTGGTCTGAACTGTAGGCTATCTCGTTTTGGTACTAGAACTAAGTGAGACAGAAAACTTTTGATGTGGGAGGAATGTTCACTCGAATTCCTCACTGAAGCATCGCTTTTATGAGTGTTGGCACCTTTACTGGTATGAGACGTTGTATACGTACTTACGAAGGAACGGTCGTCTCTCCCAGTCCCAAAACAGACTATGCTTTATTAAATGTCTTGACCAAGGTCCTTTCGGTCATGCTGTGTAACTGGCCTGGAAAGAACCGGTTGTGCCTTGAGATATAATGTGATGCAAGGCAAAAGATGAGTCTGTCTAATTTGTTGTCTGGGGATGAATTAACCAGTCTGCCCCGACTACTGTGGCCTGTTGAGTGTCGTTGAGATCTGAATCTAATAAAGTTAACACGAGAGAACCTTAAGAGACGGTTATAAAAAGTAGTGCTGATACTTCAGACCAAGCATTTGTGGTTGTTAATCTGTTAGAATAGATAGAGAGATCAAGATTCTAGTCTTGATGTCTTTGGGCAGAGTCTTTTAGATAGAAAGATACGGAGGTCTTGACGTGCTTTGGACGTCATGAAAAGGGCTGTTCAGACATCTCCTACTGTCAGAAGAGTTTTGCAAAGATAGACTTCTCTTATGTGTGATAATGTTGCCCTAGAGTATGTATCATGAATAGAATCTGCTACTCCTCATTAGTGTGAGTGAGTTGTCTGTAAAACTGTCTTCGTGGTGCAATGCATAAGTGTGTTGATTTTCAGTGTGAGCAGCCTAGGTTCGAATCTCCGGACTGCCACATGTGTTTGTTAATTTCATTAATCGAGTTTTGGAGAAAAGTTGGTTGGTGGAGAGAACATAATAAAACAAAAGGTTGGATAATCGCCTATGGGCTGTTTATCTGAGAGTGTAAAGTCCTTCCCCAACCTTTTGTTCCTAAGAAACATCCTCGTCAATTATGGGGACACGGAGTCAAGGATCTGACTCAGCCAAATTGCCAGAATAACCCTGTGTGATTAACCCTTTCTCTGCGGGGTGTGTTGGCTATTTAGGGCATATTCAGGCACTCCTGAATGATAACTCAAGCATCTGCATTAAATTAACTGTATTCTGCCGAAAACTAGGCGAAAATAGCTTCAAAATGAGACCAGAATGGGCCGCGTACGTGGTCTGGTTCACCCGCAGCGGTGCCAGTGAAACGCGGGAAACCCGCTATTTGGTAGCACCCGCACGAGACACAGTCTACCTCAGTGAGCCGCTCGCTGCTCTGAGGGTCGGAGGTGGGCCCCTCACGCTCCCGCCCACTGATACTCGATTTTTACGGTTTTTACAGGCTTTTAAAACCTGGAAATTGCTGTAACTTGCCAGGACGTTCCAGAACGTCACCCGCAGCAAAAGGGTTAAGAGGTGTATGGTTGATTGAGCCCCGTGAAAGTTATTCTGTAATAAAGGATAGATAAAATTATCTACCTGGAGAATTCTGGTATGTGAATGTGGAACTCCGGCGAAGTAGGCAATGAATAGTTATCTAAGAGACCCCCTTCCTCAGCCTACTTCCTCTGCAACCCGGACTCATAGAGAACTCGGGGAACTCCTACTGACCGGAGGTGTCATTATTATAGGTTTGACTCCTGTAAGGAGATAAAGAAAACCTAATATTTAGTAGTGGCCCCGTAATCATTGACGAACATGCCTATTACATAAGGCATCCTCTTCAAACACTAATCCGCCGTAGTTTGAATCTACCGCGCAGAGCATTTAAAAAACTGAGGAGCCTTCATCATGAGCGGACGCGACCTCACTCATGGCTTCAGTCATTATGAATTGGGTTCTCACTACGAAAAAAACTTCGTAAAAAATAAAAACAAAAAGAAAATAAGAATAACTTTTTTTTTTTTTTTTTTTTTTTTTTAAGAGACAATGAACGGAGGAAGGAAAAACACAGATAAAACAAAAAGGTCCATGTGCCTAAAGGCATCCTCCATTCATAAAATGTTTGTAACAACTGGATTTAAACATTTGTAGATTGTAAGTTTGTGGAAAGCAATTCGAGGGAAGTGAATTCCAAAGAGTAGTAGCTCTGGGGATAAATGAATTCTGATAAGCAGAAGTTCTGCATTGTGGAGGAGAAAGTGTAAATTCATGGGCGCTCTCAGCTGCCCTAGTTCTACGGGGAAAGATGTGGAGAGGCGGCACAATTGAAGCAAGTTCCTCGGAACAATTGCTGTGAAAATATCTGTAGAATAATGCAAGGGATGCAACGTTTCTTCGTATGGCTAATGTAGGAAGGTCCTGTGTGATTGCAGGGTTATTGATTAATCTAATAGCTTTATTTGAATTTTGTCCAACTGCCTCAATGCAACCACTCCACTTCCACCCCACAGAGGTGAACAGTAATCCATCTGAGAGCGCACATGACTTTTATATATTACGGCCAACTGCTCGTCAGTGAAGAATTCTCGAACTCTGTACAGGAGTCCCAGTTTTTTAGAGGCATTCTTAGCAATGCTTCTAACATAATGTGTCCAGCTCAAGTTAGTAGTTAATGTTACACCGAGAATGTCAATACTAGGGGAAGTGGGAATATTTACATCATTAAAAAATATATGGGAGTCAGTGAGATTCTGTCGGTTAGAAAATTGAATGTACTTGGTTTTCTGCATTAAAGGAAACTAGATTCTCTTGTCCCCATTCATTAATTCTAGAAAGGTCCTGGTTCAGAGAAATTGCAGTGTTTATTTTTGAATTTATAAGATTGGGTTGGGTGAAAGAATTGGTAAATGTGAAGGAACTGTGGAGTGTTGAGTCATCTGCGTAGGAATGTATTGGATTATGAGTGGTAGATATGAGATCATTGATATGAATGAGGAACAGAGTTGGGGCCAAAACTGATCCCTGGGGAACACCAGCATTTATTGAGTGAAATTGAGAATAAAGGCCATCTACCATTACACATATTTTTCTGTTATGAAGATAAAAGAAATTAGTGGAACTAATGATGCAAGGCCGTAGTGTGACATCTTCGACAATAAGGATTGATGCCAGACTCTATCAAATGCCTTTGATATATCCAGTGCTATTGTATGTGTTTCACCATGTTGGTCTGTAGCTTGGTTGATTTGATGCGTAAGAAGGCAAAGAATGTCTGCAGTTGATCGACATCGTCTAAAACCGTATTGCCTATCACTGATTAATTTATTATTCTCCAGATGCTTAATTATGTGATTATTTAATATAATTTCAAAAACTTTGCCAAGAGTGGAAGTTATAGCTATTGGTCTGTAGTTTGATGGATCTGAAGAGGCACCTTTTTTAGGAACTGGATGGATGTTTGCTTCTTTCCAGGGTACTGGGAAGCATGAGGTATGAGTACACAGACGGAAAAATTTTGCCAATACAGGAGCGAGCACCAAGGAGCAATTCTTAAGTACTATTGGAGGAATTTCATCTGGACCAGGAGCCTATCTACTGAGAGATTCTGCAAAATAGTTTTGACATGTCTGGTGTGGATCTTAAGTGAGGGAATTTCAGGCGAATTAAAATTAAGTACAGGGACATCTTGATTTATTTCATCTAAGGTTGAGTTGGTGGAGAAAATATCCGCAAGAAGGTTAGCTTTACCTCGTGGGTCACTTACATCTAATAAGCTTTCCATCATATCGTGGATGTACTTGTGTGGATCTTTGACCAGACGCTGATTCAGGCGTCATTCTTCCTTCACTGACATATCAAGTAAACCAAAATCCTCAATATATCAACGAATGGGAAGGGGATGGTCGGGAGGGCCCCAGTCGTCAATGATTACGGGGCCACTACTAAATATTAGGTTTTCTTTATCTCCTTACAGGAGTCAAACCTATAATTTATTAGTGGCCCCTCCATCATTGACGAACATGCCTGATTTCTAAGACTGGAGGGGGACATTCGTAATCATATCATAACTCTAGAAAAGCAGATAATAAAAACAACCACATAGTATTCTTACTTTTGAAAATATATTTAATAAGGCGTAGGCCGTATATATACAAGAAAGGGGTTCAGGCAGGTGCGTGCTTCAAAGAAGCCTGCTTGACAAAAAATGGGTAACTCTGAAGATTCTGTGAACAGATCTGTAGTTACAAAGGCACCCCACTCAACGAGTGGTGACAAAAATAACAAGTTATCAGTTTATATGTGCACATAATAAACCCCAAAATAATCGTGGAGATAAATTGCAAAAGATCTTCACTGTTTTAATATTAAATTGCTTTCGCAGCTAAAACTACTACAGTATAACAACCCCGTTGTTTTGTACTAACATTGTACTAGCACAATTTCTCGCTGAGAAATTTTCATATCACATTAACCATAAATTGTATCACAGCTCTCACACTCCGGCGGGGTCTAGGGTGTCCTATGTCAACTGACTGCACCCCCCCCCCCTTTCTTGAAAGTAAACAAAAGTGACTGCAGGGCCACCTAGACCCTCTGCCTTAAAGCTATACATGGTAAGGAAGGTTTATCTAGAGCAACTGACAAGTATCTAGACAAAAACGTATGATTAGACGCCCACAACTGAGTGGACGCAATATCTTCTACTGAAAAATTCTTCAGGAAACGTAAAGAGGCTGCCCATTTGCGTAAATCGTGGGCCCGACCCACAACGCCGGGATTACTCTCTTTAATGACTTCGACCAGAAGAGAAGCTAATCGCCGTTTCAGTAAGCGTTTACCCGTACTTGCTACCCATAAAGCACCTTGGGGGTTTAGAGGAGCTACTCTCAAATATTTGGTTAGAGCTTGCACTGGACATAGATTATGATGCACCTTTCCCCTTTTTAACGCCGGCACCGTGAACTCAGAAAACACGTGTGCACTGTGCTCATTCTTGGCTACAAATCCCGGGGAAGGTGCAATGTAAATACATTCATTAAGTCTACCAAACCTAAGGCAATTAGGTGTGATGCTCATCGCCGCCAGCTCAGACACTCTGTTCCCGGTGGCCAAAGCCAAAAGGAATACAGCCTTTTTTAAGAGTAATGCAAAATCTGCAGTATTTTGGTACAGACGAGAGTGAAGTAAAGACAAAGCTTTGTCCAGAGACCAAGTAGGCATGAGCTGACGGGGAGGTGGGCGGAGTTTAAAACAAGCTCTCATAAAACCTGTTTCCTCCGCCACCGGTATGGAGAGACCTGTAAGGTCTAAAAAGGGCACTCTAATCGCAGTTAAGTGATTTTTTAACTTTACCACAGATAAATGTTTCTGCTCAAACAGATAATTTAAATAATTAAAAACTAAAGCTACTGATGGCACAGTCTGTTCTGTTCTAATGATCCAAGAAGTAAAGGCTTGCCAATGTGAGTGATACTGTCGTTTCGTAGACTGAGTATATTGATTTAATAATTTATTGGTCACATCTCTACCGTATGGTGCTAGCCACTTGGCCTCCTGAATGTCCATAATGCAAAAGTCAGCGAGGTCGCTAGGTTGCCAATCGTGTCTAAGTGGAAATACCCGACCGGGAGCGACACCGGGTGCGGGCACCACGTCTTCAATTGCTGGTACCACAACTGCGCCGGCCACAGGGGCGCGATTAGTGAGACTAAGCCTCGATAATCTCGTAGTTTGTTCACTACGTGGCACATTAGTGACGCATCTGGCGGCGGAAACAGATAGATGGAGCTCCATCTGTTCCAGTCTGTCACTAGGGCGTCTGGCCCCCCTGCCAGCATTTTCGTCCGGCGGGTGAGGTATAGAGGGAGTTTGTGAGTCTCCTCGGACGCAAACAGATCCACTTGTGGATGGGAGAGCTCTGCAATCATTTGGTTGAAAATGGGTTGCTTGAGCTCCCATTCTACTGTCGTGCTCTGTCTCCGGGACAGAGCGTCTGCCCAGACGTTCGCTACGCCTGGGAGATAAGATGCGTGAAGATAAATGTCTAGTCTGTTGGCTAGAGTAAAAATCTCTTCCGACACGTTTAGCAACCTCCTTGACCTCGTTGATCCCTGTTTCTGAATACAGTGAACTGCGTTCAGATTGTCCATTCTGAAGGCCACCGACTTGCCCCGTAACGCAGGGCCGTGAGCCTGAAGGAAATACAAGGGGACTAGTAATTCTTTGACATTGATGTGAGAGATTTCTAAGTGGGGGAGGAGAGGTCCATGACATTATTGAGTGCAACGTTTCCCTCTTTGCCCAGACCGCTAGTAAGGTGTGGATTAATTTCGGGATGGGCCATAATTTTCCCGCCGGTAAGAGTGGGAAATATTTGTTGCCTTCCAATATTAAACGTTTTACTTTCAACCGGCCCAACATGACAGTTAGTTGAATCCAGTTGAGAGAGGCGACCAGAGACTCCCAGACCCTCCGCGTCGTAGTCAGACTGTGAAGAAACATGAACAGTTTCCTGCGAAACCTGTTGCGATTGTCCACACTCTGACTCAGAGTGAGAGCGGCCGTGTCCCAGACCAGCCCTATCCACTGAATTACTCGTGAGGGAACAAGGTTTGACTTTACCAGATTTACCTTGAACCCTAGAGTTTTGACATGATTTAAAATTATGTTGACATGTTTGATGCATAATTGTTGTGTCTCTGCCACCACCAGCCAGTCGTCTAGGTACCACAACACTCTGATTCCTTGTTTTAACAACGGCATCAGGGCTTGCCGGACTAATTTCGTGAATAATCGAGGTGCCAGGTTCAAACCGAATGGCATCCTTTGAAAAACAAAATTTTGGTGCCTGATTCGTAAGGCCAAAAACCTTTGAAATCTTTTGTTGACCGATACGTGCCAATAGGCGTCTGTCAGGTCTAGTGAACACATCCAACCTCCCGGCGGAAGTGTTAGCCTGATTTGGTGTACTGTTAACATTCGGAAAGATTCGTTGTGAATGTGAAGGTTCAGATAAGACAGGTCTACGACCGGTCTCATCTGAACACTGTCCCTTTTGGGAACCAAAAATAGTTTGGACGTGAATACAGGGTAATTTGGGGAAACCGGGATGATGACATTCTTGGCAATCATTTCCTGGACCAGTGACTCCACCTCTAAAGAAACAAAATTCGCCGTTGTCGGCTGACGTAAGCGAGGTCGCCGGAGCCACTGCCAAGTGATGCCTTTGCGTGCCACCATCCGTGCCCAAGTGTTTAACGGCCATGCTTGGCGACACGTTCGGAACGACCCAGTTAGCAGACAAGGGTTCGCCGGCTGTACTACCCTCGGGTCCGCCGGCCTTAAGGTTGGCACCGGGAGTGAGAGAGACTTTAGTTTTTTGATGGTGGGGTTGGTGGCGCTGGACGCTTCGCCGGCTGGCTGGTGTTGGCCGAAGACGGGCCCTGACCTGGCTTATTATGGCCGCGTCCTCTCTGACCTGAAAACCTACTCTGTCTATGCCTGTACTGACCTTGAGGGGAGGGGGAGGACTTAGGTGGAAGAAAGGGCTTAGATCCCCCCGGCTGACCTTTAGCGGTTGGCCTGGGTTTGGGGAAGTTAAAGGCAGGTTTCTTAGAAGGGGTGGGACTGTGTTTAAAGGCCTGCGCCATATTAAACACCGTTCGCCACACTTCAGGGGACATTAAAGAGGGAGTAAGCACTGGTGACATGACCACCTGATTCGCAATGCGATCAGGCAGTTTGCGAACTAAAGACATTCTGAGATCTTGTCTTGCTCGTACCGCCTCAAGCAAGGCGGTGCGTATGTCACCCAGAGATTGGATTGACGACTGGAGAAGCAGTCGCCGGGATAATTCAACCGATCTTCTGGCATCCGCGTCTGCGATTGCCTGAGTGGACCGAAGTAAAGACTTTGCTACCTGTTGAGACACTATGTATTGAGAGAACAGGCGAAAAGCTTTCCCCCTTAGCCTAAATTCTCGGTCTAGGTGAGTTGGGGTAGGGGTAGTGAAAGGGTCTTTTAGCTCACAAAGATTAATTTTAGGGGCAGCTAAGAAAGAAAACAAAGCTGACGGGACTCCGCCGGCAGAACATACTGGCATAGAGAACCACGAATGAGTATCTTGAGGGATCTGGTGGGAAGATTTGGAAGTAAATGTGGTTGCAAAGTTTTTAGCCTCTGTCTCCCAATCCACCCAAGGTCCTGGACCCAACTGCCCCACCTTCAAGACTGGATTAGCTGCTTCGTCTGTGACGGTTTGTAAATCAAGTTCAGGAGTGAGAGCTGACAGAGTCTTAATGTCATTAAACCCATCCAGCTTAGACCAGTCTGAAAACAATTTTGAAGCTGAGGCAGGGGGTAAAGCTGGCTTAGTAGCATACACAAAATAGTCTTGGTGATAATAACTAGGTATAGCCTTTATATTAACGTCTAGTACATTTCCCAAAGTATCCAAGGCCCTTAATTTCTTTGATTTATTGCCCTGGATGACCCACTCACGCGGTACTGGGAGTTCCCCTGACAAGGTAGGTTGGGCGAGCTCTGGTTTAGTGGGGGTCAAAAGGACCCATGACTCGTCTGGTCCGTAAAGCAAGGGCATAGCTACCTTTCTGAGAGGCGCCTTGTCTAGAGGGGGTGGATTGACATCCGTTATAACCCTTACATTCGAAGTGGTCAATGCCGCCGTAGCAGGCCTAGTAACCACTGATGGTGACAGAGTGGGGGGGTTAGGGATCTTAGATAAAGCAATAGAAGTCATCAGAGGCCGTACCGTAGAACTTGTCGTGGGAGCACCCAAGTCCACTGTGGGAGTTTCCTGTTGTTGGCCAAAAAATTTAGATAAAGCATGACTAAGTAGCCCATTAATTTCCTGCGCAGTGACAAATTGAGTTGATGATGAACTTACTGGTGAATCATTAATATCCTGCGCGGCGTCTAAGCCTGAACCTGACTCTTGCCCTTCCATCTCCGAAATTATTGAAACCTCGTCTTTCTCCTCCTGTTCCTCCTGAGAAGATCCCGCCAAAGCTGGGGTACCTTGCTGCCAAAATAAGTCAGGAATAGAGGATGGGATCGCCGCGTCCCTGTGGACGTCAGCTACTGTGTGACTAGTTTGAGTCGGAAGTGGGAGGTCAGACCCCGGCCGAGAAAATCGCCAAACACCGAGGCCCTGGCCTACACTCTCTTGGGAGTCTGAAACACTCTCAATCACTGATCCCCCTGAACTCTCCAATTCCAGGGTTAAAATATTAATGGGTAAATCCTCTTTAGGGACAGGCACCGTACTGGACCCTTGAGGCCTAACACAAACTCTGTCTGGGGTAGAGGTACGATGAGAAGCACTAGAAGCTGGCGAATGTAGGGAGGTCTTTCGTTTATGGGAATCCTTTTTGGAAGATTTATGGCTACGGTGTGACCGTGAACTACTCTTTGATTTGGAGGATTCATCGCCGTGACCACTGGTGGAACTTTCCGTCCTACTCTTCTTACTCGATGGTGAAGAGGCAAGACTAGATGGCTGGCGTCTGAGAGGTGACCTAGACCGAGATCTCGCCCGAGACGAGGAGGCGGACGCCGGGGGTGTAGGCTCTCTTGGACGTTTCGGAGTAGCAGCAGAAGACACAGAACCCTGACCAGTCTCCGCCGGCTTATGACTAGTTACTCGAGAGGAACGTTTAGGGGGAGGGTGTTCAAAAAGCAGTCTATCCCAAAGAGGGACGTTGTCACATTGAAGTGACTTATGAGCTACAATCGTAGTGTATGCTGACATCTGTTGCCTAACTTCTCTTAATGCGACCGCTGCGGTCTTATCATTGTCGCAGAGGACCTTGACAGCTAATTGGGAGCAAAAGGAACAATTACGCATAACCCACAGACCCCTTGAAAGGTCTAGACATTTAACACACTTTATGCAAAGAGTGTGCGCAAAAATAGGGATACCGGCACAGGTAGGGGTAGTGCATAAAGCAAAGACTGGGGCCAAGGTAGCCATGACAGAGACTGGTGGGGAAAACTACTGCCGGGTCTGTATTGGTCCGCCGGAGCCCAGCTCTGGAAAAAAGAAAATTTCCAGGAATTAATGCTCATAAGGTTAACCCAACATGTTCGCACACAAGTGTTAATAACCCACCGGGTAACGAGATGTAATGACACAACGATCACAGCTCGCTACGCGGCGGGGCTCAGAATATCTAAACATATCTTTTTAAGAAAGTGAAGAATACCCTCTGACATAATATAACGGTCCAGCATGGCGTTTATAGTCTTTCTGGTGGTGACTGTCTCAAGATTCAATTTTGGAACAAAAACAACCCCCCACAAAGATGCCGGCCCTTGAATTATTTTAGTAGAATAACACAGGGCAGGCTGATACGAGATCTGATTTCTAACGAATTGTCACAAAAAGATCGCCGTAAGTTTGAAGGCGGCGATACCTAAACGTATCACTAAATTAAGTGGTTAAATCGAAATTGAATTGTAAATTCCTTATTTCCTCCACCCAGGAGCACCCGCCGGGTGTAAAAAACGATGTTAACCCTAATTGAACCTTCAATCGCCGTAAGTGTAAAGGCGGCGATACATATAGGATTTAGTGAAGGTTTGGAGGATATATTGGTGTGGTGGAGGGGTGATATATAGTGTAATAAGAGTGTGTAGTGACGGGACAGCGGTAGGGTTGTGAGTTGTTGAGTTTGTAAACAAACATGGCAGAGGGAATTTCGGGTATGACGGAGGCGGAAGGAAGGTTACAACGTTTTCGGGGATTTAAGAGCACAGATAAGAAGTTAGAAGAGGTTAGTATTGTTGTGAAGGATTTGGAAAAGTGGATGAGTGATACGGAGAAATGGAAGGGGGATATTGGTGAGAAAGTTAAGGCACTGTGTGTAATGTGTGGTGTGATAGGTGGGGAAGGGAATAGGCCTAGCGAAGGAAGTGAATGCAGGCCTTTTTTGGCAGTTAATGAGAGCCTAGAGATGTTATTGAAAAGGGTAGATGAACTGGGAGCAGAGAATATGGCATTGAAGGAGCAGCTGAAGGAATACGAAGGACGTTTCACGGAAGTAAAGGAGTCGACTGCATGGACGGTGGTAGGTAAACAAAAAGTCAAGGATTTGGAGGATATTATGAAAGAGCAAAAGGAAGAAATGAATATGACCAAACAAAGTTTTGAGAGTGCAGTTGTAGGGGTCATGAAGAACAAGGAGAGTGTCGTGAGGGAGGCCATGGACAGGGATAGGGGTGTAATCTTGTATGGAGATATAGAGACTCATATGAATGATAATGGAGTGAGAAAAGTGAGGGATATGGAGACAGTGAAGGAGGTCTTGAAAGGTGTGGATGAGGACGAATATGGATGGGAAGGGCAGGTGGAGGAGATCAGTAGGATAGGTAAATATAAAAGGGGAGAGATTAGACCTATAAGGGTACAGTTTAAAACTAGGGTAGTGGCGGAGACTGTGACAAATTTTAGTTGGAGGCTAAATACAAATGATAAACTGAAACACATAAGACTAAAGAAGGATTTGAGTATAGAACAAAGGAAAAAAATTAAGGAATTACAAGAAAAGGCTGATGAAAATAATGGAAAGTTGGATGAGGAGGATAAGAGAAATTTTTACTGGAGAGTGAGGGACGGAAAAGTGAGGAAGTGGTTTATAAGAGTAGAAAGGAGGGGGAGATCAGGGAGGGGAGAAAATGTGATGAGAGTTGTGACGGAGGAGGAGAACGGGGTGGAGGTGTCACAGGGAGAGACAGGAGACAAAGAGGCAGACCTAGTAGTGCTAACAGGGGAGTAGGGTACGGACTGGAGGAGCGGGATGGTGTAATTGCTGAAGGAATGGTAGATGGATTAAGGATTGTTTAGTAATGTGGATGTGTTTACTCAGGACAAGAAAAGAGAACTGATATGTAGGTTGCAGGATGAAGAGGAAAAACCTGATGTCATAGCCCTACAGGAAGTAAGACCAAAAAATGTTAGAATTGAAAGGGAACTGGTGGAATATAGTTTGGAGGGTTTTGAGTTATATGAGAGAAATGCTATTAGAGCAGAGGTTGGAAGAGGACTGTTTATTTATGTAAGAAAAGAGCTCAAGGTTAATGAGGTGGATATGAGACAGCAGTATTGTGAGTATTTGTGTATTGAAGTAAAATGTGTAAGAGGATCAATTCTAATTGCCTCTATATATAGAAGCCCAAATAATAGCAGGGGAGAGGATGATAACCTACTGAAAGCAATGGAGGAGATAGATAATAGAGAGAACAAATATAACATTTTGATTGGAGATTTCAATTTGCCAAGGATCAACTGGGCAAATTGTACTACTCCAGCGGGACAGGGTAGCCTGGAAAATAAGTTTATAGAGAAAGTGAGAGATTGTTTTTTAACGCAACATATTGTAGAGATGACAAGATATAGAGATGGGACGCAGGGGAGTGTACTTGATTTGATTTTTAGCAATGAAGAGGATATAGTGGAACATGTTAATGTGGATAGCCCTATAGGTCGTAGTGACCATGCCTGTATAAGCTTTAGTTGTAACATTAAATCGGAGAGGGATAATAGAAGCAATAGAAAAATATACATGTATGATAGAGCAGATTATGAGCTGTTGAGACGGTGTTTGGACATTGACTGGGGGGAATATTTGAACGGTGAAGACGCTGAAGGAATGTGGAGGAAAATTAGAGTCAAACTGGAGAATGCTGTATCCAAAAGTGTACCAGTAAGGGAATATAAGGATAAAACAAAATTGAGGAAAAGAACTAACCCAGAATTGCCAATGAAAAGAAAGCTTTGGATATTGATTAGAAGAAAGAAACGATTGTGGGAAAGATTAAAATTGTTAAAAAAGAACAGGGGGTCTAGTATAGAGGCTAAGGAAGTGGATCTGGAACGCAGACAAATAAACAATAAAATAAGGTGGGAAACAAGGAGGGGGGTGAAGGAGAGGGAGAGAGAGATAGCTAGAAATGTGAAGGATAATCCAAAAATATTCTGGAAGTACATTCAGGAAAAGTTAACAAGAAGAGTAGGGATCCCAGAGCTGGTGGGGGGGTTGAATGATGGGAGTAGAGCGGAGACTGATAAGGAGAAAGCAGAGGTGCTGGGGAAATACTTTGGGGGGGTACTAACAGTGGAGTCGGAGGATGCAGTGCCTACTATTCCCATCAAACAGGCACCGGCACTAGAACTAGTAGAGTTTTCCCATGCTAGAATAAGAAGGGCTATAGAAAAAATGAACAGAAGTAAGTCACCGGGACCGGATGGGATACACCCAAGAATCATAAAGGAAGGAGGGGAGATGTTAGTAGAGCCATTGAAAATGTTATTTGAGGTATCGTTTAATACAGGACAAATCCCGATGGACTGGAGAGAGGCGAACATAACAGCTATATTTAAGAAGGGAAAGAGAAATGACCCAGGGAATTATAGACCAGTCAGTTTGACAAGTGTTGTGTGTAAACTAATGGAAACGGTAATTAGAGAAGGAATAATGGATCATATGAAGTCAAACCAACTTTTCAGTGGGAGACAGTTCGGATTCTTGCCGGGGAGGTCGACGGTACTACAGCTAATTAAGGTGGTAGATGATTGGATGCAAATTCTAGAAGATGGTGATGTAATAGACGTGGTATATTGCGATTTTATGAAGGCCTTCGATAAGGTCCCACATAAAAGGTTAATAGAGAAAGTTAGAAGCTATAATATAGGAGAGAAATGTGTGAAATGGATAGAAGCCTTACTGAAAGATCGGAGACAGAGGGTATTGGTGAATGGAATAGGCTCGGGGTGGAGGGAAATTACAAGTGGGGTACCTCAGGGATCTGTGTTGGGACCACTGCTGTTCGTTATATTTATCAACGACTTGCCTGAAGTTATAACTAATGGAAGTGAGGTATACCTGTATGCGGATGACACTAAACTGTATAGAAGAGTGAGGAGTAAGGAAGATATGGGTTTGCTTCAAGGAGATGTGGAGGGCATGAAGGGATGGTCTGAGCATTGGTTAATGCCTTTTCATCCAAAAAAATGCAAGTACATGCGGATTGGGACCAGCAAGATAGACAAGGTAGGATACATGTATGAAGCGATGGAGGAAGTGAGTGCAGAAAAGGATATAGGAGTAGTGATAGACAATAAGTTAAATTTCTCAGAACATTTAGCGGAAAAGATAAACAAAGCCAATAGAATTGTAGGGCTGATAAGGAGGACATTTGTGTCACTTGACGAAGAAATCTTCAGGAATCTATATACAGCGCTGGTTAGGCCGCACCTGGAATATGCAAACCAGGTGTGGGCTCCATATATGGTAAAGGATATATAAGCAGTGGAGAAAGTGCAGAGGAGAGCTAGCAAGCTGGTACCAACGTTGAAGAACGCGGGCTATGAGCAGAGGTTGAGGACACTGGGGCTTCCGACACTGGCATATAGGAGAAAGAGAGGGGATATGATAGAGACTTTTAAGATAGTGTCAGGAAAGTACGATGAGGATGTGTGTGAAGGTATCTTCTTGATGCGGGAGGGAACAAGAACGAGAGGACACTCTAAGAAAATTTACAAAGAAAGAAATAGGCTTGAGAAGGCAAAGAACTCATTTTGTGATAGAGTGGTAAATGAGTGGAACGCACTGCCCCAGTATGTAGTCGATTCCGAATCAATAAGGGAGTTTGAAAGTAATCTTGATAAAGCATGGGGAAGACAAGATTTGAAGTTTGATTATAAAACAAAAATACAGAATAGTAAAAATGTTGCGTCTGCTACCGCCGCCGCCAACACCGTGAACGACCGCAGCAGTGCAAGTACTGGTACTGAGCTGGATACACAGGCATAGTTTGCCTTTTTCCAGAGGATCTACTGTAAGAAACTGTAAGAAACTGTAAGAATATAGTATCACTTAAAAATGGATCGGTTAACTAACTGAACGACTTAGTTGTTCATCCCACCCTACCAAGGTACACCCGCCGGGTGAGATGTCAAAACGTTAACCCCATAAGTTCCTGTCCCCACTTCTTTGTAAAAGATCGCCGGGGAGGAAAGCCCTTAACAACAGCTAGGTTTTTTCTGTGGTTTGTAAAACCGGGTAGAAAAACTTCATAACATATGTTCGCATGAACAATGTTAGATGGGTACAGCCACTCTGCCGGGAATCAAAAGGGAGCCTGAAAACAGGCACCAACACAGAGACGCAGTCCTGGAGAGCCACAGACACCTCATCGCCGGGGACACAAGCCTGTGTTGAAACCACGTGTGGCCCAACACAGCTCTCGGCCGGGTTTTTTTCATGGTGAAACCGAGAAAAAACCCGCCGGAAGGAAACCCACCCCGTTCAGAAACCATCTGAACGTACAACGGACACGAAGGAAGCCACGCACGACTAGCCTAAGTCCACACAATAATCCGTGGAATTAGCCAATACACAACTAAACCAGGAAACAAACATAGTCCGAGGAATTAGCCAATACACAACTAAAACCCGGATACACATGACACAGTAGGGCATATTTATAAAAATAAACAATAACACTTGTACATGTGGCAAAGCTACGAGCGGCTGGCTAGGCCTAAGTAGACGGCATAAGAAATGTTGAAATATACACAAAAACACTGGAAATATAACAACAGGAACCACCGCCAACACACCACTGTAGCAAATACTTCCGGCAAGGGGAAGACTGACTCGGGACCCAGAAAAAACTTCACTAAGTGAAGAAAAATACGCTGGGAACGTCAGTAAGCAATGCTTACCTCATCAGAAAGATAAAAGGCAGCAATAATTAACGCGTAATGAAAGCCGCCTGCAACACAAGCTAACAACTGTGAAACGATCACAAGTCCACAACAGGACCACGAGGGTACATCCGAAATAGATACCCCACATACACGACCCAAAATACACTGCACTGCGGGCAACCAGCCCAGGACACTCCTGCTACGCATATCCTAACCTTACTCGATACATCCCGGAGTAAACAAATGAGAAAAAACTCACTAGGGACGCAGCAAATGCGGAACCAGCGGAGCGTGGGGAGACACGTCCGGGCAGGCTGAGCGCAGAGCAGAGAAGAATGACGCCTGAATCAGCGTCTGGTCAAAGATCCACACAAGTACATCCACGATATGATGGAAAGCTTATTAGATAGTTATTCTTATTTTCTTTTTCTTTTTATTTTTTACGAAGTTTTTTTCGTAGTGAGAACCCAATTCATAATGACTGAAGCCATTAGTGAGGTCGCGTGCGCTCATGATGAAGGCTCCTCAGTTTTTTAAATGCTCTGCGCGGTAGATTCAAACTACGGCGGATTAGTGTTTGAAGAGGATGCCTTATGTAATAGGCATGTTCGTCAATGATGGAGGGGCCACTAATAAATTAGAGCTCCGGACTAAGTGCTAGCCGACCCAAAGTGGGACCAGAACAACCAGTTGTGTAAAGGTAAGATAGCAATTGAATGTATCGATTCTGTGTGTTTTTTTTTTTTTATTTTTTTTTTTAAACAGACCCTATTCGAACAATTTATTAAAAGGAATGGCTGGTGCTAGGGATACCCAGAACTTTAGCATGTTGTGCTGAGGCGTAAGGAAAACCAGCTAATGAATCATTACTATACTGGTTAAGTAGACCCTAAAGAAGTGTCCTCTGTTATAGTGGGGACTTGGGGAAAATATTACTTGGAAATTGCCAGACGGAAAATTAATTCCCAGTGTTGTCCTTCTGTGTAGTATGAGGACTTGGGGTAAAGAAATTACTCGGTAATGACTGACGGAAAAACTCTGTGTTGTTTAATAGGTGCGGGGGTAAAATTTACTAAATACCTAATAGTCTTCTCGGACTGGTATGGAGGACTCAAGATTCGAACGGAAATAGAGTGAACAAAACCTATTCCGTAATAAATGGTAGAGAAAAATATCTAATTGGAGAACTCTAGTATGAGACTTGTGGAACTCCGGCAGAGAACGCAATGTTATAAATATCTAAGAGGGTCCCTCTCTCAGACTACTCTGCTAAAACCCTGACTCAGAGAGAATGTGGTGGTCTTCTAGTGATCGAAGATATGTAAAAGAGCCCCAGACCCAGACACTCGCCGACCCAAAGTGGGACCGGAGGGAGGTTCAATGAATCATTGACCAACTCGAGAGTTGGTCCGGAGCCTAAAATATGAAATGTTTATTGTTGAGTTGAGTAGTCAAGCGTTAGCCTTGAATGATACTGATTATACCATAGTATCCTTATTGGAGGAGTGGTAACCTGGGAATCTTTGTGAATCAAAATTATTGATTTACTACTAGTAGTTGTATGTGAATGACAATATCATAGTATCCTTACTGAAGGAGTGATAATGTGGGATTCTTTGTAAATCAAAATTTGTTGATCTACTAATAGTAGGTAAAACAGTAAAATCTGTGTAAGACGAATGGATGAGAACCAACCGGTTAATCGTGTCCATGTATATACTTGGTCTAAGGAAGGATAGATAATATCTCTTGATTTTGTACCGCCTTTGTTTGGGAATAAAAGTTAATAATAATAATAACAATAATAATCGTCAGGTTACTTATATAACACCCGTTCTCCTCCTTCGAGGATTCACCAGCGCTTGGCTTTCTTTAGTCTACCATTGCCTATTACCCATCCCCCTTGCTCGTGGGGAGATGGTAACCGCCGGCTATATCCCTGAAAACTTTTCAATCTGAAAGGGGATTGAAACGCGAGACCTGCAAGATGGGTATCAGGCACGCTATCAACTAAGCCAGCCGGACGGCTAAATTATTAATCCTCTTAACCTATATGGCTATGCATGAATGAACAGGGTAACTATGGTATTGAAATACTGTTCTTAATAAAAGGTAGGAATAATCCTACAACCTTGTACCATAATTTAGGATTGGAAAGTGTAGTGCACCTTTTGTCCCACTCTGAATGAGTATAAACATTACCAGTAATACTGAGTGAATGAAGTTTTACTCGGGACTTTGTTAAAATTGAGTTATCTCTAGTACAGTACTATGCTAAGCATATACTGTACAAGTATTGTAAAAAGTTCTTGAAGGTGATTCTATTAATTACCAATTTGAACTTCATCATCTAGGACTGCCAACTTGAATAATAATTGAATAGGCCTACCTGGAGTGTGCTAGTAGGACTCGGTAGGCCTATTGTGGTATAACTCGGTGTCTGGAACCGGAAATAAGTTAATATTGTTTGGAGTTGGTTGCCAGAACTCGGTGTCTGGGAACCGGAGTTAATTGACAATATTAGACTACTCAGAGTTTTCTGGGACTCGGAGTGAAGTCACTATTGTTGTATACCCGGAGTTAGAAAGTTATATAGGAACCGGAGATATGTTCTCGCTAAGGGATACTCGGAGTTATGTTAGTAGAACTCGGTGTTTGAGAACCGGAGTCAAGACGCTTTTGTTGAATACCCGGAGTTAGAGTGGTATATAACTCGGTATATGGAAACCAGAGTATGTATTCTCTTTAAGGGTTAGAATACTCGGAGATACTGTCTGTAGTGAACCGGAGTAAAATATGAATTTTGACATAATTGCACTCGGAGCTATAGTAGCACTCGGTGTTTGTGAACCGGAGTTAATAAAAACTGGTGAGGGAACAGATTCTTAACTCTGGAGCCCCGGAGATAAGGCTATGACAGTGTACCACCGGAAAAAACTCCGAGTGAATGATAGGGGTGAGGTGTATGACAAAAGCACCTTATAGTAAAATTAAAATGGTAGGTAAAAATACCCGGAGCATCGTAGATATAAACTAGAGAACTCCGGCAGAGTAGGCACAAATAAAAGATATACAAACGAGGCCCCCAACCTCCGCCTATACTCTGCTACCCCCCGGACTTCAAATAGTGCACGTGGATCTCCTAGTGACCGGAGATATAATTAAGCCCAGTCTAACACTAGCCGACCTAAAAAGGACCGGAATGAGACTCTAAAAAGGGGCCCAACTGAAGGTTGGTTCGTAGCTTAAAATCATATTTTTGAAAAGGGAGGCTACGGTGGCATGTATCAAAAATAATTACAGTGGAGCCCCCATCCTAGCTGCTAATCGGTTCCGCAGAAATAGAGCTAGGATTGAAACAGCCAAGATCGGGGCACTGTTCTTATGGGGAAAATTCAATCGGTTCCGTGCTCATGCCAAAATTTGCGTCTTTTCTATTTTTTGCCTACGAAAACATGTTTTATTGTACACAAATTAAATTTTATGCATTATACTGTATCATATAATACACCATAAAATAAGTTTTTAATAACTAGAAAATAAAAGGCCCAATATCTAAACAATTACCGCACTTTTTCCCAGTGTTAGGCTATGAAAACATGTTTTTTGTCTAGGCTACATCAAGTTACTGTATTTACAGGGTGTCAATCCAGAAAATATGAATTGTGTTATCATTATGGTTTATTATTTTGTTATCATTATAGCGCGGCGAAGGCGCGAGCTCTAGGGGTGTCCGGGGGCATGCCCCCCAGATTTTTTTTTGAGAGTTTAGGTGTCTAAAACAGTATTTCCTGCAATAAAAAAAACAATCAAGATGGAGAATATGGATACCAAAATTGTCAATTTAGCCTAGCCTACCTTTTTTTTTATTGGGGGGTGGGGGGTGGGGGTGGGGGGTGGGGGTGGGGGTGGGGGGGGGGGGGGGGGGGGGGTGGGGGGGGGGGAGTTTCTGTTATCATTATACAAAAAGTTCATTTGCGTTATCACTCAAAAAAACAGCGTCGTTAGGCTAGGCCTAAAAAATTTCGCATGATAGAAACAATGCCCCAATCTACAGTATTTATGGTTAGGACTGTCATTTAGCCATGTCTATATTATTATTTACAATGCATAAGATTTAGGCCTAGGCTACTTGAATAATTATTATTCAAGTAGCCTAGGCCTAAATCTTACACATTGTAAATAATAATGTAGACATGGCTAAATGACAGTCCTAACCATAAATACTGTAGATTGGGGCATTGTTTCTATCATGCGATTTTTTTTAGGCCTAGCCTAGGCCTAGGTTCTAAATTCGTCCAGCCACCCCTCAAGTACCCATTTCGCCCCAAATACATCCAATAAATACATATTATGAGGAAAAGACGTATTATGAGAAGATTACTTACCACACATATTTTATTATAAATCATTGTCATATTTAGCCTAGCCTAGGCTAACATCGTCTAGGCTAGGCAATTCAATCGCTTTCGTCCGACATGGACTGGTCTTTGCTGTGTTTTGAGCATGAAATTCCTTCATTGCTACCACCAGGCCAACCATCCCTATCACTAGATGTACTAGAGGTTATAATAAACGCGAGAGATAAGGGGTTCAGGCACAAAAAGGCTTGCAAACGGTTGTTTTGTCAACACAGATACTAGCTAAACTGCAAGCGTCTGCTTAGTGATGACGTCATACAAAGATGGCGGCATTTTGCGCATTTGACGAACGGATCTCGGATTCACTCGGATTTCGTCTCTAAACGGCAAGCTACTGGCAGATTCTTTCGTTATGTTAAAACAAAATTATTGTTTTTGTTTGTTTTCTAGTTTTATGTTGAGTTTTTCGTTATTTTTGCTATTTTTTCGGGTTTCGGCTGGGATTTTGATGCGAGGAATGAGGCTTTTGGCGCGAGAATTGAAATGGGGAATATTTGGTGTGTGGTGCGAGGATTGAATCAACGAAGACCGGTGTAGCGAGGATGGGGGCTCCACTGTACAGGCAAAAGTATCATAAAAGAATAACATTTCTCCACTCTGCAACAAGACAGAAAACCTGGAAGGTACAGAGACTATGAAGACGTATGAAATAAAAGTCTAATACATTTTTTATATACAGTGCAAAAGGAAAATAATTTGTAAAAACTTTATTAAAATGTAAAGAGAAACGCTCAATGTCACGAAAACATCAAAAGGATGAAATTCGAAGCATCTGGAATTTTCGATAAGAAATAAAAGAAAATGTGATAGCCTCTAGACCACCATTAAAATTTGTTATCGAAGCGCGACGTTCAGAGAAAAAGTTAGGCTATCAGCAAGAAAAGTTGAGATGAATATAATCAACGATTAATTGAAAAAATGATAAGAATGGATAGTTAGAATTAAGAATATTGAATTTCGGAGCTTGTAAAAGCATTGATGGAAAATAGGCAAAGGCCTAGCCTATCCCAAAAACTGGCGTCCGCTAGCCAAAACTAACGAAGCCTAAAAAACTGAAATAGCCTATCCCTAAAACTGGTGTCCGCTAGCCAAAACTAACGAAGCCTAAAAAAATGAAATAGAGGCATTCTAACTAACCTGGCTTACATAACATAATGTAATAATATATAGAGGAAAAAGATAGAAATACTGTACAGAAAATAAAAATAATATTCATATAATATTCATATAATAATAATGGTCGTAGCATGTGGCGCGTCCCGTGGAAGTCGTCAGCTCTCTGGAAATGCTCAATACACATACATATCTATGACGCCTCCTTACTATAAAGTAACATATACTTCCCAGAAGAGGCAGCAGGAAACGTCCAAAGATGAAAAGTAGCACATCCCGAGAGCACAAAATTAGTCCAACCTGTCGCACGGGACGCGACCACACGAAGGATGTATAAACCCAGCGTGACCAGCTGGGGGACGCGTGCAAGGGAAGGACTGTATAACGGCGCGCTAGTTGATTTAGTAATACAACATTCATAGTTTCTAATCTTTTACTCATAAAAATGTTCTTTGTTTTTCTAATGGTTACCTTTTTTAATGACGTTCCCTAGGAACTAAGTAAAGGGTTTCACCCTAGGATGTACTTTTTATATATTTGGGTCGCGTTATGCTTTCTCCGGGACCCTCACGGGGGTCTCCGGGGAGCCCTTATATATATAAGGATATCACGTCATTGACGGAGAGAACCATTACTAAATTGTGTTGTTGGCGTAAGTGGTTGTGTGAAATGCAGTCTTCTATGATGTGTTTAATGGTATGGGGTGCTGTGTTACAACCCGGGCAGGTGTCGACGACGGAGTCATCCAATCTCTTCTGATAGCTCAGAAGAGCTGGATGGTGCCCAGATCTCAGCCTGGCCAGGTGGACTCTGTCCTCGCGAGGAAGGGAGGATTCAGAAGGATGGATTTCGGGAGGTCGTGCTTGTAGCTGCGTGTTGTCTATGAGTGAGTGGATGGAACGGCGAGTGATATGAGTATGGATGTGCTTCCGGAAGTTGGTTTGGGGTGGGCAGGGAGGGAGAGAAGACAGTATTTGTGTGTGATAGCGTGTGCTGGGTGTTGTTTTGATATTTCTTGGTGTCTGTGGGTGTGTTGCCATGTAGTGTAGTGGGTGGTGTTGATTCGTGGAGGCTGCTGCCAGGAATTGAGTGCCTCTCATGTCTAGATGATCTTTGACTTTGAGGACTTTGGTTTCTTGATGTAGGTGATCTGTGGGTGTAGTAGCTGTGCATCCTGTGATGATTTTCAGGGCTTTATTTTGAATAGTCTGTAAGGTCTTATGGTGTGTTTGTTTCAGCTAGGTTAGAAGCCCAGGCCGGGTTTGCGTATTCCATAACTGATCTTATGTATTGTTGGTAGACTGTGGTGGTGGTTTCTTTGTTGTGTCCAAATTTTGTGTGGGCAAGTGATCTGAGGGCGTTAAGTCTGGGTGTCAGTTTCTTTTTCGTGTTTGTGGTGTGCTGTTTGAATGTCATTTGGGTGTCGTATGTTACTCCTAGGATTTTGGGTGTGTGTGTGTGTGTATTAGGGGTGGGTTGTTTATGTTGAGTCCCGGGACGTAATCGTGCTCTCCTGTCCAGCTTGTGAGGAGGGTTTCAGTGGATTTAGCTGGGGCTAAATTGAGTCTGTTTGTAGTGCACCATTCATGTAATGTGTCGAGATAGTCTTGAAGGAGTCTTGTTGTTGTGTCTGGGTTTTGGTGCGTGCTTGTGAGTGTTATGTAGTCTGCGTAGGAGGCTATGGTTATTTGGGGGGAATTTGGTGTATTTATATCATGCATGTACAGATTGAAGAGTGCGGGTGACAGGACGGATCCTTGCAGGACTCCGTTTGGGAAATTTCTAATGCTAGATGACTGACCGGCAAAAGATACGTGTGCACATCTGCCTGCTAAGAAGTTGGCCAGCCATCTTTTTGTGTTGTTGTGCATGTTTGTGTTGTAGATTTTGTTTGTTAGGTTGTGGCGGGGGATGGCATCGAAGGCTTTACTAATGTCGAGTGTGGCAAGTACTGGTCTGTGTGGTGGTCTAGCTGAGTTGATGCCGTCAAAAGCTCTTTGTGTAAGGTCTGTAAGAAGAGTGTTTGTGGAGTGCAATGGCCTGAAGCCGTGTTGTGTTGGAGAAAGGGGTAAGTCAGGTGTCATCAGTTGTAGTACAAGGCGCTCTATGACTTTGGAGGGGGTGCAAAGGAGTGTGATAGGGCGGTGTGAGGAGGGTAGCATGGGGCCTTTGTTAGGTTTGGGGAATGTGATGATGATACCATACTTCCAGATGTCTGGTATTGTGTTGTGTGAGTAGCTATAGTTTGATATGTTAGTGAGTGCTTGTATGCCTTGTGGTCCCAGGTGTCTGAGGTGAATGTTGCTTATGTTGTCTAGGCCACAGGCGGGTGAGAGCTTGAGATTGTTGATGATATGCTTTGTCTGGTTGTTGGTGAAGGGTGTATAGTCAGGGTCTGTGGGGAATTGTCTTTTTCGTCGGATGACACGTCGGTCGTCTTTGTGGGGTTTTAGGTGACTGACATGAGAGAAGTGATTGATGAGAGTGTTTGCTTGTTGTTTACGTGAAGGAGTAGAGTCTGTTGTTGTGATTGCAGCATGTGATTGTGTTGTGTTGCTGTTGGAAAGTGTGATGCTGTTTAGTGTTTTGTAGAGTTTTTTGGGGTTTGTTTTGTGATCGAGTGTTTGTAGGAAGTTATTCCAATTTAGTGTTTGTTGTTCTTGTATTTTGTTGTTAATCTGGATGTTGAGTGCTTGAATTTGTTGATTGATGTCTTGTGTGTGGGGTGCTGGGGAGTGTTTCAGTGTGTCGCGTTGTATGTTGAGGTTTTGAATTTCTGGTGAGAAGTTGGGGTTGTGTTTTTTATGTTACCTCTTGGAATGTGTTTCTTGTCGGCGTTTTGGATAGTCGTGTTGAATGTGTGTACAGCATTGTTGATGTTAGTGATGGGTGTACTGTTTAAAGGTGGGGGCGCATGGGTTGAGATAAACATGAAATGATAATCGCCAAGCTGTACATAATTATCTTGCAAAATGCAATGGCACAGAAATAATTATTAACAATGGTATAAAGGATTTTGTGAATCATCTATACCGGGCCTGTGACGTCACAAGAGTGTAAGTCCACCATCCAGTCTAGGATAAGGATACTGGTGTGACGTCACTATGACGTCACAGGCCCGGTATAGACGATCCGCAAAATCCTTTATACCATTGTTAATAATGATTTCAGTGACATTGCATTTTACAAGATAATTATATGCAGGTTGGCGATTATTTTTCCATGTTTACCTCAACCCATGCGCCCCCACCTTTAAGGTTTAAAAGGGTTGTTCTGTCTCATTTGTGAAAGCTTCCCAGTTAGCTCTTTTATAGTTAGTGTAAGTGTGTCTGTGGCTAGCTGAGGTGAGTCTTGTTTTGGTGGTGATAATGATCGGGAGGTGGTCTGAGCCTAAGGTTTTGACCACCCTCCAAGATGTTGTGGGGGCGAGTTCAGGTGAGCAAAAGGCGATATCAGGAGATGATGGGGTGTAGAGGGCTTGGTGGGGAGTATGGGTATGCTGATGAATGTTATTGAGGATATATAGGTTGTCTGTTTGGTGTTGTAGGACCAGCCCTCTGTCTGTGTCGGGGTTGTCGACAAACCAGGCCGACGTCTTTGCATTGAAATCACCACCCAGGATGATGTGTGGGGTGTTTGTGATGTGTTGTATTTGTGGTCTGTAATCATTTGGTACTGTAGGGGATGTTTGGGGAGGGATGTATGTGTTTATGATGGTAATGTTGGAGCTGTTGCCAGTGCATATTTTAATTGATTTTATTTCTGTTGTGTTATCGTTTGGGGGGAGGAGGGATTTGGTATGTGCACTGGTGTCTATATATGTTATATCTTTGTGTACCAGGGTGATGAGTCCACCGCCAATGCCGACGGCCCGGTCTTGTCGTATGGTGGTGAAATTGTGAAATGTAGGTGTTTTTTGTGTTATACAGAGTTTTGTTTCTTGTAAGATGGCAATGTGTATGTTGTGTTGTTTGATGAAGTGTATGAGTTCGTGTTTCTTTGTGTTGATGCCATCTACTGTATGTTTAGTTGAAGGATGTTAATTATGCCTAGAAGTTTTGCTAGCGATGTTTTGCAGTTCTTGAGCAGGACTGAGATCCATGAATCTGGTCCTAGTGCTGAGTGGAGTGGCATGCTGTTTATTGCCCTTTCTATATCTATTGGCCCAAATTCTATATCTGATATAAAGAAACTGTTTGGATTGTCAATAGTTTTAGATTGATCGGGTTGACTGAACACGGTTTCATACTGTTTTCGTAGAAGTTCACTCATTTCTTTGTCATTTGTTGTATATGATCCGTCGAGTTTGATGAGTGGGCCAATGCTTGACGCTGTTTGTGATTTTTTCTTTGCATATGAGAAGAAGTACTTTGAATTTTCACTTATTTCTTGAACCGCCTTGTTTTCTTCTTCTATCTGCTGTATTTGATACAATATTCTCAGCTTGTGTTCAATATCCTCTATCTCCCTTTGCATTATGTTAATTTGCCTTTCCCGTAATCCAGCTTGGGAGAGCCGATGTGACAGTAGTTTTCTTTGTTTGTAGAGCCTTCTCCTTTCTCTTTCTTGCTTACTTCTGCGCTTCATTTTTCTCTCTGGAATGTGATCCGAGCATACGTTCTTAACTAATTAATTTACTAGGCTAAGGCATTCAGGGGTTGTTTTGTCTGCCATTTGGACTTCCCAGTCTATTTCCTCTATCTTCTGGTTTATGCTTGGCCAATTTATATGTTTATTAAAGTTGTACTTGCTGAATGGGCCTGTATATTATTCTTCAACAATACAAAAATCAACCCTTCATTTTCTCTCAATATTCTTGGTGTCTCTTTTTCTTCTGCTCTCATTTGGAAGGACCATATTACCAGTCTTGCTAATGCAGCCTCCCAGAAGCTGGGAGTGCTCAACCGCCTTAGGGGGTTCTTTTCCCCAGCACAGCTTCTTGCTCTGTACAGGGGCATAGTGCGTCCTTGTATTGAGTATTGTTCACATGTGTGGGGAGGTTCCTCTCACACCACTCTCCTAGACAAAGTTGAAAGGAAGGCCTTTCGTATCATTAACTCCCGTCCACTCACCAACTCTCTGCAATCTCTCTCTCTCCGCCGCAATGTTGCATCTCTCTCGCTATTCTATCGCTACTATAATAATCAGTGTTCCTCAGAGCTTTCCCAGTGCATACCACCTCCTTTACGTAGGGCACGTGGTACCCGTCTTGCAACTCAATCCCACCCCTACTCTGTGCAACTCTCTAACCCAAGAGTGAAACGTTACTCTCAAACTTTCTTCTACTCAACAGCTGAGCTCTGGAACTCTCTCCCAGAATCAGTCTTTCCCTCTTCCTATGACTTAAATTGCTTCAAACTCCGTATGTCCAGGCATTTTGGCTCGAACGTCCCTTGATTTTGGCCCTGTCACTCTTTCAACTATGGGGGAGGCACTCGCTATAGGCAATTCTGCCTTTTGCCTCCCTCAATCACATAGAAAAAAAATATATATATATAATCTTATTTTGTTTGTTTGTAGGTACTCGATGTTGGTTAGTACCTCGATTATCCTATGGTCAGAATAAGTAGTATCTGATATGCTGGTATTGTGCACAATGTTCTCATTGGTTGAAAAGATCAGGTCTAGGATATTTTCACCTCTAGTTGGTTCTGTGATGTGTTGGTTTAAGTTGAACATAGAACATAAATTAAGTAGTGTTCTTGAGTGTGCATCACCATATGCATTTACATACATAACATTTTAAGACTGAGTGTTCCACACATACGTGCAGTTTCAATCTCTTGTCCTAATGGCGGCGTTCCAGGCAACCCTCTTAACCCTTCCTACCCGGTCTGCCTTATCTAAGGCATGAGCTTAATAGCCTAATTAAGCTTGGTCCGAACGCCGTGCGTACGACGTACAGTATGTCAACAAACCCAAGCGTTTGTCACCGCACCTCCGAAAACAAGAAGGAGAAGACTCCTCAATGTTATTATTCTGACGTCATGACGAAATTAGTGTCTAAAAAGCCCCCATATTGGCAACATCTCTGCAATATTGGCTCCACTGAAATCGTCATCACAACTGAACCAGTTGACTTACAGAGCTCTACTCAATGCCAAAATACAGATTGAAAACCACACTACGATTATAGATGAGTGGGAAAGTTCTAGCAGTGAAAATAAACATAAATACGGTAGCCTAGGCCTAGACGTTTTTCAGCCATATCGCCCGGGTAGGGGCGACCGTCATTGGGTAAGACAGCCCGGGGAGGAAGGGTTAAGGGCTGCTTCACTTGTCATGTTCTTGGATTTGAGATCGGCACGTATAGTCCGATCCCAGGTCTTCCTCGGTCCACCCCTTGGTGCAACTCCCTCCACAATCACAGACCTGCATTTTTTCACCCAATTTTGTTCATCCATTCTCTCCACATGTCCATACTATCCCAGTCTACTTGTGCGCATCACCTCGCTAATACTCTATTTATTGGTGGCTCCTTCCGTCAATGACGTAAGAGCCTATGTTAATATGGCCTCGTTCCGGTCTCCTCAGAGACCGGGTTAACCTTGATAACGACGGTCGAGAACCAAGATCATCTTAGGGGGTACCCCTTAATAATTCCTAAGGTACGTCATTGGGACGGAGCCACTGAAAAGTAGAAAAGAAAAAAGAAAAGAATTAACACAGTTTGAATAGGGCGCCTATGCGCCTTCTATTCTTCCTTCTGTTTCCCATCCACATGCGTCCTCTCGTTATCTCCCGAGATACGTTCTCCCTCGATCGTCAACCACCCTGTAAAGACGCGTCTCTCTGCCTCTGTCCTAGTTTTCGTAGCCCCTCTTAAACACTACAGTTTTTTAATTCATAGTGAGTTTATTTGGATATTTAAGTTGTACAGTATGTGCGTTTAGGAATGTATTTATTTTAATTGTATTCGCTCGTAAACTTGAACTTGTTCACCAGCTCCAATGACTCATTTTCTAAATTCACAGCCACAGGATCATCACTTAACACAAGCTCGCCTTTGCACGCTACGCACTAAAATGTCTCTATTTCTGACTTATCTTTCGGCAGGGGTCCCTTTATTCTACTATAACGCTTACTCCCATGGTGTACCCAACATCGACAGATGCTACATTGAATTGAGTTAACGCCCACACCCTTTTCATACACACTGCAGATGGGTATGCACCGCTCTTTTCCACATTGCCTCGTCTCAATCTACAATGCATAACCTTGGTTTTGTTAATATTGACTCTTAACCCTTCAACCCCGGGTGGTACACGTGTGTACCATTATGTTTTGACCCGAGGAACCCGGGTGGTACAACATTGTACCATTGCTTGCGTATGTGCTTTCGAATGGCGCGCGTAAACATTTCGTTCCGTGGTCGCTAGGCGACGCCACCAGACACCATGTACGCCACCAAAACAGTCTCTACCCTGCCGCCATCATGGATACTAGCCCAAAAAGTGATTCCCCTGTGTCCGATTCCATGCTCCCTTCGACGCCTGCCCATGTTCGTCGCGCCCTAACGCAAAGGCACGTACAAGATGCGTTGACTCCCGGAGGTATTGAAATAGCTTTGAGGAGTTATGAACGTGGTGAAGGACAAAATGGTGTTGATGACTTGGGCAGTGATAGCTCCGAGTCTTATCAGTCTCACTATAGTGAAAATTTAGACGATCTAGACGAAATTCATCAAAGAGACGCGCAATTTGTTGGATTTGAGCATGACGATGAAAGTGATGATAGTACTGAACGTGATATAGTTGTGCAAGGTGATGAGAGTGTAGTGAGAGTGAGCGAATGGGACAGCACTAGGTCGACTGCCAAGTTTAGGTTGAGTGACACGACACCTAGCCCTTCGCCAGCTAAATCCCCATTCAAGATACGTTTTATAAGAAGCAAGTTCTTGAAAAGGCGGCCGCGGCAGCCAGGAAAGAGGCCCTAAAACTTGGTGAGGGAGCAGTGCGTGAGGGTGCCAGTGAGGCTGAGCGTGAGGGTGAGGTTGACCCGCCATTGTCTTCCTTATCTACCCACGCCACCCAAGTTGCCCCAGGCGCCCGCCATTCTTCCCCACCACCACCAGCACTGCCTAGGGTTGAGGACCCCCCACTTTCGGCCTATTTACCCCCTATTTCCCCCGAGAGGAGACATACTACTACAGAAAAGGGAAAAGGGAGAAAATATGTGAAAAAAGGAGCTACAAGTAGGCGCTCTTTGTTCGAGGCTCCCGCGGCTTCCACCCCTGCCGGTCCCAGCCATACGCCCCCGCAAGTTTCCCCAGGGTCCACCCCACCTCTCCAGCCTACAACAGAGGTTCCTGACGATGTTTTTGACCTCGCATCCATACCTGCACCTACAGACACTGAACCAGTGCTGTCTACGAATCGTCGTAGGCCAAGGAGCCCCGAACCTCTGCATGAAGATGACAGAGCCTCACCTGCCACTCCTTCACCACCTCGACGACCTACACGCCGCCCACGCATCATTCGTTCCCCGCGAGATTATGAGGGGGGGTCTGAAGATGAAGGGCACCTCACAGATGACTCTGGCCATGATTACCTGGGTCCACCGTCAGGGCAAGATGACGGCTCTGACGACAACGACGATGACTTTATGGACATCGACGACCCTCAACCCAGACGCTTTGCCCAGGGCCGTCGTGCTCCTGGTCGCCCTGGCCGCCGGGCTGGGCCTGGGCGCCGTCGCGCTCCTGGCCGCCCTAGGGTGCGCGCCGCCAAAGTTCGTGGGCGTGCTGCCCCAGCTGCAGCTCCTCGTCAGCGTCGCCAGCAGGACCCATTTTATATTTTCAACTGGCAGGATGTGGCTGCTGATGAAGTGAATGACCCTGATGTAACCCCTTTTGATGAGGTACAGGAGGGTTCAGGAGTTACCCCAAGTTTTCCCGCAGGCCCCAATGCTCCACCACATGAGCTTTTTGAGGCATTTTTTGATAAGGAGGTTACTGAGTTTGTCATAGAAGAGACAAACAAACACCACCAAATCCAGGTGAACTTTTTTGGCAAGGTGACCAAGGGCCACATGAAGCGGTGGACCCCAGTGACTCATCCCGAGTTCATGGTGTTCCTGGCAATCACCATGCTAATGCCTCATGTAAAGAAGCACAGGTTGGCTGACTATTGGATCACCAAAGATCTGATATCCACCCCTGCCTTCGGGAAATACATCTCTCGGGACCGGTACCTCGACATCCTCGGAGCGCTCCATCTTGTCACCAACACCGACATGCATCTCTCTGACAAGCTGTGGAAGATTAGGACGTTGTACGAGATGATGCGAGAACGTTTCACGTCATACTTCACGCCCTTCTGCAACGTCTGTATTGACGAGTCTCTTGTGCTGTTCCGGGGAAAGCTGAGCTTCAGGCAGTACATCCCCTCAAAGAGACATCGCTTTGGTATAAAGTTCTTTGTGCTGTGCGATTGCCAAACTGGCTATGTCCTGGACTTCCTGGTCTACAGCGGGAAGGAAGGGGACGTGGAAATAGACCCCCTCATTGGCTTTGGCGGAGCAGTGGTTCAAGCCATGATGAACCGGTACTTCCAGAAGAATCACGTTCTCTACACGGACAACTACTACACGTCCCCCACTCTCTCAAAGTACCTCCATCAGCGCAAGACGGGGACTGTAGGCACAGTTAGAGCGAAAAGGAAGGGCATGCCAACTTTCCCTCCTAAAACCAAGAAAGGCGATGTCTTCAAGAAGAAGTCGGGACCCATTCTGGCTATTCACTGGCACGACCAGCGGAAGGTCAACCTCCTGAGCACCGTCCACAAGGGGGAAATGGTTGAGACTGGCAAGGTGGATCGCCGCACCCAAGTCAGGGTGACCAAGCCCGATGCTGTAATGGACTACAACATAAATATGAGGTCCTGATGTGGCGGCGTCTACGCCGTGGGACCACCTCCCGGAGCTGCCAACCGCGGATGGCTGCCGACCCTCCACGGCCGGAGACAAGATCAATCGACCAGTGGAGGACAAACCGGATGCCGGCCGCGGGGAGCAGTTTCGGGAGCCAAACCGTCACAACTATCCCCTGCCCCCCCCCCCTGGGGACACGGGTCCTTGGAGTGGCTTCGGTCGCGCCGGGAATTTCCACACCTCTCACACCACACACACACATCACACAGTTTTTCCTACACCGAGAAATGACTCTCCGGCTGTCATTTCTCGAAGACTTCTTCTAGCCGGAGACATTGAGAGCAACCCAGGACCCACGTACACATACATATGTCCAACTTGCTCAAAACCCATCACTTCGAGCCACCACACTAAGGGTTCAGTTCTCTGCAATTCATGCAGGAACTGGACCCACTTCACCTGTACAACACTTGCCTCCAAGAAACACTACACAAACACCTGGACCTGTTCCTCATGCCCCTCCCTCTCCCAGTCAAATCCCTCGCCTAAAACCCGTCCACCTCTCCTCCCCAACCCACCTAGCCTTCCCATATCATCCACTCCCCCCCCTAAAACCCGTCCACCTCTCCTCCCTAACCCACCTAACCTTCCCATACCATCCATATCCTCAACTCAACACACCACACCCCATCCTAATCCATTCCAACCCCCATCTCCTGCTCCCCAATCCCCACCCCCACCTCACCCATCCCAACCTCCAGCCCCTCCCTCACCCCCACCCTCACCCCCACCCCATCCTCGTGCAGCAGCACCCAACATACATCGTGCACATAACATTAACATTCTCCAATTGAACATAGATGGCATTAACACAAAGAAACACGAACTCTCACACTTCATCAAACAACACAACATACACATTGCCATCTTACAAGAAACAAAACTCCGCACATCACAAAAAACACCCACATTTCATAATTTCACCACCATCAGACAAGACCGGGCCGTCGGCGGGGGCGGTGGACTCATCACCCTGGTACACAATGAAATATCATACATAGTAACCAGTGTACAAAACAAATCCCTCCTCCCCCCAAATGATAACACAACAGAAATACAATCAATTAAAATACGCACTGGCAACAAATCCAACATAACCATCATAAACACATACATCCCTCCCCAAACATCCCCTACAGTACCAAATGAATACAGACCACACTTACAACACATCACAAACACCCCACACATCATCCTGGGTGGTGACTTCAACGCCAAGACGTCGGCCTGGTTTGTCGACAACCCCGACACAGACAGAGGGCTGGTACTACAAAACCAAACAGATAACCTCATCATCCTTAACGACATCCATCAACATACCCATATTCCTCACCAAGCCCTCTATAACCCATCATCTCCAGACATCACCTTTTGCTCCCCAGAACTCGCCCCCACAACATCCTGGAGGGTGGTCAGAACCTTAGGCTCTGACCACCTCCCGATCATTATCACCACCAAAACCAGACTCACCCCAGCTAGCCACAACACACATACACCAATTATAAAAGAGCTAACTGGGAAGCATTTACAAATGAGACAGAACAACACTTCACAACTCTAAACAGTACACCCATCACTAACATCAACAATGCTGTACACATACTCAATAAAACTATCCAAAATGCTGACAAGAAACACATTCCAAGAGGTAACAGAAAAAGACACAACCCCAACTTCACACCAGAAATTCAAAACCTCATCAGACAACGCGACACACTGAAACACTCCCCAGCACCCCACACACAAGACATCACACAACAAATTCAAGCACTCAACACCCAAACTAACAACAAAATACAAGAACAACAAAAACTAAATTGGAATAACTTCCTACAAACACTTGATCACAAAACAAACCCCAAAAAACTCTACAAAACACTAAACAGCATCACACTTTCCAACAGCAACACAACACATTCACATGCTACAATCACAACAACAGACTCTACTCCTTCATGTAAACAACAAGCAAACACTCTCATCAATCACTTCTCACATGTCAGCCACCTAAAACCTCACAAAGACGACCGACGTGTCATCCGACGTAAGAGACAATTCCCCACAGACCCTGACTATACACCCTTCACCAATCACCAGACAAAGCATATCATCAACAATCTCAAGCACTCACCCGCCTGTGGCCTAGACAACATAAGCAACATACACCTCAGACACCTGGGACCACAAGGCATACAAACACTCACTAACATATCAAACTACAGCTATTCACACAACACAATACCAGACATTTGGAAGCATGGTATCATCATCACATTCCCCAAACCCAACAAAGACCCCACGCTACCCTCCTCGCACCGCCCCATCACACTCCTTTGCTCCCCCTCCAAAGTCATGGAACGCCTAGTATTACAACTAATTACACCCGACCTACCCCTAGCTCCAACACAACATGGCTTTAGGCCACTGCACTCCACAAACACTCTTCTCACAGACCTTACACAAAGAGCTTTCGACGGCATCAACTCAGCTAGACCACCACACAGATCACTATTAGCCACACTCGACATTAGTAAAGCCTTTGATGCCATCCCCCGCCACAACCTAACAAACAAAATCTACAACACAAACATGCACAACAACACAAAAAGGTGGCTGGCCAACTTCCTAGCAGGCAGATGTGCACACGTATCTTTTGCCGGTCAGTCATCAAAAATCAGAAACTTTCCAAACGGAGTCCCACAAGGATCCGTCCTATCGCCCGCACTCTTCAATCTGTACATGCACGATATAACTACACCCAATACTCCCCAAATAAACTTAGCCTCCTATGCAGATGACATAACATTCACATGCACACACCATGACCCAAGAAGAGCAACAGATCTCCTTCAACCCTATCTCAACACACTACATGGCTGGTGCACTACAAACAGACTTAATCTAGCCCCAGCCAAATCCACCGCAACCCTGCTCACAAGCTGGACAGGTGAACACGAATACATCCCTCAACTCACCATAAACAACACACCCCTAACACATACACACACACCCAAAATCCTAGGAGTAACATATGATACTCATATGACATTCAAACAGCACACCACAAACATTAAAAAGAAACTGACACCCAGACTTAACGCCCTCAGGTCACTTGCTCACACAAAATTTGGACACAACAAAGAAACTACCACCACAGTATATAAACAATACATAAGATCAGTAATGGAATACGCAAGCCCAGCCTGGGCTTCTAACCTAGCTGAAACACATCATAAGACCTTACAGACTATTCAAAACAAAGCCCTGAAGATCATTACAGGCTGCACAGCTACTGCACCCACAGATCATCTACATCAAGAAACCAAAATCCTCAAAGTCAAAGACCATCTGGACATGAGAGGCACTCAATTCCTGGCAGCAGCCTCCACGAACCAAGACCACCCACTAAACTACATGGCAACACACCCACAGACACCAAGAAATATCAAAACAACACCCAGCACACGGTATCACACACAATTATTGTCCTCTCTCCCTCCCTGCCCACCCCGAACCAACTTCCAGAAGCACATCCATACTCATATCTCTCGCCAATCCATCCACTCACTCACAGACAACACGCAGCATGCACGACCTCCCGAAATCCATCCTTCCGAATCCTCCCTCCCTCGTGAGGACAGAGTCCACCTGGCCAGGCTGAGATGCGGACACCATCCAGCTCTCCTGAGCTATCAGAAGAGACTGGATGACTCCATTGTCGACGCCTGCCCGGGATGTAACACAGCACCCCATACCATTAAACACATCATCGAAGACTGCATTTCACACAACCACTTACGCCAACAACACAACCTACACTCAATGAGAGCTCTGTGGGAAAGCCCGATCGTGGCCATGGCCTTCCTCAGGGACTCGGGGCTGTTCGGCCAGGCAGCTTAGGGAACGGGAACAACAACAACAACATAAATATGAGGCTGGTGGACAAGTCCGACATGCAGATAGGCTTCATCGACTGTCTGCGTACCTCGTGCAGATGGTACAAAAAGTTCTTTCTGCACATGGTGGACATGTCAATGCTGAATGCCTACAATATCTACAGGCTTCGGAATCCGCGCACACCCAGGAAGTTCAGTAGCCTGCGGAGGTTCCAAAAACAGGTGTTGGTGGAGCTCCTGGACAGGTATGCTACGCCACAGAGGGCAGTGGCACAACCTGGGTGCCCCGTTCAGGACCGTATGCAGTGTGCACAGTATCTAAATGTGCACAAGCTCGGTTACCTGCCTCTGGAACGAGATGGAGTCACCATTAGCAGAAGGCGGTGCCATGTCTGCTGGAACAGCCAGGTGAGGTCGAGGAAGCAGAAAAAGACCACCATGCAGTGTGTGGAGTGCCAGCTGTCACTATGTGCTATACCGTGCTTTGCTGAATACCACACCAAGCAGGAGTACTAACTAATAATCATAGTGAAAGTACCAAAGACTGACAATATGTATGTATATAGGCAACAAGTGGAAATAAAACAATGTATTGTGATAAAAAAGTCATGTATTATGAAAACATATATAAATAAGTGAAAAAAGACACAATAAATTGTATATAAACGTTTACAAAGCATATAACTAAGTGAAAGTGACACATGACATAATATTAGATGGCCAAAGTATAATAAACACCTGTGATAACGAATAATCAGTGCCTAATATAACAATAACCTACCTCAATTACTAATAAAATGTACCGTATCAAGTGAAAATGAGCATTATCAGTGACAGTGACACTCTCTCAAGCATATTTACCAAAGTGAAAGTGACACACGAAGTAATATTAGATGGCCAAAGTATAATAAACACCTGTGATAACGAATAATCACTGCCTAATATAACAATAACCTACCTCAATTACTAATAAAATGTACCGTATCAAGTGAAAATGAGCATTATCAGTGACAGTGACTCTCTCAAGCATATTTACCAAAGTGAAAGTGACACACGAACTAATATTAGATGGCCAAAGTATAATAAACACCTGTGATAACGAGTAATCACTGCCTAATATAACAATAACCAGCCTCAATTACTCATAAAAACTACGGTATCGAGTGAAAATGTGAAATATTAGTGACAATGATAGCCTAATACACATATTTTATATAATTGGACTCCAAATAACTATAATAACATCACTATCAATAAATAAAATCGCCTCCGGGAGGTAAAAACTCTGGCGCGACGAGTGGCTAAGTGCACAGTAGGTTAGCCAAGCCGGGGCCTGGGCCAAGGCGACGCATCCGAACGCGGGAAGATTTTCCCGCATAAAAATCACTCCACTTCCCGCGCTCGCCATTATGCAATCACTTGGGCTAGAGACCTCTACTCAACGGCATTCTACACATGAAGGTTTGTGCAACATTTTTCTGTTTATTTTATAACTTTGTGTCATGTATTTCAGGAGTAACAGGTGAATCAACATGGACCAAAATTCCTCAAAACCCCCGGACACAGAGTACAGTCACGATCTACCCTAGCCGGGGTTGGAGGGTTTTAAACCCTTGCTTGCCATGCCTTCTCTCCATTCTCTGAATTTGGCCTCAGGATCTTACATACTGTAAGCTATTAGGACTAAATCGTCTGCATAAAACAGTTCCAACGGGAGTTCGCCTCTAAAAACTCTAGACAGTGCCTCCAAGATCATAATAAAGAGGAGGGGGCTTAACACTGAACCCTGATGTACTCCAACACGGACTGGGAACTCATCACTCAGTACACCCTTCACCCTCACCGCACTTCGCGAATCCTCATACATCTTCATTATCACACGCACCAGCCACTCTTCCACACCAAGTTTCCTCATAGCCCACTGCACAACATCTCTAGGCACCCTATCAAAGGCCTTCTCCAGGTCTACAAACACAAAATTTAGTAGTAGCCTCTACGTCTCCAACGTAGAGCTATATACTTATCGTATAATTCCGTTCCGCTCTGGAGCGGGCAATTATCGTAATCACTAGCGCGATTAAATCGATAACATCTAGAGTAGCACCTTACTCTCTCTACTAGGTACGTTGTACACACTTTGAGGCTACTATTTTGAAGGAAAATGAAAATATTGATGAGAAAGAAAAGAGAAAATTGTAGAACATTGTCCATCCTATCTGGCTCCTTAACTCTCGTGGCCCGGGCTGGTCCTCCAAAGGACGGAGGTCGTATCCGGGCGATCTGGCCGAAAAACGTCTAGGCCTAGGCTACCGTATTTTAGTCTATTTTAACTGCTAGAAATTTCCCACACATCTATAAACATAGGGCGGTTTTCAATCTGTAGACTGGCGTTGAGTAGAGCTCTCTAAGTCAACTGGTTCAGTTGTGATGACGATTTCAGTGGAGCGAATTCTGCCACGATGTTGACAATATCGGAGCTTTTCAGACACTAATTTCGTCTGACGTCACAACAATAACATTGATCCGACATCTCCTTATTGTTTTCGGAGGTGCGGTGACGCAACGATCGGCTTTGTTTACATGCGTCGGACGCACGGCGTTCAGACCAAGCTGAATAGGCTTTCAAGCTTACTATCTGCTGAAAGGACACCCGGGCTGCTGCCCTATTTTCGCGGTGTCCTTGCACAATGACACCCGGGCTGGAAGGGTTAAGCCGCTGTCACGGGTCCACCGCAGAACCCGACCGGGCTTATTAGATCATCCTTTTCGTGCTACACTCACTGACAACACGCTTTTTTCTGGTGCTCTGTTTTTGTGCCTACCACGCCTGTCTCCTCCCCTTTGGGGGGAGTTGTGGGCCTTATTTAAGGTACCTGTGATTCTAGACAAATGATCCTTGCTGTAGGCACGCTAAGAATGGGCTCACAATGTGTTTTTCTTGGTGTGTAGCGTCGAAACTGGAGGTTACTTCATTTTTTGCCATCTGCGCATGCGTCGCCACTTGGGCGACACTTGTTCAATTAGGCTTTGCCTTTTGTATTTCTTTCACTTGCGGTGGCTTTAGTTTTGTGTTTAGTAAGATTCATGTTATTAAAGTTTTTTGTCACTGCCTTAATTTTGCTCCAGTACTGTGTAGGCTAACTTTCGTTTTTAGCCTAGCCTCGATGGGAGGCGTTTTGGTTTACGACTCTGCGGCCTCCTCAATCTGGCATAATCTGCCCCTGTATTGTTGGGCGGCCCCAGTGCTCTGTCTGCCTGATGCTTCGGTCACTTGTTGCTTCCCCTCATCAAGGGTACAGTACCTGGTGGCTCCCTGTAATTTCATATATTACTGACTCAGGTACCGAATAGGCTAACTTCAGTTTTTTTAGCCTAGCCTATTCAAATGACTCAAGTACCGGATAGGCTAACTTCCGTTTTTAGCCTCGCCTAGAAGGGGGGCGTTTTGGTTTCCGACTCTGCGGCCTCCTCAATCTGGCATACTCTGCCCCTGTATTGTTGGGCGGCCCCGGTGCTCTGTCTACCTGACGCTTCGGTCACTTGATACTTCCCCTCCTCAAGGGTACTACAGTAACTGGTGACTTCCTGTAATTTCATATATTACTGGCTCTGGTACCGAATAGGCTAACTTCCAAGTCCCACAAAACCCAAAAGTCCCACAAAACCGCGAACGTAGCCCGTTCTGATGAGTTTTTGTCGACAGTTTTTGTTCTGTCTACTTCCCCCCTTACGGTCGTGCTTTGATTACCCACAGGCTCTCCCGCGCCTGTTGTGACTTGAAGAGGGTTACCTTTGGGCCCCTCCACTTTTGGAAGGGACTTTTATTTTACTGGCCTTCCCCCTTCTTGGGTGCCACAGACCTATCAGACACGTACCGATGGGTTTCCGCCCTGAGTCGGGAGCTCCCCGCTCTAGGTCGGATCTTTCATTTACGGTCCCATGGTCTCACTGGGCCCCTCCTCTCTAGAACGGGACTTTACGTTCTATGTCGGAGGTCTGTTTTCACACTGACTGTTACCCACAGCCGCTCCCACGTCTGCTGTGACTTGCCAGGCTACCTTTCCTGGGTCCTCGGCTTAAGGAGGGGCCCTTCTGGGCCTCTCCGCTCTCGGACGGGACTTTTCACTCACGCACTAATGACGTCTCATACCACTTCCTGCGCCTGAACGTACGAGTCCGTATACTGACGATTCCGCTCGCCTTGGAACGCGGACGTTCCCGCTCGATGTCGGTACTTTTCCGCTCTCGAACGGACGTTGCCGTTTACGGTCGCGCTCCTCTTGACTCGGTTTAGGCTTAGACTGGTAGTCCTGCACTTCCATTAACGTATTTTTACGCTCTTCTTCTTGTTTCCCTGACTGTGCTTTCTGCCCTACAGGACCTCTTCACTGGTACCGGCCTCAACCCCTCAGACCCGGCTATGTATTCCATACCGAAACCCGGGGGTTTTGGCCGAAAAACGTCTACGCCTAGGCAACCGTATCTTTGTTATTTTGACTGCTTCCGCATTCCCGCGCATCCCCAAGCGTAGATGTGTTTTGTACCTGTAGAATGTCGTTGAGTAGAGCTCTATAAATGAACTGGTTCAGTTGTGATGACGATTTCCGTGGAGATAACTTTGTGGCGATATCAGCCACTTTACACTACTTTTCACTACTTAACAATAACATACAGGCACACACGAACAAGGACGCCTCTCCTTCTTGTGGTCGGAGATGCGCGGCGTCGGTCCAACCGGCTGTTGTTTACATGCGTCGGACGGATGCCTCGCACACCAAGCTTACAGGCTTTCAAGCTGCCGGAGCCTTAGAGCCCTTCCGGGTTCCGCGGGGGTGTTTTTTATGGATGCCTCAGAGCCCAACCGGGTCTGAGGGGTTAAGGTATTAGCCTCCATTATATTTTGGGGTGGGGTTTCCTTCAGTACTTCAGAGGGTTGAACCTACCCCTTGGTTTTTTCTGCCCTGAGGTTTGGGGCTCTTTGGAATGTTGCTGGTTCACCTATGGACTGCCTGATCATCCTTTTGGAGAGTTCTCTTCGGCTTTCACTTCCAGGGGAACATGGGGGGGGGGGGGGGGGGCACTCTCCTTCTTTGGAAGGGACTCCTGTCTCCAGGCCTAGTGAGAGCTTTTAGGCTACTCCCTGACCTGGTGCCTGTAGCCTAATTTATTAGTGGCCCCTCCATCATTGACGAACATGCCTATTACATAAGGCATCCTCTTCAAACACTAATCCGCCGTAGTTTGAATCTACCGTGCAGAGCATTTAAAAACTGAGGAGCCTTCATCATGAGCGCACGCGACCTCACTCATGGCTTCAGTCATTATGAATTGGGTTCTCACTACGAAAAAACTTCGTAAAAAATAAAAACAAAAAGAAAATAAGAATAACTATCTAATAAGCTTTCCATCATATCGTGGATGTACTTGTGTGGATCTTTGACCAGACGCTACTGCAGGCGTCATTCTTCCTTCTCTGCTCTGCGCTCAGCCTGCCCGGACCTGTCTCCCCACGCTCCGCGGGTTCCGCATTTGTTGCGTCCCTAGTGAGTTTTTTCTCATTTGTTTACTCCGGGATGTATCGAGTAAGGTTAGGATATGCGTAGCAGGAGTGTCCTGGGCTGGTTGCCCGCAGTGCAGTGTATTTTGGGTCGTATGTTTGGGGCATCTATTTCGGATGTACCCTCGTGGTCCTGTTGTGGACAGGTGAACTTTTTCACAGTTAGCTAGCTTTGTGATGCAGGCGGCTTTCATTACACGTTATTGCTTCCTTTTATCTTTCTGATGAGGTAGCGTATTTTTGCTGTCGTTCCCAGCGTATTTTTCTTCACTTAGTGAAGTTTTTTCTGGGTCCCGAGTCAGTTCTTCCCTTGGCCGGAAGTGTTTGCTACAGTGGTGTGTTGGCGGTGGTTCCTGTTGTGATATAATTCAGTGCTTTTTGTTTATATTCCGACTTGTTTCTGTTATCCGTCTGCCTAGGCCTAGCCAGCCTCTCGTAGCTTTTTCACATATACAAGTGTTATTGATTTATTTTCTAAATATGTACTACTGTGTCATGTGTATCCTGGTTTAGTTGTGTATTGGCTAATTCCACGGACTATTTATGTGTCCTGGGTTAGTTGTGTTTTGGCTAATTCCACGGACTATGTTGGGCCCGGCGTTAGTTGTGTTTTAGCTACGCCTCGGTCCGGTGTTGCGTTCAGATGGTATCTGGACGGGGTGGGTTTTTTCCGGCGGGTTTTTCTCGGTTTCACCTTGATAACCCCGGCTGGTTGCCAAGTTTTGGCCACGCGTGGTTTAAAACAGGCTTGTTTCCCCGGCAAGTGGGTGTCTGTGGCTCCCCAGGTCTGCGTCTCTGGGGTGCCTGTTTCAGGCTCCTTCTGATTCCCGGCGGGTTGGCTGTACCCATCTAACAGTGTTCATACGGACACGTGTTGTTTGTAGTTTTTTTCGGTTTTGCAAAGCCAATATAAAACTATGCTGTAGTTGTATTTCCTCCCCGGCGATCTGTTTCAAAGAAGTGGGGATAGGAACAATTGGGGTTAACTTTTAAACTTTAATTCACCCGGTGGGTGCAACCTGGAAGGGTGGGATGACCGAATTTGCAAAATTCAGTTTAGTTGACCAGACAATTGAGGGATGCTTTGTGTATCGCCTCCTTCAACATACGGCGCTTTAGGGCACAATTGGGGTTAACGTTTTTTAAACTATTATTCACACCCGGCGGGTGCTTCTTGCACGGATGAGAATAACGAATTTACAATTCAGTTAGTTAACCAGACATTTGAGGGATACGTTTTGTATCGCCGCCTTCAACATACGGCGATCTAAAAAGATACTTCGGCAGAAGTTAGATCTCGTATATTTGTCAGGCTTCCCAGTTTTTTATCTACGAGATAATTCGGGGGCCGGCGTCTTTTTTAGGGTTTTTTTTTTTTCCAAAATTTAATCTGGAAACAAACACCACCGGAAAGACTTAATCACTTATAAACGCCATGATGGTCTTTATATATTATGTCAGAGGGTATTCATAAATCTTTTGGACAAATTAAGATATTCTGAAATCCTTTTCTTAGGAAACCCCACCGCGTAGCGAGCTGTGGTCGTTGAGTATTACGTCTCGTTACCCGGCGGGTTATTTAACACCTGTGTGCGAACATGAGTGGGTTAACCTTATGAGCATTAATTCCTGGAAATTTTATTTTTCCAGAGCTGGGTCCCGGCGGGTCTATGCAGAACCTGGAGTAGTTTCCCTCCAGTCTCTGTCATGGCTACCTTTGCCCCGGGTTTTGCTTTATGCATTACGCCCTCCTGTTCAGGTATCCCTAATTTTGCGCACACCCTTTGTATAAAATGTGTTAAAATGTCTCGTTTGGTGGGGGTTACCTTTCCGGCGTTTTTCTCGTTGCTCCGAGAACACCGTTTTGGTTTACCGAGTTTTAGTCAGGATGGCTAAAATAGGTAAGTTACCCCGACGAGTTTGGTCGCTTGAGGGCTCATCAGAAACTGCGTTTTCTGTGGTCGAGCCTGGGATCAGGCTTCCTGTGTTATTCATTGCTTTATGCATTACGCCCTCCTGTTATGTCTCGTTTGGTGTGGGTTACCTTTCCGGCGTTTTTTCTCGTTGCTCCGAGAACACCGTTTTTGTTTACCGAGTTTTAGTCAGGATGGCTAAAATAGGTAAGTTACCCCGACGAGTTTGGTCGCTTGAGGGCTCATCAGAAACTGCGTTTTCTGTGGTCAAGCCTGGGATCAGGCTTCCTGTGTTATTCCCGGCGAGGGGGGCTCCACACAGTTATTTTGTTTGGTCTTTCCCTCCCGGCGACCTTTTTACAAAGAGGTCTGGGGCAGGTATAAGTGGTTTGACATTGCATATAAAACCCGGCGGTTGTACCTTCGGGTGGTTACATTAACGGATTTGCGATTCGCGATAATTTGCCAAACAATTGATTGATACAATAGGGTATCACGGCCTTCAAGACGGCGATCTATGAGGGCTTCTGGCAGAAGCCGGATTAGAGATTAAGATAGGCTTAGACTTTTTATGGGATAAAAAGATGCCTGAATCTTACTAGTGTTTCAAGTGTAAAGGGAGACTTGAAGGACTTCATCTTTAATAAAGATATGTTTCATCTTTATGAGGATTCAGAAGTTATGCTTAATTCTTTCGAACAGGTAAAAGATATGCTGAAATCCTTAATAAACAATTGGAACAATGTTGTTTGTTTGTTTAGTCTTTCCCTCCCGGCGACCTTTTTACAAAAAAGGTCTGGGGCAGGTACAATTGGTTTGACATTGCATATAAAACCCGGCGGTTATACCTTCGGGTGGTTATATTAACTGATTAGCAATTCGCGATCATTTGCCAAACAATTGATTGATACAATAGGGTATCACGGCCTTCAAGACGGCGATCTATGAGGGCTTCTGGGAGAAGCCGGATTAGAGATTAGGATAGGCTTAGACTTTTTATGGGATAAAAAGATGCCGGAATCTTACTAATGTTTCAAGTGTAAAGGGATACTTGAAAGACTTCATCTTTAATAAAGATATACTTCATCTTTATGAGGATTCAAAAGATATGCTTAAAATCTTCTGGACAGGTAAATATATCCTGAAATCTCTAATATGAAACTAAAGGAAAACGAAAAGTAGTGGTGGAGTGCTACGGTTCGTTGACCGGCGGTCTTGTGACACATATTTTGTACCATTTTTTGGGTGTAACCCTATGAGCATTAATCCCCGGAAAATTCTCTTTCCAGGGCGGAGTACCGGTGTTGCACCAGGTGACCAGGTAGTTCCCGGGGGCGGGGTAGTTTTCCCCCAGTCTCTGCCATGTCGGCACTTGAACCTCTCATTGCTGTATGTTCAACGCCGTTAAGATCAGGTATCCCTATATTATTTTATTTGTTAATGAAATAATTTAATCACTGAATAATAATAACCATATATATTTTCTATGATTATATTAGGATAATATTGTGTTTATTTATAGTAATTTATTTTAATACAATTAAATATAAATTAAATTAATTAGTATACTTTATGATTTTGCTCACCAGCTCTGCTTTCAATGTGTTAATGAGCTATGGGAGCTTTTAATTATCATAAACCTTTACAGGGCTCTCTTTCAGAGAGTATACCGAGCTCGCAAGCGAGGGACAGCCACAGCCAAGGTGTATGGCGATACTCACAGTCCTGGCAGGACAGAACACATCCCTTTGTGACTCAACTAGTGCTGACGTCCACGGGATGCCGATGTACCATCTTCTACCCCAGTTTTAACATGGCAACATGTGGAGGTCCCGGCTTCGGCGGGATCTTCCCATGATAAGCCAGACTTAACGGATGAAGAACAACGTTCTCTGGTCTCAGAGATGGATGTTGAAGAGTCCAGTCACCTTCTAGGCGACTCTCAGGGTACTGTCGAATCTCCACGGAGTTCGTCATCGGCTAGGTATGTACCGGCGGAAGAGATTGATGGACTACTATTGAATGCACTTAATAGGTTCTTTGGCCCTACGCCGGAAACTCCCTCTGATACGGGAGATCCCGCGATGTCGACGAATGTGCGACCTCTGGCTACATCCTTTGCTTTAGCTAAAATACCTAGCCATCCGCTTGTGTCAGACCCAATTTCCAATGTGCCAGGCACAACAGCTCTCACTACTTCCACTGTGCGAGTCATATCAGACAGATCTCCCCCTCCTTTAGACAAGGCGCCAGTCAAAAAACAGGAGCTATGCCTCTTTTTACGGGCCTGATGAGTCAGGGGTAGCAATGTTACGGAAATGTTTTGGATGTTCATATTAAGGACATTCCAAGTTATTATAACCATGACTTATTCTTACCACCAAATCCCTCCAGAACGCCATTCTTGGTTCTCTCTTCCGGTTTTTGGTGCCGGCGGAGTCCCCTCTGCTTGGCTGCCATTAGCACGCCTTCCCCAGCTTACCTAGACCGCGAGTTTAGGTTAAGAGGAAAAGCGTTTAAACTGTTTTCGCAATATATGGTTCCCAGCAAGTAACAAAGTCTCTGTTACGCTCTTCTCAGGCAATAGAAGCCGCGGAAGTCAGGAAAGCCATTGAACTTTCCCGGCGCTTGCTTCTCCAGACTTCCATCCAAGTCTTTAGGAGATATTCGGACGGCCTTATTAGAGGCAGTTCGAGCAAGGCAGGATCTGAGGATGTTCTTAGTGAAGAAACTTCTTGACCGTATTGCAAGCCAAGTAGTTCTGTCTCCAGTTCTAATTCCTCCTTTGATTTCACCAGCAGTTTGGAAGACTGTTTTCAATTTGGCACAAGCATTCAAGCAAGGTCCCCGCAAGCCCTGATGCCCTTGTTAGAACAAGGGATCAGGGTCTGGTGGTATCTGGGCGACTAACTGGTGGTGGCAGAAACAGAAAAGTTACGCATCAGTCATGTCTACGTTACGTTAAACCATCTCATATCTCTAGGATTCAAGGTCAACTTAGTAAAAGTCAAACCCTTGTTCCCCCACGAGTATTTCAGGGGATAGGGCTGGTCGAGGACACAGCTTCTCTCACTCTGAGTCAGAGTGTGGACACTCGAAACAGATTTCGCAAAACTGTTTATGTTTCTCCACAGTCTGAATACGACACAGAAACTTTGGGAATCTCTAGTCGGTTCTCTCAACGGGGTTCAGCTAACTGTGAAGTTGGGCCGGTTGAAAGTCTAACGTTTAATCTTGGAGGGCAACAAATTTTTCCCACTATTACCGGCGGGGATAGTATGGCCTATCCCAACGTTATTACACAACTTACTAGCGGTTTGGGCGACGAGAGAAAGGTTGCACGCAGTCATGTCATGAACCTCTCCTCCGCCGTCGGTATGGGTGGACATGGATGCGTCAGGCACAATAGGTTGGGGCTTTTAGTCAAACCTCGGGCATCAGGGTCAAAGGTTTTGGTCCCATTTAGAAATCTTCCACATCAATGTCAAAGACTTACTAGTCCCCTTATCTGTCCTTCAGGCTCACGGCTCTGCTTTACGGGGCTAGTCGGTGGCCTTCAGAATGGACAATCTGAATGTGGTTCACTGTATTCAGAAACAAGGGTCAATAAGATCTCGGAAGTGGCTAAACGTGTCAGAAAAGATTTTTATACTAGCCAACAGGCTGAACATTCATCTTCACGTATCTTATCTCCCAGGCGTTGCAAACGTCTGGGCAGACGCTCTGTCTCAGAGACAAAGCACTTCAGTGGAATGGGCGCTCTTGCGTGTGCGGAGCATGACCATCCACAAGTGGATTTGTTTGCGTCTGAGAAGACTTGCAAACTCCCACTGTACCTCACCCGCCGGACGATAACGCCGGCGGGCGGACCTGACGCTCTGATGACGGACGAGAACTGGTTGAGTTCCATTTATCTATTTTCCGCCGCCAGACACGTCTCTAATGTGCCACGTAGTCAACAAACTACAGGATTAGCGAGGCGTAGTCTCGCTAATCGCGCCCCTGTGGCCGGTGCAGTTTGGTACCAGCATTTGTACACGTGGTGCCCGCACCCAGTGTCACTCCCGGTCGGGTTGTTCCACTTAGAACACAATTGGCAACCTAGAAACCTCGCGGACTTGTTCATTATGGACATTCAGGAGGCCAAGTGGCTAGCACCATATGGTAGTGACGTGACCAAGATATTCACGAATCAATATACCCAGTCTACAAAGCGACAGTTTCAATCGCATTGGCAAGCTTTTATGTCTTGGATTCTTAGAACAAACCAAACTGTGCCCTCGGTGGCGTTGGTTGTTAATTATTTAATGTATCTGTTCATGCAGAAACATTTATCTGAAATTGATTTATGAGGGCAGGTTTTAAACTCCGCCCACCTCCCCGTCAGCTCAGGCCTACATGGTCTCTGGACAAAGCATCGTAGTTATTCTCGTTCCCGTATGTACCAAAGACTGCAGATTTTACAAAAGGGCAGTATTCCTTATGGCTTTGGCTACCGGGAACAGAGTATCTGAGCTGGCGGCGATGAACAACACACCTATTTGCCTCAGGTTTGATAGGCTTCATGAGTGTATTCACATTGCACCTTCCCCAGGATTCTTAGCCAAGAATGAGCACAGTGAACACGTGTTTTCAGAGTTCACGGTGCCGGCGTTAAAAAGGGGAAAGGTGCACCATCTTTTTTGCCCAGTGCAAGCTCTAACCAAATATTTAAGAGTGGCACCTCTAAATCACCAGGGTGCTTTATGGGTCGCAAGTCCGGGTGAACGCTTGATGGAGCGTACACTGGCTTCTCTCTTGGTCAAGGACTTTAAAGAGAAGAGTCCCGGCGTTGTGGGTAAGACCCACGATTTACGCAAGGGGACAGCCTCTTTACGTTTCCTTAATAATCTTTCGGTGGAAGTTATTAAGTACACACAGTTGTGGGCCTCTAATCAGGAGTTTTTTTTACACGATACCTTTCAGTAGCTCTGGACAAACCTTCCTTGCCATGTATAGCTTTACGGCAGAGGGTCTAGGTGGCCCTTTTAGTCACGTTTTGTTTAATTTCAAGAAAAAGAGGGGGGAGGGTGCAGTCGGTGTGACATGGGACACCCTAGACCCCTCCGGAGTATGTGTTCGGAACATACGAGCTGGGATACTGTTTGTAGGCATTGTTTTATAAAATTTCTCTGTAGTATTTATTGCAGGAAATTGTGCTAAAGGCCAATAGTAGTGTTACAACAATTCTTGTTGTAAGTAGCTTTGGCTGTGAAGCAATAGATTTTTGAGAAATCTCGGTAGTTGCAACTACGACTTTTACTTTTGAAGTAATTACTTCTCCATAAGTACACAAGTTCAGTACTTCTATGAATGTACAAGAATTCATTTATGTTTGGTTATATTTTTAGGAATATATCCACTAGTTAATGGGGTTTATATGTGCACATGTAAACTTATAAGTTTTTAGTTTTCACCACTTACTTTAAGTGGGGTGCCTTCTTAACTAGCAGATCTGTGTACAGAGTCTCAGAGTTAACCCTTTTTCAAGCAGGCTTCTTTGAAGCACGCTCCTGCTTGTACCCCTTTTTGAAGATTTAGGCTGTATAAAGTTTATGCACCCGAATATCTCTTTTTTACAAGAGTAAGAATACTATGTGGTTGTTTGATTATCTGCTTTTCTAGAGTTATGATATGATTACGAATGTCCCCCTCCAGTCTTAGAAATCAGGCATGTTCGTCAATGATGGAGGGGCCACTAATAAATTATAGGTTTGACTCCTGTAAGGAGATAAAGAAAACCTAATATTTAGTAGTGGCCCCGTAATCATTGACGACTGGGGCCCTCCCGACCATCCCCTTCCCATTCGTTGATGTATTCAGGATTTTGGTTTACTTGATATGTCAGTGAAGGAAGAATGACGCCTGCAGTAGCGTCTGGTCAAAGATCCACACAAGTACATCCACGATATGATGGAAAGCTTATTAGATAGTTATTCTTATTTTCTTTTTGTTTTTATTTTTTACGAAGTTTTTTCGTAGTGAGAACCCAATTCATAATGACTGAAGCCATGAGTGAGGTCGCGTGCGCTCATGATGAAGGCTCCTCAGTTTTTAAATGCTCTGCGCGGTAGATTCAAACTACGGCAGATTAGTGTTTGAAGAGGATGCCTTATGTAATAGGCATGTTCGTCAATGATTACGGGGCCACTACTAAATATTAGGTTTTCTTTATCTCCTTACAGGAGTCAAACCTATATTCTGGGATCTCTGATCTTTATTTTGTGCATGACCTCATGACTGATACTCCTGCCTGGCCTCCCATTTTCGGGGGCACTCTTTGGCCTTCACCTTCTTCAGGATTCATCGGCTTTCAGTGGTTTGTTCGTGGTGCTTCCGAACAGGCTTTCGTCTTGTCACTGCCAATGACATACAATGACACACAGACGAACCACCGACGAGACAACACCTCTGCACCCACGCTCCCGAAAATCAGCTGATCTAGCAAGCTGTTTACAGCGCTCGTCAAATAAACTCACCTAAACTTGAGTATAAGGATATTTTGTGTTGTCCTGTATTATAATGCAGTATTAAAATAATTTGAGATTAAAATCAAGTGAGGATATTTCAAGTGATAAGAATAATTCAAGCGATAGTGAATGCGAGTGGATGTAAACAAATATGGCTGACTTTGATGGATTTGAAGTCGGTGAGAGTGGGGGCATTCTAGGGAAAATTGTACGCGAGGTGAATGAGATTAAAAGGTGGAAGGAGGATAATGCAGGAGTGGAAGGTGAGTGTTAGTTCACAGATTGAGGCTATATGTTCAATATGTGGTGCTCAGGCTGGGGACATCGAGCCTGGACAAGATTTGAGTCGGGCTAGCCTAAAAGAAATTCAAACTCATATGGGGCAACTCCGGGACGAAAATGAAGCTTTAAGATTACAACTTGAAGAATACAACGGGCACACCAAGGAAATGAAAACACATGTGGAGGAGATTAAGGAGAAACACAATAAATGGGTTAATGACGAAGGAGGAAGAGTGAAAGAAGTGGCAATGAAGGAAATCATGGAGGAACAAAAGAAACAATCAGAAAGGGAAAATAAAGATCTAGAATCAGTGGTAGTAAAAGCAATGAGGAGAAATGAACAGGTCCTGCGTGAAACAATAGATAGAAATAAGTGTATTATTGTATTTGGGGATATAGAGGAGCACATTATTGAGAGGAAAGCTAGGGATAAGGAAGAAATTAACAAGGTAAAAACATTAATCAAGCATGTCGATGAAGAAGGAAACAACTGGAGAGATGATATTGAAGAAGTTAGGAGAATGGGTAAATATAGTAAGGGAAACACAAGGCCAATGAGAGTGCAGTTTAGGTCTAGGGTAACAGTGGATGCAATAATGAACGTAACATGGAGACTTAACTTGACCAGCAAGTTTAAGAAAATTACAATTAGAAAAGACATGAGTATTGAGGATCGAAACATAAGAAAGGAATTGCAAACCGAGGCAAATGAAAAGAATGGAGAAAGGACGAAAGAAGACGAAAAGAAGTTTTTCTGGAGAGTGTGGGAGGGAAAAGTCAAGAAATGGTATATAAAGCGAAGGGACGAAGTAGGGAGAGAAAGGGAGATGGTGAGGGTGACGGAGGAGAAGGCAGAAAAGGGGGAGGTGGAAATAGAAAGAGAAACAGTCCAAGTGGAGGCAAAGGGAGGGGAGGTGGAAACGGAGCGAGAAACAGTCCAGGTGGAGACAAGAGAAGAGGAGACAAGCTAGGAAATAAATTGGGAGGGGTACGTACAAAAAAGAAAGGAACGGGCAGGGACGAAAAAAATAGGGAAAATACTGGTAATGCTAAGTTCATGTATACAAATATTGATGGGTTAATCTCCAAAAAGATTGAGTTTGACGAATATGTAAAGAGAGAGAGGCCCGGGGTAGTATGTTTGATTGAAACTAAGCTTAACCAGGAGGTAGACACGAATATAATTAGTTGTGCGGGATACAGTACATGGAGAAGAGACAGGTTAGGAAAGCCAGGAGGAGGAGTGTTGATCATGGTAGATAATAAAATTACTGCTAAAGAATTAAAACTTGGTGATAGCATTGCTGAAGTGGTAGCAGTTGAAATTGAGGATAATGATAGGTCAAAATTAGACATTGTATCAATGTATTTACCTCCTAAGACTAAATCTTGGAGCAACGATGAATATAATGAATTAATTTTGGAAACCTTGCGAATGTTAGAAATTATTTGTAAAAAGGAACATAGGCTTATTCTTGCAGGGGACTTTAATTGCGGGGAGGTGGATTGGGAATGTTTGGATGCGGGTTCAAATGAAAATACTTGGGGTAGCAAATTTCTTGAACTAACAATGGGGTATCTACTAACACAACACGTTACGGAAAATACAAGATTTAGAGGAGGTGATGAACCATCAAGACTTGACTTATTATTCACCAAAGACCCCCAAGAAATAAAGAACCTAACATATTTGAGTCCCATGGGAAAAAGCGATCATGCTGTGATTGAATTTGAATTGACAGTGGAATTTCTCGAAGGCAGAGAGGAGGAACATAGGGAATATAGACTAAATTATAGTAAGGCGGATTATGAATCATTACGAGGATACTTTGCAAATATAGATTGGTCATTTATTGAGCAAGAACAGAATATTCAGGTAAAATACACCATGTTAGTAGATATTTACATGGAGGGGGTAGATAAATGTGTACCAACATTTAAGGATAGAAAGCTGGCTAAGGAGAAAGTGGTTTAACATGCGATGTCACATTGCCCAGAACAAAAAGGACTCTGCATGGAATAAAGTGAGAAGGAGACACACTGAGGAAAAATGGAATGAGTATAAGAATGCTAGAAACAACTATGTCAAGACTATAAGAGAGGAGAAAAAGAACTTTGAAAAAGATATAGTAAACAAATGTAATAAAGAACCCAAACTGTTCTATAGTTATATCAACGGCAAAACAAAAATAAAGGACAAAATAACAAAGCTTAGAGTAGAGGGTCAATTATATGAAGACACAGTGGGTATGTGTGAAATTATGAATGATACATTAACATCCGTGTTTGTGGAGGAGGATGACTATGTAGAACCTGTGGTGGAATTGAACGAGATACAGGGACTAGAGTCGATAGAAGTCAACAAGGATGAACTAAAATCATTGTTGGAAGAATTGGACGTGAGAAAATCTATGGGCCCAGATAACATTGCTGGATGGGTATTAAGAGAATGTTCTGAACAACTAGTGAGACCTATTTTTAATATTGTTCAACACTCATTAAACAAAGGGAACTTCCCTTAGAATGGAAACAAGCAAATATAACTCCAATATATAAAAGTGGAAATAAAGAAGACCCGCTAAATTATCGACCGGTATCCTTAACGAGTGTTATATGCAAGCTTTGTGAAAAGATTATTAGAAAAAGATGGGTGGGTATGTTGGAGGAGAGGGAAATAATTTCAAGCAAGCAGTTCGGGTTCAGAAAAGGTCATTCGTGTACCACAAATTTGTTGAGTTACTATGATAGGGTAATTGACATTGTACAAGGGAGGGAGGGGTGGGTAGATTGTATTTACTTAGATTTCAAGAAGGCATTTGATAAGGTGCCTCATAAGAGATTGTTGTGGAAGCTCAGGACTGTGGGGCGGGTTGAGGGAGTATTATTAAAGTGGATGGAAAACTATTTAATTGGGAGGGAAATGCGAACAGTAATAAAAGGAAAGTTCTCCTCGTGGAAAAGGGTAAAAAGCGGAGTGCCTCAAGGATCGGTGTTGGCCCCAATCATGTTTTTGGTTTTCATCAACGACCTTCAAATGGGAATAGGCTCATATATATCTATGTTTGCTGATGATGCAAAATTAATGAAGCATATTACAAGTAGGAGTAGTTGTGAAGAATTACAGAGAGACCTAGATAAATTATATGAGTGGAGTCAAGCTTGGAAAATGGAATTCAACACGAGTAAGTGTCAGGTTCTTGAGATGGGAAAAAGTAAATATAGACCTTCTTGGGGATATAAAATAGGAGATGAAATAATTAGTAAAGCTGTGAAAGCAAAAGACCTAGGGGTAGTTATGGCAGACAGCTTGTCACCTGAACAGCATATAAATAAAATAACTGGTGAAACCTATGCAGTGTTGACTAACATGAGAATAGCTCTGAATTATTTAGATGAAGAGATGTTAGCAAAAATAATAGGGACAATAATACGACCAAGACTGGAGTATGCAGCAGTGGTGTAGTCTCCACACCTTATAAAATATAATAAAAAACTGGAAAGAGTTCAGAGAGTTGCCACTAAGATGATAGCTAGCCTTAGAGACCTGCCATATGAGGAGAGATTGGAGAGGCTAAAGCTGCCAACGCTGAGGGAGAGGAGAGAGAGAGGTGACATGATCATGATTTTTAAGTGTGTGAAAGGTTTTGAGAAGATCGACAAGGGAGATTTTGTGGTGAGGGACGAGGGAAGAACCAGGGGTCATGAATGTAAGTTGAGGAAAGTTGTATGTAAGTCTGATGTAAGAAAGTTCAGCTTCCCGTATAGAAGCATTGATTGTTGGAATAAATTGGATGGGGAGGTGGTGGGAGCAAGAAATATCCAAACTTTTAAAGCAAAATTGGATAAATGTAGAGAGAGAGACAGGACAGCACGAGCTTAGGCTCAAATCCTGTATACTACAATTAGGTGAGTACAATTAGGGGAGTACATGCGTGTCTTACCATGGCATTTATTTTCATGGTGCTTACAAACAGGATTTATTCTTGTTACTGTCAATGACATACATGCATGCCTTACCATGGCCTACACGGGGTCTTCACAGGAGTTTTTTCTTCTGGTTCCAGTGTAGTATGTCTACTTCGCTCTGCTCTCGCCACGGGTGTCCTCACCGGGTGGTGGGTTCCAACCATCCTCCTTTCGTCCTACATCCTACATTCCGCTCCCGAGCGGAGCGGTCTATTCTGATCCACTCCTCTCTGGGTCGGTGCTAGGGTGCTTTGCTTTGCCTCTGTATAGGGACTCAGTTGCAGTAGTTCACAGACTTCTCCTTTTCATCATCTCCTTCCTTCTGGGGCCTTGCACAGGTTTCTTTGCACTTGCTGGTTCTCCTGGTCTCTCCCTGACCCTCCGCATGGGGGGTCCCTCTTCACCCCTCACCACACACAAGGGGGGGGGGGGGGGAATACTCACTTTCATGAAAGGTGGTCCCTTTGCAGAGTGTAGTGACCACTTTTGTGCACCTTTCTGCCCTTGTGCCTGTTCTTTTTCAGGAGTTTCTTCAAGTTTTTTGGTGCATCCACCCATGCATTATACTCCTGTATACACAATGAAATATCATACATAGTAACCAGTGTACAAACCAAATCCCTCCTCCCCCCAAATGATAACACAACAGAAATACAATCAATTAAAATACGCACTGGCAACAAATCCAACATAACCATCATAAACACATACATCCCTCCCCAAACATCCCCTACAGTACCAAATGAATACAGACCACACTTACAACACATCACAAACACCCCACACATCATCCTGGGTGGTGACTTCAACGCCAAGACGTCGGCCTGGTTTGTCGACAACCCCGACACAGACAGAGGGCTGGTACTACAAAACCAAACAGATAACCTCATCATCCTTAACGACATCCATCAACATACCCATATTCCTCACCAAGCCCTCTATAACCCATCATCTCCAGACATCACCTTTTGCTCCCCAGAACTCGCCCCCACAACATCCTGGAGGGTGGTCAGAACCTTAGGCTCTGACCACCTCCCGATCATTATCACCACCAAAACCAGACTCACCCCAGCTAGCCACAAACACACATACACCAATTATAAAAGAGCTAACTGGGAAGCATTTACAAATGAGACAGAACAACACTTCACAACTCTAAACAGTACACCCATCACTAACATCAACAATGCTGTACACATACTCAATAAAACTATCCAAAACGCTGACAAGAAACACATTCCAAGAGGTAACAGAAAAAGACACAACCCCAACTTCACACCAGAAATTCAAAACCTCATCAGACAACGCGACACACTGAAACACTCCCCAGCACCCCACACACAAGACATCACACAACAAATTCAAGCACTCAACACCCAAACTAACAACAAAATACAAGAACAACAAAAACTAAATTGGAATAACTTCCTACAAACACTTGATCACAAAACAAACCCCAAAAAACTCTACAAAACACTAAACAGCATCACACTTTCCAACAGCAACACAACACAATCACATGCTGCAATCACAACAACAGACTCTACTCCTTCATGTAAACAACAAGCAAACACTCTCATCAATCACTTCTCACATGTCAGCCACCTAAAACCTCACAAAGACGACCGACGTGTCATCCGACGTAAGAGACAATTCCCCACAGACCCTGACTATACACCCTTCACCAATCACCAGACAAAGCATATCATCAACAATCTCAAGCACTCACCCGCCTGTGGCCTAGACAACATAAGCAACATACACCTCAGACACCTGGGACCACAAGGCATACAAACACTCACTAACATATCAAACTACAGCTATTCACACAACACAATACCAGACATTTGGAAGCATGGTATCATCATCACATTCCCCAAACCCAACAAAGACCCCACGCTACCCTCCTCGCACCGCCCCATCACACTCCTTTGCTCCCCCTCCAAAGTCATGGAACGCCTAGTATTACAACTAATTACACCCGACCTACCCCTAGCTCCAACACAACATGGCTTTAGGCCACTGCACTCCACAAACACTCTTCTCACAGACCTTACACAAAGAGCTTTTGACGGCATCAACTCAGCTAGACCACCACACAGATCACTATTAGCCACACTCGACATTAGTAAAGCCTTCGATGCCATCCCCCGCCACAACCTAACAAACAAAATCTACAACACAAACATGCACAACAACACAAAAAGGTGGCTGGCCAACTTCCTAGCAGGCAGATGTGCACACGTATCTTTTGCCGGTCAGTCATCTAAAATCAGAAACTTTCCAAACGGAGTCCCACAGGGATCCGTCCTATCGCCCGCACTCTTCAATCTGTACATGCACGATATAACTACACCCAATACTCCCCAAATAAACTTAGCCTCCTATGCAGATGACATAACACTCACATGCACACACCATGACCCAAGAAGAGCAACAGATCTCCTTCAACCCTATCTCAACACACTACATGGCTGGTGCACTACAAACAGACTGAATCTAGCCCCAGCCAAATCCACCGCAACCCTGCTCACAAGCTGGACAGGTGAACACGAATACATCCCTCAACTCACCATAAACAACACACCCCTAACACATACACACACCCAAAATCCTAGGAGTAACATATGATACTCATATGACATTCAAACAGCACACCACAAACATTAAAAAGAAACTGACACCCAGACTTAACGCCCTCAGGTCACTTGCTCACACAAAATTTGGACACAACAAAGAAACTACCACCACAGTATATAAACAATACATAAGATCAGTAATGGAATACGCAAGCCCAGCCTGGGCTTCTAACCTAGCTGAAACACATCATAAGACCTTACAGACTATCCAAAACAAAGCCCTGAAGATCATTACAGGCTGCACAGCTACTGCACCCACAGATCATCTACATCAAGAAACCAAAATCCTCAAAGTCAAAGACCATCTGGACATGAGAGGCACTCAATTCCTGGCAGCAGCCTCCACGAACCAAGACCACCCACTAAACTACATGGCAACACACCCACAGACACCAAGAAATATCAAAACAACACCCAGCACACGGTATCACACACAGTTATTGTCCTCTCTCCCTCCCTGCCCACCCCGAACCAACTTCCAGAAGCACATCCATACAAATATCTCTCGCCAATCCATCCACTCACTCACAGACAACACGCAGCTGCATGCACGACCTCCCGAAATCCATCCTTCCGAATCCTCCCTCCCTCGCGAGGACAGAGTCCACCTGGCCAGGCTGAGATGCGGACACCATCCAGCTCTCCTGAGCTATCAGAAGAGACTGGATGACTCCGTTGTCGACGCCTGCCCGGGATGTAACACAGCACCCCATACCATTAAACACATCATAGAAGACTGCATTTCACACAACCACTTACGCCAACAACACAACCTACACTCAATGAGAGCTCTGTGGGAAAGCCCGATCGTGGCCATGGCCTTCCTCAGGGACTCGGGGCTGTTCGGCCAGGCAGCTTAGGGAACAACAACAACAACTCCTGTATAGCCCTCATTTCGAAGGGCCCCCCCCCCCCCCTTTTTCGTCCTTCCCTTCCTCAACAGGGGTCGGGGGTACTCTCCTCTCACGGATTCAAGGGTTTTTACCAATATTGTGCTTGTACACATTTCCTGTGCTTCATACATGGGACATCAGTATCTTTTCCTTTCCAATTGCAATGTGGATGTCACTTCCTCCTTGCGCACGCCATAGGTGTGCACGTCAGATGTCTACAAGGCGCCAGATCGCTTTTCCTCCAAGTGCCTCGTTCGGGCGTCCTTGCTGTTTCCGAGGACTCCGAAACGGAGGTGGGTCGTCGCTCTCCTTCACCATCCCACCGACGATCTCCGACTCCTCTGTCCAGTTCAGGCCATCCATGTGGCTCCGCCCAAGGCTCAGGAGGCCACCGCTGACCGGTTTGCCTCCATCCGCACCATGCTTATGAACATGGCGGTATTCTTGGGACGCTCTACTACTGTCCCTCCTGTATTACCTGTGGAAACTCTATGGGGCCCACCTGCCTTCTTCCCCTGCTCTGCCTGGGGCGCTTCATACGTGGGCCATCGGTATATTTTTCCTTTCCGATTGCAATGAGGATGTCATTTCCTCCCTGCGCACACCATGGGGGTTCCCGTCCTGCCATACCCGTTTGGACATGGCGAGTCCTACCCATGTCTCATGCTCCAACCGCGATGGGTTTAACCCTCGGAGGTGTAGACCGTGTCTCGTCGATATTGACCTTTGGGTTTCGTCCTACATTCCCGGACGCTGTAGAGGCAAGGTCTCGCCTCTGCGCTACATGATCGGGGTTTCGCTCTCTATGTCAAGGACCACCTCTAGCGGTTTCTGCGCTTCCTAGACGAAGGGGTGCGTGCCATGCTTCCCCTTCCCTCGGCTGTCTACCAGGCACCTGACCGCCTTTCCCCCGGTGCCTCGTTCGGACGTCCCTCCTGTTTCCGAGGACGCCGAGACGTAGGGGAGACGCCGCTCTACTTCACCACATCGCCGACGGTCTCCGGCTCCACGCCGCCCTATCTCTTCCCCTGTACGATCTCCAGGCATGCCTACGTACTGGGCGGTGTTCTTGGGGCCCTCCGCTGCCTTCCCTCCTGTTTTGCCCGTGGTCCCTCCTCTTCCACCCTCTTTTGGTGGCCCACCTGCCTACGTCACCTGCTCTACCTGTGGTTGCTGCTCCGGTTGTCCATCCTCCCGCTCGCTCCCAGGCAGCGTCGACTTCTTTTGTCATGCTCCCTGAGGGTGGCCTGGGGCTGGTTGGTCGGCCTGTCCACGTTCCGTCCTTCGGGACGTTTCAGATCCCTACGAACGTCGCTTCCCTTCCCTTTACGGGACGCCGTCATCGTGGGGGAATGTGGCGGCATCCCGCCGGGGCGAGCTCTTACACATGCACAAGGGGTGCGCCCGGTGCCTGCGAGTTGGCAGGTGCAGCTCCACGCCTTTGGGCACTTTCGGGATTTTGGCCCTGGACGGCCTGGTACCAGAGGTGGACGTCAGGGCTCATCCTGGGAGGACGGGTCTCTACTTTTCCTTCCCGTCCTCAGGGTTCCCCTCTGGGTCTCCCAGGTTCTGATCAGCCTTTGCTCGACACGACGTACATGTCGAGGCGCCCACTCTGTCGGCCTCGTATGAGTTTCAGTGTGTCATTCCATAGTTTATCTTTTACTGTTCCTTGTGGCTGACGGAAGGCGTCGACTTCGGGGTTCAGTCGGAGATGGGTTCTTCACCACTTCCTCCGGTCGGCTGCTCCTCCGTGTCGGGCCTCGTAATGACTTCATTCGGGGTATCGCCTCCATTTTGGGCCTGGTTCTTTGCCCCTACGTTATCTTTCTGAACGTTTGCCACGTTCCTTCACACCACCAGAGAAGGGTGCCCTGGAACGGGTGCACAAGCTCTGGCGGCGCCCTGCTCGCATGCTCTCCACCCTCTTCAAGCGACTGCACCTAGCTCGGCTTTCCCTCAGGCTTCTTGTAGCCCGACCGACTAGGGTGCTCGGGAAGGGTGGGGACCCGTTCGGGCGAGTGCGACTGCAGCTCGCCATAGCCTCCGTCGGCGACCTTCAGTGTCCCTTCCATGGGGCTGCGCGTTGTCGCCAGTCTCTGTGGTTTTCCTTCTGTACACTGGCGCCGGCTGAGATCCGCACGTCGCTGTTGCTTTCTGTGCTCACTCCGGAGGGGCTCTTCTCTGCCCCTGCATGGCAGGGGTCTTCCCTCTTTGCTGCTGCGGGGCTCTTCGCTCCCCGTCCACCTGGGGTGTCACGAACCTCCTCAACCGCTTCCTCTTCGTTGAGGTCGGCAGACCGGCTCGTAACGAGGCCGCCAGGCTCGGAGCCCGTACCGGCTCTTGCGTCCCCACTCTCGGTTTCGCATCGCCGTTCGTGGGCAAGCCGGGTAATACGGCGGGGTCTGTCCTCGTGGTGTCGGTCCACGTTTCCACTCCGACGACCTGCATGCCATCGGCCTGTCTCCCCAGACGTCGCCTAGGTTCTTCTGTCCATGCACGTGGATGGGATTCTTCGGGAAGTCTTGCCTCAACAGCGGGGCTTCCTGTCGCATGTCTTTCTGGTCTCCGTGACGGACAGTGAGGTGTTGTGACCAGTGGTCGACCTCTCGTGCCTCGTATTGATGTCTCTCTTTATGTCACGTTCGGCGGTTTGCCCTTCGGTCTCCATGTCGCACCTCGTGTCTTTACAACCCTCGTCGGACAGGCCTTGCCTCCCCTGCTCCATCAGGGTCTTCTGCTCCTCTTTTTCCTTGGTGGGTGGGATCTTCTCCGCAAACTCTCCTACACACTGTGTACACGACACTCTCCTTGTTCCTCCTCGTCCCTCGGTTCGGTTTACTAGTCACCGTTCCCGAGTCTTGCCTTCCACCGTCGCACGATTTGCCGTGGGCGGGCCTCGACTGGGACGGGACGAGCGCGACTGTCACCCAGAGTCAGGTGACTGCGTTGTACTTTCATTCTTCAGGATCTGGCGGGGTACCTGTTTTACCTCGCACACCTTTATACCGTCACACTGCGTGCACCCTACCTACCCGAGACTGCCATCCTATGGGCGGTTGCTCTGTCGATGGGACAAAGCACCCGGGTAGTATGGTCTTTCCAACACACCGTATTCGATGCGTTTCCGCCGCCCGACGCCCTTTTTGATGTGCGACGTCCTCCACAGGCTGAGTGGGTACATGGACTTCGTTTGGTTGTTCACTTCCATCTGGCCGACACAAGCCTGGTCCGCTCAGCTGTGGCGGTGGCACCCGAGTCCTGTTCCCCTATCGTTCCCCGATTTCCACTTGGGATCGATTGGTGACCTAGGGACCTCGTTGGCCTTCACATCGTGGATGTTTGAGAGTCAGGGTGGCTGCCGAAGTTTAGTCAATCTTTGACTGTCCAATCCTCTCCACTGGACACATTCTCAGTGGCAGACTTCCGTCTCTCACTGGCACAGTTTTCCTTCTGGGATGACCAACACATCACGGACACGCCCATCGGTGGCGTTCGTGTTTCCCTACCTCATTTGAGACGCGTCCCAACATATGCACCACGCTTAGGACCCGCCTGTCGGCCATTCGGGTACCGTTTGAGTCATTCACGGGGTTGGTCGTTCCTCACAAGGAATTGGATTTCCTCATGCGGGCCTGCTTTGGGCTTAGGCCAACCCCGCGTCAGATTCCTCCTCAGTGGTTTCTGGCGGGGGCTCTCAAACTGCTCTCGTCTGCCTCTTCCGCTAATTACCCCGCGCCTGAACACTTCCATGCCATGACACTGTTCCTTCTGGCTTTGGCGTCGGGTGAAGGAGTCTCGGAGGTGGCTGCCAGGTCTAGGAACCGGCATTCCTTACGAAATTCTCCCGTTCTTGAGTCAGTTCCTTTGGCTCAGTCTGTTCGTTTTGTTGCTTCACCCGTACGCGACACTCCCATATTTAAGCTTTTCCTGTGCCGGCTTTCAAACGTGGTAGGGTTCATCATCCATTATGCCCGGTTCAAACCCTGCATCCGTATGTGTACTCGACCAGGCCAGTGTCGGGGTTGCCTTCACGGGTGGCGCCTACGACCGGTAGGAGCCTAGGTCGACGTGCTGTGGGAATTCGCCGGTGTCGGATTATTCGGGCCAGTAACCCTTACGTTCAGGACACAGCTTATGTTGTCCGTTCGTACGCTGCTACGTTCAGATTTTACATATTCTTTCTCGACCGAACATTGCCGACACAGGGCTTTGGTCTTCCTCCACCACGTTTGTCTCCTCCTCTCTGGCCATGTCCACGGGCAAGCCGGGACGTCCTGGTAGTGCGTTGGGCCAGCAGGTTCCTGCAGGGTTCCTTCTGTCTCTTGTCCTTCTCCCTTCTTGTTTTTCCTTTATTGGGGGTTGGGTTGGGTTGGGGTGGGGGTGGGGGGGGGGGATTGCACTATACCCATACTTGCACCTAAGTTTAAAGGATTAATAACTAGGTTAAGATTTTGATATACTTTCTAGTCTTCAAGTATACTTCGTTCTGTTGGTAGGCTTGGTCTCCTACCACTGAACTTTTATCATATGGCTTTCAGTGCTGGTCACTGGCAATGCTCATGTATTTTCTCGTCACTCACTGTACGGTACTCCTCTTCGGCGTATGTCAGTACAGTACTGTACTTACTCATTACATTATGGGTCTTCCTGCCTTCGTCCGGAAGGAGAGGGGGGGGGGGGATCCTGGAATTGATATTCATCATTATGAAATGCATCATTCTTTGTCTTAGGCTCAGTTATCTCATGGAATAAGACTTGACTGTACTTGACCTCTCTTGATATGCACCTGTCAGTACACTCTTTCTATAAACTCTCTTGTTTAAGTCGGTCTTTCCATGGTCCTGATATTTCCTAAGGGCTAAGTTTGTGTTTTTTCGCTTGGATGTCCGCCTCCAATTTGGTACTCTAGCTCTACGTTGGAGACGTAGAGGCTACTACTAAATTGGGAGGTTTGACACTCTCCCAATACCAAAGAAGGAAAACCTTCTATTTGGTAGGTAGCCTCGGAGTATCCAATGTCATAGTATCCCGCCCTCACACCGTACCCCTGCCCATCCAATCTTGTCTAATTAACTTGATACCTGGATGATCTAATAAGCCCGGTCGGGTTGTGCGGTGGACCCGTGACAGCGGCTTAAGGAGCCAGATAGGATGGACAATGTTCTACAATTTTCTCATAAATATTTTCATTTTCCTTCAAAATAGTAGCCTCAAAAGTGTGTACAACGTACCTAGTAGAGAGAGTAAGGTGCTGCTCTAGATGTTATCGATTTAATCGCGCTAGTGATTACGATAATTGCCCGCTCCAGAGTGGAACGGAATTATACTTTAAGTATATACAGTAGCTCTACGTTGGATACTCCGAGGCTACCTACCAAATAGAAGATTTTCCTTCTTTGGTATTGGGAGAGTGTCAAACCTCCCAGTAAAGATCCTTGCCTTTTAGTAAGTATTTTTCCTGTATCTGCCTGACTATGAAGATAGCATCGGTTGTACCCCGTCCTGGCACAAAACCAAACTGCATATCATCAATGGAGATGCTTTGCCTGATCAAACCCTCAAAGACTCTCTCACAGACCTTCATGATTTGGTCAAGCATTTTCAGGCCCCTATAATTTCCTCTATCTAGCGCATCCCCTTTTCCTTTGTATATATTTACTACAGTAACACCTCAATTTTCCGGCATTCAAGCATCCGGTAACTTAACCCCTACAACACGGAAGGGCTCTTGAATGCCCATAAAAAAGCATAAAACAGGTACCCGGAAGGGCTCTTGAACACCCAGTGGTTGAAAGCCTGTGAGCTTCGTGTGCGAGGCGTCGGTCCGACGCATGTAAACAACAGCCGGCTGGACCGACGCCCCGCATCTCCGGCCACAAGAAGGAGAGCGTCGCTTGTTCGTGTGTGCCTGTATGTTGTTGTTAAGTATCGAAAAGTAGTGTAAAGTGGCTGTTTTTGCCATAAAGTTATCTCCAATGAAATCATCATCACAAATCAACCACTTGACTTAGAGAGCTCTACTTAACGCCATTCTACAGGTAAATAACACAGCTACGCTTGGGGATGCGCGGGAATGCGGGAAACAGTCAGATTAACAAATATACGGTAGCCTAGCCCAGACGTTTTTCGGCCAAAACACCCGGGTTTCGGGGAATATATATATATAATACATAGCCGGGGCTGGAGGGTTAAAACAACCGGAGGTTTGGGAAATTATTATAAAAAAAAAAAAAAAAAAAAATTTCTTACCAGCATCATTTCATCATAAATAATAAATACATATAATATTAGGAAAAAACTATTTAAAAAGCACCAATAAGAAATATATATACAGTAAACCCTCGCTAACTCGGACTAATTGGGGGGAGACCACTTCCGAGATGCCCAATTTTCCGAGATGTCCGAGGTCCGACTTATGTCCGACTTAAGAGAGGGAAAATTCCGAATTATAAGAGGAAAGTCCGCATCCGAGATAATTGAGATTTTTTTTTTTTTTTGTTAATGTGAAATTCATCATATTACACTAGACCCTCCATTTAACGGACAAATGCGTGCAAGCACCTGTCCGTTCCTGCTAAATGTCCGTTGCTGCTAAATACTGTCCAATCCGGATGTAATCCGGAAATTCCTTGAGAAAAATTCGGTGTTGAGTACAGGTGTCCGGATCGTGACATTTAACTGTTATGCATCCTTTTTTTTACTGTACCTGAAATAAATCCTGGTAATCCCTTGTGCTACACCCTATTGATAATGCAAAACTATTGAACATACTTAAAAGTGTATATTATTTGGTCTCTATATAATCTGTGAATCATTTCCGATATGATAGAATTAAAGATTTTATTTTCCACCAACTCATAATCAGCAAAAACGACACAAATGTCAATTAAAAACATGTTATAATATTTCCCCATCATTTTGTGTATACCGTGGGAACAAAAAAAAACAAAAATCTATCAAACGTAAATCTCCCGTCTGGGAAGCTCGGCGCATAGACGGAGGGGAGGGTTGAAATATTTTGTTGACTATCTCATTTATTATTTATCTATGTGCTGGAAGGATATTATATTTTTCAATTCCATCACACTAGAAATTATTCAAAGATTACAAAAAGTCCAAATAAGACATAGTTATGTTAATGTATAAGGGATTTAGGTAGATGAATTAGAGAGATAGATAAATAGAAAGAGTGTGTATATCGAGGGAAAAAAACAAAACAAAAAATCTATCAAACGTAAATCTTCCGTCTCTGCTGGCACGGAGGGGAGAGTTGAAATATTTTGTTGACTATCTTCTTTATTATTTATCTATGTGCTGGAAGGATATTATATTTTTCAATTCCATCATATTAGAAATGATTCAAAGATTACAAAAAGTCCAAATAAGACATAGTTATGTTAATGTATAAGGGATTTAGGTAGGTGCATTAGAGAGATAAATAGATAGAGCAACGGACTTTGCTCCAACTTTTTTATAGCAACGGACTATGTCCGTTGCTGGGTCCATTGTCCGGCCTACATTTTTTGACCGTTATTGCCGATATCCGTTAAATCGGAATCCGTTAAATGGAGGTTAGAGTGTAATGACAAATACAACCTTATTATGTTTTCAGGGACAGTACAGTTTTGTAGATGTTTAGGTGAAAATCACCACGGTCGATCTGGGGATCCGCCGCTAATGAGCTCGTCCTGGAATCTTTACGACTCTGAATCTTACGATTCTTTACAGGACTGAACATGCCATTTTTATCGGCAATAGCTCAGAGAAGTGTGTTGAGAGAGGAGAAGGGGTGTTGGAGAGAGAGGAAGGTGTTGGAGTGGCTTTGTTATGTGTGTTTTGTCTGTATACGTCGTCAGGATGTCCCCTGACTGGGTGCAAGCATGTGAAACATGCTAGGACGTACTACTGCACCCACTAAATGTCCGCCGTGGCAGGGATTCGATCCCGGGTCTTTCAGATTCACACGCGAGCGTGCTCACCACTTGACCACCAAGGCCGACAGTACATAGTAATTAATATTAACACAATAATTAAAAGGCACAGGCTTCAATTCATCCTAAAATCACTTAAAACCGAGTGAGAGAACATTGTAAACCGGACACAAATCCAGCCCAACTCGGAATTTTCCGAGATATAGAGGGACAATTCCGAGAGGCCTATGCCATTCCGAGAAGTGCGGGGTTCCGAGTAAAAAGAGTCCGAGTTAGCGGGGGTTTACTGTATATATAAAATAGTCCGTGGTTCTAAGCGGGTAACGGCGACGTCAGTAGAACAAGCAACAACAACAAAAGTGCGGGAATAGGCCTCTCAGTCTTGCCCGATCGATCGATCTGTATATACAAACATTCTCATATTGGACATATTATACTCGATTCATCGCTATCATGCCGAAGATTAAAGCAAAGTCGGACATATTGAAAGCCAATCCAAAAGAGTGGTTCTGAGCTTGGAACAAAAAATACAAATAAACAATTTGATATTAGTGTTTCGTTTTGCTACTGTCAAAACTTTGAATGCGCTGCAGAACTCTCCCTCCCGATAAGGCCTAGCCTTCGCATACGACGATACGCATTACGCCGCCGACAACAGCTGGACGCCTTTTCCAACTTCTACTGTACAGTAAACCCTCGCTATCTCGGACTAATTGTGGGGAGACCCAGTCCGAGATGACCGAAAATCCGAGATGTCCGAAGTCCGACTTATGTCCGACTTAACCCTCCAGCCCCGGGGGCTATAGCTTGCGACTGTGCTCCGGTACCGGGTGTTTTGACGATCTTTGGCCTATGTTAACTACTCTGTAAGTCAATGAATATGTCATGTAATGTTGTGAATAAAAAAGAATAATGTTCCACAAACCTTCCTCTGTCGAATGGCGTTGAGTAGAGGTCTCTAGCCCCTCTGGTTGCATAATGGTGAGCGCGGGAAGACGAGTGCTTTTCGGCGGCAAATTCTTCCCGCGTTCGGACGCGTCGCCTCGGCCATGGCTAAGACGCACCTAGCCGCTCGCCGCGCCAAAGTATTTATCTCCCTTAGACGATTTTAGTGTTTGATATTGAGAATGTGATGTTTATTTGATATTTTCTAGTTATTTTGAGGCCAATTATATAAAATATGTTTATTAGGGTATCACTGTCACTGATATTGCTAATTTTCACTCGATACCGTACATTTTATTAGTAATTGAGGTAGCTTATTGTTGTATTAGGCACTGATTATTCGTTATCACAGGTGTTTATTATACTTTGGCCATCAAATATTAGGTCTTGTGTCACTTTCACTTTGACAAATATGCTTTAGAGTGTCACTGTCACTGATAATGCTCATTTTCACTCGATACCGTACATTTTATTAGTAATTGAGGTAGGTTATTGTTGTATTAGGCACTGATTATTCGTTATCACAGGTGTTTATTATACTTTGGCCATCAAATATTAGGTCTTGTGTCACTTTCACTTTGACAAATATGCTTTAGAGAGTGTCACTGTCACTGATAATGCTCATTTTCACTCGATACCGTACATTTTATTAGTAATTGAGGTAGGTTATTGTTGTATTAGGCACTGATTATTCGTTATCACAGGTGTTTATTATACTTTGGCCATCAAATATTAGGTCTTGTGTCACTTTCACTTTGACAAATATGCTTTAGAGAGTGTCACTGTCACTGATAATGCTCATTTTCACTCGATACCGTACATTTTATTAGTAATTGAGGTAGGTTATTGTTGTATTAGGCACTGATTATTCGTTATCACAGGTGTTTATTATACTTTGGCCATCAAATATTAGGTCTTGTGTCACTTTCACTTTGACAAATATGCTTTAGAGAGTGTCACTGTCACTGATAATGCTCATTTTCACTCGATACCGTACATTTTATTAGTAATTGAGGTAGGTTATTGTTGTATTAGGCACTGATTATTCGTTATCACAGGTGTTTATTATACTTTGGCCATCAAATATTAGGTCTTGTGTCACTTTCACTTAGTTATATGATTTGTAAACGATTTATATACAATTTATTGTGTCTTTTTTCACTGATTTATATATTTCTATAGGTTCTAATCATATGAATGTCACTTGGTATATACATATGTGTCACTTTCACATATTATTATGGTGTAATTGTATTTGTATCAATGTTCTCATAATACATGACTTTTGTATTACAATACATTGGTTTTCTTCCACTTTTTGCCTATATATAATTATAGTGTACATATTGTCATTTTATTTGGCAATTTCAGTATGATTATTAGAACTCCAGCTTGGAGTGGTAATCAAAGAAGCAATCTACAGCACAGAGTGCCACCTTGCACTCCACACACTCCAGGGTTGACTTTTTACCTGACCTCGGCTTCACCCTGCTGTTGTAGCAGACATGGCACCGCTTCTGCTGTGTTCTTCCGGATTCATTCTGAGGCAGGGAACCAAGCCTGTGCCTAGTCAAGTATTGAGCAGACTGCAAGCGGTCAATAACGGCGGGCCCAGGATGTGCCACTGCCCTCTGTGGCATAGCATACTTCTCCAGGAGCTCCGTCAACACCTGCTTTTGGAACCTCCGCAGGCTATTGAACTTCATGGGTGTGTTCACATTCCGAAGCTTGTATATGTTGTAGGCATTCAGAACTGACATGTCCACCATATGCAGAAAGAACTTTTTGTACCATCTGCACGAGGTACGCAGGCAGTCAATGAAGCCTATCTGCATGTCGGACTTGTCCACCAGCCTCATGTTGATGTTGTAGTCCAGGACAGCATCGGGCTTGGTCACCCTGGCCTGGGTGCGGCGATCCACCTTGCCAGTCTCCACCATTTCCCCCTTGTGGATGGTGGTCAGGAGGTTGACCTTCCGCTGGTCGTGCCAGTGGATAGCCAGAATGGGCCCCGACTTCTTCTTGAACACATCACCTTTTTTGGTCTTTGGAGGGAAAGGTGGCATGCCCTTCCTTTTCCCTCGTACTGTGCCTACAGTCCCCGTCTTGCGCTCATGCAGGTACTGTGAGAGAGTGGGGGACGTGTAATAATTGTCCGTGTAGAGGACGTGATTCTTATGAAAGTAGCGGTCCATCATGGCTTGCACCACTGCTCCGCCAAAGCCAATGAGGGGGTCCACAAGCAAGTCCCCTTCCTTCCCGCTGTAGACCAGGAAGTCCAGGACATAGCCAGTTTGGCAGTCGCACAGCACAAAGAATTTTATGCCAAAGCGATGTCTTTTTGAGGGGATGTACTGCCGGAAGCTGAGTTTTCCCCGGAACAGCACAAGAGACTCGTCAATGACGACCTTGCGGAAGGGCTTGAAGTAGGAGGTGAAGCGTTCTCGCATCATCTCATACAACGTCCTAATCTTCCACAGCTTGTCTGGGAGGTGGACGTCAAGGTTGGTGACAAGATGGAGCGCTGCGAGGATATCAAGGTACCGGTCGCGAGACATATATTTCCCGAAGGCAGGGGTGGATATCAGATCATTGGTGATCCAATAGTCAGGCAACCTATGCTTCTTGACATGAGGCATTAGCATGGTGAGTGCCAGGAACACCATGAACTCTTTATGAGTCACTGGGGTCCACTGCCTCATGTGGCCCTTGGTCACCTTTCCCAAAAAGTGGACCTGGAATTGGTGCTGCTTATTTGTCTCTTTGACAACATAGCCTACCACCTCCTCATCAAAGAAGGCCTCAAACAGTTCGTGTGGTGGAGCATTGGGGCCTGCAGGAAAATTGGGGGTAACGCCTGAACCCTCCAGTACCTCATCAAAAGCTGGCACATCAGGGTTGTATGCATCCTCATCAACTACGTCTTGCCACTGAAAAACGTAGAATGGGTCTTGTCTACGCTGACGAGGAGCTCCAGCTGGTGGCCCAGCACGCCCACGGCCAACTCGGGAGGCGCGCGCCCTAGGGCGGCGAGGGCGGCGGCCAGGGCGGTGGGCAGCACGACGGGCAGCACGACGCCGGGCCAAGCGGATGGGTCGAGGGTCGTCGATGTCCATATAGTCATCGTCAGAGTGGTCATCTTGCCCTGACGGTGGACCTATGTAATCATGGCCAGAGTCTTGAGAGAGGTGCCCTTCATCATCAGTGGCCCCCACATAATCTGGCGGGGAACCAGTGATGCGTGGGCGGCGTGCGGGTGGGCGAGGTGGGGAAGGAGTGGCAGGTGAGGCTGTGTCCCCCCGAGGTCCCGGGCTCCTTGGCCTGCGACGAGTGACAGAAAGCAATGTTTCACTGTCACTAGGGCCAGGTATTGGTGATGCGAGCTCAAAGACTTCTTCAGGAAGACATGTTGAAGGCGGGAGAGGTGGGGAGGACCGTGGGGAAAGTTGCGGGGACGTATGGCTGGGGCCGGCCGGGGTGGACGCCGCGGGAGCCTCGAACAAAACTCTCTTACTTTTCTTAATTTTCTTGGTATATTTCCTACCTTTCCCCTTTTCGGCAGCAGTATGTCTCCTGTCGGGGGACCTAGGAGGCAAATAGGCCGAAAGTGTGGGGTCCTCAACCCTTGGCAATGGTGGGGGTGGTGGGGAAGAATGCGGGGCATCCGGGTCATCTTGGGTGGCGTGGGTAGATAAGGGAGACAATGGCGGACGAGAAGGGTCACCACGCTGACCCTCACTCACAGCCTCATCCTCACCAAGTAGTTTTGCTTGTTCCCTAGCTGCCGCGGCCGCCTTCTCAAGTATTTTCTGCTTATACAAATGTAGCTTGAAAGGCGATTTACCAGGGGAAGGGCTTGGCGTCGTGTCACTTAAGCGAAATTTGGTGAGTGACCTTGAACTCTCCCACTCGCTCACTCTCTCAAGTTCACTGTCTTTAGGTAAACCAGCTTCCTCAACAACTGGTACATCACCTTCATCACTCTCATCACTGTCATGTTCTCTCGCAAATCCCAGGAATTGCTCTTCTTTATCACTCTCATGGCCATAATCACTCGACTTATAATTACTGGAGTCGTCACTGACTTCATCATCAACATTATGCTTGGCATCAGCTCGCTCATAAAGTCTCAATGTCGTCTCAATACCTCCGGGAGATAACACATTTAGGCGATGGCGTCGGGGTAAGGCGCGACGAACAAGCAAGGGCGTCGTAGGAAGCACGGTATCGGACACAGCGGAATCACTATTTGGCGTACTGTCCATGATGGCGTCGGGGTAGATACTGTTGCTGTGGCGGAGTTTACGCCTGGTGGCGCCACCTACCGTCCCACGATACCGAAAAAGTACGCGCGGCATTCGAAAGCACGCATGCAAGCAATGGGCGTTCAAGAGGGGAGGTGTGGTGGAGTGGTCATGCCACTGGATTGGTAATCCAATGGACCCGGGTTCAAATCCCGATATGTCAATGGGAAGATATTATTGGGATTGAATTTGTGCTGTACCTAGTATCAGTGCATTACCAGAAAGCCCACCGAAATGCCAAAAAAATACCCTCATTGTTCCCTGATTAAATAACACTGTATGAATATTCCCATATTCAAAATATGTTACAGGGGGACAATGCCTAGTGAGTTCACTGCTCAATAGGTGGCGTTCTGAGAGTGAGGGTCTGAGCCTGGAGGGTGAGACGGTGAAGCACTTGAGCGAAGCAACCAGCCGCTTCAGAGATGGAGCTGCTTTGAGCCATGATGGATGCTTCACATGTCTCACTCCCCAGGCTGGAACAAGACCTCACGGGCTTCACCGTGTTGAGCGGTGGAATGTACAGGCTCTCAGCCTATGCCCGAGAGGGAGTAGTTGGAATATAGAAAAAAAAAAAAAAAAAAAAAAAAAAAAGAGCCCTTCCGGGTTGCGCGGGCCGAGGTTGTTATGGGCGTTCAAGAGCCCATCCGGGTTGGAGGGGTTAAGAGAGGGAAAATTTCGAATTAGAAGAGGAAAGTCCGCGTCACCAGAGAAATTGAGATTTTTTTTTTTTTTTTTTTTATATATCTATTTAATGCATCTATCTCCCTTATACATATATATAACTATGTCTTATTTGGTCTTTTTTTAATCTATGAATCAATTCTAATACGATGGAATTGAAAACAATATTACCCTTCTAACACACAAATAATAAAATGAAAAAGAGAGTAAATAAAAATTTCTCCTTTGTCTTTCAGAAACATAAGTCGTCTCGTATATGTTAGTATTTTATCGCTCGCTCGCCCCTAGCCACTCTCTCTCTATCTATTTATCTCTCTAATGCATCTAACTAACTCCCTTATACATTAACATAACTATGTCTTATTTGGACTTTTTGTAATCTATAAATAATTTCTAATGCGATGGAATTGAAAACAATATTATCCTTCTAGCACACAAATAATAACATGAAAAAGAGTCAATAAAAATGTCTCCTTTGTCTTTTCAGAACCAATTAAGTCCGTCTCATAATAGTTCGTGTTTATCGCTCACTCCCCCTCTGTAACTCTCTCTTTCTATCTATCTATCTCTCTAATGCATCTACGTAACTCCTTTATACATTAACATAACTATGTCTTATTTGGACTTTTTGTAATCTTTGAATCATTTCTAATGCAATGGAATTGAAAACAATATTATCCTTCTAGCACACAAATAATAACATGAAAAAGAGTCAATATAAAAGTCTCCTTTGTCTTTTCAGAACCAATTAAGTCTGTCTCATAATAGTTAGTGTTTATCGCTCACTCCCCCTCTGTAACTCTCTCTTTCTATCTATCTATCTCTCTAATGCATCTACGTAACTCCCTTATACATTAACATAACTATGTCTTATTTGGACTTCTTGTAATCTCTGAATCATTTCTAATGCAATGGAATTGAAAAATATAATATCGGACATTTTCCGAATACTTATATAAAGTCCGACAACGTCAGAGACTGTCGGAACGATGACGGAAATGTCCGAACTACCGAAGTGCATGTCCGAGAGGCCGTAGCCAGTCCGACTAGTACGGGTTTCCGACTTCTAGAGGTCCGAGATGGCGAGGGTTTACTGTACTTATAAATTGGCGAGTTGAGAACATTACTATTAAAATGGTATAGTAATGTGTGTTTGTTTATTATATTAAGGCTGATAATACAGATAGTCATTAGGGGGTATTTTCTTGGGGTTTATGGGCATTTATAGGAGTAATGTTCAACTAACCAGAGTTTTCAATTTTCCGGAGGTTTCAAATCCCCGAGTGCCGGAAAATCGGGGTGTTACTGTATTACACTTTTGAGCCAATCCTCTGGGATTTTCTCATCTTTAATAATGGTGTTTATCAACTCAGTGACTAAGTTGACACCAGTCTCCCCTGAGGCATTTAAGGTGTTTGGCAATATTTGGTGTTTTATTTGCCTCCATTTGATATTAGGTAAATTGAAATCTCTCAACCACAGGATGTTAGGGGTTGGAGACCCCAGTCCTTCTATAGCCGTTTTGATCTTATCCAGCTGGGGTTTGAACTCATGAAGTGAGGCATCTGGAGGTCTGTATGTGAGGATCAGATTTCCAAGGGCGCTTCGCTTGGGTCGCCATGTACCCGTCTCGTAGAAGACGAGACCCTTCACTAAAACAGGCATTTTTGTCCACTTTTACGGTCTTAATTTAAATTTTGTTGCACTCGATCTATTCACTATGCAGAAATACAAACACTTACGAGAAATTGTCTATCTATATCTATAAGAGCCATGGGTAAATGTCTTTTCCAGGGGAGCGCGAGAATCCCCGCCACACACGACCCCACCCTCCCACCAATCCATCAACTTTCCAATCACCCACCTTCCCATTCATATCCCCAATCAGAAATATTCTTTCGCTTTCACCAAACTTATCCAGACACGCCTCAACATTAACCCGGAACTCTTCTCTCAAACTAATGGGGCTAAACATGAGGGAAAAGAGCCCCCCCCCCCTCGTTTAAGACCCACGGAGTTAGCACAGGGAGGTTAGCACTCTACTCAACAAACTCTAAGGTTGGCTATACAGTGTTCATTAACATTACAAGTTAAGCATAGGTCGAACGAAACTTTGGCTTCTGTCTGTACAGTGCAGTACTGCATTTAAGATAATTTTATTTTTTTCATTCCTTATTTTAGTTTTCTCCCTAGACCTCCATCAAGCTAAAATAAAATACCCCTAAGACCCTCTTTTGATATAATATACAGTAAAAGTCCTTTAGTCTGACGACCGATGATTCGAATCTCCCAATAGTCCGAATTTTTCAATTTGAGGCCAAATCCGAATTCACCCGATGGTCCAAATTTCAAGAAGTCCCAAAGTCCCCTTTTTGAGGCATTAGTCCACTCAAATGACACATAATGGAGCACACACATATCATATGTTCATGAATTCACTTTAAAAGTTTACCATTGTCATTGTAGCCTATTACCTACTTCAAAACATTCAGATTAATGGTCAATGGAAGCTACTGATATAAACGTAAACACCACATCGTCTGCTAGAGTTTGTTTTGCTCTTGAACGCATCCTTGGGACGCTCCGATGCGCTACTGGCTAGCACCGCATTTTCTGCAAGCGCATTCAGTCTTGAGCTTGAAAACGCACCTTTGGACGTTCCGATATGCTACTATTCATAGTTCAGTGATCGGAGCGTCCCAAGGGTGCTTTCAAGACAACAAGACAAGGGTGCTTTTAATACAATATAATATAACAGAGCACGTCACAAAAGGAAAATTACAAGAACCTCTCAGGGAAGTGCCGTTGTTAAGGCATTACTTCCCGAACCACATCTGATCTGATCTTCAAGAGCAAGGCAAACTCGCTAGTAGACGGAAGAAGAAGAAGACGATGCGGACATATGGTGTTTACGTTTATATCAGCAGATTCCTTTGACCATTAATCTGAATGTTTTGAAGTAGGTAATAGGCTACAATGACAATGGTAAACTTTTGAAGTGATTTCATGAACATATGATATGTGTGTGTGCACCATTGTGTCATTTGGGTGGCTTAATGCCTCAATGTTTTCGTCAGGCCATTAATACACAGGTTCATAGGGGTAAAGTCCGATAATCCGAAAAATCCACTAATCCGAACGAGGGCCGGTCCGCTGCCCTTCGGATTAACGGAAGTTTACTGTACATGTGTATTTTTCTATAGAAAAATGCCTGGGCCTTACTCGTAAATTGCAGGCTTGCTTTCGCTCGCCAGGAAAAAATTAACACCTAAATAACATGAATATTCTTAAAATTGACAAAGAAATAGGGCGAAATTTCTTAAAATAGCCAAACTATTAAACGTCTTAAAATCTCAAAAACAATGGGACTAAACATGAGGGAGAAGGGGGTCCAGAAACCCCCCCCCCACAATCAATCTTAGCAAATCCCTGAAATAAGAGGCAGATACTAGTAGTTATTTGTTGTTGTAGTCCCCAGACTGTCTGGACTATTTGTTGTTGTAGTCCCCAGACTGTCTGGCCTATTTGTTGTTGTAGTCCCCAGACTGTCTGGCCTATTTGTTGTTGTAGTCCCCAGACTGTCTGGCCTATTTGTTGTTGTAGTCCCCAGACTGTCTGGCCTATTTGTTGTTGTAGTCCCCAGACTGTCTGGCCTATTTGTTGTTGTAGTCCCCAGACTGTCTGGCCTATTTGTTGTTGTAGTCCCCAGACTGTCTGGCCTATTTGTTGTTGTAGTCCCCAGACTGTCTGGCTTATTTGTTGTTGTAGTCCCCAGACTGTCTGGCCTATTTGTTGTTGTAGTCCCCAGACTGTCTGGCCTATTTGTTGTTGTAGTCCCCAGACTGTCTGGCTTATTTGTTGTTGTAGTCCCCAGACTGTCTGGCCTATCAGTCCCGAGTCCGGTAGACCGAAGCTTCTCCGGATGCTCGGGCCCCCGAAGGGGCCAGGGAGAGATGAGATATGTCTCCGAGAGGGCAGCGGGGCAGGGGATCATCGGCCCACAGGCTTGCATCCCCGGGGCAATGCCCCTAACCTCCGCAGCCCCCCTTGCAGTGCCACCTAATCGGGCGATCTCGCCAGCACCGAGAAGGAAAAGTAGTACAGACAGAAATGGCTAAGGTAGGGTAGAGGATGCCAAACCTCACTCTGGATAGGACCAGCCTTCACCCAAGATACTAGTAGTTACAAACAGTGGAATTGACCACTTGCGAGTTTCAGGCTATAAGTAAGTTGGAGCTGTAGACATTGATAATAAACAGAATTACCAGCTAAAATGCGGTCGTAGTACTTTAACCCATAAACGGCGAGAAAGCTCATAAGAAGTTTTACTGGGCGAGGGCGGCAAAGCTCTTAAGAGGGGGGCCTAAATAAACCATTTAAACGGCCCCAGTAGCACTAAACAAAAACAAAAAAATTTCCCTATACCTCATATCACTCCTCCACATCCCCTCCTTCCCCCTTTTCCCCTCCCCCTTCAATTATCACCTATTTTCCCTGTTATTCCCTAATTCGTTGGTATATTTTGGTGCTAACATTAGCAAAATGTGTGGAGGAAGTGCTTACGTGCCTAGCGGGTGTGTTACATAAGCGAGTGTGTGTACAGTGGAATCTCCAATCTCGATCATAATTGGTTCCCACAAATACCGATCGAGATTCGAAATATCGAGATGCGAAGTTAACTTCTTATGGGAAAAAATACAATCGGTTCCAGCCACTTGCCGACTAACCTACATCAAATCTGTCAATTTTCACATTTGCCCCCCACAATCACATGCAATATATATAATATGTTAAAATAGATAAAATTAATAATGAGAGTTTTATTTTTACCTTATATTTATTGATAAAGAGGTTTGTGTGGTTGATTGTTGGTTCCGAGGCGAACGCAGTTAGGTTACTGCGTCTCCGCACCCGGCGCACAGTCACCGTCAACAATTCTTGCAATTGCTTCCCTCACCCTGTCACCACTAGTACCGGCATTTTATGAATGCGATAAAAAAAGGTCCAGGTAGACGACTTCACAATACAAGTTTTCAAGCGAATGGCGGATGTGTGACTGGTACACCAAGTGGCCGCTAGATCTACCGACTTCAATAAATTTTCCATGGTATAAAGTTTAATCAAGTTTTCTTCTGTCTTTACTATTATTATATATTAGATTTTCCTCATACAAATAATAATGTATATTAAAACATGGTAAAGTAATTTATATTACTACGTAAATGAAAGCGGCAGAGACAGGTTAGACTACCGCTTGAGACGATCGATACTAGCGGTACATTAGTATACAGGTGAACAAAACACAATGACTGTGATTTTTTGTGACACATTTGTGACACATTTGTGACATTTGTGACACATTTTTGTGACACATCGATTTGGTCAAGATTAATCTGTTTATATTAGTATATAAGCATCTAGCATCGATATTTAGCTATTAGCTATCGAGATTAACGTTTTTTCATCGAGATTTGTGATTGGGGAGAGCTTGAAGGTGGCATCGAGATGCGAAATATCGAGATGAGATTGATCGAGATATGTGAGCCTACTGAGTAAGCTCAGTGTGGCTTGAGGCCTCGTGGAGGGAGGGGTTGCCTCAATTTTCTCCATAATTCATGAATGGGCTGGTCCATCTATATTCACGATTTTGACCAGAAAAATTATATTTTCACTTGTTTTATTGTTGTTACAGGTTACTATCTTCATAGTGAAGGTAAAATAGGCTCATATGAATAAGTAATAACGATATTTATCGTAAAATGACGATTGTAGGCCTGAATGGAGCCTATATGCTCGCCCATGGGCATCTAGTTCAATACCCCCCCTCGCCGTTGCCAGGTTAATGAATATTATAGGTTTGACTCCTGTAAGGAGATAAAGAAAACCTAATATTTGGTAGTGGCCCCGTAATCATTGACGAACATGCCTATTACATAAGGCACCCTCTTCAAACACTCATCCGCCGTAGTTTGAATCTACCGCGCAGAGCATTTAAAATTTGAGGAGCCTTCATCATGAGCGCACGCGACCTCACTCATGGCTTCAGTCATTATGAATTGGGTTCTCACTACGAAAAAACTTCGTAAAAAATAAAAACATAAAGAAAATAAGAATAACTATTCAATAAGCTTTCCATAATATTGTGGATGTACCTGTGTGGATCTTTGACCTGATGCTGACTCAGGTGTCATTCTTCCTTCACTGACATATCAAGTAAACCAAAATCCTTAATACATCAACGAATGGGAAGGGGATGGTCGGGAGGGCCCCAGTCGTCAATGATTACGGGGCCACTACTAAATATTAGGTTTTCTTTATCTCCTTACAGGAGTCAAACCTATAATTTATTAGTGGCCCCTCCATCATTGACGAACATGCCTGATTTCTAAGACTGGAGGGGGACATTCGTAATCATATCATAACTCTAGAAAAGCAGATAATCAAACAACCACATAGTATTCTTACTTTGAAAAATATATTTAATGGCGTAGCACATATATACAAAAGGGGGTCAAGCAGGGGCGTGCTTCAAAGAAGCCTGCTTGATACAAAAGGTTAACTCTTGAGACTCTGCGAACAGATCTGTAAGTTAAAAAGGCACCCCACTCAACATAAGTGGTGAAAAATAAAAACTTATAAGTTTACATGTGCACATATAACCCCATAATACTCGTGGAAATATTTTGCAAAATATATCCAATGCTTAAAACTAAATTGCTTTCACAGCCAAAACTAATATAACACTGTTGTTTGTACTAACATTGTACTAGCACAATTTCCCGCCCTGAATAGAACAGAGAAATTTTCATATCACATTATCCATACTCGTATCACAGCTCTTATACTCCGGCGGGGTCTAGGGTGTCCTATGTTACACTGACTGCACCCCCCCCCCCCTTTTCTTGAAAGTAAACAAAGTGACTTAAGGGCCACCTAGACCCTCTGCCTTAAAGCTATACATGGCAAGGAAGGTTTGTCTAGAGCTACTGACAGGTATCGAGTCAAAAACGTATGATTAGAGGCCCACAAATGTGTGGACGTAATATCTTCCACAGAAAAATTCTTCAGGAAACGCAAAGAGGCTGCCCATTTGCGTAAATCGTGGGCCCTACCCACAACGCCGGGATTACTCTCTTTAATGACCTCAACCAAAAGAGAAGCCATTCTACGTTTCAGCAAGCGCTTACCCGTACTTGCCACCCATAAAGCACCTTGGGGGTTTAGAGGAGCTACTCTCAAATATTTGGTTAGAGCCTGCACTGGACATAAATTATGGTGCACCTTTCCCCTTTTCAACGCCGGCACAGTGAACTCAGAAAACACGTGTGCACTGTGCTCATTCTTGGCTACAAACCCTGGGGAAGGTGCAATGTGAATAAATTCATAAAGCCTACCAAACCTGAGGCAATTAGGTGTGTTGCTCATCGCCGCCAGCTCTGACACTCTGTTCCCTGTGGCCAAAGCCAAAAGGAATACTGCCTTTTTTAAGAGTAATGTAAAATCTGCAGTATTTTGGTACAGACGGGAGTGAAGTAATGACAATGCTTTGTCCAGAGACCAAGTAGGCATGAGCTGACGGGGAGGTGGGCGGAGTTTAAAACATGCCCTCATAAAACCTGTTTCCTCCGCAACTGGTATGGAGAGACCGGTAAGGTCCCAAAATGGTATTCTAATCGCTGTTAAGTGATTTTTTAACGTTACCACAGATAAACGTTTCTGCTCAAACAGATAATTTAAATAATTAAAAACTAACGCCACCGAGGGCACAGTTTGTTCTGTTCTAAGGATCCAAGAAGTAAAGGCTTGCCAATGTGATTGATACTGTCGTTTTGTAGACTGAGTATATTGATTCAATAATTTATTGGTCACATCTCTACCATATGGTGCTAGCCACTTGGCCTCCTGAATGTCCATAATGTAAAAGTCAGCGAGGTCGCTAGGTTGCCAATCGTGTCTAAGTGGAAAAACCCGACCGGGAGCGACACCGGGTGCGGGCACCACGTCTTCAATTGCTGGTACCACAACTGCGCCGGCCACAGGGGCGCGATTAGCAAGACTAAGCCCTGATAATTTCGTAGTTTGTTTACTACGTGGCACATTAGTGACGCGTCTGGCGGCGGAAACAGATAGATGGAGCTCCACCTGTTCCAGTCTGTCACCAGGGCGTCTGGCCCCCCTGCCGGCGTTATCGTCCGGCGGGTGAGGTACAATGGGAGTTTGTGAGTCTCCTCGGACGCAAACAGATCCACTTGTGGATGGTAACGCTCCGCAATCATTTGGTTGAAAATGGTTTGCTTGAGCTCCCATTCTACTGTCGTGCTCTGTCTCCGAGACAGAGCGTCTGCCCAGACGTTTGCTACGCCTGGGAGATAAGATGCGTGAAGATGAATGTCCAGCCTGTTGGCTAGAATAAAAATCTCTTCCGACACGTTTAGCAACTTCCGAGATCTCGTTGACCCTTGTTTCTGAATACAGTGAACCGCATTCAGATTGTCCATTCTGAAGGCCACCGACTTGCCCCGTAAAGCAGAGCCGTGAGCCTGAAGGAAATAAAAGGGGACTAGTAATTCTTTGACATTGATGTGGGAGATTTCTAAATGGGACCAAAGCCCTTGACCCTGGTGCCCTTGGTTTGACTGAAAACCCCAACCTATCGTACCTGACGCATCCGTGTCTACCCCTACCGTCGGCGGAGGAGAGGTCCATGACATTACTGAGTGCAACATTTCCCTCTTCGCCCAGACCGCTAGTAAGTTGTGGATTAATTTTGGTATGGGCCATAATTTTTCCGCCGGCAATAGTGGAAAATATTTGTTGCCCTCCAATATTAAACGATTTACTTTCAACCGGCCCAACATTACAGTTAGTTGAATCCAGTTGAGAGAGCCGACCAGAGACTCCCAGATTCTTCGAGTCGTAGTCAGACTGTGAAGAAACAGGAACAGTTTCCTGCGAAATCTGTTTCGATTGTCCACACTCTGACTCAGAGTGAGAGCAGCTGTGTCCCAAACCAGCCCTATCCACTGAACTACTCGTGAGGGAACAAGGTTTGACTTTACCAGATTTACCTTGAACCCTAGAGTTTTGACATGTTTTAATGTTATGTTGACATGATTTATGCATACTTGCTCTGTCTCTGCCACCACTAGCCAGTCGTCTAGGTACCACAAAATCCTGATCCCTTGTTTTAACAATGGCATCAGTGCTTGCCGGACTAATTTCGTGAATAAGCGAGGTGCCAGGTTCAAACCGAATGGCATCCTCTGAAAAACATAAGTTTGATCCCTGATCCGTAAGGCCAGAAATCTTTGAAATCTTTTGTTTACCGAGACGTGCCAATAAGCGTCTGTCAGGTCTAAGGAACACATCCAACCTCCCGGCGGAAGTGTTAGCCTGATTTGGTGCACTGTTAACATCCTGAATGACTCGTTGTGAATGTGAAGGTTCAGATACGACAGGTCTACGACGGGTCTCATCTGAACACCGTCCCTTTTGGGAACCAAAAATAGCTTGGATGTGAAGACTGGGTAATCTTGAGTGACCGGGATGATGACATTCTTGGCAATAATTTCCTTGACCAGTGACTCCACCTCTAAAGAAACTAGATTCGCCGTTGTCGGCTGACGTAAGCGAGGTCGCCGGAGCCACTGCCAAGTGATGCCTTTGCGTGCCACCATCCTTGCCCAAGTGTTTAACGGCCATGCTTGGTGACACGTTCGGAACGAACCAGTTAGCAGACAAGGGTTCGCCGGCTGTACTACCCTCGGATCCACCCGCCTTGAGACCGGCCCCGGAAGTGAGAGAGACTTTAGTTTTTTGATGATGGTGGAGGTGGTGGTGGACGCTTCGCCGGCTGGCTGGCGTTGGCAGAAGACGGGCCCTGACCTGGTTTATTATAGCCTCGTCCTTTCTGACCTGTAAACTTACCCTGTTTATACTGTACCTGTACTGACCTTGAGGGGAGGAGGACTTAGGTGGATGAAAGGGCTTAGATCCCCCCGGCTGTGCTTTTGCGACAGGCTTGGGTTTGGGAAAAGAAAAGGCAGGTTTCTTAGAAGGGGCGGGACTATGTTTAAAGGCCTGAGCCATATTAAAACTGTTCTCCACACCTCAGGGGACATTAAAGAGGGAGTGAGCACTGGTGACATGACCACCTGATTCGCAATACGATCAGGAAGCTTTCGTACCAAGGACATCCTGAGATCTTGTCGTGCTCGCACCGCCTCAAGCAAGGCTGTGCGTATGTCACCCAATGACTGAATTGACGACTGAAGGAGTAGTCGCCGAGACAGTTCAACCGATCTTCTGGCATCCGCGTCTGCGATTGCCTGAGTGGACCGGAGCATCGATTTCGCCACCTGTTGCGTCACAATATACTGGGAGAAAAGTCTAAACGCTTTCCCCCGTAGCCTAAATTCTCGGTCTAGGTGAGTTGGGGTAGGGGTAGTGAAAGGGTCTTTGAGTTCACATAGATTGATTTTGGGGGCAGCTAAGAAAGCAAACAAAGCTGAAGGGACTCCGCCGGCAGAACACACTGGCATAGAGAACCAAGAATGACTATCCTGAGGGATTTGGTGGGAAGATTTTGAGGTGAAGGTGGTCACAAAGTTCTGAGCCTCCGTCTCCCATTCCACCCAAGGTCCCGGACCCAACTGCCCCACCTTCAAAACTGGATTAGCGGCTGAGTCTGTGACAGTCTGCAAATCTAGTTCTGGAGTGAGCGCTGACAGTGTCTATATGTCATTAAAACCATCATGCTTAGACCAGTCTGAAAACAGTTTCGAAGCTGAGGCAGGGGGCAGGGCAGGTTTAGCAGTATAAACAAAATAGTCCTGGTGATAATAGTTAGGAATGGCCTTAACATTAACATCTAGTACATTCCCCAAAGTATCCAAGGCCCGTAATTTTTTAGATTTATTGCCTTGGATTACCCACTCTCGTGGCACTGGAAGTTCCCCTGACAAGATAGGTTGAGCGACCTCTGGTTTATTGGGGATCAAGTGTACCCATGACTCGTCTGAACCGTACAGTAAGGGCATAGCTACCTTTCTTATTGGTGCTTTATCTAAAGGGGGGGGATTGACATCCGTTATAACCCTTACATTAGAAGTAGTCAGTGCCGCCGAAGCAGGCCTAGTGACCACCGATGGTGATATAGAGGGAGGGTGAGGGATCTGAGTCAAAGCAATAGAAGTCTGGACTCGCTTGGTGTAGTGACTAGCGTCTCGGACTTCCACCCAGAAGGCCCGGGTTCGCGCCCACGCTCGGTGCATTAAAGATATTTCACAAGCACTGAGTCGTTACCATCCCTCATGAGCAAAGGGATGGGGTAGTAGTACAGGACCCCAATGGAAATACGCCTAATCGGCCTTATTGAGCTATCCTTAGCTAGCTTAGCATGCGCTAGCTTTAAGAACTATTATTATTATTATTATTATTATTATTAAAGTCATCAGAGGCCGGACATTAGAACTTGTCATGGGAGCTCCCAGGTCCACTGTAGGAATCTCCGGCTGTTGGCCAAAAATTTAGTTAGAGCATTAACCAGCAACCCATCTATTTCCTCTGCCGTGACAAATTTATTCAATGATGAACTCAAAGGTGAATCATTACGATCCTGTGCGGCGTCAAAAACTGAACCCGACTCTTGCACTTCCATGTCTAAGATAATAGATACCTCGTCTTTGTCATCCGGCTCCCCATGAGAGGATTCCGCCGAAGCTGGAGTCCCATCTTGTTGCCAAGACAAGTCAGGAATAGATGATGGGATCGCCGCGTCCCTGTGGACATCAGCCACTGTTTGTATAGTTTGAGCCAGAAGTGGGGGTTCAGTCCCCGGTCGAGAATACCGCCAAACACCCAGGCCTTGGCCTGCACTCCCTTGGGAGCCCGAAATACCCTCAATTATGGAGCTCCCACTTGACTCTGCTATTGGACGATCACTGTCCACTGAACTCTCCAAATCTAGGGTTAGAATACTAAGTGGTAAACTGTCTTTTGGTACTGGCACTAAACTATCCCCATGAAATTGAAAACTAGCTCTGTCGGGGGTAGAGGTATGACGAGAGGCACTAGACTCCGGTGAACGCCGGGAGGCCTTCCGATCATGTGAGTCCTTTCGAGAAGATTTGTGGCTACGGTGCGACCGCGAACTGCTTTTGGATTTAGAAGATTTCTCGCTAACACCACTTGTTGACCCCTCTGTCTTACTCTTCTTACTCGTTGGTGAAGAAGAGAGGCTCGGCGGCTGCTGACTAAGAGGGGACCTGGACCTAGATCTCGCCCGTGACGAGGAGGCTGCCACCGGGGGCGTGGGTTCTCGCTGTCGCTTAGATGTGCCTGGGGCTGGAGAAAGTATAGAACCCTGTCCAGTCCCTGCCGGCGTACGAACAGTTACTCTAGAGGGACGTTTAATGGGAGGGTGCTCAAGTAGTAACTTATCCCAAAGCGGGACGTTATCGCATTGAAGTGACTTATGAGCCACAATAGTAGTATAAGCGGTCATCTGCTGCCTGTAAGGCGACCGCTGCGGTTTTATCATTGTCTTGTAAAACTTTAACACTGAGTTGAGAGCAAAAGGTACAGTTTCGCATCACCCACAGACCCCTTGAGCGGTCGAGACATTTAACACATTTTATACAAAGGGTGTGCGCAAAAATAGGGATACCTGAACAGGAGGGCGTAATGCATAAAGCAAAAACCGGGGCAAAGGTAGCCATGACAGAGACTGGTGGGAAACTTACTCCAGGTTCTGTATAGACCCGCCGGGACCCAGCTCTGGAAAAAAATAAAATTTCCAGGAATTAATGCTCATAAGGTTAACCCAACATGTTCGCACACAAGTGTTAAATAACCCGCCGGGTAACGAGACGCAATACACAACGACTACAGCTCGCTACGCGGTGGGGTTCCTAAGTAAAAGAATTCAGAATATCTTAACTTGTCCAAAAGATTTATGAATACCCTCTGACATAATATAAAGACCAGCATGGCGTTTATAACTGATTTAGTCTTTCCGGTGGTGTTTGTTTCAAGATTCAATTTTGGAGAAAAAATAAATAAAAAGACGCCGGCCCCCGAATTATCTCGTAGATTAAAAACTGGGAAGCCAGACAAATATACGAGATCTAACTTCTCCCGAAGTGTCTTTTTAGATCGCCGTATGCTGAAGGCGGCGATACAAAACATATCCCTCAATTGTCTGGTTAACTAACTGAATTGTAAATTCGTTATTCCCACCCTTCCAGGGAGCACCCGCCGGGTGTGAATATTAGTTATTTTTTTAAACGTTAACCCCAATTGCGCCGTATGCTGAAGGCGGCGATACAAAACGTATCCCTCAATTGTCTGGTTAACTAACTGAATTTTGTAAATTCGTTATTCCCACCCTTCCAGGGAGCACCCGCCGGGTGTGAAAAAAAAAAACGTTAACCCCAATTGTGCCTTAATTTGCCGTGTGTTGAAGAAGGCGATACACAATGCATCCCTCAATTGTCTGGTCAACTAAACTGAATTTTGCAAATTCGGTCATCCCACCCTACCAGGTTGCACCCGCCGGGTGATTTAAAGTTTAAAAGTTAATCCCATTTGTTCCTATCCCCACTTCTTTGTAAAAGATCGCCGGGGAGGAAAAACAACAACAGCTTAGTTTTTTATTGGCTTTGCAAAACCGAAAAAAATACAAATAACACGTGTCCGAATGAACACTGTGAAATGGGTACAGCCATCCCGCCGGGATTCATAAGGAGCCTGATACAGGCACCACAGAGACGCAGTCCTGGGGAGCCACAGACACCCACTCGCCGGGGAAACAAGCCTGTTAGTTAAACCACGCGTGGCTAAAACTCGGCAACCAGGCGGGTTTTTTCATGGTGTAACCGAGAAAAACCCGCCGGAAATAACCCACCCCGTCCAGATACCATCTGAACGCAACACAGGACCGAGGCGTAGCCAAAACACAACTAACGCCGGGCCCAACATAGTCCGAGGAATTAGCCAATACACAACTAAACCAGGACACATAAATAGTCCGTGGAATTAGCCAATACACAACTAAACCAGGACACACATGACACAGTAGTACATATTTAGAAAATAAATCAATAACACTTGTACATGTGGTAAAGCTACGAGAGGCTGGCTAGGCCTAGGCAGACGGAAAAGTAACAAGTCGGAATATAAACAAAAAGCACTGAATTATATCATAACAGGAACCACCGCCAACACACCACTGTAGCAAACACTTCCGACAAAGGGAAGAACTGACTCGGGACCCAGAAAAAACTTCACTAAGTGAAGAAAAATACGCTGGGAACGTCAGCAAAAATAAGCTACCTCATCAGAAAGATAAAAGGAAGCAATAATAACGCGTAATGAAAGCCGCCTGCATCACAAAGCTAGCTAACAGTGAAAAAGTTCACAAGTCCACAACAGGACCACGAGGGTACATCCGAAATAGATGCCCCAAACACACGACCCAAAATACACTGCACTGCGGGCAACTAGCCCAGGACACTCCTGCTATGCATATCCTAACCTTACTCGATACATCCCGGAGTAAACAAATGAGAAAAAACTCACTAGGGACGCAACAAATGCGGAACCAGCGGAGCGTGGGGAGACACGTCCGGGCAGGCTGAGCGCAGAGCAGAGAAGGAAGAATGACGCCTGAGTCAGCGTCTGGTCAAAGATCCACACAAGTACATCCACGATATTATGGAAAGCTTATTGAATAGTTATTCTTATTTCTATCTATCTATCTATTGCCTGACGCCGTGATCCCCGAAGGGGTGGCCACGAACGAACCGCCCCCATGCACCTCTGTCCCCAGTCAGTCGACGCCCCTCCCCCCAACCAGCACCGCCTTCGTTCATGTACTTCCTCACTCCATCCTTCCACCTCATATTCGGTCTACCTCTCCCCCTCTGTCCCTCCACCTCGCTCTCGTACACCCTCTTAGTCATTCTCTCGCTTTCCATACGTTCCATATGGCCGAACCATCTCAAGTTGTTCCTTTTCACACTTTCCAGCACATCTACCTCCACACCACACCTCCTTCTTACTTCCTCATTAGTCTGTCTATCCCTCCATGTAACTCCGCACGCACTCCTTAAGTAATTCATTTCCACTGCTCTCACTCTTGGTCTGAGTCTCTCAACCAACGTCCATGCTTCGCTTCCGTAAGTCAGTGTCGGGATTACCACACTGTCATGCAAGGACTTCTTCACTTCCATACTGACCACCCTATTTCTTGTTACTGCTTTTAGCGTTCCTACAACCCTCTTCCCCTGTTGTACCCTCTCCCGCACCTCTTCATCCATAGTCCCATCTTTACTCAACACACTGCCCAGATACTTAAAAGAGTTGACGATCTCCATAGCCTGACCGTTCAGCTTCACCTCACACTCTGTGACTTCACCCCTTTCGAAGACCATAACCTTGCTCTTCCCCGTATTTACCTTCAAATTCCGTTTTTCGCACACTGTTCCAAACTCATTTACCAGACCCTGCAACTCCCATTCATTATCACTCATCAGAACTGTATCATCCGCAAACAGCAGTATAGGTAGCTTCCACTCAATTCCCTCCCTTTTCAGCGATACACCAACATTCACTGCTCTTGATAGTATTTCTTTCATGACTCCATCCATATATACAGTAAACAACCACGGGGACATCACACACCCCTGTTTCAAACCAACATTCAGGTCAAAGAACTCGCTCTGCTCACTCTCCACACGTACTGCCGCCTTTGCACCCTCATACATGCTCTTCACTGCTTTCAGCAACTTGCCCTCTACTCCGTATATTCTAAGTACTTTCCACAAACCTTCTCTATCCACTCTGTCATAGGCCTTCTCCAAGTCCATAAAGGCAACATACACCTTTTGTTTCTTCTCCACAACACAATTCAGGGTAAAAATCTGATCTACACATCCTCTTCCCTTCCTAAAACCTCCCTGCTCGTCGCCTATCCATTTCTCCGTTCTCACTCTCACTCTCTCAATCACTACCCTACTGTATACCTTCCCTACTACGCTTAGAAGACATATTCCTCGGTGGTTACCACACACTCCTCTTTCCCCTTTGCCCTTATATAGGGGGACTATTATGCCAGTCTTCCAGTCATCGGGTGCACTCTCCTTCTCCCATGCTAGTTTGCACATTTTCCATACCCATTCTATCACTATCTCACCACCATACCTCAACATTTCCCCACACACTCCATCTGTTCCTGGTGCTTTCCCCAACTTCACTCTTTTCATGGCTTCCCACACTTCTGACCTCCTGATCCCCACCTCCTCCTCCACTACTTCTCTTCTTCTCCCTCCCATACCATATCCAGCTATGTTTGCTGGCTCTTCATTCCTTTCATTTAGCAACTCACTGAAGTACTCCCTCCATCTTTCGACTCTCTCTTGCTTCTCGGCTAGCATTCTCCCATTCTTATCTTTCACACCCTTACTGTTTCCCTTGCTACCTTCCCTAACTTTCTTGACTTCTTTCCAGAACAGTTTCTTACTCTCCCTCCATTTTACACTCAGATTCCTTCCAAATTCCTCATCTACTCTTCTCTTACTTTCCTTCACTACTCTCTTCACCACCCTCTTACTCTCCACGTACCTCGCTCGTTTCTGTCTCTCGGAATCTTCATTCCCTCTACTACCCAACCACACTCTATATGCTTTCTTCTTTTCTTCCACAGCTATTCTTACCTCTTCTGTCCACCATGCTGTACCTTTCACTCCCCTCCCTCTTCTCCTCACTCCACACACCTCCTCACATGCTGCATGTTTTTATTTTTTACGAAGTTTTTTCGTAGTGAGAACCCAATTCATAATGACTGAAGCCATGAGTGAGGTCGCGTGCACTCATGATGAAGGCTCCTCAAATTTTAAATGCTCTGCGCGGTAGATTTAAACTACGGCGGATGAGTGTTTGAAGAGGGTGCCTTATGTAATAGGCATGTTCGTCAATGATGGAGGGGCCACTAATAAATATACAGTTGACCCCCGACTTGCGAACGTCCATTCAGCGAAATTTTGGTTGTACAGTGGTCCCTCGCATTTGGCGAGTTTCAGCTTGGCGAAACACAGTATTGGCGATAGGTTAGATATGGTACCAGAATCCGAATTTGGCGCTTCAAATTCACTTTTGGCGCCAAGAATCTGAGTGACTGAAATCGCCGACAGGCCTATACAATAATTTACTTATCATTACTTATTATATCTTATAAACATAATAGTAGGTAGCCAACTTACCATAATGCTAAATTATATTTCATAATAAATTTATATAAACCGAGTAATCTTGGCCAAACCGATACGCATGCGGTTTTGTTTACTACCGGTTTACTAAAGTGCCACCATTATTGATTTTCTTCGAGCCGACTCGAGCGGGAGGGTTACCAATTGAAGTTAAATCAGATAGCATATATTGTTAGATGTAAGACATGATAAATACCACTAGAAATATGAATTTGCAAAATCCATATCACTTCAAAATTGTTCTGAAATTTCAAAACAAAAGTTTAAAATGTAAATCATTGCTGCTAGATCGAAAGGTCTCTAGATCTAGCGGAAGTCGCTATACGTATTGGCAGTAGGCTACTGTTAGATGTAAGACATGATAAATACCACTAGAAATATGAATTGGCAAAATCCATATAATAACACTTCAAAATTGTTCTGAAATTTCAAAACAAAAGTTTAAATACAACCCGCTAGTGTAAATCATTGCTGCTAGATCGAAGTAAAGGTTGCTAGATCTAGCGGAAGTCGCTATACCTATTGGCAGTACTGCAAACGGCCGAATCCCGATGGCGTCATTGTTGTTGATGTTAAGGTAGAGGAATTAACAGAATATTTGTCTTGTCCAATAATACTGTAGCTATATCATAGTCCCACAGGACTTACTTGGATATATTTATGACCCCTGGTATGAAGGTATGTTGCCAATATAATAATAGAGACAAATAAATAGTTAAAGGACTAATAACCTAATAATAATGACATAAATAATTAACTCTGTGTAGGCCTATCCAGATACTTTCTATGACCAAACTGGCCATGGCCCATATAGTTCGGTTATGGGAGTGATCACTGTATAATGTCTTTGCTTTTAAGCAGTTAAAGTACGAAAATGGAGGTCAAAAGGGTGAACTTGGGCCTCGTCAAAGACTAATGGATAATTTTCCCATTTAAAGTACTATTCGCATTTGTCGAAATTCACTTTTGGCGCTGGTTTGGCTAGACTAATTAAATCGCCAAATGAGAGGGACCACTGTACGAAGATCACAAATTACTACCATTTGCTCACTTAACATACCATAGATCACTTTAACGAACTTTATACTGAAGGCTAGCCTAGCCCCAAACCTTCTTAACACTCAAACAACTCAACTTCTAGTGAGGACACTCCTTAAAAGTTGTTATTATTTCAAAACTAGGATAGATTCCACATGTTGCTTACAAAGTCGTTTCATGCACTCAAGAAGTAATATTCGTACACAGTGGATTTCTCCATTTTACCATGAACACATTTAATTGAATAACACATAAGAACTATCTATCTATCTATCTATATGCTCAGGCCCAATCCCCATTTTGGGGGTAGCCGACTCAAGACAGAGCAAGAACAGGAAAAACAACATAAAACAAAAAATAAACACAGATAAAAAACACAAACTCTCACACATCCAGGTCACCCAGGAGAAGACCCAGAGACCAGGGTTACCAAGGTCGCTCCAGCACTCCCCCGGCCCCTGACCACCCGGAGAGGTTCCGATCTCGGCAGGCAGACGTGCAGCGGAGCCAAAGCCACAAGCCCTCCCACCACACTTCCAGGCACACCCTTCATATTAATCGTCTCCCCGGGCCAGGCGCCTGATGGACTATTATCTAGTCCAACTTGCGCCCGACCCCTTACTCCAAATGACCACGTGTTCACTCAACTATTCACAAGCATTCTCCATTCACTCCTGTCCACCACCACTTCCCCTGCCTGATCTATAGTCATTCCTCTATCATCCAAAGCCTTTCTTACACAGTCTCTCCATCTCAATGGAGGTCTTCCTGCCCTTCTATCTCCCCTTGTATTTACCTAATTGTATTTTACCTAATTGTAGTTTACAGGAGTTGAGCTAAGCTCGTGTTGTCCCGTCTCTCAGTCTACTTTTTATCCAATTTTTTCTTGAAAATATGGATGTTCCTTGCCCCTACCACCTCCTCCTCCAGCCCATTCCATTTGTCAATACATCTATAAGGGAAGCTAAACTTCCTGATATCGTTCTTGCAGGTAGGTCTTTTTACTTTGTAGCTGTGGCCTCTAGTTATTCCTGTATCCATAATTAATATATCCTCCCTATCCAGCCTCTCCAGCCCCCGGGTACATTTGTACATCCTTTTCATGTCTCCCCTCTCTCTCCTCTCTTTTAGACTCGGTAGATTTAATTTGTCTAGCCTCCCTTCATATGGCAGTTCTCTGAGACTTGGAACCAATCTAGTGACTGCTCTCTGGATTCTTTCTAACTTGTGAATATGCTTCTTTAGATGCGGGGACCACACCACTGCTGCATACTCCAATCTTGGTCTAATCATACTCTTCATAATTTTCGCTACCATGGTCTCATCCAAATAGTTCAGAGCAACTTTCATATTCCCGGCCATTGCATACATTCCGCTAAAGAGCTTGTTAATATGTTTCTCTGGCGACAAATTATCTTGTATAATCAACCCTAAATCTTTTTCTTTTTCGGCCTTGCTAATTTTATTATCTCCCATCCTGTACTCCCAATTTGGTCTATTCACACTTCTTCCCATATTTAACACATGACATTTACTCATATTAAATTTCATTTTCCACTTGGTGCTCCATTCGTATATTTTATCTAAATCCCCTTGCAGCTCCTCACAACTACTTTTATTTGTTATTTGTCTCATAATTTTTACGTCATCTGCAAACATTGACATGTAAGAGTTTATGCCTATCGGCAGGTCATTCACGTACATAAGGAACATGAGAGGTGCCAACACAGATCCCTGCGGCACACCACTCTCAACTTTCCGCCACGATGAGTAAGTTCCTCTAATGTTGGTCCTCATTTCCCTATCTGTTAAATAGCTCTCCATCCATTTCAGCAAACTCCCCCTGACACATCCTAGCGTCTCAAGCTTAGATAACAATCTCTTATGTGGTACCTTATCGAATGCTTTGGAAAGGTCTAAGTAGACGCAGTCCACCCATCCGCCTCTTTCTTGGAGTACATCTATCACCCTACTGTAATAACATAGCAAACTGGTAACACAAGATGTCCCTTCTCTGAATCCAAATTGCTTTGGGGTTATTATTTTCTTTCTCTCCAACATTTTCATCCATCTCTTCCTAATTAGCTTTTCACAAATCTTGCATACAATACTAGTAAGTGAAACTGGTCTATAGTTTAGAGGGTCCTCAGGGTTTCCATTCTTGTATATCGGAATGATATTAGCTCTTTTCCATTCAACAGGAACCTGTCCTTTATCTAAGGAAGCTTGAATTATGTCCCTCACTGGCTCCACTAATTGCTCTGCACACTCCTTTAAAACCCAGGCAGACACTTCATCCGGTCCCATAGCTTTCCTTACTTCAAGTCCTCTCATCGCAGATAACAGCTCATCTCTAGTTATTTCAATCTTACTAAGACCACTCTCCAGTACTCCCGCCTGTGGTTCGTCAAAACCTTCCTCTCTAGTAAAAACTGACCCCAATTTGTTATTCATTACCTCACACATGTCCGATACATTTTCATACGTCCTAGCATCAACTCTTAATTTAGTAATTTGTTTCTTTACCTTCAACTTACTGTTTATATATTTATAAAATAATCTAGGGTCACTTTCACATTTATTTACTGTTCTTCTCATAGTTCATTTTAACTTGCCTAATTATGTTAACATATCTATTCCTCTCACTCACCTGACTCACATATTCTCTTTGTAAGCCTTTCATCTCCCATTCGTTCAACATGACCATACCAGCTCAGCACCCTTCTGTCCACTCTGGCTGACAAATGTTCTTGCTGCCCCACTCTCCTACGTATCTCTTCATTCCTCAATCTGTCTCTACGAGTAACTCCACACATACTCCTCTAGCAGCTCATCTCCATCACATCCAGCCCTCTTTTCTCCTTTTTCTTCAGAGCCCATGTCTCAGCCCCATACATCACTGTTGGCACAACAATTCCTTGATACAGTGCACTTTTTACTTTCACTCCGAGATTTCTCGTCTTCCACATACTGCTGATTTAAATGCTATTCTTGAATCTTTTTCCATAAGTTTATGTATATGCTATAGCAGCATTTATTTATGGTTGCGAAAAATACTTCAATTGGTTAGCCGCCTAACCTTGTGTCATTTCGCTACCAATTTTTCGCCCGCTCTCACTATCCACAGTGGCTTCCTGGTGCATTACTTTTTCCTAGATCTACCCATTTCATTGCTAATCTGATTTTGTTTTCATAAGTTTGTCATTTATATGCGTATGTCATCATCAACTCGTTACTTCGAAAGACTAATATTAGTTAGCCTAGCCTAGGCCTATCGTAACTGTTGTTTCGTTTACAAGTCAGTTCTGTGATTTGTAGTTTTTTTATTCGTGATCTGCAAATTTAATGGTCAATCTAGAACTCTTATCATAGCTTAACCCTTTCGCTGCGGGTGACGTTCTGGAATGTCCTGGCAATTTACAGCAATTTCCAGACTTTAAAAGCCTGTAAAAACCGTAGAAATCGAGTGTCAGTGGGCGGGAGCGTGAGGGGCCCACCTCCGACCCTCAGAGCAGCCAGAGGCTCACTGAGGTAGACTGTGTCTCGCGCGGGTCTCTCACTGCCTCTCACAACAGTGTTGCCGAACGAGCGAGTGCTAACAAATAGCGGGTTTCCCGCGTTTCTATGGCACCGCTGCGGGTGAACCAGGCCACCTACGAGGCCCGTTTTGGTCTAATTTTGAAGCTATTTTCGCCTAGTTTTCGGCAGAATACAGTTCATTTAATGCAAATGCTTGATTTATCATTCAGGAGTGCCTGAATATGCCCTAAATAGCCCAAAACACCCCGCAGAGAAAGGGTTAAGATTGTATTCATTAAAGCAACCTTGGAACACACCGAAAATACCGTTTATTATTATTATTATTATATGAGATGCCGAAGTCTCCAACCAGGGTGCAGAAACACCATCAAGATCAATCCACACAAAACACCCGGAGGCACTGGAGAGAGACTACGGAAACTTAGGAAAAAATAAAAACATATACTGTATTTTTTTTTATTTTATTTTTTCTATGTGATTGAGGGAGGCAAAAGGCATAACTGCCTATAGCGAGTGCCTCCCCCATAGTTGAAAGAGTGACAGGGCCAAAATCAAGGGACGTTCGAGCCAAAATGCCTGGACACACAGAGTTTGAAGCAATTTAAGTCATAGGAAGAGGGAAAGACTGATTCTGGGAGAGAGTTCCAGAGCTCAGCTGTAGAGTAGAAGAAAGTTTGAGAGTAACGTTTCACTCTTGGGTTGGAGAGTTGCACAGAGTAGGGGTGGGATTGAGTTGCAAGACGGGTACCACGTGCCCTACGTAAAGGAGGTGGTATGCACTGGGATAGCTCTGAGGAACACTGATTATTATAGTAGCGATAGAATAGCGAGAGAGATGCGACATTGCGGCGGAGAGAGAGAGATTGCAGAGAGTTGGTGAGTGGACGGGAGTTAATGATACGAAAGGCCTTCCTTTCAACTTTGTCTAGGAGAGCGGTGTGAGAGGAACCTCCCCACACATGTGAACAATACTCAATACAAGGGCGCACTATGCCCCTGTACAGAGCAAGAAGCTGTGCAGGGGAAAAGAACCCCCTAAGGCGGTTGAGCACACCCAGCTTCTGGGAGGCTGCCTTAGCAAGACTGGTAATATGGTCCTTCCAAATGAGAGCAGAAGAAAAAGAGACACCAAGAATATTGAGAGAAGATGAAGGGTTGATTTTTGTATTGTTGAAGAATAAGGGATAGTCCGCTGGGAGATCCTGACGGGTAGATAGATGGAGAAATTGGGTTTTGGAAGCATTAAAGTTAACAAGGTTTTCTCTGCCCCAATTGGAAATAGTATTTAGATCAGAATTTAAGAGTTCTATGGCTTCATTACGTTTGTCGTTGAGGGATTGCTGGCTGGGGCGTTCTGAAAAACTAATGGAGTAGTGCAAGGTTGAGTCGTCTGCGTATGAATGGATGGGAATTAAGGTACAGTTAAGGAGATCATTTATAAAAATTAGAAAGAGAATAGGAGATAGGACAGAGCCCTAAGGAACACCGGAGTTTATAGGGTGAGGAAGTGAACAATGGCCGTCCACAACCGCAGCTATGGAACGGCCGGAAAGGAAATTAGAGACAAAGGCACAGATGGAGGGATAGAAACCGAAGGAGGGTAGTTTAGAAATTAAAGATTTATGCCAGACTCTATCGAAGGCTTTCGATATGTCTAGTGCAATAGAAAAAGTCTCACCGAAGTCCCGAAAGGAGGATGACCAAGAGTTAGTAAGATATGAAAGAAGATCACCAGTAGAGCGACCCTTAAGGAAGCCATACTGGCGATCTGAGAGCAGATTATGAGAAGAGAAATGCTTAAGAAATTTGGAAGCAAGAATAGTTTCAAAAACTTTAGAAAGACAAGAGATAAGAGCAATTGGACGATAGTTGGAGGGTTGAGAGCGGTCACCCTTCTTTGGGACAGGTTGAATGTGAGCAAACTTCCAGCATGAAGGGAAGACGTTAGAGGATAGACAGAGACGAAAGAGTTTGCCTAGGCAGGGAGTCAGCACGGAAGCACAGTTTTTGAGAACAACAGGAGGAACACCGTCCGGACCGTACGCCTTATTAGTGTTAAGCCCAGAGAGGGTAGAACGTACATCTTTAGAAGAGATTAGGATATTAGGCATAAGTAAGAGAGGAGGGCGGAGAGGGAGGAATAGCACCGGAATCATCCAAGGTGGAGTTTCTAGCAAAAGTTTGAGCGAAGAGTTTAGCTTTGTCAGAGGAAGAAGTGATGGTTGTGCCATCAGAGTGGGAAAGGGGAGGGAAAGACGAGGAAGAGAAATTGTTGGAGAGGTTTTTGGCTAGATGCCAGAAAGCTTGGGAAGAGCTAGAGTTGGATAGTTCAGTGCATTTATTATTGATGAAAGAGTGTTTGGCAAGTCGAAGAACAGATTTGGCTTGATTCCGGGCAGAAACATATGAAGAATGAGAGTCTTGAGTTTTAAGGCGTCGGTACCGTTTGAATGCTTCCTCCTTATTGCGGACAGCAGTAGAACAGGCGTGAGTAAACCAAGATTTTTTAGCATTAGTCTGAGAGAAAGAGAATGGAATGTATGCTTCCATGCCCGATAGGATTACCTCGGTAATGCGTTCAGCACTCTCCGAGGGTCCTCGGCCATGGAAGCAGAAATCATTCCATGGGAAATCAAAGAAGTACTGCCGAAGAGCCTCCCAGTCGGCAGCGCCAAAGTGCCACAAGCGCCGCCGGCTAGGAGGATCGGGTGGCTGTACTGGAGAGATAGGACAGGTGACAGAGATAAGTTTATGGTCGGAGGAGCCCAAAGGAGAGAAAAGATCGACAGTATAAGAAGAAGGGTTAGAAGTTAGAAACAGGTCAAGAATGTTGGGCCGATCTCCGATGCGATCCGGGATACGGGTGGGTTGCTGAACTAACTGCTCTAGGTCATTTAGGATAGAAAAGACGTAGGCTTGTTCACCAGGTGGATCAGTAGTGTGAGAGGAGAGCCAATGGCGGTGGTGAACGTTGAAATCTCCTAAGATGGAGATTTCTGAGAAAGGAGAAATGGATAGAATGTGTTCCACTGTAGAGTTTAGATAGTCAAAGAATTTGGGAAAGTTGGTAGAGTTAGGGGAAAGATAGACAGCACAGAAATATTTAGTAAGAGAATGACAGGAAAGTTTGAGCCATAAAGTTGAGAATTCAGAGGAGTCGAAATCGGGAACACGAGAGCAAGTGAGTTTGTTGTGCACATATGCACAACATCCGCCTTTGGCTTTGAAACTAGGATAGAGCAAGTAGGAGTACTGTACTGTACATATACACATATTAAACACAGATAACATATTATGCAGTGGAGGATATCAAGTATAAATATAATGCAATAAAATAGAATAAAATAAGTTTAAAAATTAGAATTAATGCTGCAAAAAAGCATTAACTCTAGACTTAAAAATGGAGATATGAGCTGAATTGACTAGCTCATTTGGCAACTTATTCCACAAGTCAACCATGGCCGGCACAAAACACCGTGAAAACTGTGTAGTAGAAAAATTAACACGGCTCATGGCAAGATCATTAAGATTGCTTGTGAATCTAGTTGCACGAGCCCGGACATAGGGCCCAGGCAGAACCCCATGTAAGGAATGCTGAGGGTTGTTAAAAACTTTAAATAAAAGACTAAGGGCACCAACTTTACGTCGATGACACAGATCAAGAGACAAATGAGGTAGAATAAAACTGATGGAATTTAGCAACCTGTCAAGCAACTTGAGATGGCAGTCAGCTGCTGACAACCAGACAGGTGAGCAGTACTCGAAATGTGGCAAAATAAAAGCATAAAAAGACTTGATAGCTGTGGCGTCACAAGAAAATATTTTATAAACCTTGCGAAGCAGACCAATTTTTTGGGAAATGGAAGAGAAGAAAGAACGAATATGCTTTTCAAAAGTAAGTTTGGGATCAAGTGTAACTCCTAACAAACGCAGAGTATCCACATTCTCAATTTGCTCGCCAGAAACTTGTAGATAGTTTGTCTGCCTGTTTAGACAAAAATGGCCAGATAGTGAATGCCGACATCGGGAGCAGACGACAGCAAAGCTCAGGGTTACCAAATAAAAATAATCCGCTAGATCCATTCTCAAATGTCGCTAGAAGGCTGCTAGATAGTAAATTTGTGCCGAAAATCTTCCGAATAATGCAAGCCTCTAGACTATCAATCAAATGTGGCTTGAATCTACAGAATATCACCAGCATTTGTGTCACTAGATGTAAATATTTGCCGCTAAATAAAAATATAAACCTAGGTCTAGCGGAAAAGTAGCAAAATTGACAACACTCCTGCTGCTTCCCTTACGATCCCATGAATGACTCGGTTTGTTTGTTACCGGTACTTATGTGTTTTATTGGCCAGTTGTATGTTATGTTGCATATGTACAGTAAAAGTCCTTTAATCCGACGACCGATGATTCGAATCTCCCAATAGTCCGAATTTTTCAATTTGAGGCCAAATCCGAATTCACCCGGTGGTCCGAATTTCAAGAAGTCCCAAAGTCCCCTTTTTGAGGCATTAGTCCACTCAAATGACACATAATGGAGCACACACATATCATATGTTCATGAATTCACTTTAAAAGTTTACCATTGTCATTGTAGCCTATTACCTACTTCAAAACATTCAGATTAATGGTCAAAGGAAGCTACTGATATAAACGTAAACACCACATCATCTGCTAGAGAGTTTGTTTTGCTCTTGAACGCATCCTTGGGACGCTCCGATGCGCTACTGGCTTGCACCGCATTTTCTGCAAGCGCATTCAGTCTTGAGCTTGAAAACGCACCTTTCTTGAGCTTGAAAACGCACCTTTGGACGTTCCGATACGCTACTATTTATAGTTCAGTGATTGGAGCATCCCAAGGGTGCTTTCAAGACAACAAGACAAGGGTGCTTTCAATACAATATAATATAACAGAGCACGTCACAAAAGGAAAATCACAAAAGGAAAATTACAAGAACCTCTCAGGGAAGTGCCGTTGTTAAGGCATTACTTCCCAAACCACATCTGATCTTCAAGAGCAAGACAAACTCGCTAGTAGACGGAAGAAGAAGAAGAAGACGATGCGGACATATGGTGTACGTTTATATCAGCAGATTCCTTTGACCATTAATCTGAATGTTTTGAAGTAGGTAATAGGCTACAATGACAATGGTAAACTTTTGAAGTGATTTCATGATCATATGATATGTGTGTGTGCACCATTGTGTCATTTGGGTGGCCTAATGCCTCAATGTTTTCGTCATACACAGGTTCATAGGGGTAAAGTCCGATAATCCGAAAAATCCACTAATCCGAACGAGGGCCGGTCCGCTGCCCTTCGGATTAACGGAAGTTTACTGTACTTATAACTATATCAGCAATATAACATAAAATACTCATATATTGATTCGGTTTGAGCAAAAAGGTGGGTAATATAGGTGGATAGGGGAAAAAAATTGGGGTCCTAGAACCAAACGAATTAATCCCATAAGGCTGTCGTTTCGCCCAACGTAATTTCGCTCTGCGCACGGTATTTTCGGAACGGAACCTGTTCGCTAACCAAGGGTCTACTGTACATCCAAATTGATCATACTTTCTGTCCATTAGAACTGTATATTTTTAATGAATATCTGTTATATATTGATGTTTCCGGCTCCAACTTCCTTATAGCCTGAAACTCGCAAGGGGTCAATTAATTTACATTAATAACGAGAATCAAATCCTGAATCAACGAACCTGGTGGTAATGAAGTGCTGCACAAGTTGCCTCCGCCTCCCCCTGGGCCTGGAGACAAGGTACCCCCAGTAGACTCAGCACCTCACCACACTGTCAACCAATACAGCAACTATATTAACCACTTCACTACGGGCACGCCATTAGTCTTTATATTCTATCTATCATGTCTGTGTCTATCTCGTTCTCTCTGTATGGTATGTATATGTATGTACTTACACTAGTTGTACTTACACACTTACACTAGTTGTATTTGCGGGAGTGAGCATGCTCGTTAATTCCCGCCTCCTAAGATATGTTTGTCATACCGTGCTTTGAAACTATGCACTGATGGTGCAGACACTACTTCGGCTGGCAATTTGTTCCACCCACTAATCGAGTTGGTAGGAAATCTTTTACTTTTCAGATCAGATTTACTGGATGTATGTATGTGTGTAGCAGTTACGTTGATGTCTTTTTGCTGCCTTGTTGTAGCACAGTGGGGGCTGGTGTGGTGCAGATTGGCCAGGTGCAGGTGCTTCAGGGGAACTTTGTTGAGTCTTGCTGAGAAACTGTTGTCAAGTTCTTTATTTTGAGATCGGACCAGAGTACCCGAGCCCACATCATAGATATAGATGGGTAGATATATCAGAGAGAGATTCTGGCTGTTTGTAATCAGAGAGGTGTAATACATCTCAATTAATTTGTTAACTATCATAAGTTCTTCCTGAACAGAGTCAAATTGTCTAATGATAGCCAGAATACAACAAAAGTAACTTCACCCATCTGAAAGGTTTAATAAATGCATTAAGGGGGGATGGTTCACTTTTTGCTCCATATTTTCATTTATTAATTATTTTTCTAGTTTCATCCCTAGACCTCCATCAAACTTAAAAAAAAGCATCCATTAGATCCTCCTTCTAGATTAATTAGTATATTTTTTGGTAGAAAAATTTCTGATTCTTCTAAAAATTACAGGCTCACTATCATTCGCCAGGAAAAATATTGACACCTAAATAGCACGAAAGGTCTTAACCCATTGGCTGCGGGAGACGTTCCCGAACGCCATGGCAATTTACAGCAATGGGCTGGTCTATCAGAGTGAGAGCTAAGTGATCTCTGCCATACCCATAGCTTACTCTGACTGTTCCTTTTACTTATATATTTTCTAGATCTCAATTGACGGCGTCTCTTCCGTGGATTGACCTCCCTACTGCCAATCTAGAGGTTGGCAGATTGGGAGCCAAAGCGTCACATTTTTCCTTTGCCCCTCAACTTTCCCTTCATAATTGCTGAGGGGCACAGGGCCTTAGGTGAGGATTTGGTTTTCCGGGCATTTCCACATCCTCCACAGCTCCCCGCCTTGTAGTGGCTTCGGTCACCTGGGCTTTATTAGTGGTAAGCGGGGAGGGTTTTGTGGGGGTGCTCGGTTGTGGCCTTGGCTGGCCTTGCTCGGGACCTTGGGGGTGCTCGGCCAGACAGCCTAGGGAACATCAACAACAACAGCAATTTACAGGCTTCTAAAGCCTCTAATGACCTGTAAATTCGAGTGCAAGGAAGCAGGACCGTGACAGGCAGTGGCGTAGCCAAGGGGGGGCATGGGGGGGCACGTGCCCCCCCCATGAGAAACCTGTGCCCTCCCAGGTGCCCCCCCCCCCCCCCCCCCACCAGACACCACAGCCCTACATGTATACCTAATTTGTGATTGTTAATTTGTATTCAATAGGAAGTTAGGAACTCCTGGATAGAATGCAGCACCACCTAAAACAATAATTAAAATTATTAAAGATTATAAGTACAGTATCTCCATTTAAAATTATCACTTCACCAACAGCAGTAACAGTGAACATTTATAAAGGAGTATAACATTATGATATTTACCACCTTAATCTTCGGTTGGAGGCTCGTTTTCATACCTGTTGGAGCTTTGATTACAGACTAATAACACACACAAAAAAGCCACTCCAACAGCTTCCTCTCTCTCCAACACCCCTTCTCCCCTCTCTACGCTCTTCAGGCTCAATTGGGGTTAACATCTTTTTCACACATTTTTCACACCCGGTGGGTGCTCCTGGGAGGAGGAAATAAGGAATTTACAATTCCATATACAGTAAACTTCCGTTAATCCGAAGGGCAGCGGACCGGCTCTCGTTCGGATTAGTGGATTTTTCGGATTATCGGACTTTACCCCTATGAACCTGTGTATGACGAAAACATTGAGACATTAGGCCACCCAAATGACACAATGGTGCACACACACATATCATATGTTCATGAAATCACTTCAAAAGTTTACCATTGTCATTGTAGCCTATTAACTACTTCAAAACATTCAGATTAATGGTCAAAGGAATCTGCTGATATAAACGTCTTCTTCTTCTTCCGTCTACTAGCGAGTTTGTCTTGCTCTTGAAGATCAGATGTGGTTCGGGAAGTAATGCCTTAACAACGGCACTTCCCTGAGAGGTTCTTGTAATTTTCCTTTTGTGATTTTCCTTTTGTGACGTGCTCTGTTATATTATATTGTATTGAAAGCACCCTTGTCTTGTTGTCTTGAAAGCACCCTTGGGATGCTCCGATCACTGAACTATAAATAGTAGCGTATCGGAACATCCAAAGGTGCGTTTTCAAGCTCAAGACTAATACGTCCAAAGGTGCGTTTTCAAGCTCAAGACTGAATGCGCTTGCAGAAAATGCGGTGCAAGCCAGTAGCGCATCGGAGCGTCCCAAGGATGCGTTCAAGAGCAAAACAAACTCTCTAGCAGACGATGTGGAAGAAGAAGAAGACGAAGGTGTTTACGATTATATCAGTAGCTTCCTTTGACCATTAATCTGAATGTTTTGAAGTAGATAATAGGCTACAATGACAATGGTAAACTTTTAAAGTGAATTCATGAACATATGATATGTGTGTGCTCCATTATGTGTCATTTGAGTGGCCTAATGCCTCAAAAAGGGGACTTTGGGACTTCTTGAAAGGTGCGTTTTCAAGCTCAAGACTGAATGCGCTTGCAGAAAATGCGGTGCAAGCCAGTAGCGCATCGGAGCGTCCCAAGGATGCGTTCAAGAGCAAAACAAACTCTCTAGCAGACGATGTGGAAGAAGAAGAAGACGAAGGTGTTTACGATTATATCAGTAGCTTCCTTTGACCATTAATCTGAATGTTTTGAAGTAGATAATAGGCTACAATGACAATGGTAAACTTTTAAAGTGAATTCATGAACATATGATATGTGTGTGCTCCATTATGTGTCATTTGAGTGGCCTAATGCCTCAAAAAGGGGACTTTGGGACTTCTTGAAATTCGGACCATCGGGTGAATTCGGATTTGGCCTCAAATTGAAAAATTCGGACTATTGGGAGATTCGAATCATCGGTCGTCGGATTAACGGACTTTTACTGTAGTTAACCAGTTAATTGAGAGATACGTTAATGTATCGCCGCCTTCAAACTTACGGCGATCCTTTGTGACAATTCGTTAGAAATCAGATCTCGTATCAGCCTGCCCTGTGTTATTCTGCTAAATAATTCAGGTGCCGGCGTCTTTGTGGGGGGTTGTTTTCCAAAATTGAATCTTGAAACAATCACCACCAGAAAGACTATGTTTATAAACGCCATACTGGTCCTTTATATTATGTCAGAGGGTATTCTTAACTTTCTTAGGACATATTTAGATATTCGGAAATCTTTATAGAATCCCGCCGCGTAGCGAGCTGTGATCGTTGTGACATTACGTCTCGTTACCCGGCGGGTTATCAACACGTGTGTGCGAACATGTTGGGTTAACCTTATGAGCATTAATTCCTGGAAATTTTATTTTTTTCCAGAGCTGGGCCCCGGCGGACCAATACAGACCCTGCAGTAGTTTTCCCAAAACTACTGCGAAACGTCAACGAGAGCCTACACCCCCGGCGGCAGCCTCCTCGTCTCGGGAGAGATCTCGGTCTAGGTCACCTCTCAGACACCAGCCACCTAGTCTTGCCTCTTCACCATCGAGTAAGAAGAGTAAGACAGAAAGTTCCACCAGTGGTCACGGCGATAAATCCTCTAAATCGAAGAGTAGTTCACGGTCACACCGCAGCCATAAATCTTCAAAGAAGGATTCCCATGATAGAAAGGCCTCCCGACATTCGCCAGTTTCTAGTGCTTCTCATCGTACCTCTACCCCAGACAGAGTTTGTGTTCGGTCTCAGGGGTCCAGTATAGTGCCTGTACCTAAAGATGATTTACCCATTAATATTTTAAAGCTGGAATTGGAGAGTTCAGGGGGCTCAGTGGTTGAGTGTGTTTCGGACTCCCAAGGGAGTGTAGGCCAAGGCCTAGGTGTTTGGCGATATTCTCGGCCAGGACCTGACCACCCACTTCCGGCTCAAACTATTCACACAGTGGCTGACGTCCACCGGGACGCGGCGATCCCATCCTCTATTCCTGACTTATCTTGGCAACAAGGTGGTACCCCAGCTTCGGCGGGATCTTCTCAGGAGGAACAGGATGATAAAGACGAGGTTTCAATTATATCGGATATGGAAGGGCAAGAGTCAGGTTCAGGCTTAGATGCCGCGCAAGATCTTAATGATTCACTAGTGAGTACATCATCAAGTCAATTTGTCACTGCACAGGAAATTGATGGGCTACTTAGTAATGCTTTATCTAAAAAAAATTGCCAACAGCAGGAAACTCCCACAGTGGACTTGGGAGCTCCCACGACAAGCTCTACGGTACGGCCTCTGATGGCTTCTATTGCTTTGACTCAGATCCCTCCCCCTCCCCCTCTGTCACCATCAGTGGTTACTAGGCCTGCTACGGCGGCATTGACCACTTCGAATGTAAGGGTTATAACGGATGTCAATCCGCCCCTCTAGACAGAGCGCCTCTCAGAGAGGTAGCTATGCCCTTACTTTACGGACCAGACGAGTCATGGGTCCTTTTGACCCCTACTAAACCAGAGCTCGCCCAACCTACCTTGTCAGGGGAACTCCCAGTACCGCGTGAGTGGGTCATCCAGGGCAATAAATCTAGGAAATTAAGGGCCTTGGATACTTTGGGAAATGTACTAGATGTCAACATAAAGGCTATACCTAGTTATTATCACCAGGATTATTTTGTTTATGCTGCTAACCCGGCTTTACCCTCTGCCTCAGCTTCAAAATTGTTTTCAGACTGGTCTAAGCATGATGGATTTAATGACATTAAGACTCTGTCAGCTCTCACTCCAGAACTCGATTTGCAAACCGTCACAGACACAGCAGCTAATCCAGTCTTGAAGGTGGGGCAGCTGGGTCCAGGACCTTGGGTGGAATGGGAGGCAGAGGCTCAAAACTTTGCGACCACATTTACTTCCAAAACTTCCCACCTCAAGATACTCATTCTTGGCTCTCCATGCCAGTGTGTTCTGCCGGCGGAGTCCCTTCAGCTTTGTTTGCTTTCTTAGCTGCCCCTAAAATTAATCTTTGTGAGCTAAAAGACACTTTCACTACCCCTACTCCAACTCACCTAGGCTGAGAATTTAGGCTAAGGGGGAAAGCTTTTTGCCTGTTCTCTCAATACATAGTGTCTCAACAGGTAGCAAAGTCTTTGCTCCGGTCCACTCAGGCAATCGCAGACGCGGATGCCAGACGATCGGTTGAATTGTCCCGGCGACTGCTTCTTCAGTCGTCAATCCAATCTTTGGGTGACATCCGCACCGCCTTGCTTGAGGCGGTACGAGCGAGACAAGACCTCAGAATGTCCTTAGTCCGAAAACTGCCTGATCGCATTGCGAATCAGGTGGTCATGTCACCAGTGCTCACTCCCTCTTTAATGTCCCCTGACGTGTGGCGAACGGTGTTTAATATGGCTCAGGCCTTTAAACACAGTCACACCCCTTCTAAGAAACCTGCCTTTAACTTCCCCAAACCCAGGCCAGTCGCTAAGGCTCAGCCGGGGGGATCTAAGCCCTTTCTTCCACCTAAGTCCTCCTCCTCCCCTCAAGGTCAGTACAGGCATAGACAGAGTAGGTTTTCAGGTCAGAGAGGACGCGGCCATAATAAGCCAGGTCAGGGCCCGTCTTCGGCCAACGCCAGCCAGCCGGCGAAGCGTCCACCACCACCAACTCCACCACCATCAAAAAACTAAAGTCTCTCTCACTCCCGGTGCCAGTCTTAAGGCCGGCGGATCCGAGAGTAGTACAGCCGGCGAACCCTTGTCTGCTAACTGGGTCGTTCCGAACGTGTCACCAAGCATGGCCGTTAAACACATGGGCACGGATGGTGGCACGCAAAGGCATCACTTGGCAGTGGCTCCGGCGACCTCGCTTACGTCAGCCGACAACAGCAAATTTTGTTTCATTAGAGGTGGAGTCACTGGTCCAGGAAATGATTACCAAGAATGTCATCATCCCGGTCCCCCCAAATTACCCTGTATTCACGTCCAAGCTATTTTTGGTTCCCAAAAGGGACAGTGTTCAGATGAGACCGGTCGTAGACCTGTCTTATCTGAACCTCCACATTCACAACGAGTCATTCCGAATGTTAACAGTACACCGAATCAGGCTAACACTTCCGCCGGGAGGTTGGATGTGTTCCCTAGACCTGACAGACGCTTATTTATTAGTGGCCCCTCCATCATTGACGAACATGCCTATTACATAAGGCATCCTCTTCAAACACTAATCCGCCGTAGTTTGAATCTACCGCGCAGAGCATTTAAAAACTGAGGAGCCTTCATCATGAGCGCACGCGACCTCACTCATGGCTTCAGTCATTATGAATTGGGTTCTCACTACGAAAAAACTTCGTAAAAAATAAAAACAAAAAGAAAATAAGAATAACTATCTAATAAGCTTTCCATCATATCGTGGATGTACTTGTGTGGATTTCTGACCAGACGCTGATTCAGGCGTCATTCCTCCTTCTCTGCTCTGCGCTCAGCCTGCCCGGACGTGTCTCCCCACGCTCCGCTGATTCCGCATTTGTTGCGTCCCTAGTGAGTTTTTTCGCATTTGTTTACTCCGGGATGTATCGAGTAAGGTTAGGATATGTGTAGCAGGAGTGTCCTGGGCTGGTTGCCCGCAGTGCAGTGTATTTTGGGTCGTGTGTTTGGGGCATCTATTTCGGATGTTCCCTCGTGGTCCTGTTGTGGACATGTGAACTTTTTCACAGTTAGTTAGCTTGTGTTGCAGGCGGCTTTCATTACGCGTTAGTTATTGCTGCCTTTTATCTTTCTGATGAGGTAAACTTTGCTTACTGACGTTCCCAGCGTATTTTTCTTCACTTAGTGAAGTTTTTTCTGGGTCCCGAGTCAGTCTTCCCTTTGCCGGAAGTATTTGCTACAGTGGTGTGTTGGCGGTGGTTCCTGTTGTGATATTTCCAGTGTTTTGTGTATATTTCAACATTTATTATGCCGTCTACTTAGGCCTAGCCAGCCACGCGTAGCTTTGCCACATGTACAAGTATTATTGTTTATTATTTATAAATATAATAAATACTGTGTCATGTGTATCCGGGTTTTAGTTGTGTATTGGCTAATTCCTCGGACTATGTTTGTTCCTGGTTTAGTTGTGTATTGGCTAATTCCACGGATTATTGTGTGGGCTTAGGTTAGTCGTGCGTGGCTTCCTTCGTGTCCGTTGTACGATCAGATGGTGTCTGTTCGGGGTGGGTTTCCTTCCGGCGGGTTTTTTCTCGGTTTCACCATGAAAAACCCCGGCCGAGAGCCGTGTTGGGCCACACGTGGTTTTCACACAGGCTGGTATTCCCGGCGATGAGGTGTCTGTGGCTCTCCAGGACTGCGTCTCTGTTGGTACCTGGTTTCAGGCACCCTTTGATTCCCGGCGGAATGACTGTACCCATCTATAAAACGTTGTTCATGAGAACATACGTTATGTAGTTTTTCTACCAGGTTTTACAAAAACCACATGAAAAACCTAGCTGTTGTTAAGGGCTTTCCTCCCCGGCGATCTTTTACAAAGAAGTGGGGACAGGAACTTATGGGGTTAACTTTTTGACATCTCACCCGGCGGGTGTACCTTGGTAGGGTGGGATGAACAACTAAGTCAATTAGTTCATTAACCAATCCATTTTAAGTGATACTATATGTATCGCCGCCTTTATACTTACGGCGATTGAAGGTTCAATTAGGGTTAACATCGTTTTTCACACCCGGGGGTGCTCCTCGGTGGAGGAAATAAGGAATTTACAATTCAATTTCGAGTTAACCACTTAATTTAGTGATACAATTAGGTATCGCCGCCTTCAACCTTACGGCGATACAATTCGTTAGGAATCAGATCTCGTGTCAGCCCGCCCTGTGTTATTCTACTAAAATATTTCAAGGGCCGGCGTCTTTATGGGGGGTTGTTTTGGTTCCAAATATTGAATCTTAAGACAGTCACCACCAGAAAGACTATAATCGCCATGCTGGACAGTTATATTATGTCAGAGGGTATTCTTCACTTTCTTCAAAAGATTTGTTTAGATATTCTGAACCCCGCCGCGTAACGAGCTGTGATCATTGTGTCATTACATCTCGTTATCCGGTGGGTTATTAACACTTGTGTGCGAACATGTTGGGTTAACCTGATGAGCATTAATTCCTGGAAATTTTCTTTTTTTCCAGAGCTGGGCTCCGGCGGACCAATACAGACCCGGCGGTAGTTTCCCCACCAGTCTCTGTCATGGCTACCGTGGCCCCAGTTTTTGCTTTGTGCACTACCCCTGATTGTGCCGGTATCCCTATTTTTGCGCATACCCGTTGCATAAGGTGTGTTAAATGTCTAGACCGTTCAAGGGGTCTCTGGGTAATGCGTAATTGTTCTTTTTGCTCCCAATTAGCTATCAAGGTCCTTTGCGATAATGATAAGACCGCGGCAGTAGCCTTAAGAGAAGTAAGGCAGCAGATGGCAGCCTACACTACGATTGTTGCGCATAAATCACTTCAATGTGACAACGTCCCTCTTTGGGATCGATTGCTATTTGAACACCCTCCCCCTAAACGTTCCTCTAGAGTCACGAGTTATAAGCCGGCGGAGACTGGTCAGGGTTCTGTATCTTCGGCTACTACACCAAAACGTCCAAGAGAGCCTACACCCCCGGCGTCCGCCTCATCGTCTCGGGAGAGATCTCGGTCTCGGTCACCTCTCAGACGCCAGTCTTCTAGTCTTGCCTCTTCACCAGCGAGTAAGAAGAGTAGGACGGAAAGTTCCACCAGTGGTCACGGCGAGGATTCCTCCAAATCTAAGAGTAGTTCTCGGTCACACCGTAGCCATAAATCCTCCAAAAAGGATTCCCATAAGCGAAAGTCCTCCCTACATTCACCAGCTTCTAGTGCCTCTCATCGTACCTCTACCTCAGACAAAGTTTGTGTTAGGCCTCAAGGGTCCAGTGCGGTGCCTGTCCCTAAAGAGGATTTACCTATTAATATTCTAACCCTGGAATTGGAAAGTTCAGGGGTTCAATAATTGAGAATGTTTCAGACTCCCAAGAGAGTGTAGGCCAGGGCCTCGGTGTTTGGCGGTTTGCTCAGCCAGGGTCTGACCACCCACGTCCGACTCAAACGAGTCACACAGTAGCTGATGTCCACAGGGACGCGGCGATCCCATCCTCTATTCCTGACTTATCTTGGCAACAAGGTACCCCAGCTTCGGCGGGGTCTTCTCAGGAGGATCAGGAGGAGAAAGACGAGGTTTCAATAATTTCGGAGATGGAAGGGCAAGAGTCAGGCTCAGGCTTAGACGCCGCGCAGGATATTAATGATTCACCTGTAAGTTCATCATCTAACCAATTTGTTACTGCGCAAGAAATGAATGGGCTACTTACTGATGCTTCATCTAAATTTTTTGGCCAACAACAGGAAACCCACACTATGGACTTGGGGGCTCCCACGACAAGTTTTACGGTACGGCCTCTGATGACTTCGATTGCTTTATCTAAGATCCCTAACCCTCCCACTCTGTCACCATCAGTGGTTACTAAGCCTGCTACGGCGGCATTGACAACTTCAAATGTCAGGGTCATCACGGACGTCAATCCACCCCCTCTAGACAAGGCGCCTCTCAGAAAGGTAGCTATGCCCTTGCTTTATGGACCAGACGAGTCATGGGTCCTTTTGACCCCCACTAACCCAGAGCTCGCCCAACCTACCTTGTCAGGGGAACTCCCGGTACCGCGTGAGTGGGTCATCCAGTGCAATAAATCAAAGAAATTAAGGGCCTTGGATAATTTGGGAAATGTACTAGACGTAAACATCAAGGCTATACCTAGTTATTATCACCAAGACTATTTTGTGTATGCTACTAAACCAGCTTTACCCCCTGCCTCAGCTTCGAAACTATTTTCAGACTGGTCTAAGCTGGATGGGTTTAATGATATTAAGACTCTGTCAGCTCTTACTCCTGAACTTGATTTACAGACCGTCACAGACGAAGCAGCTAATCCAGTTTTGAAGGTGGGGCAGTTGGGTCCAGGACCTTGGGTAGATTGGGAGATAGAGGCTCAAAACTTTGCAACCACATTTACTTCTAAATCTTCCCACCAGATCCCTCAGGATACTCATTCTTGGTTCTCCATGCCGGTAGGTTCTGCCGGCGGAGTCCCAGCAGCCTTGTTTTCTTTCCTAGCTGCCCCTAAGATTAATCTTTGTGAGCTAAAAGACCCCTTCACTACCCCTACCCCTACTCACCTAGACAGAGAATTTAGGCTAAGGGGGAAAGCTTTTCGCTTGTTCTCTCAGTACATAGTGTCTCAACAGGTGGCTAAGTCTTTACTACGGTCCACTCAGGCAATCGCAGACGCGGATGCCAGAAGATCGGTTGAATTATCCCGGCGACTGCTCCTCCAGTCGTCAATCCAATCCTTGGGTGACATACGCACCGCCTTGCTTGAGGCGGTACGAGCAAGACAAGATCTCAGAATGTCTTTAGTTCGCAAGCTCCCTGATCGCATTGCAAATCAGGTGATCATGTCACCAGTGCTTACTCCCTCTTTAATGTCCCCTGAAGTGTGGCGAACAGTGTTCAATATGGCACAGGCCGTTAAGCACAGTCCCACCCCAGCTAAGAAACCTGCATTTAACTTCCCCAAACCCAGGCCAACTGCTAAAGCTCAGCCAGGGGGATCTAAACCCTTTCTTCTGCCTAAGTCCTCCCACTCCCCCCAAGGTCAGTACAGGCATAGACAGAGTCGGTTTTCAGGTCAGAGAGGACACGGCCAGCATAAGCCAGGTCAGGGCCAGTCTTCGGCCAACACCAGCCAGCCGGCAAAGCGTCCAGCACCACCAACCCCACCATAAAAAAACTAAAGTCTCTCTCACTCCCGGTGCCAACCTTAAGGCCGGAGGACCCGAGGGTAGTACAGCCGGCGAACCCTTGTCTGCTAACTGGGTCGTTCCGAACGTGTCACCAAGCATGGCCTTTAACCCTCCAGCCCCGGCTATGTATTATATATATATTCCTCGAAACCCGGGTGTTTTGGCCGAAAAACGTCTAGGCTAGGCTACCGTATATTTGTTAATCAGACTGTTTCCCGCATTCCCGCGCATCCCCAAGCGTAGCTGTGTTATTTACCTGTAGAATGGCATTAAGTAGAGCTCTCTAAGTCAACTGGTTGAGTTGTGATGATGATTTCATTGGAGATAACTTTATGGCCAAAACAGCCACTTTACACTACTTTTCGATACTTAACAACAACATACAGGCACACACGAACAAGCGACGCTCTCCTTTTTGTGGCCGGAGATGCGGGGCGTCGGTCCAGCCGGCTGTTGTTTACATGCGTCGGACCGACGCCTCGCACACGAAGCTCACAGGCTTTCAACCACTGGGCGTTCAAGAGCCCTTCCGGGTACCTGTTATATGCTTTTTTATGGGCGTTCAAGAGCCCTTCCGTGGTGAAAGGGTTAAACACTTGGGCACGGATGGTGGCACGCAAGGGCATCACTTGGCAGTGGCTCCGGCGACCTCGCTTACGTCAGCCGACAACGGCGAATTTTGTTTCTTTAAAGGTGGAGTCACTGGTCCAGGAAATGATTGCCAAGAATGTCATCATCCCGGTCCCCCCAAATTACCCTGTATTCACGTCCAAACTATTTTTGGTTCCCAAAAGGGACAGTGTTCAGATGAGGCCGGTCGTAGACCTGTCTTATCTGAACCTTCACATTCACAACGAATCTTTCAGAATGTTAACAGTACACCAAATCAGGCTAACACTTCCGCCTGGAGGTTGGATGTGTTCACTAGACCTGACAGACGCCTATTGGCACGTCTCGGTCAACAAAAGATTTCAAAGGTTTTTGGCCTTACGGATCAGGCACCAAATTTTTTTTTTTCAAAGGATGCCGTTCGGCTTGAACCTAGCACCTCGATTATTCACGAAATTAGTCCGGCAAGCCCTGATGCCATTGTTAAAACAGGGGATCAGAGTGTTGTGGTACCTAGACGACTGGCTGGTGGTGGCAGAGACACAACACTTATGCATCAAACATGTCAATATTATTTTAAATCATGTCAAAACTCTAGGCTTCAAGGTAAATCTGGTAAAGTCAAACCTTGTTCCCTCACGAGTAATTCAGTGGATAGGGCTGGTCTGGGACACGGCCGCTCTCACTCTGAGTCAGAGTGTGGACAATCGCAACAGGTTTCGCAGGAAACTGTTCATGTTTCTTCACAGTCTGACTACGACGCGGAGGGTCTGGGAGTCTCTGGTAGGCTCTCTCAACTGGATTCAACTAACTGTCAAGTTGGGCCGGTTGAAAGTAAAACGATTAATATTGGAAGGCAACAAATATTTCCCGCTCTTACCGGCGGAAAAATTATGGCCCATCCCGAAATTAATCCACACCTTGCTAGCGGTCTGGGCAAAGAGGGAAACGTTGCATTCAATAATGTCATGGACCTCTCCTCCACCAACGGTATGGGTAGACACGGATGCGTCAGGCACGATAGGGTGGGGATTTCAGTCAAATCAGGGGCACCAGGGTCAGGGGCTTTGGTCCCACTTAGAAATCTCTCACATCAATGTCAAAGAATTACTAGTCCCCTTGTATTTCCTTCAGGCTCACGGGCCGGCGTTACAGGGCAAGTCGGTGGCCTTCAGGATGGACAATCTGAATGCAGTTCACTGTATTCAGAAACAAGGATCAACGAGGTCAACGAGGTTGCTAAACGTGTCGGAAGAGATTTTTACTCTCGCCAACAGACTAGACATTTACCTTCACGCATCTTATCTCCCAGGCGTAGCGAATGTCTGGGCAGACGCTCTGTCCCGGAGACAGAGCACGACAGTAGAATGGGAGCTCAAGCAACCCATTTTCAACCTAATGATTGCAGAGCTCTCCCATCCACAAGTGGATCTTTTTGCGTCCGAGGAGACTCACAAACTCCCTCTATACCTCACCCGCCGGGCGAAAACGCCGGCAGGGGGGCCAGACGCCCTAGTGACAGACTGGAACAGATGGAGCTCCATCTATCTGTTTCCGCCGCCAGATGCGTCACTAATGTGCCACGTAGTGAACAAACTACGAGATTATCGAGGCTTAGTCTCGCTAATCGCGCCCCTGTGGCCGGCGCAGTTGTGGTACCAGCAATTGAAAACGTGGTGCCCGGACCCGGTGTCGCTCCCGGTCGGGTATTTCCACTTAGACACGATTGGCAACCTAGCGACCTCGCTGACTTTTGCATTATGGACATTCAGGAGGCCAAGTGGCTAGCACCATACGGTAGAGATGTGACCAATAAATTAATCAATCAATATACTCAGTCTACGAAACGACAGTATCACTCACATTGGCAAGCTTTTACTTCCTGGATCATCAGAACGGAACAGAATGTGCCGTCAGTGGCTTTAGTTTTCAATTATTTAAATTATCTGTTTGAGCAGAGACATTTATCTGTGGTAACATTAAAAAATCACTTAACTGCGATTAGAGTGCCCTTTTTAGACCTGACAGGTCTCTCCATACCGGTGGCGGAGGAAACAGGTTTTATGAGAGCTTGTTTTAAACTTCGCCCACCTCCCCGTCAGCTCATGCCTACTTGGTCTCTCGACAAAGCCTTGTCTTTACTTCACTCTCGTCTGTACCATAATACTGCAGACTTTGCATTACTCTTAAAAAAGGCGGTTTTCCTTATGGCTTTGGCCACCGGGAACAGAGTGTCTGAGCTGGCGGCGATGAGCAACACACCTAATTGCCTTAGGTTTGGCAGACTTAATGAATGTATTTACATTGCACCTTCCCCAGGTTTTGTAGCCAAGAATGAGCACAGTGCACACGTGTTTTCTGAGTTCACGGTGCCGGCGTTAAAAAGGGGAAAGGTGCATCATAATCTATGTCCAGTGCAAGCTCTAACCAAATATTTGAGAGTAGCTCCTCTTAACCCCCAAGGTGCTTTATGGGTAGCAAGTACGGGTAAACGCTTACTTAAACGACGATTAGCCTCTCTTCTGGTCGAAGTCATTAAAGAGAGTAATCCCGGCGTTGTGGGTAGGGCCCACGATTTACGCAAATGGGCAGCTTCTTTACGTTTCCTGAAAAAATTTTCAGTAGAAGATATCGCGTCCACTCAGTTGTGGGCGTCTAATCATACGTTTTTGTCTAGATACTTGTCAGTTGCTCTAGACAAACCTTCCTTACCATGTATAGCTTTAAGGCAGAGGGTCTAGGTGGCCCTGCAGTCACTTTTGTTTATTTTCACGAGAAGGGGGGGGGGGGTGCAGTCAGTTGACATAGGACACCCTAGACCCCGCCGGAGTATGAGAGCTGTGATACAATTTAAGGTTAATGTGATATGAAAATTTCTCAGCGAGAAATTGTGCTAGTACAATGTTAGTACAAAACAACGGTGTTGTTATAGTAGTTTTAGCTGCGAAAGCAATCTAATATTAGAATAGTGGAGATCCTTTGCAATTTACCTCCACGATTATTTTGGGGTTTATTATGTGCACATATAAACTTATAACTTGTTATTTTTTGTCACCACTCGTTGAGTGGGGTGCCTTTGTAACTACAGATCTGTGTTCAGAATCTTCAGGGTTACCAATTTTTTGTCAGGCAGGCTTCTTTGAAGCACGCACCTGCCTGAACCCCTTTTTCTTGTATATTTTTGGCCTACGCCACATTTAAATATATTTTTCAAAAGTAAGAATACTATGTGGTTGTTTTTTATTATCTGCTTTTATAGAGTTATGATATGATTACGAATGTCCCCCTCCAGTCTTAGAAATCAGGCATGTTCGTCAATGATGGAGGGGCCACTAATAAATTATAGGTTTGACTCCTGTAAGGAGATAAAGAAAACCTAATATTTAGTAGTGGCCCCGTAATCATTGACGACTGGGGCCCTCCCGACCGTCCCCTTCCCATTCGTTGATGTATTAAGGATTTTGGTTTACTTGATATGTCAGTGAAGGAGGAATGACGCCTGAATCAGCGTCTGGTCAGAAATCCACACAAGTACATCCACGATATGATGGAAAGCTTATTAGATAGTTATTCTTATTTTCTTTTTGTTTTTATTTTTTACGAAGTTTTTTCGTAGTGAGAACCCAATTCATAATGACTGAAGCCATGAGTGAGGTCGCGTACGCTCATGATGAAGGCTCCTCAGATTTTAAATGCTCTGCGCGGTAGATTCAAACTACGGCGGATTAGTGTTTGAAGAGGATTCCTTATGTAATAGGCATGTTCGTCAATGATTACGGGGCCACTACTAAATATTAGGTTTTCTTTATCTCCTTACAGGAGTCAAACCTATAATTGGCACGTATCGGTAAACAAAAGGTTTCAAAGGTTTCTGGCCTTACGGATCAGGCACCATAATTTTGTTTTTCAAAGGATGCCATTCGGTTTGAACCTGGCACCTCGATTATTCACGAAATTAGTCCGGCAAGCCCTGATGCCGTTGTTAAAGCAAGGAATCAGAATTTTGTGGTATCTAGACGACTGGCTGGTGGTGGCAGAGACAGAGCAATTATGCATCAAACATGTCCACATAATTTTAAATCATGTCAAAACTCTAGGGTTCAAGGTAAATCTGGTAAAGTCAAACCTTGTTCCCTCACGAGTAATTCAGTGGATAGGGCTGGTCTGGGACACAGCTGCTCTCACTCTGAGTCAGAGTGTGGACAATCGCAACAGGTTTCGCAGGAAACTGTTCATGTTTCTTCACAGTCTGACTATGACACGGAGGGTCTGGGAGTCTCTGGTCGGCTCTCTCAACTGGATTCAACTAACTGTAATGTTGGGCCGGTTGAAAGTAAAACGTTTAATATTGGAAGGCAACAAATATTTCCCACTCTTACCGGCGGGAAAGTTATGGCCCATCCCAAAATTAATCCACACCTTACTAGCGGTCTGGGCGAAGAGGGAAACGTTGCACTCAATAATGTCATGGACCTCTCCTCCGCCAACAGTATGGGTAGACACGGATGCGTCAGGCACAATAGGTTGGGGATTTCAGTCAAATCAGGGGCACCAGGGTCAGGGGCTTTGGTCCCACTTAGAAATCTCCCACATCAATGTCAAAGAATTACTAGTCCCCTTGTATTTCCTTCAGGCTAACGGCCCTGCTTTAAGGGGCAAGTCGGTGGCCTTCAGAATGGACAATCTGAACGCAGTTCACTGTATTCAGAAACAAGGGTCAACGAGGTCAAGGAAGTTGCTAAACGTGTCGGAAGAGATTTTTACTCTAGCCAACAGACTAGACATTTATCTTCACGCATCTTATCTCCCAGGCGTAGCAAACGTCTGGGCAGACGCTCTGTCCCGGAGACAGAGCACGACAGTAGAATGGGAGCTCAAGCAACCCATTTTCAATCAAATGATTGCAGAGCTCTACCATCCACAAGTGGATCTGTTTGTGTCCGAGGAGACTCACAAATTCCCTCTATACCTCACCCGCCGGACGAAAACGCCGGCAGGGGGGCCAGACGCCCTAGTGACAGACTGGAACAGATGGAGCTCCATCTATCTGTTTCCGCCGCCAGACGCGTCACTAATGTGCCACGTAGTGAACAAACTACGAGATTATCGAGGCTTAGTATCGCTAATCGCGCCCCTGTGGGCGGCGCAGTTGTGGTACCAGCAATTAAAGACGTGGTGCCCGCACCCGGTGTCGCTCCCGGTCGGGTATTTCCACTTAGACACGATTGGCAACCTAGCGACCTCGCTGACTTTTGCATTATGGACATTCAGGAGGCCAAGTGGCTAGCACCATACGGTAGAGATGTGACCAATAAATTATTAAATCAATATACTCAGTCTACGAAACGACAGTATCAATCACATTGGCAAACCTTTACTTCTTGGATCATTAGAACAGAACAGACTGTGCCCTCAGTAGCATTAGTTTTCAATTATCTGTTTGAGCAGAAACGTTTATCTGTGGTAACGTTAAAAAATCACTTAACTGCGATTAGAGTGCCCTTTTTAGACCTTACAGGTCTCTCCATACCGGTAGCGGAGGAAACAGGTTTTATGAGGGCATGTTTTAAACTCCGCCCACCTCCCCGTCAGCTCATGCCTACTTGGTCTCTGGACAAGGCATTGTCTTTACTTCACTCTCGTCTGTACCAAAATACTGCAGATTTTGCATTTCTCTTAAAAAAGGCTGTATTCCTTTTGGCTTTGGCCACCGGGAACAGAGTGCCTGAGCTGGCGGCGATGAGCAACACACCTAATTGCCTTAGGTTTGGTAGACTTAATGAATGTATTCACATTGCACCTTCCCCGGGATTTGTAGCCAAGAATGAGCACAGTGCACACGTGTTTTCTGAGTTCACGGTGCCGGCGTTAAAAAGGGGAAAGGTGCACCATAATCTATGTCCAGTGCAAGCTCTAACCAAATATTTGAGAGTGGCTCCTCTAAACCCCCAAGGTGCTTTATGGGTAGCGAGTACGGGTAAACGCTTACTGAAACGGAGATTAGCTTCTCTTCTGGTCGAAGTCCTTAAAGAGAGTAATCCCGGCGTTGTGGGTAGGGCCCACGATTTACGGAAATGGGCAGCCTCTTTACGTTTCCTGAAGAATTTTTCAGTAGAAGATATTTCGTCCACACAGTTGTGGGCGTCTAATCATACGTTTTTGACTAGATACTTGTCAGTTGCTCTAGACAAACCTTCCTTACCATGTATAGCTTTAAGGCAGAGGGTCTAGGTGGCCCTGCAGTCACTTTTGTTTACTTTCAAGGAAAAGGGGGGGGGGGGGTGCAGTCAGTGTAACATAGGACACCCTAGACCCCGCCGGAGTATAAGAGCTGTGATACAATTTATGGTTAATGTGATATGAAAATTTCTCTGCGAGAAATTGTGCTAGTACAATATTAGTACAAAACAACGGGGTTGTTATAGTAGTTTTAGCTGTGAAAGCAATTTAGTAATAAAACAGTGGAGATCTTTTGCAAATTATTTTCACGAATATTATGGGGTTATTATGTGCACATGTAAACTTATAACTTGTTATTTTTGTCACCACTCGTTGAGTGGGGTGCCTTTGTAACTACAGATCTGTTCACATGATCTCCAGAGTTACCCTTTTTTGTCAAGCAGGCTTCTTTGAAGCACGCACCTGATTGAACCCCTTTTTTGTATTTATATGGTCTGCGCCGTATTTAAATATATTTTTCAAAGTAAGAATACTATGTGGTTGTTTGATTATCTGCTTTGCTAGAGTTATGATATGATTACGAATGTCCCCCTCCAGTCTTAGAAATCAGGCATGTTCGTCAATGATGGAGGGGCCACTAATAAATTATAGGTTTGACTCCTGTAAGGAGATAAAGAAAACCTAATATTTAGTAGTGGCCCCGTAATCATTGACGACTGGGGCCCTCCCGACCATCCCCTTCCCATTCGTTGATGTATTAAGGATTTTGGTTTACTTGATATGTCAGTGAAGGAAGAATGACGCCTGAATCAGCGTCTGGTCAAAGATCCACACAAGTACATCCACGATATGATGGAAAGCTTATTGGATAGTTATTCTTATTTTCTTTTTGTTTTTATTTTCTACAAAGTTTTTTCGTAGTGAGAACCCAATTCATAATGACTGAAGCCATGAGTGAGGTCGCGTGCGCTCATGATGAAGGCTCCTCAGATTTTAAATGCTCTGCGCGGTAGATTCAAACTACGGCGGATTAGTGTTTGAAGAGGATGCCTTATGTAATAGGCATGTTCGTCAATGATTACGGGGCCACTACTAAATATTAGGTTTTCTTTATCTCCTTACAGGAGTTAAACCTATAATATAACCTGGGAGCCATGTAAGAGAATTATCTCTCAAAGAAAGATGACTGCCGGATAGCCCACGGCTCATCAAGACGCAGGGGGTCATCATCATGGCGCACGACTACACCATGGCGTGCCGGTGACTGCTTACAAATTTGAGGACCTTGAAAGTTACCAGACACAACTTTAATTCTATTCTATCTTTTATTGGTTTATTGGTGCAGTTCGAGGTGATAAGAAGTGGTAGGGGTTCCTGGTGGAATTCCAAAAATGAGTCTTGCAGCTCTGTTCAGAACAGATTGTCCTTTCTTTAATATGTAATTTGGAAGACCCACGAATAAGGCATTGCATTAATCAACACGAGAGAATATCAATGAGTGGACCAGTGTCGGAAGGCAACGTCTAGGTATAAACTGCTTCACCGAGTAGAGATTTCTGATGTGTAGGTAGCAACTTTTGACAATCTGATTTACGTGCTCCTTAAAATCCAGTCTTGAGTTCAGATACACTCCCAGATTTTGAACAGAGTTTACTGGTTGCAGCCGTGAGTCACCCGTATTGATAGAGAAGGCATTTACCGCGTCAGTAGCCCTTCTGTTTCCTCGGATGATGAGAATTTCCCAGTTTTGTTATTATTTTGTTTAAGTTTTCTTGTCCTCATCCACTTCTTGATATCGGTCATCAGCATTTCCACCTTCCTCTGTGTATCAGCTATACCTGTGATCCTCACATAAATCTGGGTGTCATCAGCATAGAAATGATAGGTGACACCGTGTGCATGAAGCAGAAGAGACAAGCCACTAGTGTATATCATGAACAGGACAGGACCCAACACTGATCCCTGCGGAACGCCATAGAGCAGGGGTGCCGAGTCCGAGACTATCCGATTCATCATCACACTCTGGGATCTACCTGACAAGTATGACCTGAGAAGCAAGAGAGCAGAGACACGCACAGTACTAGAGATGGAACGAATATAAATTTTCACTATTTGCGAATACGAATACAAATTTTTGTTGGTAAAATTCGCGAATACGAATAGCGAATATTTCAATCTTTCTTGAAGGATGAAATTATCATCCTTCAAGAACTGGTAATTCTTTTTATATCACCAACAAACGTTAATTAAATTACTATGAAATTAATTACCGGAGGCCAATGACAATGTGAATGTGTAAAGCTGCGTGTTTCGTTACCACCACTGATTAGCCATTGGGCTTTTGGCAGAAAATGCCAAAAATTATCAGTGATATCCAAGACACGTTTACATACAGTATTCTCATCATCCAGCATATTACTGTTTCATAATCATCAGCCAACTTAAAATAGCCCTGTATAATATTTAATTATCACTAGAACAATACTGTACACTATATCATGTAGGAAGTCTTCTGGAGAAATAGGGCAAATATATTAAACAATGCATGATAAACTAAAGCACAAATGTATGCTAGAATAGCATTGACAAATCGCTAGATAGTCACCAGACACTAAAAACTTGTATGTCACTAGAAAACATATGTTGAAGTATCTAGAATAATCTTTAACAATCGAAAAATCTCTACAATTCCTTAAAATAGGGAACATAACTTGAATATCGCTAGAATTCATCACATCTTGATGTCGCTAGATGGAAGTGATGGAAGTGATTCGCTGGATCTAGCGGAAGCCGGTACACTGGCAACATTGTACCAAGACCATTTATTCCATTATAATGAACAAGGTCAGATTTCGGAACTACCGTATTACAATTATTTCAAAGTTCAGAGATCATCAGATTGGTTTGGAAGTCGATGTACACAATTTCAGTTCCATTAGTTTAAAAAACATTCACATACTATGGTACTTAGAGGGTTTAATAAAGAAGCATGCCTTTCCCCGACATCGTACAAGCGAACGCACGCTTTAAAATGTAATACAAGTATTTTACATTTTTGTATATCTTCTATTGGTTTCGTGAAAATATTCGCATGTTTGCAAATAGCTATGAATGGAAATGGGAATACGAATATTGAGAAACAGCGAATATTACGGTTTTGACAACCCGTAAGGGAAGGAAGGAAAAACTAATATTTATTGGTGGCTCCTGGAGTCAATGACGTAAGAGCCTATGATAATATGGCCTCGTTCCGGGCTCCTCAGAGCCCGGGTTAACCTCGATCACGACGGTCGAGAACCAAGATCATCTTAGGGGGTACCCCTTAATAATTCCTAAGGTACGTCATTGGGACGGAGCCACTGAAAAGTAGAAAATAAAAAGAGAAGAATTAACACAGTTTGAACACCGCGCCTACGCGCATTCTGATCTTCCTCTGTTTCCCATACCCTGCCCACTATTTCCACCTCTCAGGTGCGTTCTCTAATGTATATATCAAGTTGAGCATGTGTATGGGAAGGGGATGGTGGGAGGGCAATTGTCGTCATTGACTCCAGGAGCCACCAATAAATATTAGTTTTTCTTTCCTTCCCTTACGGGTTGTCAAAACCGTAAGTTATTGGTGGCTCCTTACGTCAATGACGTAAGAGCCTAGAATATCACGACCGGTGGAGGGACCTTCAAATGCTCATCAAGCTAAAAAAACAAGAATCTATTAGGAAGACCAAAAACAAAAACTGTGACATGTGTTTTAATATAAGAGTATAGCAGTAAGAAAAAGATGTATAAGGCAGGTACCATTAAAGAAGCCTTATCTCAGAAAACAGAACTACTGAGGTGTGAATACTGGTAATCGTATATCACAAAATTAAAATTAAAATAAAGTTATACATTGCAATAACGTAAAGGTATTGCTATGTAACAGATCTAGTGCAGTAATAGCACTCCTGCTATCCATTTCGGATTGTGTGTCCTGCCACTTGTCATGGAACTTAACACGCCCCCTCCCTTTTTCATTTAAGGTGGATGGTAGGACACACCTTCTATTACCTTACAACACTGGTAATAAAAGCATTGAACAAATATATCCATCTACTTATTGGCCTCAGTGGGCATGTTCCAGCCGCAAAGCTATGCTTGGTAATTTGGGTCTTCTTCCGATGTACTGACAAGCATATGGCTAGGAACGTCTTGTTAGAGGACCAAAGACCCGTCTGGGTTGTATCCTCCACTGAAAAACCAATGGGGAAAACTAATGGTAGTGGCCCATATGTGCATATCATGGGTTTATGCAATCAACTGAGGCTCAGCTTCCTTAATTTATATCTGCAATAAAGGATGCTAACACTTTCTTTCCTAACCTTATTGAGCCTTCTGGATAAAACCACAATTGTGCCATATTCCTAGGAATAACGGACTTAGAGTAGGAATATAGTGCCTAAACAGGGCATAGAGCATGGAATATCTTTGCTCTTTTCAAGGCAGGAATAAAGAAAGGTGTAAGGATATGTTCCTGGTGCTCATTTTTTGCAATGAATCTGGTGCAGTAACCAAATGTACAGAATCATTATTAGGGGCAAAACATAGACAGTTGTTGTTGTTGTTGTTGTTGTTCCCTAAGCTGCCTGGCCGAACAGCCCCGAGTCCCTGAGGAAGGCCATGGCCACGATCGGGCTTTCCCACAGAGCTCTCATTGAGTGTAGATTGTGTTGTTGGCGTAAGTGGTTGTGTGAAATGCAGTCTTCTATGATGTGCTTAATGGTATGGGGTGCTGTGTTACATCCCGGGCAGGCGTCGACAACGGAGTCATCCAGTCTCTTCTGATAGCTCAGGAGAGCTGGATGGTGTCCGCATCTCAGCCTGGCCAGGTGGACTCTGTCCTCACGAGGAAGGGAGGATTCGGAAGGATGGATTTCGGGAGGTCGTGCATGCAGCTGCGTGTTGTCTGTGAGTGAGTGGATGGATCGGTGAGAGATATGAGTATGGATGTGCTTCTGGAAGTTGGTTCGGGGTGGGCAGGGAGGGAGAGAGGACAATAATTGTGTGTGATACCGTGTGCTGGGTGTTGTTTTGATATTTCTTGGTGTCTGTGGGTGTGTTGCCATGTAGTTTAGTGGGTGGTCTTGGTTCGTGGAGGCTGCTGCCAGGAATTGAGTGCCTCTCATGTCCAGATGGTCTTTGACTTTGAGAATTTTGGTTTCTTGATGTAGGTGATCTGTGGGTGCAGTAGCTGTGCAGCCTGTAATGATCTTCAGGGCTTTGTTTTGAATAGTCTGTAAGGTCTTATGATGTGTTTCAGCTAGGTTAGAAGCCCAGGCTGGGCTTGTGTATTCCATCACTGATCTTATGTATTGTTTATATACTGTGGTGGTAGTTTCTTTGTTGTGTCCAAATTTTGTGTGAGCAAGTGACCTGAGGGCGTTAAGTCTGGGTGTCAGTTTCTTTTTAATGTTTGTGGTGTGCTGTTTGAATGTCATATGAGTATCATATGTTACTCCTAGGATTTTGGGTGTGTGTGTATGTGTTAGGGGGGTGTTGTTTATGGTGAGTTGAGGGATGTATTCGTGTTCTCCTGTCCAGCTTGTGAGCAGGGTTGCGGTGGATTTGGCTGGGGCTAGATTAAGTCTGTTTGTAGTGCACCAGCCATGTAGTGTGTTGAGATAGGGTTGAAGGAGATCTGTTGCTCTTTTTGGGTCATGGTGTGTGCATGTGAGTGTTATGTCATCTGCATAGGAGGCTAAGTTTATTTGGGGCGTATTGGGTGTAGTTATATCGTGCATGTACAGATTGAAGAGTGCGGGCGATAGGACGGATCCTTGTGGGACTCCGTTTGGAAAGTTTCTGATTTTAGATGACTGACCGGCAAAAGATATGTGTGCACATCTGCCTGCTAGGAAGTTGGCCAGCCACCTTTTTGTGTTGTTGTGCATGTTTGTGTTGTAGATTTTGTTTGTTAGGTTGTGGCGGGGTATGGCATCGAAGGCTTTACTAATGCCGAGTGTGGCTAATAGTGATCTGTGTGGTGGTCTAGCTGAGTTGATGCCGTCAAAAGCTCTTTGTGTAAGGTCTGTGAGAAGAGTGTTTGTGGAGTGCAGTGGCCTAAAGCCATGTTGTGTTGGAGTTAGGGGTAGGTCAGGTGTAATTAGTTGTAATACTAGGCGTTCCATGACTTTGGAGTCATGAGACAGGAGTAGGCAAAGGAGTGTGATGGGGCGGTGCGAGGAGGGTAGCGTGGGGTCTTTGTTGGGTTTGGGGAATGTGATGATGATACCATGCTTCCAAATGTCTGGTAGTGTGTTGTGTGAATAGCTGTAGTTTGATATGTTAGTGAGTGCTTGTATGCCTTGTGGTCCCAGGTGTCTGAGGTGTATGTTACTTATGTTGTCTAGGCCACAGGCGTGTGAGTGCTTGAGATTGTTGATGATATGCTTTGTCTGGTGATTGGTGAAGGGTGTATAGTCAGGGTCTGTGGGGAATTGTCTCTTACGTCGGATGACACGTCGGTCGTCTTTGTGAGGTTTTAGGTGGCTGACACGTGAGAAGTGATTGATGAGAGTGTTTGCTTGTTGTTTACATGACAGTTATTTGACTTTGCCATGGCTGTCAATTCTGAGGCCCTATGGCCGGTAGCCAGGGTCATCAGAGACGCACACTTTTTAAGTTTCTTGTCTATATTTGGTCTCACAGAATAAGACCTAAACTGTGACAAAGTTAGGACCTTCGAGATTGACCAATGAGGAAGCAAATGACGATTTGGGGCTCTGAGCTTAACCCTCCAGACCCGGAAGGGCTCTTGAACGCCCATAACAAACTCGGCCCGCGCAACCCGGAAGGGCTCTTGAACGCCCATTGCTTGCGTACGTGCTTTCGAATGCCGCGCGTAAATTTTTGGTATCGTGGGAGGGTAGGTGGCGCCACCACACGTAAACTACGCCACAGCAACAGTATCTACCCCGACGCCATCATGGATAGTACGCCAAATAGTGATTCCGCTGTGTCCGATACCGTGCTCCCTATGACGCCCGCCCTAGTTCGTCGCGCGTTACCCCGACGCCATCGCCTTAATGTGTTATCTCCCGGAGGTATTGAGACGACATTGAGACTTTATGAGCGTGCTGATGCACAGCATAATGTTGATGATGAAGGCAGTGATAACTCGGCTAATTATCAGTCGAGTGATTATGGCGATGAGAGTGACAAAGACGAGCAATTCGTGGGATTTGTGAGTGAACATGAGAGTGATGAGAGTGATGAAGATGATGTACCAGCTTTTGAGGAAGCTGTTTTACCTGAAGACAGTGAATTGCAGAGAGTGAGTGAGTGGGAGAGTTCGAGGTCACTCTCCAAGTTTCACATGAGTGACACGACTCCAAGCCCTTCGCCAGATAAATCGCCTTTCAAGCTACACTTATATAAGAAGCAAATACTTGAAAAGGCGGCCGCGGCAGCTAGGGAAGAAGCCAAAAGACTTGGTGAGGATGAGGCTGTGAGTGAGGGTGAGCGTGGTGACTCATCTCGGCCGCCATTGTCTCCCTTATCTACCCAAGCCACCCAAGATGACCCGGGTGCCCCGCATTCTTCCCCACCACCCCCACCACTGCCAAGGGTTGAGGACACCCCACTTTCGGCCTATTTGCCTCCTAGGTCCCCCGACAGGAGACATACTGCTGCCGAAAAGGGGAAAGGCAGGAAATATGCCAAAAAAGGACAGAAAAGTAAGTGGGCTTTGTTCGAGGCTCCCGCGGCGTCCACCCCTGCCCGCCCCAGCCATACGCCCCCGCAACTTTCCCCACGGTCCTCCCCACCTCTCCTGCCTTCAACATGTGTTCCTGAAGAAGTATTTGAGCTCGCATCACCAATACCTGGGCCTAGTGACAGTGAAGCATTGCTTTCTGTCACTCGTCGCAGGCCAAGGAGCCCAGGACCTCGGGGGACATAGCCTCACCTGCCACTCCTTCCCCACCTCGCCCACCCGCACGCCGCCCACGCATCATTCGTTCCCCGCCAGATTATGTGGGGGCCACTGATGATGAAGGGCACCACTCAGAAGACTCTGGCCATGATTATGTAGGTCCACCGTCAGGGCAAGATGACCACTCTGACGATGACTACATGGACATGGACGACCCTCAACCCATCCGCTTGGCCCGGCGTCGTGCTGGCCGCCGCCCTGGCCGCCCTAGGGCGCGCGCCTCCCGAGTTGGCCGTGGGCGTGCTGGACCACCAGCTGGAGCTCCTCGTCAGCGTCGACAAGACCCATTCTACGTTTTTCAGTGGCAAGACGTAGTTGATGGGGATGAGTACAACCCTGATGTGCCAGCTTTTGATGAGGTACAGGAGGGTTCAGGCATTACCCCCAATTTTCCCGCAGGCCCCAATGCTCCACCACACAAACTTTTTGAGGCCTTCTTTGATGAGGAGGTGGTAGGGTATGTTGTAAAAGAGACAAATAAGCAGCACCAATTCCAGGTCCACTTTTTGGGCAAGGTGACCAAGGGCCACATGAGGCAGTGGACCCCAGTGACTCATCACGAGTTCATGGTGTTCCTGGCACTCACCATGCTAATGCCTCATGTCAAGAAGCATAGGTTGCCTGACTATTGGATCACCAATGATCTCATATCCACCCCTGCCTTCGGGAAATATATGTCTCGCGACCGGTACCTTGATATCCTCGCAGCGCTCCATCTTGTCACCAACACCGACGTCCACCTCCCAGACAAGCTGTGGAAGATTAGGACGTTGTATGAGATGATGCGAGAACGCTTCACCTCCTACTTCAAGCCCTTCTGCAAGGTCGTCATTGACGAGTCTCTTGTGCTGTTCCGGGGAAAACTCAGCTTCCGGCAGTACATCCCCTCAAAAAGACATCGCTTTGGCATAAAATTCTTTGTGCTGTGCGACTGCAAAACTGGCTATGTCCTGGACTTCCTGGTCTACAGCGGGAAGGAAGGGGACGTGCTTGTGGACCCCCTCATTGGCTTTGGCGGAGCAGTGGTGTAAGCCATGATGGACCGCTATTTCCACAAGAATCACGTCCTCTTCACGGACAATTACTACACGTCCCCCACTCTCTCAAAGTACCTGCATGAGCGCAAGACGGGGACTGTAGGCACAGTACGAGGGAGAAGGAAGGGCATGCCACCTTTCCCTCCAAAGACCAAAGAAGGCGATGTGTTCAGGAAGAAGTCGGGGCCCATTCTGGCTATCCACTGGCACGACCAGCGGAAGGTCAACCTCCTGAGCACCATCCACAAGGGGGAAATGGTGGAGACTGGCAAGGTGGATCGCCGCACCCAGGCCAGGGTGACCAAGCCCGATGCTGTCCTGGACTACAACATCAACATGAGGCTGGTGGACAAGTCCGACATGCAGATAGGCTTCATTGACTGCCTGCGTACCTCGTGCAGATGGTACAAAAAGTTCTTTCCTAGGCCTAACGATGTAAATAGCTAATGGAACTTTCTTAAGCATAGCCTTATCGCTGCCACTGACAAAGTCTGTGGGAAAACAAAGGGTCACCTCAGAAATAAGACCTCTTGGTGGTGGAACGATGAGGTAGAACATGCTGTGAAAGAGAAAAGGAGATGCTTCAAAGCATGGAAGAAAGGAGGCAGCAGGGAGGAATACCAGGCAGCTAAACGAACTGCCAAAAGAGTTATTTACAATGCTAAAAATCGCATTAAGAACCTGGTCCTCGAACAAGTGTGTAACACTGACAATCCCAATGGGATCTTCAACCTAGCTAGGCGAGTTAAAAATGACAGTAGGGATATTATAGGTGAACAGTGTGTTAGAGATGATAATGGGAAGATTGTGTATGCAGAAAATGAAGTCAGAGAAGCATGGAAGGTACACTATGAATGATTGCTAAATGTAGAGTTTGAATGGGATAAGGAACAGCTTAGTATCGAAAAACCAATATCTGGGTCCCCCCCTCTGATAGCACCAGCTGTAGTGAGCGACGCAATCAATAAAATGAAGGACAGTAAAGCTCCAGGTTGCTCCGACATTGTCGCTGAGATGATAAAAGCCTCAGGGGAGATTGGTGTAAACTTAGTCACTGAGTTGATAAACACCATTATTAAAGATGAGAAAATCCCAGAGGATTGGCTCAAAAGTGTAATAGTAAATATATACAAAGGAAAAGGGGATGCGCTAGATAGAGGAAATTATAGGGGCCTGAAAATGCTTGACCAAATCATGAAGGTCTGTGAGAGTCCTTGAGGGTTTGATCAGGCAAAGCACCTCTATTGATGATATGCAGTTTGGTTTTATGCCAGGACGTGGTACAACCGATGCTATCATCATAGTCAGGCAGATACAGGAAAGATACTTACTAAAAGGCAGGGATCTTTACTTTGTGTTTGTGGACCTGGAGAAGGCCTTTGATAGGGTACCTAGAGATGTTGTGCAGTGGGCTATGAGGAAACTTGGTGTGGAAGAGTGGCTGGTGCGTGTGATAATGAAGATGTATGAGGATTCGCGAAGTTCGGTGAGGGTGAAGGGTGTACTGAGTGATGAGTTCGCAGTCCGTGTTGGAGTCCATCAGGGTTCAGTGTTAAGCCCCTCCTCTTTATTATGGTCTTGGAGGCGCTGTCTAGAGTTTTTAGAGGCGGACTCCCGTTGGAACTGTTTTATGCAGACGATTTAGTCCTAATAGCTGACAGTATGCAGGATGCTGAGGCCAAATTCAGAGAGTGGAGAGAGGGCATGGCGAGCAAGGGTTTAAGAGTCAATATTAACAAAACCAAGGTTATGCATTGTAGATTGAGACGAGGCAATGTGGAAAAGAGCGGTGCATACCCATGTGCAGTGTGTGGAAAGGGAGTGGGCGTTAACTCAATTCAATGTAGCATCTGTCGATGTTGGGTACACCATGGGAGTAAGCGCTGTAGTAGAATAAAGGGGCCCCTGCCGAAGGATAAGTCAGAAATAGAGAAATTTTAGTGCGTAGTGTGCAAAGGCGAGCTTGTGTTAAGTGATGATCCTGTGGCTGTGAATTTTGGAAATGAGTCTTTGGAGCTGGTGAACAAGTTTTGTTACCTAGGAGATACCATCTCTGCCGGTGGTGGGGCCGAGGCTGCCACTGTTGCTAGAATTAGGTGTAGCTGGGGGAAGTTCAGAGAATTGATGCCAATCCTGACCATGAAAAGAATGCCTCTCCCCCTGAAGGGAAAGGTGTATGCCTCATGTGTTAGAAGTGCAATGACGTATGCCTCAGAAACATGGGCCGTTAAAGTAGAGGATGTCAACAGAATGGAGCGTAATGAGATGAGAATGGTGAGATGGATGTGTGGGGCCAGGCTACAGGATAGAATAACAAATGTTGAGCTGAGGAGACGTTTAGGTATAAAGAGTATTAGCGAGGTGATGCGTACAAGTAGACTGGGATGGTATGGACATGTGGAGAGAATGGATGAACAAAATTGGGTGAAAAAATGCAGGTCTGTGATTGTGGAGGGAGCTGCACCAAGGGGTGGACCGAGGAAGACCTGGGATTGGACTATACACGCCGATCTCAAATGCAAGAACTTGACAAGTGAAGCAGCCCTTAACAGGGTTGCCTGGAACACCGCCATTAGGACAAGAGACTGAAACTGCACTGATGTGTGGAACACTCAGTCTTAAAATTTTATGTATGTATGTATGTACACATGGTGGACATGTCCATTCTGAACGCCTACAACATCTACAAGCTTCGGAATGAGAACACACCCAGGAAGTTCAATAGCCTGCGGAGGTTCCAAAAGCAGGTGTTGAAGGAGCTCCTGGAGAAGTATGCTACGCCACAGAGGGCAGTGGCACATGCTGGGCCCGCCGCTACTGACCGCTTGCACTGTGCATATTACATGAATATGCACAGGCTTGTTTCCCTGCCTCAGTCAGCATTAGGAAGAACGCAGCAGAAGCGGTGCCATGTCTGCTACAACACGAGGCTGAGGGCGAGGTCAGGTAAAAAGTCCACCCTGGAGTGTGTGGATTGCAGGGTGGCACTCTGTGCTGAAGGGTGCTTCTTTGATTACCACTCCAAGCAGGAGTTCTAATAATCATAGTGAAAGTGCCAAAGATAATGACAATATGTACAGTATATATATAGGCAAAAAATGGAAGTAAAACAATTTATTGTTATACAAAAGTCATGTATTATGAGAACATTTATACAAATACAAATACACCATAATAATATGTGAAAGTGACACATATGTATATAATAAGTGACATTCATATGATTACAACCTATAGAAATATAGAAATCAGTGAAAAAAAAGACACAATAAATTGTATATAAAACGTTTACAAAGCATATAACTAAGTGAAAGTGACACAAGACCTAATATTTGATGGCCAAAGTATAACACCTGTGATAACGAATAATCAGTGCCTAATATACCAATAACCTACCTCAATTACTAATAAAATGTACCGTATCGAGTGAAAATGAGCATTATCAGTGATAGTGACACTCTCTAAAGCATATTTATCAAAGTGAAAGTGACACAAGATCTAATACTTGATGGCCAAAGTATAATAAACACCTGTGATAATGAATAATCAGTGCCTAATATAACAATAACCTACCTCAATTACTAATAAAATGTACCGTATCGAGTGAAAATTAGCATTATCAGTGACAGTGACACTCTCTAAAGCATATTTATCAAAGTGAAAGTGACACAAGACCTAATACTTGATGGCCAAAGTATAATAAACACCTGTGATAACGAATAATCAGTGCCTAATATAACAATAACCTACCTCAATTACTAATAAAATGTACGGTATCGAGTGAAAATGAGCAATATTAGTGACAGTGATTACCCTAATAAACATACTTTATATAATTGGCCTCAAAATAACTATAATAATATCAAATAAACATCACATTCTCAATATCAAACACTAAAATTGTCTAAGGGAGATAAACACTTTGGCGCGACGAGCGGCTAGGTGTGTGGTAGCCGTGGCCGGGGCGACGCATCCGAACGCGGGAAGAATTTGCCGCCGAAAAGCACTCGTCTTCCCGCGCTCACCATTACGCAATCACACGGGCTAGAGATCTCTACTCAACGGCATTCTACAGAGGAAGGTTTGTGGAACATTTTACTTTTTTATTCATAACATTACATGCCATATTTATTGAATTACAGATGAGTTAACATAGCCCAAAGATCGTCAAAACCCCCGGTACCACAGCACAGTCGCGAGCTAGAGGGCCCGGGGCTGGAGGGTTAAAACAAGCCTTCATAAAACCCTGTTCGTCTTTCTGGAGTAAAGATAAACCAGTAAGCGTAAAGAAGGGTATCTTTTATGCCGATACGTGGTTTATAAGTGTGTTCACTGTTAGTTTTTTAAAATCAACTAAGTAATTTAGGTGCTTCAACAACAAAGCAATCGATGGAGACTGCTGGTCTGACTCTGCGCTCTAAGTTGTAAATTTTTCCCAGTGTGAACTATACTGTCTTAAAGTGCAAGCTGTGTATTGACTTGTGAGCGTATCCGTGACTTCCTTGTCGTAGGATGGTAGCCACTTGGATTTGAGAATGTCCACATAGCAAATTTGAGCGAGGTCTGCAGGTTTCCAATTTCTTTCAAGTGGAAATAGGACAGGGGGAGTTACAGAGGTTTGTTATACCACTGAGTAAGTTGAGTGTGTCACACCTGAGTAGGCCACATTGGAGCAACCAGGACCACTTGGTCCTGGAAACGACCTGAGGTGATGAATGATTCTCACATCATAAATCTATGTCCACCTGTTCCAATTCACTGTGAGGGCATCTGGGCCCCCTTCTCGTGTTATGTGATTCCGAGATATGTAAGACTGGAGCTTCGTTGAAATTACGAGATGCAAAACAGATCGGTTTGAGGTGAAAATGGCAGACTTAAGTGGTTGAATGCCTTTTGTTTGAGAGCCCATTCCGCTGAGGTAATCTTTCCTTTGGACAGAGCATCCGCCCACAGATTGGAGACCCCTGGTAGATCTGTTACATGGATTATTGTGGAATGTGTTTTGGGCTAGAAAGAATATATTTTCCCGAGAGATCCTGGAGCAACCTGGACCGGGTGGGGACCTGTTTCTTCCAGCAAATTACAGTGGTCATGTTGTCCATCCGGAATGTAATTGACCTGGAGGTCAATGACATCGCATGAACTCTGGGAAAAACCGTGGAACTGCTAGTTCTTGGGCATTGATATGACACTGACTTAATGTTGTCATTTTCGTGATTCTGATGACCTTCCGTCGACTGATAGCCCCATCCTATCAGACTCAAGGCGTCTTTGTCCACCCATCGATTGGGAGGTGGATCTGACCAATGTGTCACTGATTCCCTTCTCTAACGATGTAGGAGTGAGATTTGATTTCTCTAAATTTACTCTGAGAATTCAACTTTGCCACCTTTGCATGACTCTCAAGGTTTGTGCTTGGCAATGGAATGGAGAAGACCACGGAATCATCCAATTTTTTAGGTAAAATGGTATTTTCACACCGTCCTTGAGATAAGGGAGAAGGGTTTGTTTCACTTATCTTGGTGAAAAAACTGGGAGCTATGTTCAAGCTGAAAAGCATTCTGGTGAACATTACCACTTTGTTTCTGAATGGGACAGCTAGGAACTTTTGGTTCCTCTTTGCTATTGGGATGTGCCAGTAGGAGTCTTTTAGATCTAGAGTAATTACCCAGACCTTTGGTTGTAGAACTAGCTTTACTTGGGAAATAGTTAACATTCTGAACCTCATATTGTGAATTGATTTGTTGAGGAGGGACATGTCTATCGCATGCCTTAGTTGTAGCCTGTCCCTTTTTTGGGGACGAGAAACATGCGGGATAGAAAAACTGGTATGCCTTCTGGTACATAAGTCACAACATTTTCTGTCAACATTTGGTTTATTACTGTTTCTAACTCTCGAGATAGTTGAACATTGTTGGACTGAGCTCTGGGGAGGGGTTTTACTAACCCGAGCCATGTAAGGACCTTCTTTACTACCCTCTTTCGCCCAAGATCTCTGAGGCCAATGAAGGAAATCTTTCCTGAACTGGCCTGTCTAGTGTAGGACCAGTTCTCTGTTGATGGACTCCAGAAAGTTTAGTTTCTTGTACTTTGGGCAGGTTGGTGAGGGATGGAGGGTTGATGGTGACCAAGTGGTCTCTGGTGTTTGGGGGCATGTTGGTGCACCCCGGCCTATGGACTGATAGAGTCCTCTGTTTGACGAGTTGCCCCTATGAGCCCGAGATGTTTGTGGAGAAAGCTTAGGAGAGGGGAATTGGACTCTCACTTTTCCACGCTGTGATTGAGAACTAGAGTGGAACTTGTCTAGGGTGTTTCAGCTTGTTTGCAGAGACTGCCTAAAACGCAGCTATCTCAGGTCTTAGCAACAGAGCATGAACCTCATTCCAGGTCGTTTTGGGGAATCAATCTACATGTGAACAGAGGTGAAAGGAGAACTCGAGTAGCAATATCTTTGGGCATATTCTTGGGCAATTTGATGCGCGGATCCTGACTAGCTCTAGCTGCTTCAAAAATATCAATATTGACATCCTTAGTGGTCAACAGGGAATTAACACGTGAAGTTCTTCTGATAAAATGAAGTGCAGACCTGGAGTTTGTTCAGGGATAGAATCTGCTAATTTCCTAATGGCTTCTGCACGTTGTTGCTGTGTGATAACATTTGACAGCAACCTATGGGCTCTTTTGATGCAGTCTAAAGTCTTTCTTAATCAGTGCAGTGGTAGGTGTATAAATCATGGGGTCACTAGCTGGTTTATAAACTCTTTTTGGAGATCTGAGATATTCCCAGAACTCCTGGGGAATAGAGTCGGAGTTGTGCTGTACATACATAGTGGCAAATTGGTGATACTCCAATGGGAGTTTATGGGGGGGGGGGGGGGCATCACCCCAAGACAAGGCCAATTTATCTGCCTCAGTCACCCATTAAGCCCATGGACCATAACTTAGAGTGGGTGCCTCAGAAATCGGAGTTTTTGTTCTCAATTTTTTTTGTGGAGCTACCTACGGACTTTGAGAGATTAGAGAGATTTAATGGCGTTATGTTCATCCACCTTATTCACATCAGACCATGGTTTGAAGCGCTTACCCGAAGGCACTGTGGGTGTTTGTGTGTAAGTAAAGTACTTAGCATCCAGAGATGGGAAGGGTTTTATGATTACGTCCAGCAATCGGTCTTGTGCATCTTTTGTATGTAGATGCCTAAGCTCGTCCATTTTAATAATCCACTCATTTAGTATTGCACCAAGTCTGAATGACCTGTGTCAGCATTAGTAGGTGCTACCCTGGTAATTGTTTCCAGCATCGAGATTCACCAATTAGTAGAGGGGGAGGCTTCTTGAACATTTCATGAGCAGGTTGTTTAGGCTGGACAGGTAAATGAGACAGTGGAACTGTGTCTGGTATGGCATGTTGTAACATGAGTGGAGCAAGAGTCCTACTTGGAGATTTCGGATAGCCTTATCTAAAGACGTAAATTTCTGTTCCATTTTGTCTGTCAACTCATGCATAGATTTAAGAAAATACCTGAAGTTCACCAAACAAGCCACCAGGTGGGCTCTGAGTAGGGACTATATCAGAAAACTCTTCTTCACTTTGTTCTAATGGAGAGCCATGGTACTCATTCTCACTCCAACCCTCCTCGGTATGGTTACTGGTTTCCAAATCATACCACCCTACCATAGCATTGCTTATGACCAAAGGTTCTGGGGTATCTTTAGGAAGCACTTTTTTCCCATATTGCCCCAACCGTACTGTAACCCAAATGTCTGGAGTTGCCAGAGAAGGATCTAAACGAACAGGTAAGTCCGTAGAAGGCTGAACAGGTGATTAGTGTATGAGTTTATGTACTTAAGTTTCCATATTCACCTGAATCAGTTTAGGGTGAATTAATGTGGGTGGAGCAAGCAACTGGGTTGTTGTTGTTGTTGTTGTTGTTCCCTAAGCTGCCTGGCCGAACAGCCCCGAGTCCCTGAGAAAGGCCATGGCCACGATCGGGCTTTCCCACAGAGCTCTCATTGAGTGTAGATTGTGTTGTTGGCGTAAGTGGTTGTGTGAAATGCAGTCTTCTATGATGTGTTTAATGGTATGGGGTGCTGTGTTACATCCCGGGCAGGCGTCGACAACGGAGTCATCCAGTCTCTTCTGATAGCTCAGGAGAGCTGGATGGTGTCCGCATCTCAGCCTGGCCAGGTGGACTCTGTCCTCGCGAGGAAGGGAGGATTCGGAAGGATGGATTTCGGGAGGTCGTGCATGCAGCTGTGTGTTGTCTGTGAGTGAGTGGATGGATCGGTGAGAGATATGAGTATGGATGTGCTTCTGGAAGTTGGTTCGGGGTGGGCAGGGAGGGAGAGAGGACAATAATTGTGTGTGATACCGTGTGCTGGGTGTTGTTTTGATATTTCTTGGTGTCTGTGGGTGTGTTGCCATGTAGTTTAGTGGGTGGTCTTGGTTCGTGGAGGCTGCTGCCAGGAATTGAGTGCCTCTCATGTCCAGATGGTCTTTGACTTTGAGGATTTTGGTTTCTTGATGTAGGTGATCTGTGGGTGCAGTAGCTGTGCAGCCTGTAATGATCTTCAGGGCTTTGTTTTGAATAGTCTGTAAGGTCTTATGATGTGTTTCAGCTAGGTTAGAAGCCCAGGCTGGGCTTGCGTATTCCATCACTGATCTTATGTATTGTTTATATACTGTGGTGGTAGTTTCTTTGTTGTGTCCAAATTTTGTGTGAGCAAGTGACCTGAGGGCGTTAAGTCTGGGTGTCAGTTTCTTTTTAATGTTTGTGGTGTGCTGTTTGAATGTCATATGAGTATCATATGTTACTCCTAGGATTTTGGGTGTGTGTGTATGTGTTAGGGGTGTGTTGTTTATGGTGAGTTGAGGGATGTATTCGTGTTCTCCTGTCCAACTTGTGAGCAGGGTTGCGGTGGATTTGGCTGGGGCTAGATTAAGTCTGTTTGTAGTGCACCAGCCATGTAGTGTGTTGAGATAGGGTTGAAGGAGATCTGTTGCTCTTTTTGGGTCATGGTGTGTGCATGTGAGTGTTATGTCATCTGCATAGGAGGCTAAGTTTATTTGGGGCGTATTGGGTGTAGTTATATCGTGCATGTACAGATTGAAGAGTGCGGGCGATAGGACGGATCCTTGTGGGACTCCGTTTGGAAAGTTTCTGATTTTAGATGACTGACCGGCAAAAGATACGTGTGCACATCTGCCTGCTAGGAAGTTGGCCAGCCACCGTTTTGTGTTGTTGTGCATGTTTGTGTTGTAGATTTTGTTTGTTAGGTTGTGGCGGGGGATGGCATCGAAGGCTTTACTAATGTCGAGTGTGGCTAATAGTGATCTGTGTGGTGGTCTAGCTGAATTGATGCCGTCGAAAGCTCTTTGTGTAAGGTCTGTGAGAAGAGTGTTTGTGGAGTGCAGTGGCCTAAAGCCATGTTGTGTTGGAGCTAGGGGTAGGTCAGGTGTAATTAGTTGTAATACTAGGCGTTCCATGACTTTGGAGGGGGAGCAAAGGAGTGTGATGGGGCGGTGCGAGGAGGGTAGCGTGGGGTCTTTGTTAGGTTTGGGGAAAGTGATGATGATACCATGCTTCCAAATGTCTGGTATTGTGTTGTGTGAATAGCTGTAGTTTGATATGTTAGTGAGTGCTTGTATGCCTTGTGGTCCCAGGTGTCTGAGGTGTATGTTGCTTATGTTGTCTAGGCCACAGGCGGGTGAGTGCTTGAGATTGTTGATGATATGCTTTGTCTGGTGATTGGTGAAGGGTGTATAGTCAGGGTCTGTGGGGAATTGTCTCTTACGTCGGATGACACGTCGGTCGTCTTTGTGAGGTTTTAGGTGGCTGACATGTGAAAAGTGATTGATGAGAGTGTTTGCTTGTTGTTTACATGAAGGAGTAGAGTCTGTTGTTGTGATTGCAGCATGTGATTGTGTTGTGTTGCTGTTGGAAAGTGTGATGCTGTTTAGTGTTTTGTATAGTTTTTTTGGGGTTTGTTTTGTGATCAAGTGTTTGTAGGAAGTTATTCCAATTTAGTTTTTGTTGTTCTTGTATTTTGTTGTTAGTTTGGGTGTTGAGTGCTTGAATTTGTTGTGTGATGTCTTGTGTGTGGGGTGCTGGGGAGTGTTTCAGTATGTCGCGTTGTCTGATGAGGTTTTGAATTTCTGGTGTGAAGTTGGGGTTGTGTCTTTTTCTGTTACCTCTTGGAATGTGTTTCTTGTCAGCGTTTTGGATAGTTTTATTGAGTATGTGTACAGCATTGTTGATGTTAGTGATGGGTGTACTGTTTAGAGTTGTGAAGTGTTGTTCTGTCTCATTTGTGAATGCTTCCCAGTTAGCTCTTTTATAATTGGTGTATGTGTGTTTGTGGCTAGCTGGGGTGAGTCTGGTTTTGGTGGTGATAATGATCGGGAGGTGGTCAGAGCCTAAGGTTCTGACCACCCTCCAGGATGTTGTGGGGGCGAGTTCTGGGGAGCAAAAGGTGATGTCTGGAGATGATGGGTTATAGAGGGCTTGGTGAGGAATATGGGTATGTTGATGGATGTCGTTAAGGATGATGAGGTTATCGGTTTGGTTTTGTAGTACCAGCCCTCTGTCTGTGTCGGGGTTGTCGACAAACCAGGCCGACGTCTTGGCGTTGAAGTCACCACCCAGGATGATGTGTGGGGTGTGTGGGGTGTTTGTGATGTGTTGTAAGTGTGGTCTGTATTCATTTGGTACTGTAGGGGATGTTTGGGGAGGGATGTATGTGTTTATGATGGTTATGTTGGAGTTGTTGCCAGTGCGTATTTTAATTGACTGTATTTCTGTTGTGTTATCATTTGGGGGGAGGAGTGATTTGGTTTGTACACTGGTTACTATGTATGATATTTCTTTGTGTACCAGGGTGATGAGTCCACCGCCCCCGCCGACAGCCCGGTCTTGTCTGATGGTGGTGAAATTATGAAATGTGGGTGTTTTTTGTGTTGTGCGGAGTTTTGTTTCTTGTAAGATGGCAATGTGTATGTTGTGTTGTTTGATGAAGTGTGAGAGTTCGTGTTTCTTTGTGTTGATGCCATCTATGTTCAGTTGAAGAATGTTAATGTTATGTGCACGATGTATGTTGGGTGCTGCTGCACGAGGATGGGGTGGGGGTGGGGGTGATGGGGGGTGGGGGTGAGGGAGGGGCTGGGGGTTGGGATGGGTGAGGTGGGGGTGGGGATTGGGGAGCAGGAGATGGGGGTTGGAATGGATTAGGATGGGGTGTGGTGTGTTGAGTTGAGGATGTGGATGGTATGGGAAGGTTAGGTGGGTTAGGGAGGAGAGGTGGACGGGTTTTAGGGGGGGGAGTGGATGATATGGGAAGGTTAGGTGGGTTGGGGAGGAGAGGTGGACGGGTTTTAGGCGAGGGATTTGACTGGGAGAGGGAGGGGCATGAGGAACAGGTCCAGGTGTTTGTGTAGTGTTTCTTGGAGGCAAGTGTTGTGCAGGTGAAGTGGGTCCAGTTCCCACATGAATTGCAGAGAACTGAACCCTTAGTATGGCGACTCGAAGTGATGGGTTTTGAGCAAGTTGGACATATGTATGTGAACGTGGGTCCTGGGTTGCTCTCAATGTCTCCGGCTAGAAGAAGTCTTCGAGAAATGACAGCCGGAGAGTCATTTCTCGGTGTAGGAAAAACTGTGTGATGTGTGTGTGTGGTGTGAGAGGTGTGGAAATTCCCGGCGCGACCGAAGCCGCTCCAAGGACCCGTGCCCCCAGGGAGGGGGCAGGGGATGGTTGTGACGGTTTGGCTCCCGAAACTGCTCCCCGCGGCCGGCATCCGGTTTTCCTCCACTGGTCGTTGATTTTGTCTTCGGCTGTGGAGGGTCGGCAGCCATCCGCGGTTGGCAGCCTCGGGAGGTGGCCCCACGGCGTAGACGCCGCCACATCTGGGTTTAATCAGATTGCTGTTCAATAGTATCAGCTAACTGTACTAGGGAAAGTGGAGGGGGACTGACACCCTCATTACTTGGATCAGTCAAGGAAGTAGATGAGACAGGTAATTTATGTATTTTGATGTAACAGGGTTAGCTGGGTGACTGACCACATTAGACAATGTCAACAGTCTGGGGGTATGTGGTGTAGAATGCAGGATTTTGAAATCATGACTGCGAGTCGAGTCGGGGAAGTTTGGTACAGTACTTAGCAGGTCGTCTTTTAGTTTGAGATTTGCTCACTTTCTTCTGTTTATTTACTGGAAGACTTTGAGCTGGTCGACCTATAGAGTTGTAATAGAGTTTGGTAATAGAGTTGTTAACATGTGGGATGCACTGCCCAGAACAGTAATTAGCTCAGAAACAGTTGAAAGCTTTAAGCATAAGTTGGATTCCCATATGGGTTGGGTGTGAATGGGAGCTGCTTCATGTGGGCCGCATGGCCATATGCAGTTTCCCGCGATCTTATGACCTTATGTTGTTATGTAATTGGGGTTGGGTGTGACAGGGATCTGCCTTGTGTGGGCCGATCGGCTTTTTGCAGACTCCCGTTTTCTTATGTTCTTATGCTCTATGTCTTTTCCTGCTAGATCCAGACATTTTCTTGTCAGGAGATGGGGAGGAGCTAGGGGTTATAGAAAGGATATTTCTAAAAAGCTTACATAATTTACCTCCATAATACCTGGAGATTTAGTTTAAAGTACCTGAAATGTACGACTTTACCGAACCCCACACAGATAATAACCCTTGTTTGCATGTGACCGAGGGTATAAATGGTTTTTGGGTCATGGTTATTAACAAAAATATGATTAGTGACTTAGTCACCTAGCCGGTGAACCGGAAAACGTTTAGTGTTTTGTAAAAAATGAACTCACCTCAAATTATAGGGTTTTTAGCCGAGCGAGGGGAAGAGCAGGTGAGAGGACGGTAAGGTCCACCACAGTTCCCAACCTGGAACACTGTTCGGATCCTCTCGTGGTTATCACTTGGCCAGAATAGATCGTTCTAATCGTTGAAGAGATTCTTCTGTGGTAAAGCAGCAGCTCGCCTGAGCCAGTGAAAAATACCAAGGAGTCAATGTTGCATAGTGGGAATAATACCGGAATTATGAGGCCTACTTAAATTTGGCAAAAATAGGAACTATCCTTGTATCGTTTATTTCAAATAAACTATGGTTGCCGCTTATGTAAGAAATAGCCTAGTGAATTCTTACCCGGTATCACTGGATATAATTACAGTACTCAGGATTTTTTTTTTTTTTTTTTTTTTTTTTTTTCCAGGTATAGCCTAGTCTTAGGCTAAGACATATATTTGTATATTTGGCAACATGGAGGCTAAGTGTAACCGGTCAACTTAAGCTCTCATATTTAACGTAATTCTGATAGTAGTGTTAATGACTGGTACTTGGGCCTGTCTCTAATATGGTATGACAATATGGTAACCGGCAAAATTAATATTTAACTTCATTATTGCAACCCGGGCTTGTCCTATTATAGTACAGTAAACTTCCGTTAATCCGAAGGGCAGCGGACCGGCCCTCGTTCGGATTAGTGGATTTTTCGGATTATCGGACTTTACCCCTATGAACCTGTGTATGACGAAAACATTGAGGCATTAGGCCACCCAAATGACACAATGGTGCACACACACATATCATATGTTCATGAAATCACTTCAAAAGTTTACCATTGTCATTGTAGCCTATTACCTACTTCAAAACATTCAGATTAATGGTCAAAGGAATCTGCTGATATAAACGTAAACACCATATGTCCGCATCGTCTTCTTCTTCTTCCGTCTACTAGCGAGTTTGTCTTGCTCTTGAAGATCAGATCAGATGTGGTTCGGGAAGTAATGCCTTAACAACGGCACTTCCATGAGAGGTTCTTGTAATTTTCCTTTTGTGACGTGCTCTGTTATATTATATTGTACAAAGGCAATCGAGACTGCTTTGGCTTCGGTTCCGGTTAACAAGTTAACTAGAACTGAGTCAGGTGTACTGGTGGTACGACTTCCATCCAAGAAAGCCAAAGAAGATGCAGGAAGGGCCATCAATCAGTATTTGGGGGTGGACAGTGCCTTCAGTGTCTCCGAACCAAAGAAGATGATGCCAAAAATGACTCTGGTAGGCATTGCTAATGACGCTGAGGATAATGAGATCATTCCCAGCATCCTCAACAAGAACCCAAGAATAAAGTCCCTGGTCGACGATGGCTTAGCTATGAATTTGCTATTCACTAAGCAAAAGAGTGATGCACACACTAAGATTGCGGTAGTAAAAATGTCACCTGAAATACGCTCTTCCATTGTGGATGATGGCAATTCTGTGTATGTTGGACTTGTGAGATGTCGTGCATACGATCGCTTCTGGGTAACACAATGTTACCATTGCCAGGGCTTTGGTCATACCAGTGACAGGTGTTATCGGAAAAATGAGGATCCAAAATGCAACTTCTGTGCTGGTACTCATAACTCAAAAGACTGCACCAACAAGACTTCCCCCAAATGTATAAATTGTATTAGCTCCACATCAGTTACGGAGCCGCCAAATCATTTCGCCTCAAGTAGAAATTGTCCTTTAATGACAGCTCAGAGAAATAAAGTTATTGAGAACACCGATTTTGTAGGTTCAAAAAACTGAAAAATGCACATGGGAGCCGGTTGAAACTGGGTCTGTTGAATGTTCGTTCCTTGCGTAACAAAATGGATCATATTTGCGAGATCTTGGATGAACGTAACCTTGATGTATTATGTCTCACTGAGACCTGGTTGTTCGAGTCAGATCTGAATATTATCCAGGCGGCATTGCCTAAAACTCATTCCATAATAAATGTTCCTAGGCCTAGGGGAGATCATCCGGGTGGTGGAGTGGCAGTTGTCTACTCCACATCTCTGGTGAATATCTTGCAAATAAGCCATAACCCAGCCCCTCTTTATTATGAACTGTTGGAAGTGGAAATAAAACTCCATCAACAAATTCTAGTAGTAGAGCAGTGGAAATGAATTACTTAAGGAGTGCGTGCGGAGTTACATGGAGGGATAGACAGACTAATGAGGAAGTAAGAAGGAGGTGTGGTGTGGAGGTAGATGTGCTGGAAAGTGTGAAAAGGAACAACTTGAGATGGTTCGGCCATATGGAACGTATGGAAAGCGAGAGAATGACTAAGAGGGTGTACGAGAGCGAGGTGGAGGGACAGAGGGGGAGAGGTAGACCGAATATGAGGTGGAAGGATGGAGTGAGGAACTACATGAACGAAGGCGGTGCTGGTTGGGGGGAGGGGCGTCGACTGACTGGGGACAGAGGTGCATGGGGGCGGTTCGTTCGTGGCCACCCCTTCGGGGATCACGGCGTCAGGCAATTGATAGATAGATAGAACAAATTCTAAGAATGGCAGTTGTCTATAGGCCTGGCCATCGTGGCACAGATAGGGGTTTTATGGAAGAGTTTGGGCAGTTTCTCGAGGAATTTTCTGCTAAAACTGGAAGACTTTTGATGTGTGGAGATTTTAATTACTGGGTTGACAGCCCTCATATGAAGCCATTCTCTCCTGAGTTCCTTGAGTTGACTGATCAGAACAATTTTGTAAACCATGTGTCCCACCCAACTCATATCTTAGGACACACCCTTGACTTGGTTTTCTCTCCTGTGGGTTGTGGTGGTGTTCTGGATGTTGATGTTGAGAATGCTGACCCTAATACCTCTGATCATGCTTTGATTACTTTCAGCTTTGATTTCCCTAAGCCACTCACACATGAAAAAGTAATCAGATTTAGAAATTATAAAAATGCAGACCTAAATTTGGCTAGCAGTGAAGTAAAACAGTACTTGGGAAGTATTGATACTTCCAACCTTACTTCAGATGAGCTGGTGGAGGTACATGGAAATGCACTTAAATTAGTGTTCGATCATCACTGTCCAGAAGTAGAGAAGAAAATCATAGTACGAGATGATTCGCCCTGGTATAGCACTCGAGTTAAATTTCTTAGAAGAGCGCGTAGAAGAGCTGAACGTGAATGGCGGAAAAATAAAACAGACTCTACATGGTTGCAATACCTGTCAGCCAGAAGAGCTGTGGTCTACAAAATCAAAGATGAAAAGAAAGTGTATTATCAGGGAAAAGTTGACTCGTGTGGTAACGACCAGAGGAGGTTGGCTTCAATTGTAAACAGTTTACTTGGAAAAACAAGAGTCAGCTTAAGACCTTCTGTACCTGATGCCGAGTTGGCTGCCAACTTTGTGGCATTTTTTGCTGGCAAGATAACTCGCATAAGACAGGAATTGGATGATGCTTCTGTTGGTGAAGAACTTTCAGTTGTACTCCAACCCCGACACATTCCTAATAATGTCCTCTCATCCTTTCACTCAGTAGAGGTGGACATGATCTCGTCTTACATAAGAAACCTCAATAAACATTTTGCCCGTTGGATCCCATAAATGTTTCCAAGCTACCAAGAGTCTATGATCACACAGTTGAGTTTATTTCCAAAATAATTAATAAGTGCTTCTCTGAAGGTAGCTTCCCACATTCTGAAAAGCATGCACTACTCCGACCTACTCTAAAGAAACCTGGACTTGATGTTGAGAACATGTTGAACTATCGTCCTGTCTCCAACCTGTCCTTCATATCAAAGATATTAGAGCGTGCAATACTTGACCAATTACAACCACTACTTCAGCAGAATGAAACTATCCCAATTTTTCAGTCTGCTTACCGACAGCATCATTCAACTGAAACAGCATTGATTAGAGTACATAATGATCTAGTTGAGAACATTTGCAATGGTGTGGCCTCACTATTGGTCTTGCTTGATCTCTCTGCGGCTTTTGACACAGTGGATCACGAGTTGTTATTGAGTGATCTTTATGATTGTGGTGTGCGTGACTCCGCTCTCTTGCTTCTTGGGTCGTACTTGTCAGGTAGATCCCAGAGTGTGATGGTAAATCAGGTGGTCTCGGACTCGACACCCCTGCAGTATGGTGTTCCGCAGGGATCAGTTTTGGGTCCTATCCTATTTATAATTTATATTAGCAGTTTGTCTCTTCTGCTTCGTGCACATAATGTCACCTTTCACTTTTATGCAGATGACACCCAGATTTATGTGAGAATCACAAATATAGTTGATATACGGAGTAAGATGGAATTGTTGATGTCTGATATCAAGAAGTGGATGAGAGCGAGAAAACTTAAACTAAATGATGGTAAAACTGATATTCTCATCATCCGAGGAAATAGAAGAGCTGATGATATGGTAGGTGCCCTCTCCATCAATGTGGGTGGATCTCAGCTGCGACCGGCCAACTCTGTTCGAAATCTGGGTGTATATGTGAACTCCCGATTAGATTTCAAAGAGCATGTAAACCAGATAGTTAAAAGTTGTTACTTGCACATCAGAAATCTCTATTTGGTGAAGCCGTTTATAACCAGACGTTGCCTCCTGACGTTGGTTCACTCATTGGTCTTCTCTCGTGTTGATTATTGCAATGCCCTGTTGGTGGGTCTTCCAAATTATATTTTGAAGAAAGTTCAGTCTGTTCTTAACAGGGCCGCAAGACTAATTTTTGGTGTTCCACCTAGAACTCCTACTACATCTCTTCACATAGAACTGCACTGGCTGCCAGTAAGAGCAAGAATAGAATTTAAGTTGTGTTTGGTGACTTTTAAGGTTCTCAAATTTGGTGAGCCTAGGTACCTTGCGGAGCTGCTCAGGCGCCCACCGGCACACCATGGTGTAGTTGTGCGTCATGACAATGACCCTTTTCGTCTTGATGAACCAAGGGCTTTCCAGCAGTCTTCTTTCTTTGAGAGGTCATTCTCCTACATGGCTCCGAGGTTGTATAACAGGTTGCCGCTGTCCATGAGACAACTGAGTTCTGTTGAATGCTTCAAGAGACAACTTAAGACTTTTCTCTTTGAGAGAAGCTATGATCTTGAGAGAGGTGTCATGACAGATGGCTATTTATTAGTGGCCCCTCCATCATTGACGAACATGCCTATTACATAAGGCATCCTCTTCAAACACTAATCCGCCGTAGTTTTGAATCTACCGCGCAGAGCATTTAAAAACTGAGGAGCCTTCATCATGAGCGCACGCGACCTCACTCATGGCTTCAGTCATTATGAATTGGGTTCTCACTACGAAAAAACTTCGTAAAAAATAAAAACAAAAAGAAAATAAGAATAACTATCCAATAAGCTTTCCATCATATCGTGGATGTACTTGTGTGGATTTCTGACCAGACGCTGATTCAGGCGTCATTCTTCCTTCTCTGCTCTGCGTTCAGCCTGCCCGGACGTGCCTCCCCACGCTCCGCTAATTCCGCATTCGTGGCGTCCCTAGTGAGTTTTTTCTCATTTGTTTACTCTAGGATGTATCGAGTAAGGTTAGGATAGGCGTAGCAGGAGTGTCCTGGGCTGGTTGCCCGCAGTGCAGTGTATTTTGGGTCGAGTGTATGGGGCATCTATTTCGGATGTACCCTCGTGGTCCCGTTGTGGACATGTGAACTTTTTCACAGCTGAGTTAGCTTGTGATGCAGGCGGCTTTCACTACGCGTTAGTTAGTGCTGCCTTTTATCTTTCTGATGAGGTAAGCTTTGTTTCTGACGTTCCCAGCGTATTTTTCTTCACTTAGTGAAGTTTTTTCTGGGTCCCGAGTCAGTCTTCCCTTGGTCGGAAGTTTATGCTACGGTGGTGTGTTGGCGGTGGTTCCTGTTGTGATATTTCCAGTGTTTGTGTATATTTCAACTTTTATTATGCCGTCTACCTAGGCCTAGCCAGCCGCTCGTAGCTTTGCCACATGTACTAGTGTTATTGTTTATTATTGATAAATATGCCCTACTGTGTCATGTGTATCCGGGTTTTAGTTGTGTATTGGCTAATTCCTCGGACTATAATTGTTTCCTGGTTTAGTTGTGTATTGGCTAATTCCACGGATTATGGAGTGACCTTGGGGTTGTCGTGCGTGGCTCTCCTCGTGTCTCTTGTTGTTCAGATGGTGTCTGTTCAGGGTGGGTTGCCTTCCGGCGGGGTTTTCTCGGTTTCACCATGAAAATCCCGGCCGCGAGCCGTGTTGGGCCACACGTGGTTGTTAACACTGGCTTGTTTCCCCGGCATTGGGGTGTCTGTGGCTCTCCAGATCTGCGTCTCTGTGGATGCCTGGTTTCAGGCCTCCTTTGATTCCCGGCGGGATGGCTGTTCCCATCTATAAAACGATTGTTCATGCGGACATACGTTATGTAGTTTTTCTACCCGGTTTTACAAAAGCCACTTGAAAAACCTGGCTGTTGTTTTAGGCTTTCCTCCCCGGCGATCTTTTACAAAGAAGTGGGGACAGGAACTTATGGGGTTAACGTTTGGACATCTCACCCGGCGGGTGCACCTGGGTAGGGTGGGATGAACGACTTTTGTCTTTCAGTTAGTTAACCAATCCATTTAGTGATACTATGTGTATCGCCGCCTTTACTTTTACGGCAATTGAAGGTTCAATTTAGGTTAATATATCGATTCTTCTCACCCGGCGGGTGCTCCTAGGTGGAGGAACTAAGGAATTTACAAAATTCGATTTCGATTTAACCACTTAATTTAGTGATACAAATAGGTATCGCCGCCTTCTAACTTACGGCGATCTTTTGTGACAATTCGTTAGACATCAGATCTCGTATCATCCTGCCCTGTGCTATTCTACTAAAATATTTCAAGGGCCGGCGTCTTTTTGGGGGGTTGCTTTGTTACAAAATTGAATCTTGAGACAGTCGCCACCACCAAGAGACTATAAGCGCCATGCTGGACCGTTATATTATATCAGAGGGTATTCTTCACTTTCTTTAACAAAAGATTTGTTTAGATTTCTGAACCCCACCGCGTAGCGAGCTGTGTTTGTGCCATTACATCTCGTTACCCGGCGGGTTATTAACACTTGTGCGCGAACATGTTGGGTTAACCTTATGAGCATTAATTCCTGGAAATTTTCTTTTTTTCCAGAGCTGAGCTCCGGCGGACCAATACAGACCCGGCGGTAGTTTCCTCCCACCAGTCTCTGTCATGGCTACCGTGGCCCCAGTTTTTGCTTTGTGCACTACCCCTGCTTGTGCTGGTATCCCTATTTTTTGCGCATACCCGTTGCATAAGGTGTGTTAAATGTCTAGACCGTTCAAGGGGTCTCTGGGTTATGCGTAATTGTTCTTTTTGCTCCCAATTAGCTTTAAAGGTCCTTTGTGATAATGATAAGACCGCGGCGGTAGCCTTAAGAGAGGTTAGGCAACAGATGTCAGCCTACACTACCATTGTTGCACATAAATCACTTCAATGTGACAACGTCCCACTTTGGGATAGATTGCTCTCCGAACACCCTCCCCCTAAACGTTCCTCTAGAGTCACGAGTATTAAGCCGGCGGAGACTGGTCAGGGTTCTGTATCCTCTGCGGCTACACCTAAACGCCCAAGAGAGCCTACACCCCCGGTATCCGCCTCTTCGTCTCGGGCGAGATCCCGGTCTAGGTCTCCTCTTAGACACCAGTAATCTAGTCGGGCCTCTTCACCGGCGAGTAGGAAGAGCAGGACGGAAGGTTCCACCAGTGGTCACGGCGAGGATTCCTCTAGATCTAAGAATAGTTCGCGGTCACACCGTAGCCATAAATCCTCTAAAAAGGACTCATAAACGGAAGTCCTCTCGACATTCACCAACTTCTAGTGCATCTCATCGTACCTCTACCCCAGACAGAGTTTGTGTTAAGGCCCAAGAGTCCAGTGCAGTGCCTGTCCCAAAAGAGGATTTGCCACTTAATATTTTAACCCTGGAATTGGAAAGTTCAGGGGGTTCAGTAATTGAGAATGTTTCAGACTCTCAAGAGAGCGTAGGCCAGGGCCTCGGTGTTTGGAGGTTTGCGCAACCAGGGTCTGATCACCCACGTCCGACTCAAACGAGTCACACAGTAACCGATGTCCACAGGGACGCGGCGATCCCATCCTCTATCCCAGACTTATCTTGGCAACAAGGTACCCCTGCCTCGGCGGGGTCTTCTCAGGAGGATCAGGAGGAGAAAGATGAAGTTTCTATAATTTCGGAGATGGAAGGACAAGGGTCAGGCTCAGGCTTGGACGCCGCACAGGATACTAATGATTCACCTGTAAGTTCTTCATCAAACCAGTTTGTTACGGCACAAGAAATTAATGGGCTGCTTACTCATGCTTTATCTAAATTTTTTGGTCAACAACAGGAAAACCCCACAATGGACTTGGGGGCTCCCAAGACAAGTTCTACGGTACGGCCTCTGATGACTTCGATTGATTTATCTAAGATCCCTAACCCTCCCACTTTGTTAACCTCAGGGATCAATAGGCCTGCTACGGCGGCTTTGACAACTTCAAATGTCAGGGTCATAACGGATGTCAATCCACCCCCTCTAGACAAAGCGCCTCTTAGAAAGGTAGCTATGCCCTTACTTTATGGGCCAGACGAGTCATGGGTTCTTTTGAACTCCTCTAAACCAGAGCTTGCCCAACCTACTTTGTCAGGGGAACTCCCGGTACTGCGTGAGTGGGTCATCCAGGGCAATAAGTCAAAGAAACTAAGGGCCGTGGATACTTTAGGTAATGTTCTGGACGTAAACATCAAGGCTATACCTAGTTATTATCATCAAGATTATTTTGTGTATGCTTCTAAGCCTGCTTTACCCCCTGCCTCAGCTTCAAAACTATTTTCAGACTGGTCTAAGCTGGATGGGTTTAATGATATTAAGACTCTGTCAGCTCTCACTCTTGAACTAGATTTACAGACCGTCACAGACGACGCAGCTAATCCAGTTTTGAAGGTGGGACAGTTGGGACCAGGACCTTGGGTAGATTGGGAGGTAGAGGCTCAAAACTTTGCAACCACTTTCACTTCTAAATCTTCCCACCAGATACCTCAGGATACTCATTCATGGTTCTCCATGCCGGTGGGTTCTGCCGGCGGAGTCCCGTCAGCTTTGTTTTCATTTCTAGCTGCCCCTAAGATTAATCTTTGTGAGCTGAAGGACCCGTTCACTACCCCTACCCCTACTCACCTAGACAGAGAATTTAGGCTACGGGGAAAAGCTTTTCGCCTGTTCTCGCAGTACATAGTATCTCAGCAGGTGGCTAAGTCTTTACTACGATCCACTCAGGCAATCGCAGATGCGGATGCTCGAAGATCGGTTGAGTTATCCCGGCGACTGATTCTTCAGTCGTCAATCCAATCCTTGGGTGACATACGTACCGCCTTGCTTGAGGCGGTACGAGCACGACAAGATCTTAGGATGTCGTTAGTTCGCAAGCTACCTGATCGCATTGCTAATCAGGTGGTTATGTCACCAGTGCTTACTCCCTCTTTAATGACCCCTGAAGTGTGGCGAACAGTGTTCAATATGGCACAGGCCATTAAGCACAGTCCCACCCCTTCTAAGAAACCTGCATTTAACTTCCCCAAACCCAGGCCTACTACTAAAGCTCAGACAGGGGGATCTAAACCTTTTCTTCCGCCTAAGTCCTCCCACTCCCCCCAGGGTCAGTTCAGGCATAGACAGAGTAGGTTTTCAGGTCAGAGAGGACGCGGCCAACATAAACCAGGTCAGGGCCAGTCTTCGGCCAACACCAGCCAGCCGGCGAAGCGTCCAGCACCAACCCCACCATCAAAAAACTAAAGTCTCTCTCACTCCCGGCGCCTACCTTAAGGCCGGAGGAACCGAGGGTAGTACAGCCGGCGAACCCTTGTCTGCTAACTGGGTCGTTCCGAACGTGTCACCAAGCATGGCCGTTAAACACTTGGGCACGGATGGTGGCACGGATGGTGGCACGCAAAGGCATCACTTGGCAGTGGCTCCGGCGACCTCGATTACGTCAGCCGACAACGGCGAATTTTGTTTCTTTAGAGGTGGAGTCACTAGCCCAGGAAATGATTGCCAAGAATGTCATCATCCCGGTCCCCCCAAATTACCCTGTATTCACGTCCAAACTATTTTTGGTTCCCAAAAGGGACAGTGTTCAGATGAGGCCGGTCGTAGACCTGTCTTATCTGAATCTTCACATTCACAACGAATCTTTCAGAATGTTAACAGTACACCAAATCAGGCTAACACTTCCGCCGGGAGGTTGGATGTGTTCACTAGACCTGACAGACGCCTATTGGCACGTATCGGTCAACAAAAGATTTCAAAGGTTTTTGGCCTTACGGATCAGGCACCAAAATTTTGTTTTTCAGAGGATGCCGTTCGGCTTGAACCTGGCACCTCGATTATTCACAAAACTAGTCCGGCAAGCCCTGATGCCATTGTTAAAACAGGGGATCAGAGTGTTGTGGTATCTGGACGACTGGCTGGTGGTGGCAGAGACACAACAATTATGCATAAAACATGTCAATATCATTTTAAATCATGTCAAAACTCTAGGGTTCAAGGTAAATCTGGTAAAGTCAAACCTTGTGCCCTCACGAGTAATTCAGTGGATAGGGCTGGTCTGGGACACCGCCGCTCTCACTCTGAGTCAGAGTGTGGACAATCGCAACAGGTTTCGCAGGAAACTGTTCAGGTTTCTTCAATGTCTGACTACGACGCGAAGGGTCTGGGAGTCTCTGGTCGGCTCTCTCAACTGGATTCAACTAACTGTCAAGTTGGGCCGGTTGAAAGTAAAACAATTAATATTGGAAGGCAACAAATATTTCCCGCTCTTACCGGCGGGAAAATTATGGCCCATCCCGAAATTAATCCACACCTTACTAGCGGTCTGGGCGAAGAGGGAAACATTGCACTCAATAATGTCATGGACCTCTCCTCCACCAACGGTATGGGTAGACACGGATGCGTCAGGCACAATAGGTTGGGGATTTCAGTCAAATCAGGGGCACCAGGGTCAGGGGCTTTGGTCCCACTTAGAAATCTCGCACATCAATGTCAAAGAATTACTAGTCCCCTTGTATTTCCTTCAGGCTCACGGCCCGGCGTTACGGGGCAAGTCGGTGGCCTTCAGAATGGACAATCTGAATGCAGTCCACTGTATTCAGAAACAAGGGTCAACGAGGTCAAGGAAGTTGCTAAACGTGTCGGAAGAGATTTTTGCTCTAGCCAACAGTCTAGATATTTATCTTCACGCATCTTATCTCCCAGGCGTAGCGAACGTCTGGGCAAACGCTCTGTCCCGGAGACAGAGCACGACAGTAGAATGGGAGCTCAAGCAACCCATTTTCAACCTAATGATTGCAGAGCTCTCCCATCCACAAGTGGATCTTTTTGCGTCCGAGGAGACTCACAAACTCCCTCTATACCTCACCCGCCGGGCGAAAACGCCGGCAGGGGGGCCAGACGCCCTAGTGACAGACTGGAACAGATGGAGCTCCATCTATCTGTTTCCACCGCCAGATGCGTCACTAATGTGCCACGTAGTGAACAAACTACGAGATTATCGAGGCTTAGTCTCGCTAATCGCGCCACTGTGGCCGGCGCAGTTGTGGTACTAGCAATTGAAAATGTGGTGCCCGGACCCGGTATCGCTCCCGCTCGGGTATTTCCTCTTAGACACGATTGGCAACCTAGCGACCTCGCTGACTTTTGCATTATGGACATTCAGGAGGCCAAGTGGCTAGCACCATACGGTAGAGATGTGACAAATAAATTACTTAATCAATATACTCAGTCTACAAAACGACAGTATCAATCACATTGGCAAGCCTTTACTTCTTGGATCGTTAGGACAGAACAAACTGTACCCTCAGTGGCATTAGTTTTTAATTATTTGAATTATCTGTTTGAGCAGAAACGTTTATCTGTGGTAACATTAAAAAATCACTTAACTGCGATTAGAGTGCCCTTTTTAGACCTTACGGGTCTTTCCATACCGGTAGCGGAGGAAACAGGTTTTATGAGAGCATGTTTTAAACTCCGCCCACCTGCCCGTCAGCTCATGCCTACTTGGTCTCTGGACAAAGCTTTGTCTTTGCTTCACTCTCGTCTGTACCAAAATACTGCAGACTTTGCATTACTCTTAAAAAAGGCGGTTTTCCTTTTGGCTTTGGCCACCGGAAACAGAGTGTCTGAGCTGGCGGCGATGAGCAACACACCTAATTGTCTTAGGTTTGGTAGACTTATTGAATGTATTTCCATTGCACCCTCCCCAGGTTTTGTAGCCAAGAATGAGCATAGTGCACACGTGTTTTCTGAGTTCACGGTGCCGGCGTTAAAAAGGGGAAAGGTGCATCATAATTTATGTCCAGTGCAAGCTCTAACCAAATATTTGAGAGTAGCTCCTCAAAACCCCCAAGGTGCTTTATGGGTAGCAAGTACGGGTAAACGCTTACTTAAACGGCGATTAGCCTCTCTTCTGGTAGAAGTCATTAAAGAAAGTAATCCCGGCGTTGTGGGTCGGGCCCACGATTTACGCAAATGGGCAGCCTCTTTACGTTTCCTGAAATTTTTTTCAGTTGAAGACATAGCGTCCACGCAGTTGTGGGCGTCTAATCATACGTTTATGTCTAGATACTTGTCAGTTGCTCTAGACAAACCTTCCTTACCATGTATAGCTTTAAGGCAGAGGGTCTAGGTGGCCCTGCAGTCACTTTTGTTTACTTTCACGGGAAAGGGGGGGGGGGGGGGGGGGGGGGGGGGGTGTGTGCAGTCAGTTGACATAGGACACCCTAGACCCCGCCGGAGTATGAGAGCTGTGATACAATTTAAGGTTAAAATGTGATATGAAAATTTCTCAGTGAGAAATTGTGCTAGTACAATGTTAAGTACAAAACAACGGTGTTGTTAGAGTAGTTTAGCTGCGAAAGCAATTTAATTTTAGAATAATGGAGTTCCTTTGCAATTTATCTCCAAGTTTATGTTGGGGTTTATTATGTGCACATATAAACTTATAACTTGTTATTTTTTGTCACCACTCGTTGAGTGGGGTGCCTTTGTAACTACAGATCTGTGTTCAGAATCTTCAGGGTTACCCATTTTTTGTCAGGCAGGCTTCTTTGAAGCACGCTCCTGCCTGAACCCCCTTTTTCTTGTATTTTTTCGGCTACGCCGTTGTTAAATATATTTTCAAAGTAAGAATACTATGTGGTTGTTTTTATTATCTGCTTTTCTAGAGTTATGATATGATTACGAATGTCCCCCTCCAGTCTTAGAAATCAGGCATGTTCGTCAATGATGGAGGGGCCACTAATAAATTATAGGTTTGACTCCTGTAAGGAGATAAAGAAAACCTAATATTTAGTAGTGGCCCCGTAATCATTGACGACTGGGGCCCTCCCGACCGTCCCCTTCCCATTCGTTGATGTATTGAGGATTTTGGTTTACTTGATATGTCAGTGAAGGAAGAATGACGCCTGAATCAGCGTCTGGTCAGAAATCCACACAAGTACATCCACGATATGATGGAAAGCTTATTGGATAGTTATTCTTATTTTCTTTTTGTTTTTATTTTTTACGAAGTTTTTTCGTAGTGAGAACCCAATTCATAATGACTGAAGCCATGAGTGAGGTCGCGTGTGCTCATGATGAAGGCTCCTCAGTTTTTAAATGCTCTGCGCGGTAGATTCAAAACTACGGCGGATTAGTGTTTGAAGAGGATGCCTTATGTAATAGGCATGTTCGTCAATGATTACGGGGCCACTACTAAATATTAGGTTTTCTTTATCTCCTTACAGGAGTCAAACCTATAATAGAGTTTAGGCTATTTTGCCACTGCTAGTGATTGTTAAATGTGTGTTGTATATGAGCCTTCTTTTGATGCATTGATTTTTGTTCTTTTTTCTTTCTCTTTTCGAGCGCTAGTGAATTCTTTGGAAAAATTGGCACTTATGAGAAATAAGTAACATGCTTATTATTATTGAAAGCACCCTTGTCTTGTTGTCTTGAAAGCACCCTTGGGACGCTCCGATCACTGAACTATAAATAGTAGCGTATCGGAACGTCCAAAGGTGCGTTTTCAAGCTCAAGACTGAATGCGCTTGCAGAAAATGCGGTGCAAGCCAGTAGCGCATCGGAGCGTCCCAAGGATGCGTTCAAGAGCAAAACAAACTCTCTAGCAGACGATGTGGTGTTTACGTTTATATCAGTAGCTTCCTTTGACCATTAATCTGAATGTTTTGAAGTAGGTAATAGGCTACAATGACAATGGTAAACTTTTAAAGTGAATTCATGAACATATGATATGTGTGTACTTACACTAGTTGTACTTACACTAGTTGTATTTGCGGGAGTGAGCATGCTCGTTAATTCCCGCCTCCTAAGATATGTTTGTCATACCGTGCTTTGAAACTATGCACTGATGGTGCAGACACTACTTCGGCTGGCAATTTGTTCCACCCACTAATCGAGTTGGTAGGAAATCTTTTACTTTTCAGATCAGATTTACTATTTAGCACTTTTAGTTTGTAGCTGTGACCTCTTGTCCTCTCACCTCCATCCCTCTCTATGAAGTTTTCTTGGTCGATTTGTCAATACCTCTAACACATTTATATCTGAATTTGCTGTCCTCGTTTCCTTCTCTGTTCCAGTGTAGGTAGATTCAATCTCTCGAGCCTCTCTTGGTACTCCAAATTTTCAAAACCTGGGATCATCCTCGTAGCTGCTCTCTGTACCCTCTCAATTTTGTGGATATGTTTCTTCAAGTGAGGGGACCACACTACAGATGCATATTCCATCCTGGGTCTTATTATTGCCGTTATTATTTGTTTTTATTTGTTATTATTTGTTTAATTGGGAAGGTAGCAAGGGAAACAGTAAGGGTGTGAAAGATAAGAATGGGAGAATGCTAGCCGAGAAGCAAGAGAGAGTCGAAAGATGGAGGGAGTACTTCAGTGAGTTGCTAAATGAAAGGAATGAAGAGCCAGCAAACATAGCTGGATATGGTATGGGAGGGAGAAGAAGAGAAGTAGTGGAGGAGGAGGTGGGGATCAGGAGGTCAGAGTGTGGGAAGCCATGAAAAGAGTGAAGTTGGGGAAAGCACCAGGAACAGATGGAGTGTGTGGGGAAATGTTGAGGTATGGTGGTGAGATAGTGATAGAATGGGTATGGAAAATGTGCAAACTAGCATGGGAGAAGGGGAGTGCACCCGATGACTGGAAGACTGGCATAATAGTCCCCCTATATAAGGGCAAAGGGGAAAGAGGAGTGTGTGGTAACCACCGAGGAATATGTCTTCTAAGCGTAGTAGGGAAGGTATACAGTAGGGTAGTGATTGAGAGAGTGAGAGTGAGAACGGAGAATGGATAGCCGACGAGCAGGGAGGTTTTAGGAAGGGAAGAGGATGTGTAGATCAGATTTTACCCTGAATTGTGGGTTGGAGAAGTATCTGGAGAAGAAACAAAAGGTGTATGTTGCCTTTATGGACTTGGAGAAGGCCTATGACAGAGTGGATAGAGAAGGTTTGTGGAAAGTACTTAGAATATACGGAGTAGAGGGCAAGTTGCTGAAAGCAGTGAAGAGCATGTATGAGGGTGCAAAGGCGGCAGTACGTGTGGAGAGTGAGCAGAGCGAGTTCTTTGACCTGAATGTTGGTTTGAAACAGGGGTGTGTGATGTCCCCGTGGTTGTTTACTTAATATATGGATGGAGTTATGAAAGAAATACTATCAAGAGCAGTGGATGTTGGTGTATTGCTGAAAAGGGAGGGAATTGAGTGGAAGCTACCTATACTGCTGTTTGCGGATGATACAGTTCTGATGAGTGATAATGAATGGGAGTTGCAGGGTCTGGTAAATGAGTTTGGAACAGTGTGCGAAAAACGGAATTTGAAGGTAAATACGGGGAAGAGCAAGGTTATGGTCTTCGAAAGGGGTGAAGTCACAGAGTGTGAGGTGAAGCTGAACGGTCAGGCTATGGAGATCGTCAACTCTTTTAAGTATCTGGCAGTGTGTGAGTAAAGATGGGACTATGGATGAAGAGGTGCGGGAGAGGGTACAACAAGGGAAGAGGGTTGTAGGAACGCTAAAAGCAGTAACAAGAAATAGGGTGGTCAGTATGGAAGTGAAGAAGTCCTTGCATGACAGTGTGGTAATCCCGACACTGACTTACGGAGCGAAGCATGGACGTTGGTTGAGAGACTCAGACCAAGAGTGAGAGCAGTGGAAATGAATTACTTAAGGAGTGCGTGCGGAGTTACATGGAGGGATAGACAGACTAATGAGGAAGTAAGAAGGAGTGTGATGTGGAGGTAGATGTGCTGGAAAGTGTGAAAAGGAACAACTTGAGATGGTTCGGCCATATGGAACGTATGGAAAGCGAGAGAATGACTAAGAGGGTGTACGAGAGCGAGGTGGAGGGGGAGAGGTAGACCGAATATGAGGTGGAAGGATGGAGTGAGGAACTACATGAACGAAGGCGGTGCTGGTTGGGGGGAGGGGCGTCGACTGACTGGGGACAGAGGTGCATGGGGGCGGTTCGTTCGTGGCCACCCCTTCGGGGATCACGGCGTCAGGCAATAGATAGATAGATAGATAGATAGATAGATTATTTGTTTCATGGTGTTTTCATTAAGATAATTGAAAGACATCCTAATATTTGCCAATAATGCCAGTGATTCTCTCACTATCTTATTTACGTGGCTTTCTGGAGACATGTTATCCCTAAATTCTATCCCCAAGTCTTTTTCTTTTTCTGCTTTGGGAATCACTTCGTTTCCTAGTTTATAATCTTTTCTAGGTCTGTACTTGCTTTTACCCATTTCTAGAGTCTTACATTTCCCTGCATTGAATTCCATATTCCATTTGATGCTCCATTCATGGATCTTTTGCAAATCTGCTTGGAGCTCAAGGCAATCCTCCTGGGTTCTGATCGTTTTAAGCAGCTTAGCATCGTCCGCAAACATACTCATGTAGCTTGTTAGTCCCTCAGGCAAGTCATTTACAAATATTAGAAACATGATTGGGGCTAGAACAGATCCTTGTGGTACCCCACTCGTAATTTGAGTCCAGTTTGACGATTTCCCCCTTACTGTTGTTCTCATCTGTCTTCCGCTAAGGTAGCTCTCCATCCATTTCAGCAGTTTGTCTCCTACTTTTCCCTCATGTTTTAATTTCCACAGCAATCTCTTGTGTGGAACTTTGTCAAATGCCTTTTTAAAGTCTAGGTAGGCACAGTCTACCCATCCTTCCCTCTTGTCCACTGTGTCTATTACTCTAGAGTAAAAACTCAACAAGTTGCTTATACATGATCTGCCACCTCTGAATCCAAATTGTCGGTCAGTAATTAATCTTTTGGATTCCAGGTATTTCACCCATTTGTCCCTTCTTCCAGAATCTTCATGAGGATGCTCAATAGTGATACAGGTCTATAGTTCAGTGGTTTATCTCTGCTTCCTCCCTTAAATATAGGAATAATGTTTGCTCTTTTCCATTCTGTAGGTACTATCCCTGTGTCCAATGATTTGGTCATTATGTCATATAACGGTATACTCAGTTCCATAGCATTTTCTTTAATAATCCAGCCTGATACTCCGTCCGGTCCAGCGGCTTTGTTTGGATCCACCTTACTCATTTTGTCTATGAGCTCTGGTCTGTTAAATGTTACTTCCGGCATTTCCTCTGTACCTATCTCATTGGTTTCTGGTGCAATGAATTCTCCTTCTTTTGTAAATACTGATGCAAAATTTCTATTTAGTTCTTCCGCAATCTCCGTATCCTCTTCTATGATTCTGTTTCCACTTTTAATCTTAACGATCGTGGCTTTTATCTTCCTTTTGCCGTTTACAAACTTGAAAAACATTTTTGGATTCTTTTCATAGTTCTCCACTATCCCTTTCTCATGGTTTTCCTCTGACCTCCTCCTCATTTCTGTGTATTTGTTTCTCTCCTCTTTATACTTTTGCCTGTTATCTTCCGAATCCAGTTTCTCATCTTTTTCCAGGCTTTGTTTTTGCTTCCTGTGCTTGCCTACATTCGCGGTTAAACCATACTTTGCGATTACTTTTTTTCCTTTTATTAATGTACTTAGGGACAAAAGTTTTTATACCAGTATCATAGATCTCCATGAATGCCTTGAGTTTTTGTCTACCTCACTTTCAGATAACACCTGATCCCAATTTTGTGACTTGAAAAAATCCCGTAGTCCTACGAAATCGGTTCTGGAATACATCCAGTGATTTTCCTTGTGTTTTTCCCTTCCCTTGGGTAGATTATACTTCAATAGTAAGTCTATGTCTAGAACTGCATGGTCGCTTTTTCCTAGTGGGCATAGGTACTGAATACTTTGAACCTCCTCCTCCCTTCTTGTGAATAGAAGGTCCAATCTAGCTGGTTGATCACTTCCCCTTACTCTTGTTGACTCTTTTACATGTTGGTATATAGAATTTTCCATGGCCATACTTAAAAATTCATAGCCCCAACTTTCCTCTCCTGCTCCGGCTTCAAGATCTTCCCAATTCACTTCCTTGCAGTTAAAGTCCCCACACATGACTATTTCATTCTTTGAAGCCAAGATATTTCCTAGCACACTAATTGTTTCCTTACGCATTAGGCTATGCTCCTCCTTACCCATGTCTTCGTCTTGGGAGGTACATACGCTACTATCACCACTATTTTTTCGTTTCCACCAATCTCTATTGCTAAAACTTCTGCTGTTGAAGTTACCAGTTTTATCTCAGACACAATCAAATCTTTCCTAGTAAGGATGCACACTCCACCTCCATGTCGAAATTTTCTGTCCCTCCTCCAAATCCTGTATTCAGACCATCCTAGTAAATTTATATCGAGGTCTTCTCTTAGTTTTGTCTCAGTGAGACATACTATTTCTGGTTTCTTAGTATTGAGTAAGTCTGTTAGTTCTAGTTTCTTAGAGATTAGCCCATCGACATTGCTATATAGAATCCTTATACTTTCTAGCTCCGCAATACCTGTTCCAAGCCCCTTAACTGCGGCAGTTGTTCCCTACCCTCTTTTACTTTTAGTTTCTTTTTACCGAAAGTTTCATAATCTTCCCCTTCTTACTCCGTAAAAAAACTTATTCTTTTCTTGTTCTGTCCTCTTGCTATTTTCCTCCTTGGCAGTTTTCCTTAGTTCAGCCTCCTTCTTTCTCTCTTCTTCTGGTAAGTCTCGCCTGATGTAGATTTTGTCTTTACCCTCTAACCCTTTTAGCCTAGCCGCTACTGCCATGATTTCATCACATGTCCTTCTTGACTTAAATTCGATTTTTACCAGTCTAATGTATTCCTTTGTATATTTTCCCAGCCTAAACATGTCTGATATTTCCTCCTTCCAGGTGTCCTCCTCATCTTTAATAGAATCCAGAATCTTGTTGATGCGACCTTCATCCTGTTCTTTTCGTTTTGTCCAGTCTAGTTCCCCCTTTCTTCCACCCCTGATATTATGAGGCAGTTAGCCCTACGACTTTCTTCCTGGATGGCCTGAGAGTTTTCGTGGATGCCTTGCTTAACCATACTTTTTACCTGGTCCTTTATCCTAACATCTTGCTGTTTCTGTTCATCCAATATCTTCCTGAATTCGTCACTGTGTGCCTTCCTTACACTGTCTAAATCTTTTACCACTTGGTCTCTAGTCATGCCCCAAGCATTTTTACCTTCAGAGATACTGGCGTCTAGCCTAGTCATTATCACTGCCTTTTCTCTCTCCACTGACTCCAACCTGTTCTTCAACTCACCATTCTCTGTAACAATTTCCTTCTTAACTAACTCCAAGCCGGTCACTCTGTCTTCCAAGTTCTTGATTTTGTTCAACAGCATGAAGCAAAATTTACCTGTGTCCTCAGTCGTCCATGTTGTCATGAAACCGGGAAAATCCGGCTCTCCCTCCGATTCGTCACTCCCGCCTTTATCACCCCTCCCCCCCTCAGCCCCCTCGTCACCTTCATTAACCATCTTCCCCACCTATTTCCTCTTGAAGTTGGAACCAAATATCTTGCCTCTTGTGATGGGTAATACTTACATAGGCCATATACTTTTACCCACCATACTGAGCCGAGAACTTCCCGCGCCGAAAACAACAATATTGTGCGGTCTCTTCGGATTGTTCACTCACACCCTATAGTTTAGTCACTAATTTCTCACTTGCCAGCCGAAGTTACTTGTTTTATATGATCATCCTAATCCCTGGAGTCCCCTTTACACATGAATAAGATATATAATATAGCTCACTCCCGCCTGCAACCATGTAAGTAGAATCAGCTGGAGCCTGTGCTCCATTATGTGTCATTTGAGTGGACTAATGCCTCAAAAAGGGGACTTTGGGACTTCTTGAAATTCGGACCATCGGGTGAATTCGGATTTGGCCTCAAATTGAAAAATTCGGACTATTGGGAGATTCGAATCATCGGTCGTCGGATTAAAGGACTTTTACTGTATAACAATGCCTAGAGAATCCTACAAAATAATATCTGCCTTAATTGTATGACATCTTTATTATAGTATGACCAAACCTAGAGTACCCGGTAATAATTTCCATTTGATTCCATTATTGGAAACCTTGGCCAAAATTAAGGTCTAGCCTTGTATTGTTTACTTTAAATAAACTAACTAGATAGAAGTACTTATTAAAGCCCCTCAACTTTCTCTTCATAATTGCTGAGGGGCACAGGGCCCTGGGTGGGGCTTTGGTTTCCCGGGCGTTTCCGCACCCTCCTCAGCCCCCCGCCATGGAGTGGCTTCGGTCACCCAGGCTTTATTGTGGTCGGCGGGGAGGGTTCTGTGGGGGCACTCGGTTATGGCCTTGGAATTGCTCGGGGCCTTGGGGCTGTTCGGCCAGGCAGCTTGGGGAACAACAACAACAACTTATTAAAGCTCTCGTATCTATCGTAACTCTGACATTTATGTTAGTTACTGGTACCCGGGTATGACCTCTTTATTATAGTATGACCAAACCTAGCCCTCCTGGCCCGGGCTAGCCCTCCTAATTACAGTGCAAGGTACCCGGGCGATCTGGCCGAAAAACGTCTAGGCCTAGGTTACCGCATTTTTTTTAATTTTAACTGCTAGAAATTGTAAACGCATCTATAAACGTAGTGCGGTTTTCAATCTGTAGACTGGCGTTGAGTAGAGCTCTGTAAGTCAACTGGTTCAGTTGTGATGACGATTTCAGTGGAGCGAATTTTTCCGCGATGTTGACAATATCGGAGCTTTTCAGACACTAATTTCGTCTGACGTCACAACAATAACATTGATCCGACGTCTCCTTATTGTTTTCAGAGGTGCGGTGACGCAACGATCGGCTTTGTTTACATGCGTCGGACGCACGGCGTTCAGACCAAGCTTAATAGGCTTTCAAGCTTACTGCCTTTTAATAGGACACCCGGGCTCCTGCCCTTCTTTCGCGGTGTCCTTTCACAATGACACCCGGGCTGGAAGGGCTAGAGTACCCGGCAATAAATTCCATTTGATTCCATTATTGGAATCCTGGTTTGTCTTTATTAAAGTATGACAAAGTTTAGGGTACCCGGAAAATAATATATGCCATCGTCTTAACAGTCGTCAGAGTACCCGGTAACTGGCTTCCCGGCCGGGTCTGGCTATAGCTTTTATAGTATCACCCGGGAATACTGGTACCCGGGTCTGTCTTAGTCTTGACAGTTGTCAGAGTACCCGATAATAAATTGATGGTACCCGGCTGGGTTTATCCTTTTATTTGTTGTGGATTATAATACCGCCCGGTATTATAGTGCCCGGGTAGCTGGCCATAGCTTAACCCTCAAGCCCCGGCTATGTATTATATATACAGTAAAAGTCCGTTAATCCGACGACCGATGATTCGAATCTCCCAATAGTCCGAATTTTTCAATTTGAGGCCAAATCCGAATTCACCCGATGGTCCGAATTTCAAGAAGTCCCAAAGTCCCCTTTTTGAGGCATTAGGCCACTCAAATGACACATAATGGAGCACACACATATATGTTCATGAATTCACTTTGAAAGTTTACCATCGTCATTGTAGCCTATTACCTACTTCAAAACATTCAGATTAATGGTCAAAGGAAGCTACTGATATAAACGTAAACACCTTCTTCTTCTTCTTCTTCCACATCGTCTGCTAGAGAGTTTGTTTTGCTCTTGAACGCATCCTTGGGACGCTCCGATGCGCTACTGGCTTGCACCGCATTTTCTGCAAGCGCATTCAGTCTTGAGCTTGAAAACGCACCTTTGGACGTATTAGTCTTGAGCTTGTAAACGCACCTTTGGACGTTCCGATACGCTACTATTTATAGTTCAGTGATCGGAGCGTCCCAAGGGTGCTTTCAATACAATATAATATAACAGAGCACGTCACAAAAGGAAAATCACAAAATGAAAATTAAAAGAACCTCTCAGGGAAGTGCCATTGTTAAGGCATTACTTCCCGAACCACATCTGATCTGATCTTCAAGAGCAAGACAAACTCGCTAGTAGACGGAAGAAGAAGAAGACGTTTATAGCAGCAGATTCCTTTGACCATTAATCTGAATGTTTTGAAGTAGGTAATAGGCTACAATGACAATGGTAAACTTTTGAAGTGATTTCATGAACATATGATATGTGTGTGTGCACCATTGTGTCATTTGGGTGGCCTAATGCCTCAATGTTTTCGTCATACACAGGTTCAAAGGGGTAAAGTCCGATAATCCGAAAAATCCACTAATCCGAACGAGGGCCGGTCCGCTGCCCTTCGGATTAACGGAAGTTTACTGTATATTCCTCGAAACCCGGGTGTTTTGGCCGAAAAACGTCTAGGCTAAGCTACCGTATATGTGTTAATCTGACTGCTTTCCGCATTCACGCGCATCCCCAAGCGTAGCTGTGTTATTTACCTGTAGAATGGCATTAAGTAGAGCTCTCTAAGTCAACTGGTTGAGTTGTGATGATGATTTCATTGGAGATAACTTTATGGCCAAAACAGCCACTTTACACTACTTTTCGATACTTAACAACAACATACAGGCACACCCGAACAAGCTACGCTCTCCTTCTTGTGGCCGGAGATGCGGGGCGTCGGTCCAGCCGGCTGTTGTTTACATGCGTCGGACCGACGCCTCGCACACGAAGCTCACAGGCTTTCAACCACTGGGCGTTCAAGAGCCCTTCCGGGCAGCTGTTATATGCTTTTTTATGGGCGTTCAAGAGCCCTTCCGTGGTGAGAGGGTTAAAAGTACCCAGGCTTGACTTTATACTTTATATGGTAATGTAATACCACCCGGGAATCTTGGTGCCCGGGTTTGTCATAGCTTTACCCGGCCAGGTAACTTATACAGTCGGCCGGGTAACTGGCAATAGTTTATATGTACCCGGGTCTGGCTTTATATTTGTATGGTATTATAATATCACCCGCCCGTCTGGGTACTCGGGACTGTCGCCCTACCCGGCAGTCCTGGTACCCGGGCCTTATTGAGATAAGGTCTAGGGTACCCGGGGATTTGAGAATTCTCAACAAGCCATAAATACTTGTATGGTATTATAATATCACCCGCCCGTCTGAGTACCCGGGACTGTCACCATACCCGGCAGTCCTGGTACCAGGGCCTTGTTGAGATAAGGTCTGGGGTACCCGGGGACTTGAGAATTCTTGTATGGTACAGTATTATAATATCACCCGCCCGTCTGGGTACCCGGGACTTCACCATACCCGGCAGTCCTGGTACCCGGGCCTTATTGAGCTAAGGTCTAGGGTACCCAGGGACTTAAAAATTCTCAACAATGCCATATCTATTTATTTATTTTTTTATTTTTTTGCACTCGTCAGGGTAGGCCGACTCGGGTACGAGTGTTAATTGGCGATTATGTATTTACCTAATTGTAGTTTACAGGAGTTGAGCTAAGCTCGTGTTGTCCCGTCTCTCAGTCTACTTTTTATCCAATTTTTTCTTGAAAATATGGATGTTCCTTGCCCCTACCACCTCCTCCTCCAGCCCATTCCACTTGTCAATACATCTATAGGGGAAGCTAAACTTCCTGATATCGTTCTTGCAGGTAGGTCTTTTTACTTTGTAGCTGTGGCCTCTAGTTATTCCTGTATCCATAATTAATATATCCTCCCTATCCAGCCTCTCCAGCCCCCGGGTACATTTGTACATCATTATCATGTCTCCCCTCTCTCTCCTCTCTTTTAGACTCGGTAGATTTAATTTGTCTAGCCTCCCTTCATATGGCAGTTCTCTGAGACTTGGAACCAATCTAGTGACTGCTCTCTGGATTGTTTCTAACTTGTGAATATGCTTCTTTAGATGCGGGGACCACACCACTGCTGCATACTCCAATCTTGGTCTAATCATACTCTTCATAATTTTCGCTACCATGGTCTCATCCAAGTATCGCCGCCCTCACACATACGGCGATCGAAGGCTCAATTAGGGTTAAAATCATCATCATCATCATCATCTCCGACGCCTTGCTTCCCCCTGGGAAACCCCCACTAGAGGATGGCCATGACAGAAACGTCTCCAAGCTACTTTGTCAAGACATGCCTCCTTTGCCCGTGCCACAATGCCCCTTCCACTACGTGGAAGTTTTTCTTCAATATATTTTTCCACTTTCTTTTCCCATACCATAGGTGGTCTTCCACTACTAGCGGTTCCACTCCCCTGACTCCCATATATCTTTCTTGGCATTCTGTCTTCATCCATTCTCTGAACATGACCATATCACCTCAAAGTACTTCTCTTTATCCACTCAACCACACCACAATCAATGCCCAAAGCCTGCTCTTCCATTCCAAAGGACTCGTACACTTCCATATTACTTGGCCCATCTAGCCTATTCATGCCAGCTGCCATTCTGAAAAAGCTCATCTCCACAGCTCTTAGTTTGAAGTGGTCCTCGTCACTTGCCGTCCATGTCTCGCTTCCATACGAGAGTGTTGGGAGCAGCACACTGTTTCTCAGTGACTTTTTGACTTCCTGGCTAACCATTCTTCCTTTGAGAATACTATCAAGTTCTCCAATCACTTTTCTCCCTTGCATTTTTCTCTCTTTTATCTCACTCTCCATTTTACCATATTTGCATAGTACAGCTCCCAAATACAGTACTTGAAACTTTCAACCTCTTCTAGTACTTCATTTTTCAATTTTATTTTACAACTTTTCTTGTGTTCTTTCTTGATTCTATATTGTTCCTTAAAATCTATAGTTTCATGCATTCTTCTCTCAAACACCATTACCTTACATTTCCCTACATTGACCTTTAACTTTCTCTTTTCACATACCCTGTCAAAGTCAGTGACCACTCTCTGAAGTTCTTCAGCATTTTCCGCCAACAGGACTGCATCGTCCGCATATAGGCATGTTAAAATCTTCCATGTTCTTCCCTCTGATTCCAGTCTAGCTCCCACACCATTGATACAGCCCTACATTCCCTAATCACTCCATCCATGTATATATTGAACAACCAAGCTGACATGACACATCCGTCTTACACCTACATTGACCTCAAAACTTTCACTTAACTTATCCCCTACCTTCACATTTGCCATTGCATTCCTATAAAAAGATTTTACTGCCATTAGCAACTTTCCTCCCACACCATATACTGTTAACACATCCCACAGGCCCTCCCAGTCTACTTTGTCGTAGGCTTTTTCCAAATCCATGAATGCTGCATAGAGTTTTCTGTTTTTGGCCAGATACTTCTCTACCAACAATCGCATTGAGGCTATCTGGTCAACGCAGCCCCTGCCCTTTCTGAAACCTCCCTGTTCCTCGCCTATTTTGTCATCCGTTATCTTCTGTAGCCTCTGTGTTACTACTCTTGCGTGTACCTTTCCAGGTATGCTAAGCAAGCTAATTCCCCTATAATTCTTACACTCTTCTTTACTACCCTTCCCTTTGTACAAGGGTACTATCACTGCTTTCCTCCAGTCCTCTGGTACACTTTCCTTTTCCCATGCTAATTTACATAACCTATGCATAGGGCGGGTGCCCAACCCCGAAAAGGGTTGAAATAGGGGAGCTATCCCCCCGCCAAAGGCGGCTTTCTAGGGCCTTTCCTAGCTGATGCTGAGAGGATTGGGTTCTAGTCATGTGGTGATGGGCTGGTCTATCAGAGTGAGAACTGAGCGATCTCTGCCATACCCATAGATTACTCTGACTGTTCCTTTTACTTATATATTTTCTAGATCTCAAGTGACGGCGTCTCTTGCGTGGATTGACCTCCTAATCTACCAAGATTGGAAGCCAAAGCGTCACATCTTTCCTTTGCCCCTCAACTTTCTCTTCATAATTGCTGAGGGGCACAGGGCCCTGGGTGGGGCTTTGGTTTCCCGGGCGTTTCCGCGCCCTCCTCAGCTCCCCGCCATGGAGTGGCTTCGGTCACCCAGGCTTTATTGTGGTCGGCGGGGAGGGTTCTGTGGGGGCGCTCGGTTGTGGCCTTGGCCTTGCTCAGGGCCTTGGGGCTGTTCGGCCAGGCAGCTTGGGGAAAAACAACAACAACAACAACAACAACAACAACCTATGCATTATGTCAACAGCTTCTTCTCCTCCATATCTCAGCATTTCACCTGGGATGTTATCTACTCCAGCAGCTTTGCCCATTTTAAGTCTATTGATTGCTTCTTTTACTTCTTCTCATAACATCTTTTTTCATAAGTTTTTCACACCCGGCGGGTGCTCCTGGGAGGAGGAAATACGGAATTTACAATTCAAGTTAGTTAACCAATTAATTGAAAGATACGTTTATGTATCGCCGCCTTCAACATACGGCGATCTATGTGACAATTCGTTAGAAGTCAGATCTCGTATCAGCCTGCCCTGTGTTAATCTGGTAGATAATTCAGGGGCCGGCGTCTTTGTGGGGGGTTGTATTCCAAAATTGAATCTTGAAACAGTCACCACCAGAAAGACTATGTTTATAAACGCCATACTGGTCTTTTATATTATGTCAGAGGGTATTCTTAACTTTCTTAACACATGTCTAGATATTCGGAAATCTTTATAGAACCCCGCCGCGTAACGAGCTGTGATCATTGTGACATTACGTCTCGTTATCCGGCGGGTTATTAACACTTGTGTGCGAACATTTTGGGTTAACCTTATGAGCATTAATTCCTGGAAATTTTCTTTTTTTCCAGGGCTGGGCTCCGGCGAACCAATACAGAACCTGCAGTAGTTTCCCACCAGTCTCTGTCATGGCTACCTTTGCCCCAGTTTTTGCTTTATGCATTACTCCAACCTGTGCCGGTATCCCTCTTTTTGCGCACACTCTTTGTATCAAGTGTGTTAAATGTCTAGACCGTTCAAGGGGTCTGTGGGTGATGCGCAACTGTTCCTTTTGCTCCCAACTAAGAGTCAAAGTCCTCCAAGATAATGATAAGACCGCAGCGGTTGCCTTACGAGAAGTTAGGCAACAAATGTCAGCTTATACTACGATTGTGGCTCATAAGTCACTTCAATGTGATAACGTCCCTCTTTGGGATAGGCTTCTTCTTGAGCACCCTCCCCCTAAACGTTCCTCTCGAGTAACTAGTCGTAAGCCGGCGGAGACTGGACAGGGTTCTGTGTCATCTCCTGCCCCTGCTACTTCGAAACGTCAACGTGAGCCTACACCCCCGGTGGCAGCCTCCTCGTCTCGGGAGAGATCTCGGTCTAGGTCACCTCTCAGACACCAGCCACCCAGTCTTGCCTCTTCACCATCGAGTAAGAAGAGTAAGACGGAAAGTTCCACCAGTGGTCACGGCGATAAATCCTCCAAATCAAAGAGTAGTTCACGGTCACACCGCAGCCATAAATCTTCGAAAAAGGATTCCCATGATAGAAAGGCCTCCCGACATTCGCCAGTTTCTAGTACTTCTCGTCATACCTCTACCCCAGACAGAGTTTGTGTTCGGTCTCAAGGGTCCAGTGTAGTGCCTGTACCTAAAGATGATTTACCCATTAACATTTTAACCCTGGATTTGGAGAGTTCAGGGAGCTCAGTGGTTGAGAGTGTTTCGGACTCCCAAGGGAGTGTAGGCCAAGGCCTAGGTGTTTGGCGATATTCTCGACCGGGGCCTGACCACCCACTTCCGGCTCAAACTATTCACACAGTGGCTGACGTCCACCGGGACGCGGTGATCCCATCCTCTATTCCTGACTTATCTTGGCAACAAGATGGTACCCCAGCTTCGGCGGGATCTTCTCAGGAGGAACAGGATGATAAAGACGAGGTCTCAATTATATCGGATATGGAAAGGCAAGAGTCAGGTTCAGGCTTAGACGCCGCACAAGATCTTAATGATTCACCAGTGAGTACATCATCAAATCAATTTGTCACTGCACAGGAAATTGATGGGCTACTAGTTAATGCTTTGTCTAAATTTTTTGACCAACAGCAGGAAACTCCCACAGTGGACTTGGGAGCTCCCACGACAAGCTCTACGGTACGGCCTCTGATGACTTCTATTGCTTTGACTCAGATCCCTCACCCTCCCTCTATGTCACCATCGGTGGTTAATAGGCCTGCTACGGCGGCATTGACCACTTCGAATGTAAGGGTTATAACGGATGTCAATCCGCCCCCTTTAGACAGAGCGCCTCTCAGAAAGGTAGCTATGCCCTTGCTTTACGGACCAGACGAGTCATGGGTCCTTTTGACCCCCACTAAACCAGAGCTCGCCCAACCTACCTTGTCAGGGGAACTCCCAGTGCCGCGTGAGTGGGTCATCCAGGGCAATAAATCTAAGAAATTAAGGGCCTTGGATACTTTGGGGAATGTACTAGATGTCAATATCAAGGCTATACCTAGTTATTATCACCAGGACTATTTTGTTTATACTGCTAAGCCTGCTTTACCCTCTGCCTCAGCTTCAAAATTGTTTTCTGACTGGTCTAAGCATGATGGGTTTAATGACATTAAGACACTGTCGGCTCTCACTCCAGAACTCGATTTGCAAACCGTCACAGACGCAGCAGCTAATCCAGTCTTAAAGGTGGGGCAGTTGGGTCCAGGACCTTGGGTGGAATGGGAGACAGAGGCTCAAAACTTTGCGACCACATTTACTTCCAAAACTTTCCACCAGATCCCTCAAGATACTCATTCTTGGTTCTCCATGCCAGTGTGTTCTGCCGGCGGAGTCCCTTCAGCTTTGTTTGTTTTCTTAGCTGCCCCTAAAATTAATCTTTGTGAGCTAAAAGACCCTTTCACTACCCCTACCCCAACTCACCTAGACCGAGAATTTAGGCTACGGGGGAAAGCTTTTCGCCTGTTCTCTCAATACATAGTGTCACAACAGGTAGCAAAGTCATTGCTCCGGTCCACTCAGGCAATTGCAGACGCGGATGCCAGACGATCGGTTGAATTGTCCCGGCGACTGCTTCTTCAGTCGTCAATCCAATCATTGGGTGACATACGCACCGCCTTGCTTGAGGCGGTACGAGTGAGACAAGATCTCAGAATGTCCTTAGTCCGAAAACTGCCTGATCGCATTGCGAATCAGGTGGTCATGTCACCAGTGCTCACTCCCTCTTTAATGTCCCCTGAAGTGTGGCGAACGGTTTTTAATATGGCTCAGGCCTTTAAACACAGTCCCACCCCTTCTAAGAAACCTGCCTTTAACTTCCCCAAACCCAGGCCAGTCGCTAAGGCTCAGCCGGGGGGATCTAAGCCCTTTCTTCCACCTAAGTCCTCCTCCCCTCAAGGTCAGTACAGGCATAGACAGGGTAGGTTTTCAGGTCAGAGAGGACGCGGCTATAATAAGCCAGGTCAGGGCCCGTCTTCTGCCAACGCCAGCCAGCCGGCGAAGCGTCCACCACCACCAACTCCACCACCATCAAAAAACTAAAGTCTCTCTCACTCCCGGTGCCAGTCTTAAGGCCGGTGGATCCGAGGGTAGTACAGCCGGCGAACCCTTGTCTGCTAACTGGGTCGTTCCGAACGTGTCACCAAGCATGGCTGTTAAACACTTGGGCATGGATGGTGGCACGCAAAGGCATCACTTGGCAGTGGCTCCGGCGACCTCGCTTACGTCAGCCGACAACGGCGAATTTTGTTTCTTTAGAGGTGGAGTCACTGGTCCAGGAAATGATTGCCAAGAATGTCATCATCCCGGTCCCCCCAAATTACCCAGTATTCACGTCCAAACTATTTTTGGTTCCCAAAAGGGACAGTGTTCAGATGAGACCGGTCGTAGACCTGTCTTATCTGAACCTTCACATTCACAACGAGTCATTCCGAATGTTAACAGTACACCAAATCAGGCTAACACTTCCGCCGGGAGGTTGGATGTGTTCCCTAGACCTGACAGACGCTTATTGGCACGTATCGGTAAACAAAAGATTTCAAAGGTTTCTGGCCTTACGGATCAGGCATAAAAATGTTGTTTTTCAGAGGATACCATTCGGTTTGAACCTGGCACCTCGATTATTCACGAAATTAGTCCGGCAAGCCCTGATGCCGTTGTTAAAGCAAGGAATCAGAGTTTTGTAGTACCTAGACGACTGGCTGGTGGTGGCAGAGACAGAGCAATTATGCATCAAACATGTCAACATAATTTTAAATCATGTCAAAACTCTAGGGTTCAAGGTAAATCTGGTGAAGTCAAACCTTGTTCCCTCACGAGTAGTTCAGTGGATAGGGCTGGTTTGGGACACAGCTGCTCATGAGTCAGAGTGTGGACAATCGAAACAGGTTTCGCAGGAAACTGTTCATGTTTCTTCACAGTCTGACTACGACACGGAGGATCTGGGAGTCTCTGGTCGGCTCTCTCAACTGGATTCAACTAACTGTAATGTTGGGCCGGTTGAAAGTAAAACGTTTAATATTGGAGGGTAACAAATATTTCCAACTCTTACCGGCTTGTATTGTATATAAACAATACATAAGATCAGTAATGGAATACGCAAGCCCAGCCTGGGCTTCTAACCTAGCTGAAACACATCATAAGACCTTACAGACTATTCAAAACAAAGCCCTGAAGATCATTACAGGCTGCACAGCTACTGCACCCACAGATCATCTACATCAAGAAACCAAAATCCTCAAAGTCAAAGACCATCTGGACATGAGAGGCACTCAATTCCTGGCAGCAGCCTCCACGAACCAAGACCACCCACTAAACTACATGGCAACACACCCACAGACACCAAGAAATATCAAAACAACACCCAGCACACGGTATCACACACAATTATTGTCCTCTCTCCCTCCCTGCCCACCCCGAACCAACTTCCAGAAGCACATCCATACTCATATCTCTCGCCAATCCATCCACTCACTCACAGACAACACGCAGCTGCATGCACGACCTCCCGAAATCCATCCTTCCGAATCCTCCCTCCCTCGCGAGGACAGAGTCCACCTGGGCAGGCTGAGATGCGGACACCATCCAGCTCTCCTGAGCTATCAGAAGAGACTGGATGACTCCGTTGTCGACGCCTGCCCGGGATGTAACACAGCACCCCATACCATTAAACACATCATCGAAGACTGCATTTGACACAACCACTTACGCCAACAACACAACCTACACTCAATGAGAGCTCTGTGGGAAAGCCCGATCGTGGCCATGGCCTTCCTCAGGGACTCGGGGCTGTTCGGCCAGGCAGCTTAGGGAACAACAACAACAACAACAACTCTTACCGGCGGGAAAATTATGGCCCATCCCAAAATTAATCCACACCTTACTAGCGGTCTGGGCGAAGAGGGAAATATTGCACTCAGTAATGTCATGGACCTCTCCTCCGCCAACGGTATGGGTAGACACGGATGCGTCAGGCACAATAGGTTGGGGATTTCAGTCAAACCAGGGGCACCAGGGTCAGGGGCTTTGGTCCCACTTAGAAATCTCCCACATCAATGTCAAAGAATTACTAGTCCCCTTGTATTTCCTTCAGGCTCACGGCTCTACTTTACGGGGCAAGTCGGTGGCCTTCAGAATGGACAATCTGAATGCAGTTCACTGTATTCAGAAACAGGGGTCAACGAGATCACGGAAGTTGCTAAACGTGTCGGAAGAGATTTTTACTCTAGCCCACAGGCTAGACATTTATCTTCACGCATCTTATCTCCCAGGCGTAGCAAACGTCTGGGCAGACGCTCTGTCCCGGAGACAGAGCACGACAGTAGAATGGGAGCTCAAGCAACTCATTTTCAACCTAATGATTGCAGAGCTCTACCATCCACAAGTGGATCTGTTTGCGTCCGAGGAGACTCACAAACTCCCTCTATACCTCACCCGCCGGACGAAAACGCCGGCAGGGGGGCCAGACTGGAACAGATGGAGCTCCATCTATCTGTTTCCGCCGCCAGACGCGTCACTAATGTGCCACGTAGTGAACAAACTACGAGATTATCGAGGCTTAGTCTCGCTAATCGCGCCCCTGTGGCCGGCGCAGTTATGGTACCAGCAATTGAAGACGTGGTGCTCGCACCCGGTGTCGCTCCCGGTCGAGTATTTCCACTTAGACACGATTGGCAACCTAGCGACCTCGCTGACTTTTGCATTATGGACATTCAAGAGGCAAAGTGGCTAGCACCATATGGTAGAGATGTGACCAATAAATTAATCAATCAATATACTCAGTCTACGAAACGACAGTATCAATCACATTGGCAAGCCTTTACTTCTTGGATCATTAGAACCGAACAGACTGTGCCCTCAGTGGCATTAGTTTTTAATTATTTGAATTATCTGTTTGAGCAGAAACGTTTATCTGTGGTAACGTTAAAAAATCACTTAACTGCGATTAGAGTGCCCTTTTTCGACCTTACAGGTCTCTCCATACCGGTAGCGGAGGAAACAGGTTTTATGAGAGCATGTTTTAAACTCCGCCCACCTCCCCGTCAGCTCATGCCTACTTGGTCTCTGGACAAGGTATTGTCTTTACTTCCCTCTCGTCTGTACCAAAATACTGCAGATTTTGCATTACTCTTAACCCGTACAGCCCCAGCGATGTATGTAACGCACAGCCCCAGAGACGCGCCTGGCGCGTCACTATAATTGCGCCGACCGTAACCTCAAGTGTAGCCACTCAAGAGGGCTCAGATTTGTATGGGAACTGTGTACGTATCCCACGCAACCGTGCCGATGGTTGAAAACTCTCAAAGTCCATGTGCGTGCGAGTGAGTGCGCGTGAGCGCGCAATAACCTGGTTTTTTGGGGTAATTGCCTTCAATTTTTTACTCTTGTAAAATACGTTTTCGGGGGCTCTGTAGGACCATTCTTTAAGCTTTATGAGCGGTTTTTCATGGTTTTTCCTTCATTCCTAACCCATTCGCTATTGTTTCTGGAATAAAACAATTTTTTGAAAACCGGCCGGGTTCTGGTGAACAAACATTACAAAACTAGCCGGGGCTCCACGGGTTAAAAAGGCTATATTCCTTTTGGCTTTGGCCACCGGGAACAGAGTGTCTGAGCTGGCGGCGATGAGCAACACACCTAATTGCCTTAGGTTTGGTAGACTTAATGAATGTATTCACATTGCACCTTCCCCAGGATTTGTAGCCAAGAATGAGCACAGTGCACACGTGTTTTCTGAGTTCACTGTGCCGGCGTTAAAGAGGGGAAAGGTGCACCATAATCTATGTCCAGTGCAAGCTCTAACCAAATATTTGAGAGTAGCTCCTCTAAACCCCCAAGGTGCTTTGTGGGTAGCGAGTACGGGTAAACGCTTACTGAAACGGAGATTAGCTTCTCTTCTGGTCGAAGTCATTAAAGAGAGTAATCCCGGCGTTGTGGGTAGGGCCCACGATTTACGCAAATGGGCAGCCTCTTTACGTTTCCTGAAGAACTTTTCAGTAGAAGATATTTCGTCCACACACTTGTGGGCGTCTAATCATACGTTTTTTACTAGATACTTGTCAGTTGCTCTAGACAAACCTTCCTTACCATGTATAGCTTTAAGGCAGAGGGTCTAGGTGGCCCTTCAGTCACTTTTGTTTACTTTCAAGGAAAAGGGGGGGGGGGGGTGCAGTCAGTGTAACATAGGACACCCTAGACCCCGCCGGAATGTAAGAGCTGTGATACAAATTATGGATAATGTGATATGAAAATTTCTCTGTTCTATTCAGGGCGAGAAATTGTGCTAGTACAATGTTAGTACAAACAACAGGGTTGTTATAGTAGTTTTAGCTGTGAAAGCAATTTAGTATTAAACAGTGGAGATCTTTTGCAAAATATTTCCACGAATATTATGGGGTTTATTATGTGCACATGTAAACTTATAACTTGTTATTTTTGTCACCACTCGTTGAGTGGGGTGCCTTTGTAACTACAGATCTGTTCACAGAAATCTCCAGAGTTACCCTTTTTGTCAAGCAGGCTTCTTTGAAGCACGCACCTGCTTGAACCCCTTTTGTATATATATATATGGGCTGCGCCATGGTTAAATATATTTTTTCAAAAGTAAGAATACTATGTGGTTGTTTGATTATCTGCTTTTCTAGAGTTATGATATGATTACGAATGTCCCCCTCCAGTCTTAGAAATCAGGCATATTCGTCAATGATAAATTATAGGTTTGACTCCTGCAAGGAGATAAAGAAAACCTAATATTTAGTAGTGGCCCCGTAATCATTGATGACTGGGGCCCTCCCGACCATCCCCTTCCCATTCGTTGATGTATTAAGGATTTTGGTTTACTTGATATGTCAGTGAAGGAAGAATGACGCCTGAATCAGCGTCTGGTCAAAGATCCACACAAGTACATCCACGATATGATGGAAAGCTTATTGGATAGTTATTCTTATTTTCTTTTTGTTTTTATATTTTACGAAGTTTTTTCATAGTGAGAACCCAATTCATAATGACTGAAGCCATGAGTGAGGTCGCGTACGCTCATGATGAAGGCGCCTCAGTTTTTTAAATGCTCTGCGCGGTAGATTCAAACTACGGCGGATTAGTGTTTGAAGAGGATGCCTTATGTAATAGGCATGTTCGTCAATGATTACGGGGCCACTACTAAATATTAGGTTTTCTTTATCTCCTTACAGGAGTCAAACCTATAATATTCAATCAAGATATTATTTTGGGTACTCATTGGCTGTAGGCCTACTTAATTGGTACCCTTGAAAATAATGACATACGAGAGCCTCATTAAGCAGTACAATATACAGTAGGCTTATTAGAATGTTGTGAATGAATTTAATATCATAATATAAAACCATCGGCTGTAAGTATTTGATGGTTCTCACTGAAAATAATGCCTTACAAGATGTCTTGAAGGCAAATATATATGACAAGGCACTCTTGATTGATTAGTGTCAAAGTGATATGTGTTCACCTTCATATGGAAAACTTTGGAAGTTAATACTGAAGGTATTGTAGATGTTTTGGTGTGAAGTATTGGATGAAAATAGGTCAAAACAACAAATTTTCTAAATTAGGATTGTGAATTTAGTTTTTAATAAAAATTTAACAAAGGTATGACAAGTAACCCCTGGCCAGCGCACAACCTTGGGGGGTACATGTAGAGAATTATAAAGATCTATGAATTTGACACTAACCTAGAATTCAACACTTAAGGGAATTAATAACAGGCTACAATGTTAAAACACACTTTCACAGAAAAAAGGACACTGCAGCTAATGAGCCGAGGCTCGTACTATAATAAGAAACAAAAACACTAAGAAAAAGCGAGAGTGGCGACCTTGAAAAGCACGATCGTCGACCAGCCCAGACTAAGTCCTTACTTATTAGGTTTACAAGTAAAAATTTGTTCAAATAAATACATTCCTAAATGCATATACACTTCAACTGCAATTAGACTCACTATGGAAAAATTGATGCGTTTAAGAGGGGCTATGTAAACCTGAAGGGAGGAGGTATGGACAATATGTCGTATCTGGATGGGCGACGATCGAGAGAGAACGCACCTGAGAGGTGGAAATAGTGGGCAGGGTATGGGAAACAGAGGAAGATCAGAATGCGCGTAGGCGCGGTGTTCAAACTGTGTTAATTCTTCTCTTTTTATTTTCTACTTTTCAGTGGCTCCGTCCCAATGACGTACCTTAGGAATTATTAAGGGGTACCCCCTAAGATGATCTTGGTTCTCGACCGTCGTGATCGAGGTTAACCCGGGCTCTGAGGAGCCCGGAACGAGGCCATATTATCATAGGCTCTTACGTCATTGACGTAAGGAGCCACCAATAAATCTTGTTATTTTCAATGCCTCCTAGACCCAATTTCTCCTTCTATCTACCTGTCGCAATCTTCCACAAGACTATCAAATACTCTTCAACAATACACAAATCAACCATTCATCTTCTCTCAATATTCTTGGTGTATCTTTTTCATCCGACATTTCTTGGAAAGATCATATCACCACTCTTGCTGAAACTGCTTCTCAAAGTTAGGTGTGCTCAACCGTCTCTGTGGGCTCTCCACCCACGCACAGATTCTTGCTCTGTATAGGGTCACATTTTTTTTTTTTATGTGTATGAAGGAGGCAAAAGGCAGATTGTCTGTAATGAGTGTCTCCCCCAAAGCCGAAAGAGTGACAGGGCCGAATTCAAGGGACGTTGGGGGCGAAATGTCCGGACACACAAAGTTTAAAGCAGGTTAAGTCATAAGATGAGGGAAAAATGTATTGAGGTTGAGAGTTCCAGAGTTCACTTGTTGAGTAGAAGAAAGGCTGAAATAATTTGCCAATTCTAGGGTTGGAGAGCTGGACAGAATAAGAGTGGGACTGTGTTGAAAGGCAGGTGACTCGCACTCGACGCAAGGGAGGGGGTATGCACTGAGAGAGCTCTGAAGAACACTGATTGTTGTAATAGCGATAGTATTGTAGAGTAAAAGAGAAGCGACATCGCGGTGTGTAGAAAGAGTTTGTAAGGAACTAGTAAGAGGAAGTGAGTTGATGAGACGAAATGCTTTGGACTCTACTCTTTCGAGAAGTGCGGTATGGGTGGAGCCTTCCCACACATGCGAACAATACTCAATACAAGGGCGCACTGTGCCCCGATACAGAGCAAAAAGCTGTGCGGGGGTGAAGAACCCACAGAAACGATTGAGCACACCTAACTTTTGGGAAGCTGTTTTAGCAAGAGTGGTAATACTGTATGATCTTTTCAAGAAAGGTTGGAAGAAAAAGATAAACCTCAAATATTGAGAGAAGATGTAGGGTTGGTTTGTGTATTGTTGAAGAATAGTTGATAGTCTTGTGGAAGATTGTGATGGAGAGAGAGAGACAGAAACTGAGTCTTGCAGGCGTTGAAAGTAAACAGATTTTCTCCACCCCAATCAGAAATAATTGATAGATCAGAAGATAGGCATTCTATGGCCTCGCCACGTTTGTCTTGGAATGCTTGCATACTGGGTTGATGTGGAAAACTAATTGAATAGTGTAAGGTAGAGTCGTCAGCATATGAGTGGATAGGACTAGAGGTACAGTTGAGTAGATCATTAACACCTTGGCTGTGGCTATATTTGCGCTATTTAGGGCATATTCAGGCACTCCTGAATGATTAATCAAGTATCTGCATTAAATTAACTGTATTCTGCCGAAAACTAGGTGAAAATAGCTTCAAAATGAGACCAGAACGAGCTTCGTAGGTGGCGGGGTTCACCCGCAGCGTTGCCATAAACATGCAGGAAAACTGCTAATTATTAGCTCTCTCTTGCTCGGCAACACTGTTGTGAGACACCCGCACGAGATACAGTCTCCCTCAGTGAGCCGCTTACTGCTCTGAGGGTCGGAGGTGGGTCCTTCACGCTCCCGCCCACTGACACTCGATTTCTACGGCTTTTACAGGCTTTCAAAGCCTGGAAATTGCTGTAAATTGCCAGACCATTCAGAAACGTCACCCGCAGCCAATGGGTTAATGAATATTAGAAAGAGAATTGGAGACAGGACAGAACCCTGAGAAACACTGGAGTTGATAGGTTGAGGGAGTGCGCCCATGTATCGAGTATTGTTCACATGTGTGGGGAGATTCCAACCATACCGCACTTCTTGAAAGAGTAGTCAAAAGCATTTTGCCTCATCAACTCATTTCCTCTTACTAATTCCATACAATCTTTACACACTGCAATGTTGCATCTCATTTACTATTCAATTGCTATTACAACAATCAGTGTTCTTCAGAGCTCTCTCAATGTATACCCCCTCCCTTACGGCAAGTGGGAGGCACCCGCCTTTCAACACAGTCCCACTCCTATTCTTTCCAGTTCTCCAACCAGAGAATTAGCAACTTTTCTCAGTCTTTCTTCTACTGAACAAGTGAACTCTGGAACTCTCTCCCTCAATCAATTGTTCCTTCATCCTATGACTTAGACTGATGTGTGTCCAGGCATTAATGGCATTTTGATCCCAACGTCCTTTAATTTGGCTCTCTGTCACTCTTTTGGATTTGAGGGAGACACTCATTACAGGCAGCCTGCCTTTTGTGTCCTTCATACACACACAAGAAAACAAAATATAAACATACTGTACTTAGCAAACCCTGCAACTCCCTCTCATTATCACTCATCAGAACTGTATCATCAGCAAATAGCAGCACAGGCAACTTCCACCCAGTCCCTTCCCTTACCAGGGGTACTCCAACATCCAATACTCTTCCTTTTATTTCTTTTAGGACTCCAAACATATATATAGGCCTACTGAACAAGCATGGGAACATCAAATGCCCTTGCTTTAACCTAACATTCAAATAAAAGAACTTGTTCTGTTCATCCTTTACACGCACTGCCGCCCTTGCACCGTCGCACATGCTCTTCACTGCTTTCAACAACACACCAGCTACTCTGTATATTCTCAATACTTTTCACAAACCATCTCTATCCACTTTGTCATAACCGATCTTCAAGAATGGGAGTCAGGTGTAGTGTAGTAGCCTTTGCTTGGCGGTCCCTCACAAAGGGAGAGGGTCAGGCCATGCTAATCTCTATCCGTCAAAAAAAGAATGATCACATGCGAGTCATTTGAGGAAACAAGGAAGGGAATATTTGGTACCATGGTGGCTAACCTTTTGTAATGCAGGGATGACCTGAGCAAATGGGCTGTAGTTTCCACACCAATTTACTATCAGACTCTGGCAAAAAACTTATATATATATACAGTACAGTATATATTACGGGTTTGACCCCACCCCTTGGGGTGGGATCAGGAAAACCCTATATTTGGGGAAGGTCACGGAGTATCTAACGAAGTGTGCTTATTACTGACGATGCAGTGGGGTAACTGCTAATCGATCATCCCCCACACGTGTCTAGTAATTAAAAATCTATCTCTGGTTGTTGTTGTTGTTGTTGTTCTTCCCTAAGCTGCCTGGCCGAACAGCCCCGAGTCCCTGAGGAAGGCCATGGCCACGATCGGGCTTTCCCACAGAGCTCTCATTGAGTGTAGATTGTGTTGTTGGCGTAAGTGGTTGTGTGAAATGCAGTCTTCTATGATGTGTTTAATGGTATGAGGTGCTGTGTTACATCCCGGGCAGGCGTCGACAACGGAGTCATCCAATCTCTTCTGATAGCTCAGGAGAGCTGGATGGTGTCCGCATCTCAGCCTGGCCAGGTGGATTCTGTCCTCGCGAGGAAGGGAGGATTCGGAAGGATGGATTTCGGGAGGTCGTGCATGCAGCTGCGTGTTGTCTGTGAGTGAGTGGATGGATCGGTGAGAGATATGAGTATGGATGTGCTTCTGGAAGTTGGTTCGGGGTGGGCAGGGAGGGAGAGAGGACAATAATTGTGTGTGATACCGTGTGCTGGATGTTGTTTTAATATTTCTTGGTGTCTGTGGGTGTGTTGCCATGTAGTTTAGTGGGTGGTCTTGGTTTGTGGAGGCTGCTGCCAGGAATTGAGTGCCTCTCATGTCTAGATGGTCTTTGACTTTGAGGATTTTGGTTTCTTGATGTAGGTGATCTGTGGGTGCAGTAGCTGTGCAGCCTGTAATGATCTTCAGGGCTTTGTTTTGAATAGTCTGTAAGGTCTTATGATGTGTTTCAGCTAGGTTAGAAGCCCAGGCTGGGCTTGCGTATTCCATCACTGATCTAATGCATTGTTTATATACTGTGGTGGTAGTTTCTTTGTTGTGTCCAAATTTTGTGTGAGCAAGTGACCTGAGGGCGTTAAGTCTGGGTGTCAGTTTCTTTTTAATGTTTGTGGTGTGCTGTTTGAATGTCATATGAGTATCATATGTTACTCCTAGGATTTTGGGTGTGTGTGTATGTGTTAGGGGTGTGTTGTTTATGGTGAGTTGAGGGATGTATTCGTGTTCTCCTGTCCAGCTTGTGAGCAGGGTTGCGGTGGATTTGGCTGGGGCTAGATTAAGTCTGTTTGTAGTGCACCAGCCATGTAGTGTGTTGAGATAGGGTTGAAGGAGATCTGTTGCTCTTTTTGGGTCATGGTGTGTGCATGTGAGTGCTATGTCATCTGCATAGGAGGCTAAGTTTATTTGGGGCGTATTGGGTATAGTTATATTTATTAGTGGCCCCTCCATCATTGACGAACATGCCTATTACATAAGGCATCCTCTTCAAACACTAATTCGCCGTAGTTTGAATCTACCGCGCAGAGCATTTAAAATCTGAGGAGCCTTCATCATGAGCGCACGCGACCTCACTCATGGCTTCAGTCATTATGAATTGGGTTCTCACTACGAAAAAACTTCGTAAACAATAAAAATAAAAAGAAAATAAGAATAACTATCCAATAAGCTTTCCATCATATCGTGGATGTACTTGTGTGGATCTTTGACCAGACGATGATTCAGGCGTCATTCTTCCTTCTCTGCTCTGCGATCAGCCGGCCTGGACGTGTCTCTCCACGCTCCGCTGGTTCCGCATTTGCTGCGTCCCTAGTGAGTTTTTTCTCATTTGTTTACTTCGGGATGTATCGAGTAAGGTTAGGATATGCGTAGCAGGAGTGTCCTGGGCTGGTTGCCCGCAGTGCAGTGTATTTTGGGTCGTGTGTTTGGGGCATCTATTTTGGATGTACCCTCGTGGTCCTGTTGTGGACAGGTGATTTTTTTTTTTTTTTTTCATAGTTGAGTTAGCTTGTGATGCAGGCGGCTTTCATTACGCGATTAATTCTGCTGCCTTTTATCTTTCTGATGAGGTAGTGTTGCTTTGCTGACATTCCCAGCGTATTTTTCTTCACTTAGTGAAGTTTTTTCTGGGTCCCGAGTCGGTCTTCCCTTGGTCAGAAGTTTTTACTACAGTGGTGTGTTGGCGGTGGTTCCTGTTGTTATATTTCCAGTGTTTTTTGTTTATATCTCAACAGTTCTTGTGCCGTTTGCTTAGGCCTAGCCAGCCGCTCGTAGCTTTGCCACATGTACAAGTGTTATTGATTTATTTTATAAATATGTCCTACTATGTCATGTGTATCCGGGTTTAGTTGTGTATTGGCTAATTTCACGGACTATGTTTGTTTCCTGGATTAGTTGTGTATTGGCTAATTCCACGGATTATATTTGTGGTCCCTAGGTTAGTCGTGCTTGGCTATCTCTCGGGTCCTATGTGCGTTCAGATGGTATCTGTTCGGGGTGGGTTACTTTCCGGCGGGGTTTTCTCGGTTTCACCATGAAAACTCCGGCCGTGAGCCGTGTTTGGCCACGCGTGGTTTCAAATCCGGCGGGTGTCCCCGGCGAGTTGGTGTCTGTGGCTCTCCAAGACTGCGTCTCTGTGTTGGTGCCTGTTTCAGGCTCCCTATGATTCCCGGCGGATTGGTGGTACCCATCTAACATTGTTCATGCGGACATATGTTATGAAGTTTTTCTACCCGGTTTTACAAACCAAAGGAAAAACCCTAGCTGTTGTTGTGGGCTTTCCTCCCCGGCGATCTTTTACAAAGAAGTGGGGATAGGAACTTATGGGGTTAACGTTTAAGACATCAGGTCTCACCCGGCGGGTGTACCTTGTTAAGGTGGGATGAACGAATTGGTAATTCAGTTTAGTTAACCGGTCCATTTTAGTGATACTATAATGTATCGCCGCCCTCACCCTTACGGCGATCGAAAGCTCAATTAGGGTTAACGTATTTTTTCATAAATTGGCCACACCCGGCGGGTGCTCCTGGGAGGGGGAAATACGGGATTTACAATTCAGGCTAGTTACCCCATTAATTGAGAGATACGGCCCTGTATCGCTGCCTTCACCATACGGCGATCTATGTGACAATTCATTAGAAGTCAGGTCTCGTATCAGCCTGCCCTGTGTTTATCTGCTAGATACTTCAGGGGCCGGCGTCTTTGTGGGGGGTTGTTTTCAAAATTGAATCTTGTAACAGTCACCGCCAGAAAGACTTTATAAACGCCATACTGGTCTTTTATATTATGTCAGAGGGTATTCTTAAAACTTTCTTAAAAGACATGTCTAGATATTTGGATATCTTTATAAAAAACCCGCCGCATAACGAGCTGTAATCATTGTGGGGTTACGCCTCGTTATCCGGCGGGTTATGAACACTTGTATGCGATCATTTTGGGTTAACCTTATGAGCATTAATTCCTGGAAATTTTCCTTTTTTTCCAGGGCTGGGCCCTGGCGGACCAATACAGACCCTGCAGTAAGTCCCCACCAGTCTCTGTCATGGCTACCTTTGCCCCGGTTTTTGCTTTATGCATTAATCCAACCTGTGTCGGTATCCCTCTTTTTGCGCACACTCTTTGTATCAGGTGTGTTAAATGTCTAGACCGTTCAAGAGGTCTGTGGGTGATGTGCAACTGTTCCTTTTGCTCCCAACTAAGTGCCAAAGTCCTCCAAGATAATGATAAGACCGCAGCGGTCGCCTTACGAGAAGTTCGGCAACAAATGTCAGCGTATACTACGATTGTGGCTCATAAGTCACTTCAATGTGACAACGTCCCTCTTTGGGATAGGCTTCTTCTTGAGCACCCTCCTCCTAATAAACGTTCCTCTCGAGTAACTTGTCATAAGCCGGCGGAGACTGGACAGGGTTCTGTGTCATCTCCTGCCCCTGCTACTTCGAAACGTCACCGTGAGCCTACACCCCCGGTGGCAGTCTCCTCGTCTCCGGCGAGATCTAGGTCTAGGTCACCCCTTAGACACCAGCCACCCAGTCTTGCCTCTTCACCATCGAGTAAGAGGAGTAAGACAGAAAGTTCCACCAGGGGTCACGGCGATAAATCCTCCAAATCAAAGAGTAGTTCACGGTCACACCGCAGCCATAAATCTTCAAAAAAGGATTCCCATGATAGACAGGCCTACCGACACTCACCTGTTTCTAGTGCTTCTCGTCATACCTCTACCCCAGACAGAGTTGGTGTTCGGTCTCAGGGGTCCAGTGTAGTACCTGTACCTAACGATGATTTACCCATTAACATTTTAACCCTGGAGTTGGAGGCTTCAGAGGACTCAGTGGTTGGGAGTGTTTCAGACTCCCATGGGAGTAGAGGCCAAGGCCTAGGTGTTTGGCGATATTCTCGTCCGGGGCCTGACCACCCACTTCCGGCTCAAATTATTCACACAGTGGCTGACGTCCATCGGGACGCGGCGATCCCTTCCTCTACTCCTAACTTATCTTGGCGACGAGATGGTACCCCAGCTTCGGCGGGATCTTCTCAGGAGGAACAGGATGACAAAGACGAGGTTTCGATGATATCGGATATGGAAGGGCAAGAGTCAGGTGTCAGGTCAAGAGTTCGTTGCCGCACAAGATCTTAATGATTCATCAGTGAACACATCATCAAATCAATTTGTCACTGCACAGGAAATTGATGGGCTACTTGATAATGCTTTATCTAGATTTTTTGGCCAACAGCAGGAAACTCCCACAGTGGACTTGGGAGCTCCCACGACAAGCTCTACGGTACGGCCTCTGATAACTTCTATTGCTTTGCCTCAGGTCCCTCACCCCCCCACGCTGTCACCATCGGTGGTTACTAAGCCTGCTACGGCGGCATTGACCACTTCGAATGTAAGGGTTATAACGGATGTCAATCCGCCCCCTCTAGACAGAGCGCCTCTCAAAAAGGTAGCTATGCCCTTGCTTTACGGACCAGACGAGTCATGGGTCCTTTTGACCCCCACTAAACCAGAGCTAGCCCAACCTACCTTGTTAGGGGAGCTTCCAGTGCCGCGTGAGTGGGTCATCCAGGGCAATAAATCTAAGAAATTAAGGGCCTTGGATACTTTGGGGAATGTGCTAGATGTGAACATGAAGGCTATACCTAGTTATTATCACCAGGACTATTTTGTTTATACTGCTAAGCCTGCTTTACCCTCTGCCTCAGCTTCACGATTGTTTTCTGACTGGTCTAAGCATGATGGGTTTAATGACATTAAGACACTGTCAGCTCTCACTCCAGAACTCGATTTGCAAACCGTCACAGATGCGGCAGCTAATCCAGTCTTGAAGGTGGGGCAGTTGGGCCCAGGACCTTGGTTGGAATGGGAGACAGAGGCTCAAAACTTTGCGACCACATTTACTTCCAAAACTTCCCACCAGATCCCTAAAGATACTCATTCTTGGTTCTCCATGCCAGTATGTTTTGCCGGCGGAGTCCCTTCGGCTTTGTTTGCTTTCTTAGCTGCCCGTAAAATTAATCTTTGTGAGCTAAAAGACCCTTTCACTACCCCTACCCCAACAGACCGTGAATTTAGGCTACGGGGGAAAGCTTTTCGCCTGTTCTCTCAATACATAGTGTCTCAACAGGTAGCTAAGTCTTTGCTCCGGTCCACTCAGGCAATCGCAGACGCGGATGCCAGACGTTCGGTTGAATTGTCCCGGCGACTGCTTCTTCAGTCGTCAATCCAATCATTAGGTGACGTACGCACTGCCTTGCTTGAGGCGGTACGAGCGAGACAAGATCTGAGAATATCCTTAGTCCGCAAACTGCCTGATCGCATTGCGAATCAGGTGGTCATGTCACCAGTGCTCACTCCCTCTTTAATGTCCCCTGATGTGTGGCGAACGGTTTTTAATATGGCTCAGGCCGTTAAACACAGTCCCACCCCTTCTAAGAAACCTGCCTTTAACTTCCCCAAACCCAGGCCAGTCGCTAAAGCTCAGCCGGGAGGGGGTCTAAGCCCTTTCTTCCACCTAAGTCCTCCTCCACTCAAGGTCAGTTCAGGCATAGACAGGGTAGGTTTTCAGGTCAGAAAGGACGAGGCTATAATAAGCCAGGTCAGGGCCCGTCTTCTGCCAACGCCAGCCAGCCGGCGAAGCGTCCACCACCGCCAACTCCACCACCGTCAAAAAACTAAGGTCTCTCTCACTCCCGGTGCCAGTAGTAAGGCCGGCGGATCCGAGGGTAGTACAGCCGGCGAACCCTGGTCTGCTGACTGGGTCGTTCCGAACGTGTCACAAAGCATGGCCGGTAAACACTTGGGCCCGGATGGTGGCACGCAAGGGCATCACTTGGCAGTGGCTCCGGCGACCTCGCTTACGTCAGCCGACAACGGCGAATTTTGTTTCTTTAGAGGTGGAGTCACTGGTCCAGGAAATTATTACATACATACATACATAAAATTTTAAGACTGAGTGTTCCACACATAAGTGCAGTTTCAGTCTCTTGTCCTAATGGCGGCGTTCCAGGCAACCCTGTTAAGGGCTGCTTCACTTGTCAAGTTCTTGGATTTGAGATCGGCGCGTATAGTCCGATCCCAGGTCTTCCTCGGTCCACCCCTTGGTGCAGCTCCCTCCACAATCACAGACCTGCATTTTTTCACCCAATTTTGTTCATCCATTCTCTCCACATGTCCATACCATCCCAGTCTACTTGTACGCATCACCTCGCTAATACTCTTTATACCTAAACGTCTCCTCAGCTCAACATTTGTTATTCATCCTGTAGCCTGGCCCCACACATCCATCTCACCATTCTCATCTCATTACGCTCCATTCTGTTGACATCCTCTACTTTAACGGCCCATGTTTCTGAGGCATACGTCATTGCACTTCTAACACATGAGGCATACACCTTTCCCTTCAGGGGAAGAGGCATTCTTTTCATGGTCAGGATTGGCATCAATTCTCTGAATTTCCCCCAGCCACACCTAATTCTAGCAACAGTGGCAGCCTCGGCCCCACCACCGGCAGAGATGGTATCTCCTAGGTCAAGAATGTCATCATCCCGGTCCCCCCAAATTACCCTGTATTCACGTCCACGCTCTTTATGGTTCCCAAACGGGACAGTGTTCAGATGAGACCGGTCGTCGACCTGTCTAATCTGAACCTTCACATTCACAACGAGTCATTCCGAATGTTAACAGTACACTAAATCAGGCTAACACTTCCGCCGGGGGGTTGGATGTGTTCCCTAGACCTGACAGATGCTTATTGGCACGTATCGGTCAACAAACGATTTCAAAGGTTTCTGGCCTTACGGATCAGGCACCAAAATTTTGTTTTTCAGAGGATGCCATTCGGTTTGAACCTGGCACCTCGACTATTCACGAAATTAGTCCGGCAAGCCCTGATGCCGTTGTTAAAGCAAGGAATCAGAGTTCTGTGGTACCTAGACGACTGGCTGGTGGTGGCAGAGACGGAGCAATTATGCATCAAACATGTCAACATACTTTTAACTCATGTCAAAGCTCTAGGGTTCAAGGTAAATCTGGTAAAGTCAAACCTTGTCCCCTCACGAGCAATTCAGTGGATAGGGCTGGTTTGGGACACAGCGGCTCTCACTCTGAGTCAGAGTGTGGACAATCGCAACAGGTTTCGCAGGAAACTGTTCATGTTTCTTCACAGTCTGACTACGACACGGAGGGTCTGGGAGGGTCTGGGAGTCTCTGGTCGACTCTCTCAACTGGATTCAACTAACTGTAATGTTGGGCCGGTTGAAAGTAAAACGTTTAATATTGGAGGGCAACAAATATTTCCCACTCTTACCGGCGGGAAAATTATGGCCCATCCCAAAATTAATCCACACCTTACTGGCGGTCTGGGCGAAGAGGGAAACGCTGCACTCGGTAATGTCATGGACCTCTCCTCCGCCAACGGTATGGGTTGTTGTTGTTGTTGTTTTTCCCCAAGCTGCCTGGCCGAACAGCCCCAAGGCCCGAGCAAGGCCAAGGCCACAACAGAGCGCCCCCACAGAACCCTCCCTGCAGACCACAATAAAGCCTGGGTGACCGAAGCCACTCCATGGCGGGGAGCTGAGGAGGGTGCGGAAACGCCCAGGAAACCAAAGCCCCACCCAGGGCCCTGTGCCCCTCAGCAATTATGAAGAGAAAGTTGAGGGGCAAAGGAAAGATGTGACGCTTTGGCTTCCAATCTTGGTAGATTAGGAGGTCAATCCACGCAAGAGACGCCGTCACTTGAGATCAAGAAAATATATAAGTAAAAGGAACAGTCAGAGTAAGCTATGGGTATGGCAGAGATCGCTCAGTTCTCAATCTGATAGACCAGCCCATCACCACACGGTATGGGTAGACACGGATGCGTCAGGCCCGATAGGTTGGGGATTTCAGTCAAACCAGGGGCACCAGGGTCAGGGGCTTTGGTCCCACTTAGAAATCTCCCACATCAATGTCAAAGAATTACTAGTCCCCTTGTATTTCCTTCAGGCTCACGGCTCTACTTTACGGGGCAAGTCGGTGGCCTTCAGAATGGACAATCTGAATGCAGTTCACTGTATTCAGAAACAAGGGTCAACGAGATCAAGGAAGTTGCTAAACGTTTCGGAAGAAATTTTTACTCTAGCCAACAGGCTAGACATTTATCTTCACGCATCTTATCTCCCAGGCGTAGCAAACGTCTGGGCAGACGCTCTGTCCCGGAGACAGAGCACGACAGTAGAATGGGATCTCAAGCAACCCAATTTTCAACCTAATGATTGCAGAGCTCTACCATCCACAAGTGGATCTGTTTGCATCCGAGGGGACTCACAAACTCCCTCTATACCTCACCCGCCGGACGGAAACGCTGGCAGGGGGGCCGGACGCCCTAGACTGGAACAGATGGAGCTCCATCTATCTGTTTCCGCCACCAGACGCGTCACTAATGTGCCACGTAGTGAACAAACTACGAGATTATCGAGGCTTAGTCTCGCTCATCGCGCCCCTGTGGCCGGCGCAGTTATGGTACCAGCAATTGAAGACGTGGTGCTCGCACCCGGTGTCGCTCCCGGTCGAGTATTTCCACTTAAGACACGATTGGCAACCTAGCGACCTCGCTGACTTTTGCATTATGGACATTCAGGAGGCCAAGTGGCTAGCATCGTATGGTAGAGATGTGACCAATAAATTAATCAATCAATATACTCAGTCTACGAAACGACAGTATCAATCACATTGGCAAGCCTTTACTTCTTGGATCATTAGAACAGAACAGACTGTGCCCTCAGTGGCGTTAGTATTTAATTATTTGAATTATCTGTTTGAGCAGAAACGTTTATCTGTGGTAACGTTAAAAAATCACTTAACTGCGATTAGAGTGCCCTTTTTAGACCTTACAGGTCTCTCCATACCGGTGGCGGAGGAAACAGGTTTTATGAGAGTATGTTTTAAACTCCGCCCACCTCCCCGTCAGCTCATGCCTACTTGGTCTCTGGACAAGGCATTGTCTTTACTTCACTCTCGTCTGTACCAAAATACTGCAGATTTTGCGTTACTTTTAAAAAAGGCTGTATTCCTTTTGGCTTTGGCCACCGGGAACAGAGTGTCTGAGCTGGCGGCGATGAGCAACACACCTAATTGCCTTAGGTTTGGTAGACTTAATGAATGTATTCACATTGCACTTTCCCCGGGATTTGTAGCCAAGAATGAGCACAGTGCACACGTGTTTTGAGTTCACTGTGCCGGCGTTAAAAAGGGGAAAGGTGCACCATAATCTCTGTCCAGTGCAAGCTCTAACCAAATATTTGAGAGTAGCTCCTCTAAACCCCCAAGGTGCTTTATGGGTAGCGAGTACGGGCAAACGCTTACTGAAACGGAGGTTAGCTTCTCTTCTGGTTGAAGTCATTAAAGAGAGTAATCCCGGCGTTGTGGGTAGGGCCCACGATTTAAGCAAATGGGCAGCCTCTTTACGTTTCTTGAAGAACTTTTCAGTTGAAGATATTTCGTCCACACAGTTGTGGGCGTCTAATCATACGTTTTTGACTAGATACTTGTCAGTTGCTCTAGACAAACCTTCCTTACCATGTATAGCTTTAAGGCAGAGGGTCTAGGTGGCCCTTCAGTCACTTTTGTTTACTTTCAAAGGGAAAAGGAGGGGGGGGGGGGGGGGTGCAGTCAGTGTAACATAGGACACCCTAGACCCCGCCGGAATGTAAGAGCGGTGAGACAAATTATGGATAATGTGATATGAATATTTTTCTGTTCTATTAAGGGCGAGAAATTTTGCTAGTACATTGTTAGTACAAACAACAGTGTTGTTATAGTAGTTTTAGCTGTGAAAGCAATTTAGTTTAAACAGTGGAGATCGTTTGTGAAACATTTCCACGAATATTATGGGGTTTATTATGTGCACATGTAAACTTATAGCTTGTTATTTTTGTCACCACTCGTTGAGTGGGGTGCTTTTGTAACTACAGATCTGTGCGCAGAATCTCCAGAGTTACCCTTTTTTGTCAAGCAGGTTTCTTTGAAGCACGCACCTGCTTGAACCCCTTTTTTGTATATATATGGGCTGTGCCATGTTTAAATATATTTTCGAAGTAAGAATACTATGTGGTTGTTTGATTATCTGCTTTTCTAGAGTTATGATATGATTACGAATGTCCCCCTCCAGTCTTAGAAATCAGGCATGTTCGTCAATGATGGAGGGGCCACTAATAAATTATAGGTTTGACTCCTGTAAGGAGATAAAGAAAACCTAATATTTAGTAGTGGCCCCGTAATCATTGACGACTGGGGCCCTCCCGACCATCCCCTTCCCATTCGTTGATGTATTAAGGATTTTGGTTTACTTGATATGTCAGTGAAGGAAGAATGACGCCTGAATCAGCGTCTGGTCAAAGATCCACACAAGTACATCCACGATATGATGGAAAGCTTACTGGATAGTTATTCTTATTTTCTTTTTGTTTTTATTGTTTACGAAGTTTTTTCGTAGTGAAAACCCAATTCATAATGACTGAAGCCATGAGTGAGGTCGCGTGCGCTCATGATGAAGGATCCTCAGATTTTAAATGCTCTGCGCGGTAGATTCAAACTACAGCGAATTAGTGTTTGAAGAGGATGCCTTATGTAATAGGCATGTTCGTCAATGATTACGGGGCCACTACTAAATATTAGGTTTTCTTTATCTCCTTACAGGAGTCAAACCTATACTGTAATCGTGCATGTACAGATTGAAGAGTGCGGGCGATAGGACGGATCCTTGTGGGACTCCGTTTGGAAAGTTTCTGATTTTAGATGAAATTCCCGGCGCGACCGAAGCCGCTCCAAGGACCCGTGCCCCCAGGGAGGGGGGCAGGGGATGGTTGTGACGGTTTGGCTCCCGAAACTGCTCCCCGCGGCCGGCATCCGGTTGTCCTCCACTGGTCGTTGATCTTGTCTCCGGCCGTGGAGGGTCGGCAGCCATCCGCGGTTGACAGTTCCGGGAGGTGGTCCCATGGCGTAGACGCCGCCACATCAGGACCTCTATCTCTGGTTGATGTAATAAGTTCTACCAAAGGATCGTTAGATTAAAACTCCATAACTACTGTTTGTTATTTCAGAAATAATGTGAATTAATAACTTATTAATCACAGGTAAGCTTCCAGAAATTATTTTTTTTTTGTTTTTCTTTTAGGTTATAACCTTTTATAAAAACTACCCCTCCTCTTTCTGACCGTCCACCGACCTCGTGACGTCACAGCCTGGGTTATAAAAACTGCTCCGTATGGGTCAGCGTCCTCTGTTATCAAGTACAGTAAAAGTCCGTTAATCCGACGACCGATGATTCAAATCTCCCAATAGTCCGAATTTTTCAATTTGAGGCCAAATCCGAATTCACCCGATGGTCCGAATTTCAAGAAGTCCCAAAGTCCCCTTTTTGAGGCATTAGTCCACTCAAATGACACATAATGGAGCACACACATATCATATGTTCATGAATTCACTTTAAAAGTTTACCATTGTCATTGTAGTCTATTACCTACTTCAAAACATTCAGATTAATGGTCAAAGGAAGCTACTGATATAAACGTAAACACCACATCGTCTGCTAGAGAGTTTGTTTTGCTCTTGAACGCATCCTTGGGATGCTCCAATGCGCTACTGGCTTGCACCGCATTTTCTGCAAGCGCATTCAGTCTTGAGCTTGAAAACGCACCTTTCTTTAGCTTAAAAACGCACCTTTGGACGTTCCGATACGCTACTATTTATAGTTCAGTGATCGGAGCATCCCAAGGGTGCTTTCAAGACAACAAGACAAGGGTGCTTTCAATACAATATAATATAACAGAGCATGTCACAAAAGGAAAATTACAAGAACCTCTCAGGGAAGTGCCGTTGTTAAGGCATTACTTCCCGAACCACATCTGATCTGATCTTCAAGAGCAAGACAAACTCGCTAGTAGACGGAAGAAGAAGAAGACGATGCGGACATATGGTGTACGTTTATATCAGCAGATTCCTTTAACCATTAATCTGAATGTTTTGAAGTAGGTAATAGGCTACAATGGCAATGGTAAACTTTTGAAGTGATTTCATGAACATATGATATGTGTGTGTGCACCATTGTGTCATTTGGGTGGCCTAATGCCTCAATGTTTTCGTCATACACAGGTTCATAGGGGTAAAGTCCAATAATCCGAAAAATCCACTAATCCGAACGAGGGCCGGTCCGCTGCCCTTCGGATTAACGGAAGTTTACTGTAATAATAATAATAATAAGCATGTTACTTATTTCTCATAAGCGCCAATTTTTCCGAAGAATTCACTAGCGCTCGAAAAGAGAAAGAAAAAAGAACAAAAATCAATGCATCAAAAGAAGGCTTATATACAACACACATTTAACAATCACTAGCAGTGGCAAAATAGCCTAAACTCTATTGCCATCTGTCATGACACCTCTCTCAAGATCATAGCTTCTCTCAAAGAGAAAAGTCTTAAGTTGTCTCTTGAAGCATTCAACAGAACTTAGTTGTCTCATGGACAGCGGCAACCTGTTATACAACCTCGGAGCCATGTAGGAGAATGACCTCTCAAAGAAAGAAGACTGCTGGAAAGCCCTTGGTTCATAAAGACGAAAAGGGTCATTGTCATGACGCACAACTACACCATGGTGTGCCGGTGGGCGCCTGAGCAGCTCCGCAAGGTACCTAGGCTCACCAAATTTGAGAACCTTAAAAGTCACCAAACACAACTTAAATTCTATTCTTGCTCTTACTGGCAGCCAGTGCAGTTCTATGTGAAGAGATGTAGTAGGAGTTCTAGGTGGAACACCAAAAATTAGTCTTGCGGCCCTGTTAAGAACAGACTGAACTTTCTTCAAAATATAATTTGGAAGACCCACCAACAGGGCATTGCAATAATCAACACGAGAGAAGACCAATGAGTGAACCAACGTCAGGAGGCAACGTCTGGTTATAAACGGCTTCACCAAATAGAGATTTCTGATGTGCAAGTAACAACTTTTAACTATCTGGTTTACATGCTCTTTGAAATCTAATCGGGAGTTCACATATACACCCAGATTTCGAACAGAGTTGGCCGGTCGCAGCTGAGATCCACCCACATTGATGGAGAGGGCACCTACTATATCATCAGCTCTTCTATTTCCTCGGATGATGAGAATATCAGTTTTACCATCATTTAGTTTAAGTTTTCTCGCTCTCATCCACTTCTTGATATCAGACATCAACAATTCCATCTTACTCCGTATATCAACTATATTTGTGATTCTCACATAAATCTGGGTGTCATCTGCATAAAAGTGAAAGGTGACATTATGTGCACGAAGCAGAAGAGACAAACTGCTAATATAAATTATAAATAGGATAGGACCTAAAACTGATCCCTGCGGAACACCATACTGCAGGGGTGTCGAGTCCGAGACCACTTGATTTACCATCACACTCTGGGATCTACCTGACAAGTACGACCCAAGAAGCAAGAGAGCGGAGTCACGCACACCACAATCATAAAGATCACTCAATAACAACTCGTGATCCACTGTGTCAAAAGCCGCAGAGAGATCAAGCAAGACCAATAGTGAGGCCACACCATTGCAAATGTTCTCAACTAGATCATTATGTACTCTAATCAATGCTGTTTCAGTTGAATGATGCTGTCGGTAAGCAGACTGAAAAATTGGGATAGTTTCATTCTGCTGAAGTAGTGGTTGTAATTGGTCAAGTATTGCACGCTCTAATATCTTTGATATGAAGGACAGGTTGGAGACAGGACGATAGTTCAACATGTTCTCAACATCAAGTCCAGGTTTCTTTAGAGTAGGTCGGAGTAGTGCATGCTTTTCAGAATGTGGGAAGCTACCTTCAGAGAAGCACTTATTAATTATTTTGGAAATAAACTCAACAGTGTGATCATAGACTCTTGGTAGCTTGGAAACATTTATGGGATCCAACGGGCAAAATGTTTTATTGAGGTTTCTTATGTAGGACGAGATCATGTCCACCTCTACTGAGTGAAAGGATGAGAGGACATTATTAGGAATGTGTCGGGGTTGGAGTACAACTGAAAGTTCTTCACCAACAGAAGCATCATCCAGTTCCTGTCTTATGCGAGTTATCTTGCCAGCAAAAAATGCCACAAAGTTGGCAGCCAACTCGGCATCAGGTACAGAAGGTCTTAAGCTGACTCTTGTTTTTCCAAGTAAACTGTTTACAATTGAAGCCAACCTCCTCTGGTCGTTACCACACGAGTCAACTTTTCCCTGATAATACACTTTCTTTTCATCTTTGATTTTGTGGACCACAGCTCTTCTGGCTGACAGATATTGCAACCATGTAGAGTCTGTTTTATTTTTCCGCCATTCACGTTCAGCTCTTCTACGCGCTCTTCTAAGAAATTTAACTCGAGTGCTATACCAGGGCGAATCATCTCGTACTATGATTTTCTTCTCTACTTCTAGACAGTGATGATCGAACACTAATTTAAGTGCATTTCCATGTACCTCCACCAGCTCATCTGAAGTAAGGTTGGAAGTATCAATACTTCCCAAGTACTGTTTTACTTCACTGCTAGCCAAATTTAGGTCTGCATTTTTATAATGTCTAAATCTGATTACTTTTTCATGTGTGAGTGGCTTAGGGAAATCAAAGCTGAAAGTAATCAAAGCATGATCAGAGGTATTAGGGTCAGCATTCTCAACATCAACATCCAGAACACCACCACAACCCACAGGAGAGAAAACCAAGTCAAGGGTGTGTCCTAAGATATGAGTTGGGTGGGACACATGGTTTACAAAATTGTTCTGATCAGTCAACTCAAGGAACTCAGGAGAGAATGGCTTCAGATGAGGGCTGTCAACCCAGTAATTAAAATCTCCACATATCAAAAGTCTTCCGGTTTTAGCAGAAAATTCCTCGAGAAACTGCCCAAACTCTTCCATAAAACCCCTATCTGTGCCACGATGTCCAGGCCTATAGACAACTGCCATTCCTTACCTTAAACTCCATGCTAAGCTGTTCTTGTCGGGGTTCCCCAACCCATGCAGTGTCTTATACTATACTGTATGTGTACGATCGTGTACGGTACACCCACCAAATACATATGCAGTACAGTACAGTAGACCCCACAAGGGTGCGGTTACCTAAGTCCGAGACATGCGCGCACCCTTGTAAAACGCACCCTTGGAGCTTAAGAACCTATGGGAAATTCACTATGTAGTCCGGGGACTCTTCAAACTTACCCTTTTTTCGCCCAATAACCCCTGAAAAACATGAACTAAGGAAAGAATACCTGCACAGTATAGAAATGTGATTAGATATTAGATAGAATAGGGGTATTACACTCACTTTGGATGATTTATGTATGCGTGGAGGTTGGGATGTTGGTCTTACTGAGGAGCCTCGGACCCTCAGTAAGACCAACATCCCAACCTCCACGCATACATAAACCATCCAAAGTGAGTGTAATACCCATATTCTATCTAATATCTAATCACATATCTATACTGTACAGTAGTCCCTCGTTATCGACGGCTTTTTTTATAGACGGATTTGATTATAGACGGATTGCTTTATCATAGACGGATTCGACTATCGACTGACTTTAGACTGATTCGAGTATCGACTGATATATCGACGGATTAATTGTTTATTTATATTACTCTAATATACCAACCAAAAGTGGATTAAATGATGAACAATAAGACATACTGTACAATAATAAGAAAATACACCGAAAACGAGAGCAAAAATAATTAGCCTAAAGACTTTAGGTTTTGAGTGAATCCGGATTCACCGACGATCGGAGCGTCACTTTCGACCTCCATTTTTAATGTTGTCAAAACAAGGCAGAAGCTCTAAGTCCACCCGCCTTTTACTTGCTTATTTGTGCCTGAACCTTGTATCTCTTGCGTTTATTATGGCCTTTAATGTATTCAGTGATAGATATTTGCAATATACTCTAATATGTAAGGTTATGTGTAAAGGAAACACTTAAAAGTACATAGGATAGAGACCACGGATACTGTACGTGTATGTACGGTACCGTAATGTACGGTAATGCGGTATTGACAGTTTTTGCTATCGACGGCAGTCTTAAGAACGTAACCCCCGTCGATAACGAGGGACTACTTACAGGTATTCTTTCCTTAGTTCATGTTTTTCAGGGGTTATTGGGCGAAAAAAACGCACGCTTTGCTTTTTTCGCGCTTTTTTCGCACCCTTGGATTATACGCACCACACGGACATCTGCCGCACGGTTGGAGAATCGCACCCTTTTAGTGCGCACCCTTGCGGGGCCCACTGTACTGTAACGTATAAATAAATATATTTCCATTAATGCATATTTCTTTATCTATATTCAGTAATTCATCTATTTTGGATATATTGTTTTATGGGAGTAAGACTATATGTGTTCCCTTTCCTTTTTAATCAGGCACTAATATACATCAATTAAAGAATCATTAGGGCTGATCACCTTTTATACAGGTGAACCGTGAACATATACAGTACAATAAATAGAGGTGAACATATACAGTACAAGAAATACAGGTAGACATATACAGTACCAGAAATACAGTTGAACATATATGGTACAAGAAATAACATAAGACCATTGGCCGCTAGCCAGAACTAGGCTACATTATATATTCATCTATTACTATACAATGACCAAGGCAAACCAGTACTCCCTAGTAGGTGTGGACCCTAATGTTATGTTTTAGTTCCCCCCCCCCTCCCCTCCTTTTTCTAGTAGAGTAAGAGATAAGTTGGCTTCCTGGTATGTTTGGGGTCCATCTAGAAGGAGGTTTTACATGTTTTCTTGGTTAATCCCAAGCCTCAATGCTACACATGGTTTAATTGGGGCCTCGACCGAGGGGGAGAGGTACCGTTGGCAAAGCGTAAAAGTAGAAGCCCAGAGCCCTGTCTCTTTTATATCCGCTGTTGAGAATGTGGTTAAGAACCTGACTGTTGCTGCATATTTCCGTATATCATGAGTCCTCGCTTTTACTGAAGGATCTCCCCTTTTCACAAGATCCTTTAGGATTTTAGCCACCTGGCGGGGACCTAATCTCTGACGGTTCTTGGTCGAGATCTACATGGCTCCTGACTGTGGTTTTGCAGTAGATAGGTATTTGTAGAGCGCTTTAACTGGGCATAGTCTGTGGTGTTCTTCGTTCTTTCTCAGGGCTTTAATGGTGATCGGGCTGAACACATGGCTTTCTCTCTCATTCTTTGCTATGAACTGAGGGGCTGGAGCAAGGCTTACCTCAGCTACATCTTCCCCAAACATCAAACAATTTTGAGAGCTTGACATAGCTGCAATTTTGGATCGTCGATTACCTATTGCTAGGGCTATGAGAAACAGTGCTTTTTGTAGTTTGACTTCTAGGTGCTTAGAGTTTGCAAATTCCTCAGACTCCAGGAGATCTAGTACCTTATTCAGTGACCATTTTGGTTCTATTCGCCTCACTGGGGGCGTCTCCTGAAGCACCCTTTCATGAACGCTTCCAAGTCCTTTTCTGGTACCTGTTCTCCTGTAGCCCTGGTGAAAGGCTCTTTTATGGCGGAAAGATGATTGCGGAGTGTGTTCACACCTAATCCTCTCTCCTCCAGCAAGTAGTCTAAATATTCAAATATTAGCACTGGACCACTAACAGTTTGCTTAGAGCTCTCAATCCACCTGCTGAAGTTATTCCAGTGTGACTCGTAGTTTCTCGTTGTTGTTGTTGTTGTTGTTGTTCCCCAGGCTGTCTGGCCGAACAGCCCCAAGGTCTCGAGCAAGGCCATAAACGAGCGCCCCCACAAAATCCTCCCTGCTTACCACTAACAAAGCCCGGGTGACCGAAGCCACTCCATGGCGGGGAGCTGAGGAGGGAGCGGAAACGCCCGGGAAACCAAAGCCCCACCCAGGGCCCTGTGCCCCTCAGCAATTATGAAGAGAAAGTGGAGGGGCAAAGGAAAAATGTGACGCTTTGGCTTCCAATCTTGGTAGATTGGGAGGTCAATCCACGGAAGAGACGCCGTCACTTGAGATCTAGAAAATATATAAGTAAAAGGAACAGTCAGAGTAAGCTATGGGTATGGCAGAGATTGCTCAGTTCTCACTCTGATAGACCAGCCCATCACCAATAGACCAGCCCATCACCAATCTCGTTGTACTGGGAGCATGCCTCCAGAACAACTTCTTTGTTATGTTATCACCGTACTTGGGAAGCCAGTGTGCTTCGTAAATCTCCATAGCCTGGAAAACAAGTTTATAGAGAATGTGAGAGATTGTTTTTTAACGCAACATATTACAGAGATGACAAGATATAGAGATGGGACGCAGGGGAGTGTATTTGATTTGATTTTTAGCAATGAGGAGGATATAGTGGAACATGTCAATGTGGATAGCCCTATAGGTCGTAGTGACCATGCCTGTATAAGCTTTAGTTGCAATATTAAAACAGAGAGGGATAATAGAAGCAATAAAAAAATATACCTGTATGATAGAGCAGATTATGAGCTGCTGAGACGGTGTTTGGACATTGACTGGGGGGAATACTTGAACGGTGAAGACGCTGAAGGAATGTGGAGGAAAATTAGAGTCAAACTGGAGAATGCTGTATCCAAAAGTGTACCAGTAAGGGAATATAAGGATAAAACAAAATTGAGGAAAAGAACGAACCCAGAATTGCCAATGAAAAGAAAGCTTTGGACATTGATTAGAAGAAAGAAACGATTGTGGGAAAGACTAAAATTGTTAAAAAAGAACAGGGGGTCTAGTATAGAAGCTAAAGAAGTGGATCTGGAACGCAGAAAAATAAACAATAAAATAAGGTGGGAGACAAGGAGGGGGGTGAAGGAGAGGGAGAGAGAGATTGCTAGAAATGTGAAGGATAATCCAAAAATATTCTGGAAGTACATTCAGGAAAAGTTAACAAGAAGAGTAGGGATCCCAGAGCTGGTAGGAGGGTTGAATGATGGGAGTAGAGCGGAGACTGATAAGGAGAAAGCAGAGGTGCTGGGGAATACTTTGGGGGGTACTAACAGTGGAGTCGGATGATGCAGTGCCTACTATTCCCATCAAACAGGCACCGGCACTAGAACCAATAGAGTTTTCCCATGTTAGAATAAGAAGGGCTATAGAAAAAATGAACAGAAGTAAGTCCCTGGGACCGGATGGGATACACCCAAGAATCATAAAGGAAGGAGGTGAGATGTTAGTAGAGCCATTGAAGATGTTATTTGAGGTATCGTTTAATACAGGACAAATCCCGATGGACTGGAGAGAGGCGAACATAACAGCTATATTTAAGAAGGGAAAGAAAAATGACCCAGGGAATTATAGACCAGTCAGTTTGACAAGTGTTGTGTGTAAACTAATGGAAACGGTAATTAGAGAAGGAATAATGGAGCATATCAAACCAAACCAACTTTTCAGTGGGAGACAGTTCGGATTCTTGCCGGGGAGGTCGACGGTATTACAGCTAATTAAGGTGGTAGATGATTGGATGCAAATTCTAGAGGATGGTGATGTAATAGATGTGGTATATATATTGCGATTTTATGAAGGCCTTCGATAAGGTCCCACATAAAAGGTTAATAGAGAAAGTTAGAAGCTATAATATAGGGGAGAAATGTGTGAAATGGATAGAAGCCTTCCTGAAAGATCGGAGACAGAGGGTACTGGTAAATGGAATAGGCTCGGGGTGGAGGGAAATTACAAGTGGGGTACCTCAGGGACCTGTGTTGGGACCACTACTGTTCGTTATATTTATCAACGACTTACCTGAAGTTATAACTAATGGAAGTGAGGTATACCTGTATGCGGATGACACTAAGCTGTATAGAAGAGTGAGGAGTGAGGAAGATGTGGGTTTGCTTCAAGGAGATGTGGAGGGCATGAAGGGATGGTCTGAGCATTGGTTAATGCCTTTTCATCCAAAAAAATGCAAGTACATGCGGATTGGGACAAGCAAGATAGACAAGGTAGGATACAGTATGTATGAAGCGATGGAGGAAGTGAGTGCAGAAAAGGATATAGGAGTAGTGATAGACAATAAGTTAAATTTCTCAGAATATTTAGCGGAAAAGATAAACAAAGCCAATAGAATTGTAGGGCTGATAAGGACATTTGTGTCACTTGACGAAGAAATCTTCAGGAATCTCTATACAGCGCTGGTTAGGCCGCACCTGGAATATGCGAACCAGGTGTGGGCTCCATATATGGTAAAGGATATAGAAGCAGTGGAGAAAGTGCAGAGGAGAGCTAGCAAACTAGTACCAACGTTGAAGAACGCGGGCTATGAGCAGAGGTTGAGGACACTGGGGCTTTCGACACTGGCATATAGGAGAAAGAGAGGGGATATGATAGAGACTTTTAAGATAGTGTCAGGAAAGTATGATGAGGATGTGTGTGAAGGTATCTTCTTGATGCGGGAGGGAACAAGAACGAGAGGATACTCTAAGAAAATTTACAAAGAAAGAAATAGGCTTGAGAAGGCAAAGAACTCATTTTGTGATAAGAGTGGTAAATGAGTGGAACGCACTGCCCCAGTATGTAGTCGATTCCGAATCAATAAGGGAGTTTGAAATTAATCTTGATAAAGCATGGGGAAGACAAGATTTGAAGTTTGATTATAAAGCAAAAATACAGAATAGTAAAAATGTTGCGTCTGCTACCGCCGCCGCCAACACCGTGAACGACCGCAGCAGTGCAAGTACTGGTACTGAGCTGGATACACAGTCTAGTTTGCCTTTTTCCAGAAGATCTACTGTAAGAAACTGTAAGAAATAAGGCAAAGTGCAGAGAGGTTCCGAGGTTTCCAACCGCTTCTAAGTGGAATGCATTTGCGGGTAATGGGAGCGGCTCGGGGCACAGTTCCTTGAGCTTGGCATACCATGCTTGTGCTGGCCACACTGGAGCTATGAGCATAACCCAGCCTGTGAAACCCCTGAGCTTGGAAATGACTCGGCACATCAAAAGTGTGTCCGGTGGGGGGAACAGGTAGATGGAGTTCCACTTTTTCCAATCTACGGATAGTCCATCTGCCCCCCCTGCTTCTGTTTCCTGGAATCGTGTCAAGAAATTTGGCAGTTTGGCTGTCTTGATTGAAGCGAACAGGTCTACTGCTGGGGGGTCTGCCCCTTGGCTTAGCTTGTCGAATGCTGCTTGGTGAATCTCCCATTCTACCAGGGAGCTTTTTCCCCTTGACAATGCGTCTGCCCAGAGGTTCGCCCGGCCCGGGAGATAGACTGCGTGGATAGTGATCCCGTGTTTTAGGGCCACTTTGAAGATATCCCGGGTGACCCTGTGAAGGGTTGGTGACTGGGAGGATCCTTATTTCTGGATGCACTGTACCGCTGTTGTGTTGTCCATCCTGAAGGCCACTGATCTGAGACTGAGATCTGGTCCGTGGTCTTCTAGGAAAAACAAGGGTACTTTCAGCTCCTTGATATTGATGTGGTTGGCGTCGTCTTGGCTCCACTCTCCTTGGCCTTGGTGTCCCTCCGTTGACTGGTACCCCCAACCTACCGTCCCCGAGGCGTCGGTATCGATCCATAGGGTTGGCGGGGGGAGGGTCCAGGAGGATACTTCTGCCCGGTTCCATCCAAAATCTCAGATGTTTCCGGATGATCCCGGGGATGGGCATCAGTTTTCTTGGCAGTTCTCTTTGGAAGTGGCGGTTTCCTAGGTAGATCAGGGTTTTGTGGTAGAGTCTGCCCAGGGGTACCGTCACTGCCGCCCAATTCAGGGAACCCATCAGAGAATCCCAAACTTTTCTGGTGATGGTCTTGGCATGAAAGGTCAGAAAGAGTTTTCGTCTTAGCTTGTTGGCATTTCGGGGGGTTTGCTTCATTGTTGCTTGAACAGAGTCCCAGTGAACCCCTACCCACTCTAGTTGGCGAGAGGGGACCAGGGAGCACTTGTCCAAGTTCACCTTGAATCCTAACGGTGTTATGAGCTGGATGACTTCCCTCGTATGAAGGTCGCAGGTCTCCGGAGAGTCTGCCGTAATGAGGAAGTCGTCTAGGTAGCTCAGTACCGCTATGCCCTTCTTGGCCATGGGAAGGAGAGCTTGTCTGACTACCTTGGTGAATATCCTCGGAGCTATGTTGAGTCCGAATGGGAGGCATTGAAACTGTAGGGACTTGTTTTCGTCCTGGATCGTTAAGTACTTCTGGAACCTCTTGTGGACTGGGACATGCCAGTAGGCATCCGTTATGTCCAGTGACGTGAACCAAAATAGCAGTCTCAGGGCTAGTCTTATTTGGACAATGGTCAGCATGCGGAATTTGTGGTTGTGAATGTGCGTATTGAGTCTCGAGAGGTCCACCACTGGGCATAGCTTGTTCGAGTCCTTCTTGGGAACCAGAAAAATTCTTGAATGGAACACCTTGGAGGACCCTGTAGTCTGAGGTTTCAGGACGCCCTTCTCTTTCATCTCCTTGATTATTTGTTTTACCTCTTGCTTGGTGTCTTGTTTGGGTGGGGTGGAAAGGAGAGGCGGGGAGAAGATTTCCACCTCCATACTATTCCACACTTTGCTACTTTTCTTGCCCATGTGCCCTTGGGCCACTTTTTGTATGCTTGATGAAAGTTGCCAGTTTGGGTCACAGTCAGTAACTCTTTCAGTTGTGGCCAGGGCAACGGGCTTATTAGTTTTTTGGCTGGGCCTGTCCTGTAGTTTCTATGCTCTTGCTATGTTGTTGTTGTTGTTGTTCCCCAAGCTGCCTGGCCGAACAGCCCCAAGGCCCCGAGCAAGGCCAAGGCCATAACAGAGCGCCCCCACAGAACCCTCCCCGCCGACCACAATAAAGCCTGGGTGACCGAAGCCACTCCATGGCGGGGAGCTTGAGGAGGGTGCGGAAACGCCCGGGAAACCAAAGCCCCACCCAGGGCCCAGTGCCCCTCAGCAATTATGAAGAGAAAGTTGAGGGGCAAGGGAAATATGTGACGCTTTGGCTTCCAATCTTGGTAGATTGGGAGGTCAATCCACGTTAGAGACGCCGTCACTTGAGATCTAGAAAATATATAAGTAAAAGGAACAGTCAGAGTAAGCTATGGGTATGGCAGAGATTGCTCAGTTCTCACTCTTGCTATTGTTGTGATTATTGTATGAGCCTCTTGTTCTCCCACTATATCCTCTTCTGCTGGCATTGTGGTAGCTACCTCTACCCCTGTTGTAGCTTGATTGATACTCCTTGTTTCTAAGGGTATTATTGGCTGGTGACTGGTGAGAGGAGGGAGGTTTCGGGTTTGTGGCCTGCGGGAAGTTCTGTTGGTAGATGCCACAGAACCACCTCTTTGTGTTATTCCTGCGGTGGTTTCTACCTTTGTTGTGAAAGGAATCACTTTTGTCACGAAAGGAAGGTCTTCGTTGATGGTTCTGATGACTGCTGATCCTGCCCTTAGATTCTGCCAGAACCGACTCTGTGCTCAAGACCTCATCGATTCTATCCCAGCAATCTGTGGGTACCACATGTCTAGAATACATCTCTGAATTTAGGAATGCTTTCTTCACTTGCCCTGGTAGTCTCTTTGGCATGGCCTGTCTTAAGTCAGCCCTCGCTCTTGTGGCTTCTGTGAGAGAGGCTTGAACCTCTGGAATTATTCCCACAACGAGCTGTATCCATACCCTCCTCACGTCTTCCGTAACTTGCCGTAGGTCACTTCCGCTGATCGCCTCGACCAGGAGGGAGTTAGTTTTGGAGTGTTGGAAGGAACCTATGAATGTGGACCATAGGCGGTGTGCTCTAGACCGCGCTCTGAAGTCCTTATCGATGAGAGCTTGTTCCGGTACGGTCCAGAATCGTTTGTCCAGGTCTGGGGGAAAAACCAATTTGGGTTCTTCCAGAAACTCTCAAAAGATCCTTGGTATTGGGAGAGAGGAGGCCAGAAGAATCGAAGTCATAGATGTATCATCTTTGGGGAATTGATGGTTGGGATTTGTCATGTACTGATGAGCCCAGTCCTCAGCCTCTTGGATCCACTGGTTCCAGGGCCCATTACACAAGCCTGTGGAGAAAAATTTATACTGTCCTTCCTCTTCCACGAGCCTGCCTGCGAGAAATTCGGCATTCAGGGCCCCATTAGCCGCCTTCAGGTTGGTCTGCAAATCATCCTTTTTGAAGTCAGACCACTGTTTTGCCTTAGAAGTGAGGTAAGATGGTGGCTTCTCTTTTGCTAGGAAGTAGTAGGCAGTGGTCTTCGAAGGTTTCGCTACCACATCTAGGGGGATCACAGTGTCTGTGCCCTTGTAGACAATCCTGAACTGAAGTGTTGGGTTGACCTGTACCTCCCAATCCTCTTGTATTAGGAACTCATCACGGCCTGGGACAGCCCTCTCAGGGTATTTCGGGTGGATTGTAGACCAGCCACCCATCTCGCCGTAGAGTAGTGGCTGACCCACTGCATCGGCCTTACGGTCTTTCGAAGTTTTGAGTCGGCAGGGCTTCCTCTTAACTGCTAGGCTCGGGAAGGTTACCTGTAAGCCGGAGCCACTTGGGACTACTGCTGGTTGAGCTCGGGCTGAGAGATCTCCATTTGTTTTTCTTGATTCTTAGTTTCTCCCTGGTCAGCTATGCTCTTGGAAGGGCACAAGGGGTCTAGGGAGTTGGACAGGGGCCTCAAGCGGGTCTGGTTTACCACAGTGCTGCTGGCTCATGGCCAGGGAAAGGACCCGGTCATTCAGGACAGATATCTGGTTCAAGGCTTCCTTCAGAATCTTCGGGGTTGCTACTCTGGCCTGAGGGGAGGAGCTCCTCATTGACGAGGCGTCTCCTTCTCTACCTGAAGGGAAGGAGTTGTCGTCCTGGAAACTTCCTTCGTGCTCATAATTTTCCTCATCCTCACTCATTGCTTCCTCACTAGTCATATTCACTTTGTTTACCACGGCTTCCCCTGGAGACCTATCCACGCACGAGAACAAGTCGGCCGAGCGGCAAGAAGCTAGTACACTATCTGATGTGGGCTCATGTTTTGGACGTTGGGCTGGGGTGATAACCAGGTCATTCTCGACCTCGCTTCCAGATGGAGTATGCTGGCCTGATTCTTTTTCCGAGGGCTTGCCCTCTGGGTAGAAGAGGACCGGACGTATACCGTCTAGTTCCCTTCTGTGCCGGGTAAATGGGGATCTTGGGGTTGGCGGAGTACCAGTAGTCCTATCCGGATCTTCATCCGGGGAAGAGGGAGCCTCCAGCCTCTTAAGATATCCCATCTGCCGTAATCGGTCAGCTGGGATCATATCAAGAATTTCCTGGTCTGATAACTTAAGATATATCCATAGATTTGGAAATCTGAGGGGACTTGTCACTAAGGTTTAATATCTTATCCGGTAAGCCCTTAGGGGGACTACCTGTGTTTGTCTGCTGGCTTGTGCTCGCGATAGGATGGGTTGTGTAGACGTTGTCCAGGACACTTATTGGTACTGGTACTTCTTTTCTGGACATTTTGTTAACCACTTTACTAGTTCAGGGCTAGAGGTAACACTATGTCCTTGGTAATTCTCACTAAGCCCTTACCTTTGTCTCCCTGAATGCCCCCTCTCTTCATCCTCACTATCGGAACTGTACACTACCCTTTTTCTTCTCACAGCTCTTGTTGGTCGATGGAGGTCCATCCCCTTGGATTTTCTACCTGGGGTGACCGATCTCCTTTTACTTTTGCTTATCAATTCTTTTGGTGTGCCTAATGAGATTCCCCATAAAACTCGGGCTTCTTCATCCCCGAACGTAGCCGTCTGCTCTCTAGTTAATGTAGCTTTTTTGAAGAGATTCCAGATGGTTTTGGCTTTGGCTATCGCATGTACAGTACAGCCATTTGACCATTGAGGGTTAGCCGCACTACATTCTTGAGCACCCTGCAATGTGGGCAATCTTCTGGCACAAAAACACTTGTTTGTGGGAATCAAGAGCGAAAAGAGGGTTAACTGGCTGACTAACCTAGGTAGGTTTCATGCAGCTACTCTTCCTGCCAGTATAACTCTGTTTAAGGTTAGAGTAAATGGTATATATATTTATTTATTTCATTATATATTTCAATATTTTATTATATATATAAATATATATATACCTGATATATATAAAGGTGAAGTACTGTATGGATTCTTAACCCTGGTTGTAAATAAACTCTTATTTCTTACAGTTTCTTACAGTAGATCCTCTGGAAAAATGCAAACTAGGCCTGTGTATCCAGCTCAGTACCAGTACTTGCACTGCTGCGGTCGTTCACGGTGTTGGCGGCGGCGGTAGCAGACGCAACATTTTTACTATTCTGTATTTTTGTTTTATAATCAAACTTCAAATCTTGTCTTCCCCATGCTTTATCAAGATTACTTTCAAACTCCCTTATTGATTCGGAATCGACTACATACTGGGGCAGTGCGTTCCACTCATTTACCACTCTATCACAAAATGAGTTCTTTGCCTTCTCAAGCCTATTTCTTTCTTTGTAAATTTTCTTAGAGTGTCCTCTCATTCTTGTTCCCTCCCGCATCAAGAAGATACCTTCACACATCCTCATCATACTTTCCTGACACTATCTTAAAAGTCTCTATCATATCCCCTCTCTTTCTCCTATATGCCAGTGTCGGAAGCCCCAGTGTCCTCAACCTCTGCTCATAGCCCACGTTCTTCAACGTTGGTACCAGCTTGCTAGCTCTCCTCTGCACTTTCTCCACTGCTTATATATCCTTTACCATATATGGAGCCCACACCTGGTTCGCATATTCCAGGTGCGGCCTAACCAGCGCTGTATAGAGATTCCTGAAGATTTCTTCGTCAAGTGACACAAATGTCCTCCTTATCAGCCCTACAATTCTATTGGCTTTGTTTATCTTTTCCGCTAAATGTTCTGAGAAATTTAACTTATTGTCTATCACTACTCCTATATCCTTTTCTGCATTCACTTCCTCCATCGCTTCATACATACTGTATCCTACCTTGTCTATCTTGCTTGTCCCAATCCGCATGTACTTGCATTTTTTTGGATGAAAAGGCATTAACCAATGCTCAGACCATCCCTTCATGCCCTCCACATCTCCTTGAAGCAAACCCACATCTTCCTTACTCCTCACTCTGCTATACAGCTTAGTGTCATCCGCATACAGGTATACCTCACTTCCATTAGTTATAACTTCAGGTAAGTCGTTGATAAATATAACGAACAACAACAACACAGATCCCTGAGGTACCCCACTTGTAATTTCCCTCCACCCCGAGCCTATTCCATTCACCAGTACCCTCTGTCTCCGATCTTTCAGGAAGGCTTCTATCCATTTCACACATTTCTCCCCTATATTATAGCTTCTAACTTTCTCTATTAACCTTTTATGTGGGACCTTATCGAAGGCCTTCATAAAATCGCAATATACCACGTCTATTACATCACCATCTTCTAGAATTTGCATCCAATCATCTACCACCTTAATTAGCTGTAGTACCGTCGACCTCCCCGGCAAGAATCCGAACTGTCTCCCACTGAAAAGTTGGTTTGACTTCATATGCTCCATTATTCCTTCTCTAATTACCGTTTCCATTAGTTTACACACAACACTTGTCAAACTGATTGGTCTATAATTCCCTGGGTCATTTCTCTTTCCCTTCTTAACCCCTACAACACGGAAGGGCTCTTGAACGCCCATAAAAAAGCATATAACAGGTACCCGGAAGGGCTCTTGAACACCCAGTGGTTGAAAGCCTGTGAGCTTCGTGTGCGAGGCGTCGGTCCGACGCATGTAAACAACAGCCGGATGGACCGACGCCCCGCATCTCCGGCCACAAGAAGGAGAGCGTCGCTTGTTCGTGTGTGCCTGTATGTTGTTGTTAAGTATCGAAAAGTAGTGTAAAGTGGCTGTTTTTGCCATAAAGTTATCTCCAATGAAATCATCATCATAACTCAACCAGTTGACTTAGAGAGCTCTACTTAACGCCATTCTACAGGTAAATAACACAGCTACGCTTGGGGATGCGCGGGAATGCGGGAAGCAGTCAGATTAACAAATATACGGTAGCCTAGCCTAGACGTTTTTTGGCCAAAACACCCGGGTTTCGGGGAATATTTATGTAATGCGTAGCCGGGTCTGGAGGGTTAAATTATAGGTTTGACTCCTGTAAGGAGATAAAGAAAACCTAATATTTAGTAGTGGCCCCGTAATCATTGACGAACATGCCTATTACATAAGGCATCCTCTTCAAACACTAATCCGCCGTAGTTTGAATCTACCGCGCAGAGCATTTAAAAACTGAGGAGCCTTCATCATGAGCGCACGCGACCTCACTCATGGCTTCAGTCATTATGAATTGGGTTCTCACTACGAAAAAACTTCGTAAAAAATAAAAACAAAAAGAAAATAAGAATAACTATCCAATAAGCTTTCCATCATATCGTGGATGTACTTGTGTGGATTTCTGACCAGACGCTGAATCAGGCGTCATTCCTCCTTCACTGACATATCAAGTAAACCAAAATCCTTAATACATCAACGAATGGGAAGGGGACGGTCGGGAGGGCCCCAGTCGTCAATGATTACGGGGCCACTACTAAATATTAGGTTTTCTTTATCTCCTTACAGGAGTCAAACCTATAATTTATTAGTGGCCCCTCCATCATTGACGAACATGCCTGATATCTAAGACTGGAGGGGGACATTCGTAATCATATCATAACTCTAGAAAAGCAGATAATAAAAACAACCACATAGTATTCTTACTTTTGAAAAATGTATTTAATACGGCGTAGGCCGGAAATATACAAGAAAAAGGGGGTTCAGGCAGGTGCGTGCTTCAAAGAAGCCTGCCTGACAAAAATAGGTAACCCTGAAGATTCTGAACACAGATCTGTAGTTACAAAAGGCACCCCACTCAACGAGTGGTGACAAAATAATAAGTTATAAGTTTATATGTGCACATCATAAACCCCAAAATACATGTGGAGATCAATTGCTAATGAACTCCATTGAACTAATGTTACATTGCTTTCGCAGCTAAAACTACTATAACAACACCGTTGTCTTGTACTAAACTTTGTACTAGCACAAATTCTCGCAGAGAAATTTTCATATCACATTTCAACCTTAAATTGTATCACAGCTCTCATACTCCGGCGGGGTCTAGGGTGTCCTATGTCAACTGACTGCACCCCCCCCTTCCTTGAAAATAAACATAAGTGACTGCAGGGCCACCTAGACCCTCTGCCTTAAAGCTATACATGGTAAGGAAGGTTTGTCTAGAGCAACTGACAAGTATCTAGAGAGAAACGTATGATTAGACGCCCACAACTGTGTGGACGCAATATCTTCAACTGAAAAGTTTTTCAGGAAACGTAAAGAGGCCGCCCACTTGCGTAAATCGTGGGCCCTACCCACAACGCCGGGATTACTCTCTTTAATGACTTCTACCAGAAGAGAGGCTAATCGCCGTTTAAGTAAGCGTTTACCCGTACTCGCTACCCATAAAGCACCTTGGGGGTTATGAGGAGCTATTCTTAAATATTTGGTTAGAGCTTGCACTGGACATAAATTATGATGCACCTTTCCCCTTTTTAACGCCGGCACCGTGAATTCAGAAAACACGTGTGCACTATGCTCATTCTTGGCTACAAACGCCGGGGAGGGTGCAATGGAAATTGAATCATTAAGTCTACCAAACCTAAGACAATTAGGTGTGTTGCTCATCGCCGCCAGCTCAGACACTCTGTTTCCGGTGGCCAAAGCCAAAAGGAAAACTGCCTTCTTTAAGATTAAAGCAAAGTCTGCAGTATTTTGATACAGACGAGAATGAAGTAAAGACAAAGCTTTGTCCAGAGACCAAGTAGGCATGAGCTGACGGGGAGGTGGGCGGAGTTTAAAACACGCTCTCATAAATCCTGTTTCCTCCGCCACCGGTATGGATAGACCTGTAAGCTCGAAAAAGGGCACTCTAATCGCAGTTAAGTGATTCTTCAAAGTAACCACAGATAAACGTTTCTGCTCAAACAGATAGTTCAAGTAATTAAAAACCAATGCCACTGAGGGTACAGTTTGTTCCGTTCTAACAATCCAAGAAGTAAAAGCTTTCCAATGAGATTGATATTGTCGCTTAGTAGACTGAGTATATTGATTGAGCAATTTATTGGTCACATCCCTACCGTATGGTGCTAGCCACTTGGCCTCCTGAATGTCCATAATGCAAAAGTCAGCGAGGTCTCTAGGTTGCCAATCGTGTCTAAGTGGAAGTACCCGACCGGGAGCGATACCGGGTCCGGGCACCACATTATTAACTGCTGGCACCACACCTGCGCTGGCCACAGGGGCGCGATTAGCGAGACTAAGCCTCGATAAACTCGTAGTTTGTTCACTACGTGGCACATTAGTGACGCATCTGGCGGCGGAAACAGATAGATGGAGCTCCATCTGTTCCAGTCTGTCACTAGGGCGTCTGGCCCCCCTGCCGGCGTTATCGTCCGGCGGGTGAGGTATAGAGGGAGCTTGTGAGTCTCCTCGGACGCAAAAAGATCCACTTGTGGATGGGAGAGCTCCGCAATCATTAGGTCGAAAATGGGTTGCTTGAGCTCCCATTCTACTGTCGTGCTCTGTCTCCGGGACAGAGCGTCTGCCCAGACGTTCGCTACGCCTGGGAGATAAGATGCGTGAAGATAAATATCTAGACTGGTGGCTAGAACAAAAATCTCTTCCGACACGAGTAGCAACTTCCTTGACCTCGTTGACCCTTGTTTCTGAATACAGTGAACTGCATTCAGATTGTCCATTCTGAAGGCCACTGACTTGCCCCGTAACGCCGGGCCGTGAGCCTGAAGGAAATACAAGGGGACTAGTAACTCTTTGACATTTATGTGAGAGATTTCTAAGTGGGACCAAAGTCCCTGACCCTGGTGCCCCTGATTTGACTGAAATCCCCACCCTATGGTGCCTGACGCATCCGTGTCTACCCATACCGTTGGAGGAGGAGAGGTCCATGACATGATTGAGTGCAATGTTTCCCTCTTCGCCCAGACCGCTAGTAAGGTGTGGATTAATTTTGGTATGGGCCATAATTTTCCCGCCGGTAAGAGTGGGAAATATTTGTTGCCTTCCAATATTAATCGTTTTACTTTCAACCGGCCCAACTTGACAGTTAGCTGAATCCAGTTGAGAGAGCCGACCAGAGACTCCCAGACTCTTCGTGTCGTAGTCAGACTGTGAAGAAACCTGAACAGTTTCCTGCGAAACCTGTTGCGATTGTCCACACTCTGACTCAGAGTGAGAGCGGCGGTGTCCCAGACCAGCCCTATCCACTGAATTACTCTTGAGGGAACAAGGTTTGACTTTACCAGATTTACCTTGAAGCCTAGAGTTTTGACATGATTTAAAATGATATTGACATGTTTTATGCATAATTGTTGTGTCTCTGCCACCACCAGCCAGTCGTCTAGATACCACAACACTCTGATTCCCTGTTTTAACAATGGCATCAGGGCTTGCCGGACTAGTTTCGTGAATAATCGAGGTGCTAGGTTCAAACCGAACGGCATCCTCTGAAAAACAAAATTTTGGTGCCTGATCCTCAAGGCCAGAAACCTTTGAAATCTTTTGTTGACCGACACGTGCCAATAGGCGTCTGTCAGGTCTAGGGAACACATCCAGCCACCCGGCGGAAGTGTTAGCCTGATTTGAACTGTTAACATTCTGAAAGACTCGTTGTAAATGTGAAGATTCAGATACGACAGGTCTACGACCGGCCTCATCTGAACACTGTCCCGTTTGGGAACCAAAAACAGTTTTGACGTGAATACAGGGTAATCTGGGGGTACCGGGATGATGACATTCTTGGCAATCATCTCCTGGACCAGCAACTCCACCTCTAATGAAACACAATTTGCCGTTGTCGGCTGACGTAAGCGAGGTCGCCGGAGCCACTGCCAAGTGATGCCTTTGCGTGCCACCATCCGTGCCCAGGTTTTTAACGGCCATGCTTGGTGACACGTTCGGAACGACCCAGTTAGCAGACAAGGGTTCGCCGGCTGTACTTCCCTCGGTTCCTCCGGCTCTAAGGTAGGCACTGGGAGTGAGAAAGACTTTAGTTTTTTGATGGTGGGTTTGGTGGTGTTGGACGCTTCGCCGGCTGGCTGGTGTGGGCCGAAGACTGGCCCTGCCCCGGCTTATACTGGCCGCATCCCCTCTGTCCTGAAAACCCTCTCTGTCTATGCCTGAACTGACCCAGGGGGGATTGGGAGGATTTAGGCGGAAGAAACGGCTTAGAACCCCCTGGCTGAGCTTTAGTAGGAGGCTTAGGTTTGGGGAAGTTAAATGCGGGTTTCTTAGCCTGTGCGGGACTGTGCTTCACGGCCTGTGCCATGTTAAACACTGTTCGCCATACATCAGGGGACATTAAAGAAGGTGTAAGTACTGGGGACATTACCACCTGGTTAGCAATGCGATCAGGCAGCTTGCGAACTAATGACATCCTAAGATCCTGTCGTGCTCGCACCGCCTCAAGTAAGGCTGTGCGTATGTCACCTAAGGATTGAATTGACGACTGAAGAATCAGACGCCGGGATAATTCAACTGATTTTCGAGCATCCGCGTCTGCGATTGCCTGAGTAGACCTGAGTAAAGACTTAGCCACCTGTTGAGAAACTATGTACTGTGAAAACAGGCGGAAAGCTTTTCCCCTTAGCCTAAATTCTCTGTCTAGGTGAGAAGGGGTAGGGGTAATGAATGGTTCCTTTAGTTCACAAAGATTAATCTTAGGGGCAGCTAAAAAGAAAATAAAGCTGACGGAACTCCGCCGGCAGAACCTACCGGCATTGAGAACCATGAATGTGTATCCTGAGGGATCTGGTGGGAAGATTTAGAAGTGAAAGTGGTTGCAAAGTTTTGAGCCTCTACCTCCCAATCCACCCAAGGTCCTGGTCCCAACTGTCCCACCTTCAACACTGGATTAGCTGTCTCGTCTGTGACGGTCTGTAAATCTAGTTCAGGAGTAATAGCCGACAGAGCCTTAATATCATTAAACCCATCCAGCTTAGACCAGTCTGAAAAAAGTTTTGAAGCTGAGGCAGGGGGTAAAGCAGGCTTAGATGCATAAACAAAATAATCCTGATGATAATAACTAGGTATAGCCTTGATATTTACGTCCAAAACATTACCCAAGGCATCCAATGCCCTTAATTTCTTAGACTTATTTCCCTGGATAAACCACTCACGTGGTACCGGGAGTTCCCCTGACAAGGTAGGCTGGGCAAGCTCTGGCTTAGAGGGGTTCAAAGGGACCCATGACTCGTCTGGCCCATAAAGCAGGGGCATAGCTACCTTTCTAAGAGGCGCTTTGTCTAGAGGGGGTGGATTAACATCCGTAATGACCCTGACATTTGACGTAGTGAATGCCGCCGTAGCTGGCTTAGAGCTCCCTGCCGGTGACAGAGTAGGAGGGTTAGGAATCTTAGATAAATCGATTGACGTTATCAGAGGCCGTACCGCAGAACCTGTCAAGGGAGCCCCCAAGTCCATTGTGGGGTTTTCTCGTTGTTGATTAAAGAATTTTGATAGAGCATGAGTAAGTAACCCATCAATTTCTTGTGCTGTAACAAACTGGTTAGGTGCAGAACTTTCAGGTGAATTAGTATTATCATGGGCGGCGTCCAGGCCTGAGCCTGACCCTTGTCCTTCCCTATCTGAAATTAATGACACTTCATCTTGTTCCTCCCGATCCTCCTGAGAAGACCCCGCCGAGGCAGGGGCACCTTGTTTCCAAGATAAATCAGGGATAGAGGATGGGGTCGCCGCGTCCCTGTGGACATCGGCTACTGTGTGACTCGTATGAGTCGGACGTGGATGGTCAGACCCTGGCTGAGCAAACCGCCAAACACCGAGGCTCTGGCCTACGCTCTCTTGAGAGTCTGAAACATTCTCAATTATTGAATATCCTGAACTTTCCATTTCTAGGGTTAAAATATCAATAGGTAAATCTTGTTTAGGGACAGGCGCTTCACTATACTCTGAGGCTGTAACAGAAACATTGTCAGGTGTAGAGGTACGATGAGATGCACTAGACTTAGTAGAATGTCGAGAGGACTTCTTATGGGAATCCTTTTTGGAGGATTTGTGGCTACGGTGTGACCGCGAACTAGACCTAGGTTTGGAAGAATCACCACCATGGCCACTGGGGGAAGCTTCAGTCTTGCACTTCTTACTAGCCGGGGAAGAGGCCCGACTTGAAGACCGTTGTCTGAGGGGTGACCTTGACCTCGATCTCGCCTGCGACGAGGAGGTGGCTGCCGGGGGAGTAGGCTCTCTCGGGCGTTTAAACGTATCCACAGACGATACAGAACCCTGGCTAGTCTCTGTCGGCTTAAAACCCCTTACTCTAGAGGTACGTTTAGGGGAGGGTGCTCTGACAGCAACTTATCCCAAAGTGGGACGTTGTCACATTGAAGTGACTTATGTGCGACAATGGTAGTGTAGGCCGACATTTGTTGTCTGACCTCTCTCAACGCTACCGCCGCGCGGTCTTGTCATTGTCACACAGGACTTTATTGGCTAATTGGGAGCAAAATGAACAATTAAGTGTAACCCAGAGACCCCTTGAACGGTCTAGACATCTAACACACCTTATGCAAAGGGTATGTGCAAAAATTGGGATACCCGCGCAAGTAGGGGTAATGCACAGGGCAAAAACTGGGGTCACATTAGCCATGACAGAGACTGGTGTGAGGAACTACCGCCGGGTCTGTATTGGTCCGCCGGAGCTCCGCTCTGGAAAAATAAAGAAAAATTTCCAGGAATTAATGCTCATAAGGTTAACCCAAGTGTTCGCATACAAGTGTTAATAACCCGCCGGGTAACGGGATGCAAAGACACAGCTAACACATCTCGCCACGCGGCTGGGTGTAAAGAGGCTAAACAAATCTTCTTAGCTAAAGAACATGAAGAATACCCTCTGATATAATGATCCAGTATGGCACTTATAGTCTGTAGGAGGTGGTGACTGTCTCAAGATTCAATTTTGTAACAAAGCCCCCCCTCATAAAGACGCCGGCCCTTGAAATATTTTAGTAGAATAGCCCAGGGCAGGAATATACGAGATCTGATTTTTTAACGAATTGTCCCAAACGATCGTCGTAAAAATAGAAGGCGGCGATACTGAAAGTATCACCCAATTAAAGTTAATCGAAATTGAATTTGTTTATAAATGCCTTAGTTCCTTTACTTAGGGGCACCCGCCGGGTGTGGAAATCGATTTGGTTAAACCTCACTGATCCTTCAATTGCCGTAAGAGTAAAGGCAGCGATACACAGAGTATCACTCAAATGGATTGGTTAACTATAAGAGACCTAAGTCGTTTTATCCCACCCTGCTCAGGTGCACCCGCCGGGTGAGAAGTCTAAAAGTTAACCCCACAAGTTCCTGACCCCACTTCTTTGTAAAAGATCGCCGGGGAGGAACGCCTAAACAACAGCTAGGTTTTCCCCGTGGTTGTCGTAAACCAGGTAGAAAAACCTATAAAAAACGAGTGTTCTCAAGAACTTCGTTTCTTTATATATAACTAAATATTTATGTAAGGATGGGTACAGCCATCCCGCCGGGAATTTTAAAGGAGGCCTGAAACCAGGCACCCACAGAGACGCAGTCCTGGAGAGCCACAGACACCTCCCCTCGCCGGGGAACCAGCCAGTGTTAAAAACCACGTGTGGCCCAACACTGCTCATCGGTCAGGATTTTTCATGGTGAAACCGAGAAAAACCCGCCGGAAGGCAAACCCCACCCTGAACAGACACCATCTGAACAATACGACACGAGGAGAGACACGCACGACTAACCAAGGTCACAACATAATCCGTGGAATTAGCCAATACACAACTAAACCAGGAAACAATTATAGTCCGAGGAATTAGCCAATACACAACTAAAACCCGGATACACATGACACAGTAGGGCATATTTATAAAATAAATAATAACACTAGACATGTGGTAAAGCTACGAGCGGCTGGCTAGGCCTAGGTAGACGGCATGAAAATAGTTGAAATATAAACACACACTGGAATATCACAACAGGAACCACCGCCAACACACCACCGAAGCGATAACTTCCCACCCCGGGAAGCCTGACACGGACCCAGAAAAAACTTCACTAAGTGAAGAAAAATACGCTGGGAACGTCAGCAAACACACAGCTTACCTCATCAGAAGGATAAAAGGCAGCAATAATTAACGCGTAATGAAAGCCGCCTGCATCACCAACTAACCCAACTGTGAAAAGTTCACGTGTCCACAACAGGACCACGAGGGTACATCCGAAATAGATGCCCCATACATACGACCCAAAATACATTGCACTGCGGGCAACCAGCCCAGGACACTCTGCTACGCCTATCCTAACCTTACTCGATACATCCCAGAGTAAACAAATGAGAAAAAACTCACTAGGGACGCCACGAATGCGGAACCAGCGGAGCCTGAAAGGTACGTCCGGGCAGGCTGAGCGCAGAGCAAAGAAGGAGGAATGACGCCTGATTCAGCGTCTGGTCAGAAATCCACACAAGTACATCCACGATATGATGGAAAGCTTATTGGATAGTTATTCTTATTTTCTTTTTGTTTTTATTTTTTACGAAGTTTTTTCGTAGTGAGAACCCAATTCATAATGACTGAAGCCATGAGTGAGGTCGCGTGCGCTCATGATGAAGGCTCCTCAGTTTTTAAATGCTCTGCGCGGTAGATTCAAACTACGGCGGATTAGTGTTTGAAGAGGATGCCTTATGTAATAGGCATGTTCGTCAATGATGGAGGGGCCACTAATAAATATAGCTGTTATGTTCGCCTCTCTCCAGTCCATCGGGATTTGTCCTGTATTAAACGATACCTCAAATAACATTTTCAATGGCTCTACTAACATCTCACCTCCTTCCTTTATGATTCTTGGGTGTATCCCATCCGGTCCCGGGGACTTACTTCTGTTCATTTTTTCTATAGCCCTTTTTATTCTAGCATGGGAAAACTCTATTAGTTCTAGTGCCGGTGCCTGTTTGATGGGAATAGTAGGCACTGCATCATCCGACTCCACTGTTAGTACCCCCCCAAAGTATTTCCCCAGCACCTCTGCTTTCTCCTTATCAGTCTCCACTCTACTCCCATCATCCAACCCCCCTACCAGCTCTGGGATACCTACTCTTCTTGTTAACTTTTCCTGAATGTACTTCCAGAATATTTTTGGATTATCCTTCACATTTCTAGCAATCTCTCTCTCCCTCTCCTTCACCTTATTTTATTGTTTATTTGTCTGCGTTCCAGATCCACTTCTTTAGCTTCTATACTAGACCCCCTGTTCTTTTTTAACAATTTTAGTCTTTCCCACAATCGTTTCTTTCTTCTAATCAATGTCCAAAGCTATTTTTTCATTGGCAATTCTGGGTTCGTTCTTTTCCTCAATTTTGTTTTATCCTTATATTCCCTTACTGGTACACTTTTGGATACAGCATTCTCCAGTTTGACTCTAATTTTCCTCCACATTCCTTCAGCGTCTTCACCGTTCAAGTATTCCCCCCAGTCAATGTCCAAACACCATCTCAGCAGCTCATAATCTGCTCTATCATACATGTATATTTTTCTATTGCTTCTATTATCCCTCTCTGTTTTAATATTGCAACTAAAGCTTATACAGGCATGGTCACTATGACCTATGACCTATACACATTGACATGTTCCACTATATCCTCCTCATTGCTAAAAATCAAATCAAGTACACTCCCCTGCGTCCCATCTCTATATCTTGTCATCTCTGTAATATGTTGCGTTAAAAAACAATCTCTCACTTTCTCTATAAACTTGTTTTCCAGGCTACCCTGTCCCGCTGGAGTAGTACAATTTGCCCAGTTGATCCTTGCCAAATTGAAATCTCCAATCAAAATTTTATATTTGTTCTCTATTATCTATTTCCTCCATTGCTTTCAGTAGGTTATCATCCTCTTCCCTACTAATATTTGGGCTTCTATATATAGAGGCAATTAGAATTGATCCTCTTGCACATTTTACTTCAATACACAAATACTCACAATACTGCTGTCTCATATCCACCTCATTAACCTTGAGCTCTTTTCTTACATAAATAAACAGTCCTCTTCCGACCTCTGCTCTAATAGCATTCCTCTCATATAACTCAAAACCCTCCAAACTATACTCCACCAGTTCCCTTTCAATTCTAGCATTTTTTGGTCTTACTTCCTGTAAAGCTATGACATCAGGTTTTTCCTCTTCATCCTGCAACCTACATATCAGTTCTCTTTTCTTGTCCTGGGTAAACACATCCACATAACTAAACATAATCCTTAATCCATCTACCATTCCTTCAGCAATTACACCATCCCGCTCCTCATGTCCGTACCCTACTCCCTCCCCCCCTTAGCACTACTGGGTCTGCCACTTTGTCTCCTGTCTCTCCCTGTGACACCTCCACCCCGTTCTCCTCCTCCGTCACAACTCCTATCACATTCTCTTCCCTCCCTTCTACTCTTATAAACCACTTCTTCAATTTTCCGTCCCTCACTCGCCAGTAAAAATTTCTCTTATCCTCCTCACCCAACTTTCCATTATTTTCATCAGCCTTTTCTTGTAATTCCTTCATTTTATTTTATTTGTTCTATGCTCAAATCCTTCTTTAGTCTTATATGTTTCAGTTTATCATTTGTATTTAGCCTCCAACTAAAATTTGTCACCATCTCTGCCACTGCCCTGGTTTTAAACTGTACCCTTATAGGTCTCATCTCTCCCCTTTTATATCTAGCTATCCTACTGACCTCCTCCACCTGCCCTTCCCATCCATATCCGTCCTCATCCACACCTTTCATGACCTCCTTCACTGTCTCCATATCCCTCACTTTTCTCACTCCATTATCATTCATATGAGCCTCTATATCTCCATACATGATTACACCCCTATCCCTGTCCATGGCCTCCCTCACGACACTCTCCTTGTTCTTCATGACACCTACGACTGCACTCTCAAAACTTTTTTTGGTCATATTAATTTCTTCCTTTTGCTCTTTCATAATATCCTCCAAATCCTTGAATTTCTGTTTACCTACCACCGTCCATGCAGTTGACTCCTTTACTTCCTTGAATCGTCCTTCGTATTCCTTCAGCTGCTCCTTCAATGCCATATTATCTTCTCCCAGTTCATCTACCCTTTTCAATACCATCTCTAGGCTATCATTAACTTCCGAAATAGGCCTGCATTCACTTCCTTCGCTAGGCCTATTCCCTTCCCCACCTGTCACACCACACATTACACACAGTGCCTTAACTTTCTCACCAATATCCCCCTTCCATTTCTCCGTATCACTCATCCACTTTTCCAAATCCTTCACAACCTTTATAACCTCTTCTAACTTATTATCTGTGCTCTTAAACCCACGAAAACGTTGTAACTTTTCTTCCGCCTCCGTCATACCCGAAATTCCCTCCGCCATGTTTGTTTACAAACTCAACAACTCACAACACCACCGCTGTCCCGTCACTACACACTCTTATTACACTATATATCACCCCTCCACCACACCAATATATCCTCCAAACACTTCACAAATCCTTCCTCTCCTTGCTAACCCCGTATGCACTCGATATTCCGTGAATTACTTATCCATTCCCATGAACATATGCCGGAGCCTCAAAAACTTGCGTCCGCCTTCCGCCATTGTGTGCCACAGTATTGGTATTAGGAGTACTACTCCTAAGTAAGGTATAGTTACTAGTCCTATTCCCTCAGTCTTAGTTTATGACTACCAATTAGGGGAGTAGGTAGGCCTAATCAATTACCATGGTTTGGCAGAAGGCTAATTTAGGAGCATGTGGAGAAGTTTTGGTTTCTTAACACTATTTTGATGTTAATAAACTCACGCTCCAAGCCAAGTGTGATTAGGTATTTTCCCTCTGAGTGAAATTTAGAACCTATCCCAAGGCCTGTTGGCAAATTTACCTGGGAAATCAAGTAGGTTAGAGTATCGTTTTTTTTAAACTATTGTTAAAAAACTCATATACTTTCCTCAAATAGGACAAATGAGATTGGGTATACTTTTAGACCTTATTAACCTTCTCATCATTTATATATATAATATAAACAGGCACCACCAGCATCGTTATCCAAAGTTCTGTGCAATATATAAGTATATTGGTGAATAGGCCTAAGCCTATAGTAATGGTACAGTATTGGTTTCTAAACCTTGTAGGTTTATGAACTCATATACTTCCCTTATAGGTTTCTTAACAGATTGCTGTTAATAAACTCATAATCCTGCATAAGTGATGACCTTAAACGTCTTAGCCAGAACTAATATTGTATAATCTAGCATATAGCAGGCCAGAAACAAAGGACAATACAGCAATATGGGGGGGTATCGGTTTCTTAACTTGTATAGTTAATAAACTCATATACCTCCTCGAGGTCATTGTGTGCCTTAGTCCTTTCTGCTTCCAATAAATAACAAATCTGGCGGTAAAGGCATATATCCAGTAATCATTCATTACTATCATCGCAGGGAGGATTTTGTGGGGGCGCTCGTTTATGGCCTTGGCCTTGCTCGAGACCTTGGGGCTGTTCGGCCAGACAGCCTGGGGAACAACAACAACAACTATCATCGCGTTCGTGTCCGCCTATACAGTAATGCCGCAAACGTAGCCTACGTGCGTGGGACGAGGGAAGTCAAATCGTTCCCGAGTCAGTTCTCCACCTCCCTAGGTTATCTCGTAATAAAGAGAGACGTATATATGTATATATAAATATTTCCCTATATGAGAAAGGGTTAGGTCGAAACTAATAAAAATGTAGAATCGCCTTAGAATTTATTCCAAGGGTTTGAGAATACGGAAGCATCAAGTATTTAATGCAACCTCGTTGCGGCACGGTACGCGAGAAAAGGTATAAACTTTACAGTAGCTTTTCGATCTATTTACACTGTGTGAGCCACACCAAAAAAGGGCTGAGAGATCCACTTCTATAGACATCTCTACCTTCAGTTAGCTTTCCATTGATGTAGAAGTTACTTACCTACTGGTACCGAAGGTCGAGGCAGGAGCAGTCCTCTCTGTGTGGTCACACGTGAAAAAGAGGAAGCTGACCTGTACGGAACAGTTTTTATAACCCAGGCCGTGACATCACGAGGTCGGTGGACGGTCAGAAAGAGGAGGGGTAGTTTTTATAAAAGGTTATAACCTAAAAGAAAATATTTTTTGTTTATAATTTCTGGAAGCTTACCTGTGATTAATTAAGTTATTAATTCACATTATTTCCGAAATAACAAACAGTAGTTACGGAGTTCTAATCTAACGATCCTTTGGTAGAACTTATTACATCAACCAGAGATAGATTTTTAATTACTAAACACGTGTGGGGGATGATCGATTAGCAGTTATCCCACTGCATCGTCAGTAATAAGCACACTTCGTTAGATACGAAGTGACCGACCCTCAATATATATATATATTTATTAGTGGCCCCTCCATCATTGACGAACATGCCTATTACATAAGGCATCCTCTTCAAACACTAATCCGCCGTAGTTTGAATCTACCGCGCAGAGCATTTAAAAACTGAGGAGCCTTCATCATGAGCGCACGCGACCTCACTCATGGCTTCAGTCATTATGAATTGGGTTCTCACTACGAAAAAACTTCGTAAAAAATAAAAACAAAAAGAAAATAAGAATAACTATCCAATAAGCTTTCCATCATATCGTGGATGTACTTGTGTGGATTTCTGACCAGACGCTGAATCAGGCGTCATTCCTCCTTCTTTGCTCTGCGCTCAGCCTGCCCGGACGTACCTTTCAGGCTCCGCTGGTTCCGCATTCGTTGCGTCCCTAGTGAGTTTTTTCTCATTTGTTTACTCTGGGATGTATCGAGTAAGGTTAGGATAGGCGTAGCAGGAGTGTCCTGGGCTGGTTGCCCGCAGTGCAGTGTATTTTGGGTCGTATGTATGGGGCATCTATTTCGGATGTACCCTCGTGGTCCTGTTGTGGACACGTGAACTTTTCACAGTTGGGTTAGTTGGTGATGCAGGCGGCTTTCATTACGCGTTAATTATTGCTGCCTTTTATCCTTCTGATGAGGTAAGCTGTGTGTTTGCTGACGTTCCCAGCGTATTTTTCTTCACTTAGTGAAGTTTTTTCTGGGTCCGTGTCAGGCTTCCCGGGGTGGGAAGTTATCGCTTCGGTGGTGTGTTGGCGGTGGTTCCTGTTGTGATATTCCAGTGTGTGTTTATATTTCAACTATTTTCATGCCGTCTACCTAGGCCTAGCCAGCCGCTCGTAGCTTTGCCACATGTCTAGTGTTATTATTTATTTTTAAATATGCCCTACTGTGTCATGTGTATCCGGGTTTTAGTTGTGTATTGGCTAATTCCTCGGACTATATTTGTTTCCTGGTTTAGTTGTGTATTGGCTAATTCCACGGATTATGTTGTGACCTTGGTTAGTCGTGCGTGTCTCTCCTCGTGTCGTATTGTTCAGATGGTGTCTGTTCAGGGTGGGGTTTGCCTTCCGGTGGGTTTTTCTCGGTTTCACCATGAAAAATCCTGACCGATGAGCAGTGTTGGGCCACACGTGGTTTTTAACTCTGGCTGGTTCCCCGGCGTGGGGAGGTGTCTGTGGCTCTCCAGGACTGCGTCTCTGTGGGTGCCTGGTTTCAGGCCTCCTTTAAAATTCCCGGCGGGATGGCTGTACCCATCCTTACATATATATTTAGATATATATAAAGAAACGACGTTCTTGAGAACACTCGTTTTTTATAGGTTTTTCTACCTGGTTTACGACAACCACATGGAAAACCTAGCTGTTGTTTAGGCGTTCCTCCCCGGCGATCTTTTACAAAGAAGTGGGGTCAGGAACTTGTGGGGTTAACTTTTAGACTTCTCACCCGGCGGGTGCACCTGAGCAGGGTGGGATAAAACGACTTAGGTCTCTTATAGTTAACCAATCCATTTTAGTGATACTCTGTGTATCGCTGCCTTTACTCTTACGGCAATTGAAGGATCAGTGAGGTTTAACCAAATCGATTCCCACACCCGGCGGGTGCCCCTAAGTAGAGGAACTAAGGAATTTATAAACAAATTCAATTTCGATTAACCTTAATTGGGTGATACTTTCAGTATCGCCGCCTTCTATTTTTACGACGATCGTTTGGGACAATTCGTTAAAAAATCAGATCTCGTATATTCCTGCCCTGGGCTATTCTACTAAAATATTTCAAGGGCCGGCGTCTTTATGAGGGGGGGCTTTGTTACAAAATTGAATCTTGAGACAGTCACCACCTCCTACAGACTATTAGTGCCATACTGGACCATTATATCAGAGGGTATTCTTCATGTTCTTTAGCTAAGAAGATTTGTTTAGCCTCTTTACACCCAGCCGCGTAGCGAGATGTGTTAGCTGTGTCTTTGCATCCCGTTACCCGGCGGGTTATTAACACTTGTATGCGAACACTTGGGTTAACCTTATGAGCATTAATTCCTGGAAATTTTTCTTTATTTTTCCAGAGCTGAGCTCCGGCGGACCAATACAGACCCGGCGGTAGTTCCTCACACCAGTCTCTGTCATGGCTAATGTGGCCCCAGTTTTTGCCCTGTGCATTACCCCTACTTGCGCGGGTATCCCAATTTTTGCGCATACCCTTTGCATAAGGTGTGTTAGATGTCTAGACCGTTCAAGGGGTCTCTGGGTTACACTTAATTGTTCATTTTGCTCCCAATTAGCCAATAAAGTCCTGTGTGACAATGACAAGACCGCGGCGGTAGCGTTGAGAGAGGTCAGACAACAAATGTCGGCCTATACTACCATTGTCGCACATAAGTCACTTCAATGTGACAACGTCCCACTTTGGGATAAGTTGCTGTCAGAGCACCCTCCCCCTAAACGTACCTCTAGAGTAAGGGTTTTAAGCCGACAGAGACTAGCCAGGGTTCTGTATCGTCTGTGGATACGTTTAAACGCCCGAGAGAGCCTACTCCCCCGGCAGCCACCTCCTCGTCGCAGGCGAGATCGAGGTCAAGGTCACCCCTCAGACAACGGTCTTCAAGTCGGGCCTCTTCCCCGGCTAGTAAGAAGTGTAAGACTGAAGCTTCCCCCAGTGGCCATGGTGGTGATTCTTCCAAACCTAGGTCTAGTTCGCGGTCACACCGTAGCCACAAATCCTCCAAAAAGGATTCCCATAAGAAGTCCTCTCGACATTCTACTAAGTCTAGTGCATCTCATCGTACCTCTACACCTGAAAATGTTTCTGTTACAGCCTCAGAGTATAGTGAAGTGCCTGTCCCTAAACAAGATTTACCTATTGATATTTTAACCCTAGAAACGGAAAGTTCAGGAAATTCAATAATTGAGAATGTTTCAGACTCTCAAGAGAGCGTAGGCCAGAGCCTCGGTGTTTGGCGGTTTGCTCAGCCAGGGTCTGACCATCCACGTCCGACTCATACGAGTCACACAGTAGCCGATGTCCACAGGGACGCGGCGACCCCATCCTCTATCCCTGATTTATCTTGGAAACAAGGTGCCCCTGCCTCGGCGGGGTCTTCTCAGGAGGATCGGGAGGAACAAGATGAAGTGTCATTAATTTCAGATAGGGAGGGACAAGGGTCAGGCTCAGGCCTGGACGCCGCCCATGATAATACTGATTCACCTGAAAGTTCTGCATCTAACCAGTTTGTTACAGCACAAGAAATTGATGGGTTACTTACTCATGCTCTATCAAAATTCTTTAATCAACAACGAGAAAACCCCACAATGGACTTGGGGGCTCCCTTGACAGGTTCTGCGGTACGGCCTCTGATAACGTCAATCGATTTATCTAAGATTCCTAACCCTCCTACTCTGTCACCGGCAGGGAGCTCTAAGCCAGCTACGGCGGCATTCACTACGTCAAATGTCAGGGTCATTACGGATGTTAATCCACCCCCTCTAGACAAAGCGCCTCTTAGAAAGGTAGCTATGCCCCTGCTTTATGGGCCAGACGAGTCATGGGTCCCTTTGAACCCCTCTAAGCCAGAGCTTGCCCAGCCTACCTTGTCAGGGGAACTCCCGGTACCACGTGAGTGGTTTATCCAGGGAAATAAGTCTAAGAAATTAAGGGCATTGGATGCCTTGATTAATGTTTTGGACGTAAATATCAAGGCTATACCTAGTTATTATCATCAGGATTATTTTGTTTATGCATCTAAGCCTGCTTTACCCCCTGCCTCAGCTTCAAAACTTTTTTCAGACTGGTCTAAGCTGGATGGGTTTAATGATATTAAGGCTCTGTCGGCTCTTACTCCTGAACTAGATTTACAGACCGTCACAGACGAGACAGCTAATCCAGTGTTGAAGGTGGGACAGTTGGGACCAGGACCTTGGGTGGATTGGGAGGTAGAGGCTCAAAACTTTGCAACCACTTTCACTTCTAAATCTTCCCACCAGATCCCTCAGGATACACATTCATGGTTCTCCATGCCGGTAGGTTCTGCCGGCGGAGTTCCGTCAGCTTTATTTTCTTTTTTAGCTGCCCCTAAGATTAATCTTTGTGAACTAAAGGAACCATTCATTACCCCTACCCCTTCTCACCTAGACAGAGAATTTAGGCTAAGGGGAAAAGCTTTCCGCCTGTTTTCACAGTACATAGTTTCTCAACAGGTGGCTAAGTCTTTACTCAGGTCTACTCAGGCAATCGCAGACGCGGATGCTCGAAGATCAGTTGAATTATCCCGGCGTCTGATTCTTCAGTCGTCGATTCAATCCTTAGGTGACATACGCACAGCCTTACTTGAGGCGGTGCGAGCACGACAGGATCTTAGGATGTCATTAGTTCGCAAGCTGCCTGATCGCATTGCTAACCAGGTGGTAATGTCCCCAGTACTTACACCTTCTTTAATGTCCCCTGATGTATGGCGAACAGTGTTTAACATGGCACAGGCCGTGAAGCACAGTCCCGCACAGGCTAAGAAACCCGCATTTAACTTCCCCAAACCTAAGCCTCCTACTAAAGCTCAGCCAGGGGGTTCTAAGCCGTTTGTTCCGCCTAAGTCCTCCCAATCCCCCCTGGGTCAGTTCAGGCATAGACAGAGAGGGTTTTCAGGACAGAGGGGACGCGGCCAGTATAAGCCTGGGCAGGGCCAGTCTTCGGCCCACACCAGCCAGCCGGCGAAGCGTCCAACACCACCAAACCCACCATAAAAAAACTAAAGTCTTTCTCACTCCCAGTGCCTATCTTAGAGCCGGAGGAACCGAGGGAAGTACAGCCGGCGAACCCTTGTCTGCTAACTGGGTCGTTCCGAACGTGTCACCAAGCATGGCCGTTAAAAACCTGGGCACGGATGGTGGCACGCAAAGGCATCACTTGGCAGTGGCTCCGGCGACCTCGCTTACGTCAGCCGACAACGGCAAATTGTGTTTCATTAGAGGTGGAGTTGCTGGTCCAGGAGATGATTGCCAAGAATGTCATCATCCCGGTACCTCCAGATTACCCTGTATTCACGTCAAAACTGTTTTTGGTTCCCAAACGGGACAGTGTTCAGATGAGGCCGGTCGTAGACCTGTCGTATCTGAATCTTCACATTTACAACGAGTCTTTCAGAATGTTAACAGTTCATCAAATCAGGCTAACACTTCCGCCGGGTGGCTGGATGTGTTCACTAGACCTGACAGACGCCTATTGGCACGTGTCGGTCAACAAAAGATTTCAAAGGTTTCTGGCCTTGAGGATCAGGCACCAAAATTTTGTTTTTCAGAGGATGCCGTTCGGTTTGAACCTAGCACCTCGATTATTCACGAAACTAGTCCGGCAAGCCCTGATGCCATTGTTAAAACAGGGAATCAGAGTGTTGTGGTATCTAGACGACTGGCTGGTGGTGGCAGAGACACAACAATTATGCATAAAACATGTCAATATCATTTTAAATCATGTCAAAACTCTAGGCTTCAAGGTAAATCTGGTAAAGTCAAACCTTGTTCCCTCAAGAGTAATTCAGTGGATAGGGCTGGTCTGGGACACCGCCGCTCTCACTCTGAGTCAGAGTGTGGACAATCGCAACAGGTTTCGCAGGAAACTGTTCAGGTTTCTTCACAGTCTGACTACGACACGAAGAGTCTGGGAGTCTCTGGTCGGCTCTCTCAACTGGATTCAGCTAACTGTCAAGTTGGGCCGGTTGAAAGTAAAACGATTAATATTGGAAGGCAACAAATATTTCCCACTCTTACCGGCGGGAAAATTATGGCCCATACCAAAATTAATCCACACCTTACTAGCGGTCTGGGCGAAGAGGGAAACATTGCACTCAATCATGTCATGGACCTCTCCTCCTCCAACGGTATGGGTAGACACGGATGCGTCAGGCACCATAGGGTGGGGATTTCAGTCAAATCAGGGGCACCAGGGTCAGGGACTTTGGTCCCACTTAGAAATCTCTCACATAAATGTCAAAGAGTTACTAGTCCCCTTGTATTTCCTTCAGGCTCACGGCCCGGCGTTACGGGGCAAGTCAGTGGCCTTCAGAATGGACAATCTGAATGCAGTTCACTGTATTCAGAAACAAGGGTCAACGAGGTCAAGGAAGTTGCTACTCGTGTCGGAAGAGATTTTTGTTCTAGCCACCAGTCTAGATATTTATCTTCACGCATCTTATCTCCCAGGCGTAGCGAACGTCTGGGCAGACGCTCTGTCCCGGAGACAGAGCACGACAGTAGAATGGGAGCTCAAGCAACCCATTTTCGACCTAATGATTGCGGAGCTCTCCCATCCACAAGTGGATCTTTTTGCGTCCGAGGAGACTCACAAGCTCCCTCTATACCTCACCCGCCGGGCGATAACGCCGGCAGGGGGGCCAGACGCCCTAGTGACAGACTGGAACAGATGGAGCTCCATCTATCTGTTTCCGCCGCCAGATGCGTCACTAATGTGCCACGTAGTGAACAAACTACGAGTTTATCGAGGCTTAGTCTCGCTAATCGCGCCCCTGTGGCCGGCGCAGGTGTGGTACCAGCAGTTAATAATGTGGTGCCCGGACCCGGTATCGCTCCCGGTTGGGTACTTCCACTTAGACACGATTGGCAACCTAGAGACCTCGCTGACTTTTGCATTATGGACATTCAGGAGGCCAAGTGGCTAGCACCATACGGTAGGGATGTGACCAATAAATTGCTCAATCAATATACTCAGTCTACTAAGCGACAATATCAATCTCATTGGAAAGCTTTTACTTCTTGGATTGTTAGAACGGAACAAACTGTACCCTCAGTGGCATTGGTTTTTAATTACTTGAACTATCTGTTTGAGCAGAAACGTTTATCTGTGGTTACTTTGAAGAATCACTTAACTGCGATTAGAGTGCCCTTTTTCGACCTTACAGGTCTATCCATACCGGTGGCGGAGGAAACAGGATTTATGAGAGCGTGTTTTAAACTCCGCCCACCTCCCCGTCAGCTCATGCCTACTTGGTCTCTGGACAAAGCTTTGTCTTTACTTCATTCTCGTCTGTATCAAAATACTGCAGACTTTGCTTTAATAAAGAAGGCAGTTTTCCTTTTGGCTTTGGCCACCGGAAACAGAGTGTCTGAGCTGGCGGCGATGAGCAACACACCTAATTGTCTTAGGTTTGGTAGACTTAATGATTCAATTTCCATTGCACCCTCCCCGGCGTTTGTAGCCAAGAATGAGCATAGTGCACACGTGTTTTCTGAGTTCACGGTGCCGGCGTTAAAAAGGGGAAAGGTGCATCATAATTTATGTCCAGTGCAAGCTCTAACCAAATATTTGAGAATAGCTCCTCATAACCCCCAAGGTGCTTTATGGGTAGCGAGTACGGGTAAACGCTTACTTAAACAGCGATTAGCCTCTCTTCTGGTAGAAGTCATTAAAGAGAGTAATCCCGGCGTTGTGGGTAGGGCCCACGATTTACGCAAGTGGGCGGCCTCTTTACGTTTCCTGAAAAACTTTTCAGTTGAAGATATTGCGTCCACACAGTTGTGGGCGTCTAATCATACGTTTCTCTCTAGATACTTGTCAGTTGCTATAGACAAACCTTCCTTACCATGTATAGCTTTAAGGCAGAGGGTCTAGGTGGCCCTGCAGTCACTTATGTTTATTTTCAAGGAAGGGGGGGGGGGGGGGTGCAGTCAGTTGACATAGGACACCCTAGACCCCGCCGGAGTATGAGAGCTGTGATACAATTTAAGGTTAAAATGTGATATGAAAATTTCTCTGCGAGAATTTGTGCTAGTACAAAGTTTAGTACAAAACAACGGTGTTGTTATAGTAGTTTTAGCTGCGAAAGCAATGTAACATTAGTTCAATGGAGTTCATTAGCAATTGATCTCCACATGTATTTTGGGGTTTATGATGTGCACATATAAACTTATAACTTATTATTTTTGTCACCACTCGTTGAGTGGGGTGCCTTTTGTAACTACAGATCTGTGTTCAGAATCTTCAGGGTTACCTATTTTTGTCGGGCAGGCTTCTTTGAAGCACGCACCTGCCTGAACCCCTTTTTCTTGTATATTTCCGGCCTACGCCGTATTAAATACATTTTTCAAAAGTAAGAATACTATGTGGTTGTTTTTATTATCTGCTTTTCTAGAGTTATGATATGATTACGAATGTCCCCCTCCAGTCTTAGATATCAGGCATGTTCGTCAATGATGGAGGGGCCACTAATAAATTATAGGTTTGACTCCTGTAAGGAGATAAAGAAAACCTAATATTTAGTAGTGGCCCCGTAATCATTGACGACTGGGGCCCTCCCGACCGTCCCCTTCCCATTCGTTGATGTATTAAGGATTTTGGTTTACTTGATATGTCAGTGAAGGAGGAATGACGCCTGATTCAGCGTCTGGTCAGAAATCCACACAAGTACATCCACGATATGATGGAAAGCTTATTGGATAGTTATTCTTATTTTCTTTTTGTTTTTATTTTTTACGAAGTTTTTTCGTAGTGAGAACCCAATTCATAATGACTGAAGCCATGAGTGAGGTCGCGTGCGCTCATGATGAAGGCTCCTCAGTTTTTAAATGCTCTGCGCGGTAGATTCAAACTACGGCGGATTAGTGTTTGAAGAGGATGCCTTATGTAATAGGCATGTTCGTCAATGATTACGGGGCCACTACTAAATATTAGGTTTTCTTTATCTCCTTACAGGAGTCAAACCTATAATACTGTACATATATATTTTTTTTTACTGTACTGTATTTATTAGTGGCCCCTCCATCATTGACGATTATGCCTATTACATAAGGCATCCTCTTCAAACACTCATTTACCGTAGTTTGAATCTACCGCGCAGAGCATAAAAAATTGAGGAGCCTTCATCATGAGCGCACTCATGGTTCGTCATTATGAAATTGGGTACTCACTACGAAAAAACTTCGTAAAAAATAACAAATAAAAAGAAAATAAGAATAACTAATCATAAGTTTTCCATAACTTTGTGGATGTACTTGTGTGGATCTTTGACCAGACGCTGACTTCAGGCGTCATTCTTCCTTCTCTGCTCTGCGCTCAACCTGCCCTGACGTGCCTCCCCACGCTCCGCTCGTTCCGCATTTGCTGCGTCCCTAGTGAGTTTTTTCTCATTTGATTACTCTGGGATGTATCGAGTAAGGTTAGGATATGCGTAGCAGGAGTGTCATGGGCGGGCTGCCCGCAGTTCAGTGTATTTGGGTCGTGTGTTTGGGACGCCTATTTCGGGTGTACCCTCGTGGTCCCGTGGTGGACGCGTGAAACGTTTTCGCGGATAGCTAGCCTAGTTTATTTAGTTGGCTTTAATTACGCTTTATTAGGCTTTATCTTTCTGATGAAGTTGCCTTATTTGTTGTTTTCTGACGTTCCTAGCGTATTTTTCTTCACTTAGTGAAGTTTTTTCTAGGTCCCGTGTCAGTACTCCCTCTCCGGGGTTTATTTCTTCGAGGTGTGTTGGCGACTGTTCCTGTTGTGATATAATTCAGTGCTTTTTGTTTTTATTACGACATGTTTAAGCGATACTCCGTCTGCTTAGGCCTAGCCAGCCTCTCGTAGCTTTTTTACATGGGCAAGTGTTATTGATTTATTATATAAATATGTACAGTACTACTGTGTCATGTGTGTTCTGGATAAGTTGTGTATTGGCTTATTCCAGGCACTATATGTGTACCTCCGATTGCATCTGGTTGGTGTGGGTTACCGTTTCCGGCGGGTTTTCTCGATTGCTCCGTGAAAATCCAGCTGAGTCTCAGATTGCGTCTGGCGGGTGTGGGATGCCTTTTCCGGCGGGTTTTCTCGATTGCAACCGAGAAAATCCGGCTGGTTGCCGAGTTTTAATCACGCGTGATTAAAAAATAGGCTTGTTTTCCCCGGCGAGTGGTGGCTTGAGGGCTCTCCAGAACTGCGTCTCTGTAGTGGGGCCTGGGTTCAGGCTTACTGTATGTTTCCCGGCGGAATGGCTTTCCCCGATTCAACTAGGGGTTCATGCGGACACCTGTTGACTATAGTTTTTCCCGGTTTGCAAAGCCGTTAAAAAACTGGGCTGTTTTGTTTGAATTAGTCTTTCCACCCCGGCGATCTTTTGCAAAGAAGTGGGGATAGGAACAATTGGGGTTAACTTTTCTATTAATTTTCACCCGGCGGTTGAACCTCGGGAGGGTGGGAATCACGGATTTACAATCCGGTAGGATTAACCAAACAATTGAGGGATACAATTGGGTATCGAGACATTCAACTTACGGCGATCTATGAAGGCTTCGAAAGGAGTCAGATCTATTGATTAAGATGGGCTTAACCTGGTTAACTGCGTTATAATAAGGAGGCCGGCGTCTTATTATGGGTTCCCGGTGAATTTTATATCACAGGGAAGACTGCGTCATTTATAAAGAACTGCTTGTCTTTATATCATGTCAGAGGATATTCTTAAATCTTTTGAACACGTAGAGATATTCAAAAATCTTTACATATGAACCTACGGAGTAGCAAGAGGTAATAGTGGTGTACTACGTCTCGTTGCCCGGCGGTTCATTAATACTTGTGTTAGAACATTTTGGGGTAACCTTATGAGCATTAATTCCTGGAAATTTCCTTTTTTCCAGGGCGGAGTTCCGGCGGGTCCACAGAGGACCAGGTGAGGCCCGGGGGGAGTTAGCTTTTAACCAGTCTCTGCCATGGCTACTCTAGCTCCTGTTTTTGCCCTTTGCTCAACGCCCTCATGTTCCGGGATCCCTATTTTTGCACATACTCTGTGCATTCGTTGTGTCAAATGCTTAGACCGATCAAGGGGTTTGTGGGTAACGAAGAATGGTACCTTTTGTAGTCAGCTTAGTATTAAAGTATTACAGCACGACAATCTGGCCGCGGCGGTTGCATTACGCGAGGTCAGACAACTTCTTACTAATTATGCTACTACAGTGGCTCATAAAGCACTGCAGTGTGATGACGTAATTCTATGGGACCGTTTGTTGGTTCAGTACCCCCCCACTTAAACGTCCTCCTTCCCGAAGTAAAGTCATTAAGTCGGCAGAGACTGGGCTGGGTAAAGGGCTTCTTCCCTCTCCCGGCACAGCTAAGAGACCGCGAGAGCCGTCTCCCCCGGCGACAGCTTCAGAGTCAAGATCTAGGTCCAGGTCACGGTCTCCTCTCAGAAAGCAGACACATAGTCACTCGACTTCACCTTCGCGGAAGAAGAGTAGGAAGGACAAGACCAAGGACAGTTCTAGTGATACATCAAAGTCGAGGCGGAGTCACAAGTCTTCTAAGAAAGAGTCTCATGAACGAAAGTCCTCCCGGCGTTCACCGGAGCCTCGAACCTCACATTCTGCCTCTACTCCCGACATGTCTCATGTCCAATCTGACAGGTCGGAAGTGGAGTCAGAGACTGTGGTGGGGGATATACCGGCGGACAGGTTGTCCCCAAATATTATTCCCAGTTCCAATATTCTCACTTTAGATTTAGGGGGTTCTCCCGGCAGTGATAACCCGCTAGAGGGCTCGAGTGAGATCTCAGTCATTGGGGTGGGGCCTGGCTCACAAGTGAGTTCCGGCCAAGACCGGGGAGTTTGGAGGTACTCCCAGCCATGGAGGGACAGCTTACTTCCGTCTCAGGCAACGCAGGTAGTGGCTGAAGCCCACCGGGACGCGGAGATCCCGTCTACCATCCCAGACTTAACATGGCAACATGAGGGGGTCCCAGCCTCGGCGGAATCCTCTCAGGAGGGACCGGAGGCAAGGGATGAGGGCTCTATTATTTCTGAGGTGGGAATTCACGAGTCTAGTTCAGTTGTAGATGACTCTCAGAATAGGGAGGCTTCACCTAGTAGTTCTTCCTCTGCTCAATTTGTCACGGCGGATGAGATTAACCCTTGGTTCCCGGAAGGGCTCTTGAACGCCCATAAAAAAGCATACCAGAGCTGCCCGGAAGGGCTCTTTAACGCCCAGTGGTTGAAAGCCTGTGAGCTTGGTGTGCGAGGCGTCGGTCTGACGCATGTAAACAACAGCCGGCTGGACCGACGCCCCGCATCTCCGGCCACAAGAAGGAGAGGGTCGCTTGTTCGTGTGTGCCTGTATGTTGTTGTTAAGTATCGAAAAGTAGTGTAAAGTGGCTGTTTTTGCCATAAAGTTATCTCCAATGAAATCATCATCACAACTGAACCAGTTGACTTAGAGAGCTCTACTTAACGCCATTCTACAGGTAAGAAACACATCTATGCTTGGGGATGCGCGGGAATGCGGAAGCAGTCAGAATAACAAAGATACGGTAGCCTAGGCTAGACGTTTTTCGGCCAAAACTCCCGGTTTTCGGGGAATATACATATATAATACATAGCCGGGGCTGGAGGGTTAATGGGTTATTAGTAAGTGCTTTAACTAAGTTTTTTGGCCAGCAACCAGAGCCTCCTATAGTTGGTCTGGGAGCTTCCACGCCAACATTGAATGTCCGACCTCTGGCTACTTCCATTGCTTTGACACAAATTCCGCTCACTCCCCTTGTATCACCTACTATTGTTACTAGGCCAACTTCAGCGGCACTAACTACTTCCAATGTACGAGTAGTATCAGACGTAAATCCTCCCCCGTTAGACAAAGCCCCGATCAGAAAAGGGGCTATGCCTCTCTTATACAGGCCAGACAAATCTTGGGTATCATTGGTACCAACAAAGCCAGAGGTAGCACAATCCACTATGTCAGGGGAGCTCCCGGTACCACGGGAGTGGGTAATCCAAGGGAATAAATCTAGGAAGGTAAGGGCTCTAGATATGCTGGGAAATGTACTTGATGTTAGTATTAAGGCCATCCCCAACTATTATCATCATGATTATTTTGTATATTCTTCTACACCTGCCCTTCCCCCTGCGTCAGCTTCAAAACTGTTTTCGGACTGGACAAAGCATGATGGGTTCAATGATATCAAAGCGTTGTCGGCTCTAACACCTGAGTTGGGTTTAAAGACATTCACAGACTCAGCCGCGAATCCAGTTTTGCAGGTGGAGCAGTTGGGTCCGGGACCTTGGGTGGACTGGGAAGTCGAGGCTCAGAACTTTGCTACTACAGTAAAAGTCCGTTAATCCGACGACCGATGATTCGAATCTCCCAATAGTCCGAATTTTTCAATTTGAGGCCAAATCCGAATTCACCCGATGGTCCGAATTTCAAGAAGTCCCAAAGTCCCCTTTTTGAGGCATTAGGCCACTCAAATGACACATAATGGAGCACACACATATCATATGTTCATGAATTCACTTTAAAAGTTTACCATTGTCATTGTAGCCTATTATCTACTTCAAAACATTCAGATTAATGGTCAAAGGAAGCTACTGATATAATCGTAAACACCTTCGTCTTCTTCTTCTTCCACATCGTCTGCTAGAGAGTTTGTTTTGCTCTTGAACGCATCCTTGGGACGCTCCGATGCGCTACTGGCTTGCACCGCATTTTCTGCAAGCGCATTCAGTCTTGAGCTTGAAAACGCACCTTTGGACGTATTTATCTTGAGCTTGAAAACGCACCTTTGGATGTTCCGATACGCTACTATTTATAGTTCAGTGATCGGAGCATCCCAAGGGTGCTTTCAAGACAACAAGACAAGGGTGCTTTCAATACAATATAATATAACAGAGCACGTCACAAAAGGAAAATCACAAAAGGAAAATTACAAGAACCTCTCAGGGAAGTGCCGTTGTTAAGGCATTACTTCCCGAACCACATCTGATCTTCAAGAGCAAGACAAACTCACTAGTAGACGGAAGAAGAAGAAGACGTTTATATCAGCAGATTCCTTTGACCATTAATCTGAATGTTTTGAAGTAGGTAATAGGCTACAATGACAATGGTAAACTTTTGAAGTGATTTCATGAACATATGATATGTGTGTGTGCACCATTGTGTCATTTGGGTGGCCTAATGTCTCAATGTTTTCGTCATACACAGGTTCATAGGGGTAAAGTCCGATAATCCGAAAAATCCACTAATCCGAACGAGAGCCGGTCCGCTGCCCTTCGGATTAACGGAAGTTTACTGTACATTCACTTCTAAGGCTTCACACCAAATTCCACAAGAAAGCCATTCTTGGTTCTCTCTCCCAATATACTCTGCCGGCGGAGTTCCCTCTGCTCTATTTGCCTTTTTAGCTGCCCCTAAGATTAATCTATGTGAGCTTAAAGACCCCTTTTCTACACCTTCCACTGCTCACCTAGACCGGGAGTTTAGGCTACGGGGAAAGGCGTATAGACTTTTTTCTCAGTATTATAGGTTTGACTCCTGTAAGGAGATAAAGAAAACCTAATATTTAGTAGTGGCCCCGTAATCATTGACGAACATGCCTATTACATAAGGCATCCTCTTCAAACACTAATCCGCCGTAGTTTTGAATCTACCGCGCAGAGCATTTAAAAACTGAGGAGCCTTCATCATGAGCGCACGCGACCTCACTCATGGCTTCAGTCATTATGAATTGGGTTCTCACTACGAAAAAACTTCGTAAAAAATAAAAAGAAAAAGAAAATAAGAATAACTATCCAATAAGCTTTCCATCATATCGTGGATGTACTTGTGTGGATTTCTGACCAGACGCTGATTCAGGCGTCATTCTTCCTTCACTGACATATCAAGTAAACCAAAATCCTTAATACATCAACGAATGGGAAGGGGACGGTCGGGAGGGCCCCAGTCGTCAATGATTACGGGGCCACTACTAAATATTAGGTTTTCTTTATCTCCTTACAGGAGTCAAACCTATAATTTATTAGTGGCCCCTCCATCATTGACGAACATGCCTGATTTCTAAGACTGGAGGGGGACATTCGTAATCATATCATAACTCTAGAAAAGCAGATAATAAAAACAACCACATAGTATTCTTACTTTGAAAATATATTTAATTAACGGCGTAGCCGAACAAATACAAGAAAAAGGGGGTTCAGGCAGGTGCGTGCTTCAAAGAAGCCTGCCTGACAAAAAATTGGTAACCCTGAAGATTCTGAACACAGATCTGTAGTTACAAAGGCACCCCAATCAACGAGTGGTGACAAAAAAATAACAAGTTATAAGTTTACATGTGCACATAATAAACCCCAACATAAACTTGGAGATAAATTGCAAAGGAACTCCAATAATCTAAAACTAAATTGCTTTCGCAGCTAAACTACTCTAACAACACCGTTGTTTTGTACTTAACATTGTACTAGCACAATTTCTCACTGAGAAATTTTCATAACACATTTTAACCTTAAATTGTATCACAGCTCTCATACTCCGGCGGGGTCTAGGGTGTCCTGTGTCACTGACTGCACCCCCCCCCCCCTTTCCCATGAAAGTAAACAAAAGTGACTGCAGGGCCGCCTAGACCCTCTGCCTTAAAGCTATACATGGTAAGGAAGGTTTGTCTAGAGCAACTGACAAGTATCTAGACAGAAACGTATGATTAGACGCCCACAACTGCGTGGACGCTATGTCTTCAACTGAAAATTTGTTCAGGAAACGTAAAGAGGCTGCCCATTTGCGTAAATCGTGGGCCCGACCCACAACGCCGGGATTACTTTCTTTAATGACTTCTACCAGAAGAGAGGCTAATCGCCGTTTAAGTAAGCGTTTACCCGTACTTGCTACCCATAAAGCACCTTGGGGGTTGTGAGGAGATACTCTCAAATATTTGGTTAGAGCTTGTACTGGACATAAATTATGATGCACCTTTCCCCTTTTTAACGCCGGCACCGTGAACTCAGAAAACACGTGTGCACTATGCTCATTCTTGGCTACAAAACCTGGGGAGGGTGCAATGGAAATACATTCATTAAATTCATTATTTTCTAACCGACAGAATCTCACTGACTCCCATATATTTTTTAATGATGTAAATATTCCCACTTCCCCTAGTATTGACATTCTCGGTGTAACATTAACTACTAACTTGAGCTGTACACATTATGTTAGAAGCATTGCTAAGAATGCCTCTAAAAAACTGGGACTCCTGTACAGAGTTCGAGAATTCTTCACTGACGAGCAGTTGGCCGTAATATATAAAAGTCATGTGCGCTCTCAGATGGATTACTGTTCACCTCTGTGGGGTGGAAGTGGAGTGGTTGCATTGAGGCAGTTGGACAAAATTCAAAATAAAGCTATTAGATTAATCAATAACCCTGCAATCACACAGGACCTTCCTACATTAGCCATACGAAGAAACGTTGCATCCCTTGCATTATTCTACAGATATTTTCACAGCAATTGTTCCGAGGAACTTGCTTCAATTGTGCCGCCTCTCCACATCTTTCCCCGTAGAACTAGGGCAGCTGAGAGCGCCCATGAATTTACACTTTCTCCTCCACAATGCAGAACTTCTGCTTATGTGCCTTTAGGCACATGGACCTTTTTGTTTTATCTGTGTTTTTCCTTCCTCCGTTCATTGTCTCTTAGAAAAAAAAAAAAAAAAAAAAAAAAAAGTCTACCAAACCTAAGACAATTAGGTGTGTTGCTCATCGCCGCCAGCTCAGACACTCTGTTTCCGGTGGCTAAAGCCAAAAGGAAAACCGCCTTTTTTAAGATTAATGCAAAGTCTGCAGTATTTTGGTACAGACGAGAGTGAAGCAAAGACAAAGCTTTGTCCAGAGACCAAGTAGGCATGAGCTGACGGGGAGGTGGGCGGAGTTTAAAACATGCTCTCATAAAACCTGTTTCCTCCGCCACCGGTATGGAGAGACCTGTAAGGTCTAAAAAGGGCACTCTAATCGCAGTTAAGTGATTTTTTAATGTTACCACAGATAAACGTTTCTGCTCAAACAGATAATTTAAATAATTAAAAACTAATGCCACTGAGGGTACAGTTTGTTCTGTCCTAACGATCCAAGAAGTAAAGGCTTGCCAATGTGATTGATACTGTCGTTTTGTAGACTGAGTATATTGATTAAGTAATTTAAATGTCACATCTCTACCGTATGGTGCTAGCCACTTGGCCTCCTGAATGTCCATAATGCAAAAGTCAGCGAGGTCGCGAGGTTGCCAATCGCGTCTAAGTGGAAATACCCGACCGGGAGCGATACCGGGTCCGGGCACCACATTTTCAATTGCTGGTACCACAACTACGCCGGCCACAGTGGCGCGATTAGCGAGACTAAGCCTCGATAATCTCGTAGTTTGTTCACTACGTGGCACATTAGTGACGCATCTGGCGGCGGAAACAGATAGATGGAGCTCCATCTGTTCCAGTCTGTCACTAGGGCGTCTGGCCCCCCTGCCGGCGTTTTCGCCCGGCGGGTGAGGTATAGATGGAGTTTGTGAGTCTCCTCGGACGCAAAAAGATCCACTTGTGGATGGGAGAGCTCTGCAATCATTAGGTTGAAAATGGGTTGCTTGAGCTCCCATTCTACTGTCGTGCTCTGTCGCCGGGATAGAGCGTCTGCCCAGACGTTCGCTACGCCTGGGAGATAAGAAGCGTGCAGATAAATATCTAGACTGTTGGCTAGAGCAAAAATCTCTTCTGACACGTTTAGCAACTTCCTCGATCTCGTTGACCCCTGTTTCTGAATACAGTGGACTGCATTCAGATTGTCCATTCTGAAGGCCACCGACTTGTCCCGTAACGCCGGGCCGTGAGCCTGAAGGAAATATAAGGGGACTAGTAATTCTTTGACATTGATGTGCGAGATTTCTAAGTGGGACCAAAGCCCCTGACCCTGGTGCCCCTGATTTGACTGAAATCCCCAACCTATTGTGCCTGACGCATCCGTGTCTACCCATACCGTTGGTGGAGGAGAGGTCCATGACATTATTGAGTGCAATGTTTCCCTCTTCGCCCAGACCGCTAGCAAGGTGTGGATTAATTTCGGGATGGGCCATAATTTTCCCGCCGGTAAGAGCGGGAAATATTTGTTGCCTTCCAATATTAATCGTTTTACTTTCAACCGGCCCAACTTGACAGTTAGTTGAATCCAGTTGAGAGAGCCGACCAGAGACTCCCAGACCCTCCGTGTCGTAGTCAGACTGTGAAGAAACCTGAACAGTTTCCTGCGAAACCTGTTGCGATTGTCCACACTCTGACTCAGAGTGAGAGCGGCGGTGTCCCAGACCAGCCCTATCCACTGAATTACTCGTGAGGGAACAAGGTTTGACTTTACCAGATTTACCTTGAAGCCTAGAGTTTTGACATGATTCAAAATGATATTGACATGTTTTATGCATAATTGTTGTGTCTCTGCCACCACCAGCCAGTCGTCCAGATACCACAACACTCTGATCCCTTGTTTTAACAATGGCATCAGGGCTTGCCGGACTAGTTTTGTGAATAATCGAGGTGCTAGGTTCAAACCGAACGGCATCCTCTGAAAAACAAAATTTTGGTGCCTGATCCGTAAGGCCAAAAACCTTTGAAATCTTTTGTTGACCGATACGTGCCAATAGGCGTCTGTCAGGTCTAGTGAACACATCCAACCTCCCGGCGGAAGTGTTAGCCTGATTTGGTGTACTGTTAACATTCTGAAAGATTCGTTGTGAATGTGAAGATTCAGATAAGACAGGTCTACGACCGGCCTCATCTGAACACTGTCCCTATTGGGAACCAAAAATAGTTTGGACGTGAATACAGGGTAATTTGGGGGGACCGGGATGATGACATTCTTGGCAATCATTTCCTGGGCTAGTGACTCCACCTCTAAAGAAACAAAATTCGCCGTTGTCGGCTGACGTAATCGAGGTCGCCGGAGCCACTGCCAAGTGATACCTTTGCGTGCCACCATCCGTGCCCAAGTGTTTAACGGCCATGCTTGGTGACACGTTCGGAACGACCCAGTTAGCAGACAAGGGTTCGCCGGCTGTACTACCCTCGGTTCCTCCGGCCTTAAGGTAGGCGCCGGGAGTGAGAGAGACTTTAGTTTTTTGATGGTGGGGTTGGTGCTGGCCGCTTCGCCGGCTGGCTGGTGTTGGTCGAAGACTGGCCCTGACCTGGTTTATTTTGGCCGCATCCTCTCTGACCTGAAAACCTATTCTGTCTATGCCTGTACTGACCCTGGGGGGAGTGGGAGAACTTAGGCGGAAGAAATGGTTTAGATCCCCCTGGCTGGGCTTTAGTAGTAGGCCTGGGTTTGGGGAAGTTAAATGCAGGTTTCTTAGAAGGGGTGGGACTGTGCTTAACGGCCTGTGCCATATTGAACACCGTTCGCCATACTTCAGGGGACATTAAAGAAGGGGTAAGTACTGGTGACATCACCACCTGGTTAGCAATGCGCTCAGGTAGCTTGCGAACTAACGACATCCTAAGATCTTGTCGTGCTCGCACCGCCTCAAGCAAGGCGGTGCGTATGTCACCTAAGGATTGGATTGACGACTGAAGAATCAGTCGCCGGGATAACTCAACCGATCTTCGAGCATCCGCGTCTGCGATTGCCTGAGTAGATCGTAGTAAAGACTTAGCCACCTGCTGAGATACTATGTACTGTGAAAACAGGCGAAAAGCTTTTCCTCGTAGCCTAAATTCTCTGTCTAGGTGAGTAGGGGTAGGGGTAGTGAACGGGTCCTTCAGTTCACAAAGATTAATCTTAGGGGCAGCTAGGAATGCAAACAAAGCCTCCGGGACTCCGCCGGCAGAACCCACCGGCATGGAAAACCATGAATGTGAGTCCTGAGGGATATGGTGGGAAGATTTAGAAGTGAAAGTGGTTGCAAAGTTTTGAGCCTCTACCTCCCAATCCACCCAAGGTCCTGGACCCAACTGTCCCACCTTCAAAACTGGATTAGCTGCGTCGTCTGTGACGGTCTGTAAATCTAGTTCAGGAGTAAGAGCTGACAGAGTCTTAATATCATTAAACCCATCCAGCTTAGACCAGTCTGAAAATAGTTTTAAAGCTGAGGCAGGGGGTAAAGCAGGCTTAGAAGCATACACAAAATAATCCTGGTGATAATAACTAGGTATAGCCTTAATGTTTACGTCCAGAACATTACCTAAGGCATCCATGGCCCTTAATTTCTTTGATTTGTTGCCCTGGATAAACCACTCACGCGGTACCGGGAGTTCCCCTGACAAGGTAGGTTGGGCAAGCTCTGGTTTAGAGGGGTTCAAAAGAACCCATGACTCGTCTGGCCCATAAAGGAGGGGCATAGCTACCTTTCTAAGAGGTGCTTTGTCTAGAGGGGGTGGATTAACATCCGTTATGACCCTGACATTTGAAGTTGTCAATGCCGCCGTGGCAGGCTTAGTGCTCCTTGCAGGTGACAGAGTAGGAGGGTTAGGAATCTTAGATAAATCAATTGACGTCATCAGAGGCCGTACCGTAGAGCTTGTCGAGGGAGCCCCCAAGTCCATTGTGGGGTTTTCTTGTTGCTGACCAAAAAATTTAGATAGATAAAGCATGAGTAAGCAACCCATCAATTTCTTGTGCTGTAACAAACTGGTTAGATGAAGAACTTATAGGAGAATCATTATTATCTCTTGCGGCGTCCAAGCCTGAGCCTGACCCTTGTCCTTCCATATCCGAAATTATTGAAACTTCGTCTTTTTCCTCCCGATCCTCCTGAGAAGACCCCGCCGAGGCAGGGGTACCTTGTTTCCAAGATAAGTCTGGGATAGAGGATGGGGTCGCCGCGTCCCTGTGGACGTCGGCTACTGTGTGACTCGTATGAGTCGGACGTGGGTGGTCAGACCGTGGTTGGGCAAACCGCCAAACACCAAGGCCCTGGCCTACGCTCTCTTGAGAGTCTGAAACATTCTCAATTATTGACCCTCCTGAACTTTCCATTCCAGGGTTAAAATATTAATTGGCAACTCCTCTTTAGGGACAGGTGCTGCACTGGACTCAGAGGCCCTAACACAAACTTTGTCAGGTGTAGAGGTACGATGAGATGCACTAGACTTAGGAGAATGTCGAGAGGACTTCCGATGTGAATCCTTTTTTGAGGATTTATGGCTGCGGTGTGACCGCGAACTAGTCTTAGATCTGGAAGAATCTCCGCCGTGACCACTGGTGGAATCTTCCGTCTTACTCTTCTTACTCTCCGGCGAAGAGGCCCGACTAGAAGACTGTTGTCTGAGAGGTGACCTTGACCTAGATCTCGCCTGCGACGAGGAGGCGGATGCCGGGGGTGTAGGCTCTCTCGGGCGTTTAGTTGTAGTCGCAGACGATACAGAACCCTGACTAGTCTCCATCGGCTTAACACTCGTGACTCTAGAGGAACGTTTAGGGGGAGGGTGTTCTGACAGCAATCTATCCCAAAGTGGGACGTTGTCACATTGAAGTGACTTATGCGCGACAATGGTAGTGTAGGCCGACATTTGTTGTCGAACCTCTCTCAACGCTACCGCCGCGGTCTTATCGTTATCACAAAGGACTTTAGCAGCTAATTGAGAACAAAAGGAACAATTATGCATCACCCAGAGACCCCTTGAACGGTCTAGACATTTAACACACCTTATGCAAAGGGTGTGTGCAAAAATAGGGATACCAGCACAAGTAGGGGTAATGCACAGGGCAAAAACTGGGGCCACGGTAGCCATGACAGAGACTGGTGGGTGAAAACTACCGCCGGGTCTGTATTGGTCCGCCGGAGCTCAGCTCTGGAAAAAACATGAAAATTTCCAGGAATTAATGCTCATAAGGGTAATCCAACATGATCGCACACCAGTGTTAATAACCCGCCGGGTAACGAGATGCAAAGACACAACTAACACATCTCGCCACGCGGCGGGGTGTAAAGTCTAAACAAATCTTTTGCTAAAGAAAGTGAAGAATACCCTCTGATATAATGGTCCAGCATGGCACATATAGTCTCTCGGAGGAGGTGACTGTCTCAAGATTCAATTTTGTAACAAAGCAACCCCCAAAAAGACGCCGGCCCTTGAATTATTATAGTAGAATAGCCCAGGGCAGGATGATACGAGATCTAATGTTTAACGAATTGTCCCAAAAGATCGCCGTAAGATCGAAGGCGGCGATACCTGATAGTATCACTAAATTAAATAGGTTAAAATGAATTTTGTAAAATTCCTAATTCCTCCACCTAGGAGCACCCGCCGGGTGTGAGAATCGATATATAACCTAATTGAACCTTCAATCGCCGTAAATAGTAAAGGCAGCGATACACAGAGTATCACTATAATGGATTGGTTAACTAACTGGAAGACCTAAGTCGTTCATCTCACCCTACCCAGGTGCACCCGCCGGGTGAGAAGTTTTAAAAGTTAACCCCATAAGTTCCTGTCCCCGCTTCTTTGTAAAAGATCGCCGGGGAGGAAAGCCTAAACAACAGCTAGGTTTTTTCATGTGGTTGTCGTAAAACCAGGTAGAAAAAACTCCTAAAACGTATGTCCACAAGGACGCCGTTTTATATGGATGGGTACAGCCATCCCGCCGGGAATCAAAGGAGGCCTGAAACCAGGCACCCACAGAGACGCAGTCCTGGAGAGCCACAGACACCCCACCCGCCGGGGATACAAGCCAGTGTCAACAACCACGTGTGGCCCAACACTGCTCTCGGCCAGGATTTTTTCACGGTGAAACCGAGAAAAAACCCGCCGGAAGGAAACCCACCCTGAACAGATACCATCTGAACAACACACGACACGAGGATAGCCACGCACGGCTAACCCAAGGTCACAACATAATCCGTGGAATTAGCCAATACACAACTAAACCAGGAAACAATTATAGTCCGAGGAATTAGCCAATACACAACTAAAACCCGGATACACATGACACAGTAGGGCATATTTATAAATAATAAATAATAACACTAGTACATGTGGCAAAGCTACGAGCGGCTGGCTAGGCCTAGGCAGACGGCATAAAAAACAGTTGAAATATACACACACTGGAAATATCACAACAGGAACCACCGCCAACACACCACCGAGCAATAACTTCCAACCCAGGGAAGACTGACTCGGGACCCAGAAAAAACTTCACTAAGTGAAGAAAAATACGCTGGGAACGTCAGAAAACACAGCTTACCTCATCAGAAAGATAAAAGGCAGCAATAATTAACGCGTAGTGAAAGCCGCCTGCATCACAAACTAACTCAACTGTGAAAAAGTTCACATGTCCACAACGGGACCACGAGGGTACATCCGAAATAGATGCCCCATACACTCGACCCAAAATACACTGCACTGCGGGCAACCAGCCCAGGACACTCCTGCTACGCCTATCCTAACCTTACTCGATACATCCTGGAGTAAACAAATGAGAACAAACTCACTAGGGACGCAACGAATGCGGAACCAGCGGAGCGTGGGGAGGCACGTCCGGGCGGGCTGAGCGCAGAGCAGAGAAGGAAGAATGACGCCTGAATCAGCGTCTGGTCAGAAATCCACACAAGTACATCCACGATATGATGGAAAGCTTATTGGATAGTTATTCTTATTTTCTTTTTGTTTTTATTTTTTACGAAGTTTTTTCGTAGTGAGAACCCAATTCATAATGACTGAAGCCATGAGTGAGGTCGCGTGCGCTCATGATGAAGGCTCCTCAGTTTTTAAATGCTCTGCGCGGTAGATTCAAAACTACGGCGGATTAGTGTTTGAAGAGGATGCCTTATGTAATAGGCATGTTCGTCAATGATGGAGGGGCCACTAATAAATATAGTTACGCAACAGGTAACAAAGTCAATGCTAAGATCTGCTCAGGCTATCGCGGACACAGAAGTCCGAAAGGCGATCGAACTGTCTAGACGCTTGCTTCTCCAGACCTCTATTCAATCTCTGGGAGATATACGCACGGCCTTGTTAGAGGCGGTGCGGGCAAGACAAGATCTAAGGATGTCTCTAGTCCGAAAGCTCCCGGATAGGATTGCTAATCAAGTAATAATGTCCCCAGTTCTAACTGCCTCTTTAATGTCCCCGGAGGTGTGGAGGACGGTGTTTAACATGGCTCAGGCCTTGAAGCACAGTCCCGCCCCGTCTAAGAAACCTGCTTTCACTTTTACCAAGCCCAAACCAGTCGCTAAAGCTCAGTCTGGTGGGGCAACACCCTTTCATTTGCCTAAATCCTCTTCCACCCAAGGTCAGTACAGATACAAGCAAGGAAAGTCTTTAGGTAATCATAAAGGACAGAGGTATCAAAGGCCGGGTCAGGGCCCGTCTCCAGCCAAACCCGGCCAGTCGTCTAAACTTCCACCACCACCACCACCAAAAAACTAAGGTCTCTCTCACTCCCAGGGCCGATCTTCCGGCGGGTGGATCGGAGGGTAGTCCAGCCGGCGAACCCTTGTCTGCTAACTGGGTCGTTCGGGGCGAATCATCGCGCATGGCCTTTTAAACACATGGGCGAGGATGGTGGCACGCAAAGGCATCACATGGCAGTGGCTCCGGCGACCTCGTTTACGTCAGCCGACAAAGGCAAATTTTGTTTCATTAGAGGTGGAGTCACTGATCCAAGAGATGGTGGCCAAGAATGTTATCACCCCGGTTCCACAAAATTACCCAGTTTTTACATCCAAACTTTTTCTGGTGCCCAAAAGGGACAGTGTTCAGATGAGGCCGGTCGTAGACCTGTCTTATCTGAACCTTCACATTCACAACGTGTCCTTCCGGATGCTGACAGTGAATCAGATCAGGCTAACACTTCCGCCGGAAGGGTGGATGTGTTCTTTAGACCTGACGGACGCGTATTGGCACGTCCCGGTAAACAAACGGTTTCAACGTTTTCTGGCCTTACGTATCATGCATCAGACTTATGTCTTTCAGAGGATGCCGTTCGGTTTAAACCTAGCACCTCGCATATTCACGAAATTAGTCCGGCAAGCCCTGATGCCCTTGTTGCAACAAGGGATCAGGATTTTGTGGTATCTAGACGACTGGCTGGTGGTGGCGGAGACGGAACAGTTATGCATAAATCATGTCAACATAACATTAAATCATGTAAAATCTCTAGGATTCAAGGTAAACCTGGTAAAGTCAAACTTTGTTCCCTCACGAGTGGTCCAGTGGATAGGGCTGGTCTGGGACACAGCCGCTCTCACTCTGAGTCAGAGTGTGGACAATCGGAACAGGTTTCGCAAGAAACTGTTTCTGTTTCTTCACAGTCTGACTACGACACGGAGAGTCTGGGAATCTCTGGTCGGCTCTCTCAACTGGATTCAACTAACTGTAAAGTTGGGCCGGTTGAAAGTCAAACGTTTAATTTTGGAGGGCAACACATTTTTTCCACTATTGCCGGCGGAAACATTATGGCCCATCCCAAAATTAATACACAACTTACTAGCGGTCTGGGCGAAGAGGGAAACATTGCACTCAGTCATGTCATGGACCTCTCCTCCGCCGACGGTATGGGTGGACACGGATGCGTCAGGCACGATAGGTTGGGGCTTTCAGTCAAACCAAGGGCATCAGGGTCAAGGGCTTTGGTCCCATTCAGAATCCTCCCACATAAATGTCAAAGAATTACTAGTCCCTTTGTATTTCCTTCAGGCTCACAGGTTTTCTTTGCGGGGCAAGTCAGTGGCCTTCAGGATGGACAATCTGAATGCGGTTCACTGCATTCAGAAACAGGGGTCAACGTGATCTCGGAGGTTGCTAAACGTGTCAGAAAAGATTTTTGTACTAGCCAACAAGCTGGACATTCAGCTTCACGCTTCTTATCTCCCCGGCGTAGCGAACGTTTGGGCAGACGCTCTATCTCGGAGACAGAGCACAACAGTAGAATGGGCACTCAAGCAAAACATTTTCGACCTAATGATTGCGAAGCCTTACCGTCCACAAGTGGATTTATTTGCATCCGCGGAGACTCACAAACTCCCGCTGTATCTAACCCGCTGGACAACCACGCCGGCGGCAGGACCCGACGCACTGGTGACGGACTGGAACATGTGGAGTTCCATTTATCTGTTTCCGCCGCCAAACGCTTCTCTGATGTACCACGTAGTAAACAAACTACAGGATTATCGGGGCGTAGTCTCGTTAATCGCGCCCCTGTGGCCGGCGCAGGCGTGGTACCAGCAATTAAAAACGTGGTGCCCGAACCCGGTGTCGCTCCCGGTCGGGTATTTCCACTTAGACACGATTGGCAACCTAGAGACCTCGCTGAATTTTGCATTATGGACATTCAGGAGGCCAAATGGCTAGCTCCGTATGGTAGAAACGTGACCGATAAATTCATGAATCAATACACACAATCTACTAAGCGACAGTATCAATCGCATTGGCAGTCTTTCACTTCTTGGATACTCAGAACAGAACAATCTGTGCCTTCGGTGGCTTTGGTTTTTAATTATTTAAACTATCTGTTTGAGCAGAAACGTCTATCTGTAGTAACGTTAAAGAATCACTTAACAGCAATTAGGATGCCATTTTTTGACCTTACAGGTCTAACCATACCACTAGCGGAGGAGACAGGTTTCATGAGGGCATGTTTTAAACTCCGCCCACCTCCCCGTCAGCTCATGCCTACCTGGTCTCTGGACAAAGAGTTGTCATTACTTCATTCCCGGCGGTAGCAAAATACTGCAGATTATGACTTACTTTTAAAAAGGGCAGTATTCCTTATGGCTTTGGCTACCGGGAACAGGGTGTCTGACCTGGCGGCGATGAGCAACACACCTAATTGCATCAGGTTTGGTAGGCTCAATGATTGTATTCATATTTATTAGTGGCCCCTGCATCATTGACGAACATGCCTATTACATAAGGCACCCTCTTCAAACACTCATCCGCCGTAGTTTTGAATCTACCGCGCAGAGCATATAAAATATGAGGAGCCTTCATCATGAGCGCACGCGACCTCACTCATGGCTTCAGTCATTATGAATTGGGTTCTCACTACGAAAAAACTTCGTAAAAAATAAAAACAAAAAGAAAATAAGAATAACTATTCAATAAGCTTTCCATAATATCGTGGATGTACTTGTGTGGATCTTTGACCAGACGCTGACTCAGGCGTCATTCTTCCTTCTCTGCTCTGCGCTCAGCCTGCCCGGACGTGTCTCCCCACGCTCCGCTGGTTCCGCATTTGTTGCGTCCCTAGTGAGTTTTTTCTCATTTGTTTACTCCGGGATGTATCGAGTAAGGTTAGGATATGCGTAGCAGGAGTGTCCTGGGCTGGTTGCCCGCAGTGCAGTGTATTTTGGGTCGTGTGTTTGGGGCATCTATTTCGGATGTACCCTCGTGGTCCTGTTGTGGACTTGTGAACTTTTTCACTGTTAGCTAGCTTTGTGATGCAGGCGCCTTTCATTACGCGTTATTATTGCTTCCTTTTATCTTTCTGATGAGGTAGCTTATTTTTGCTGACATTTCCAGCGCATCTTTCTTCACTTAGTGAAGTTTTTTCTGGGTCCCGAGTCAGTCTTCCCTTTGCCGGAAGTATTTGCTACAGTGGTGTGTTGACGGTGGTTCCTGTTGTGATATAATTCAGTGCTTTTTGTTTATATTACGACATGCTTACTTTTATGTCCGTCTGCCTAGGCCTAGCCAGCCTCTCGTAGCTTTGCCACATGTACAAGTGTTATTGATTTATGTTGTAAATATGTACTACTGTGTCATGTGTGTCCTGGTTTAGTTGTGTATTGGCTAATTCCACGGACTATTTATGTGTCCTGGTTTAGTTGTGTATTGGCTAATTCCTCGGACTTGTTGGGCCCGGCGTTAGTTGTGTTTTGGCTACGCCTCGGTCCTGTGTTGCGTTCAGATGGTATCTGGACGGGGTGGGTTATTTCCGGCGGGTTTTTCTCGGTTACACCATGAAAACCCGGCTGGTTGCCGAGTTTTAGCCATGCGTGGTTTAAAAACAGGCTTGTTTCCCCGGCGAGTGGGTGTCTGTGGCTCCCCAGGACTGCGTCTCTGTGGTGCCTGTTTCAGGCCCCTTATGAATCCCGGCGGGATGGCTGTACCCATCTAACAGTGTTCATACGGACACGTGTTTGTAGTTTTTTCGGTTTTGCAAAGCCAATAAAGAACCTAAGCTGTTGTTGTTTTTCCTCCCCGGCGATCTTTTACAAAGAAGTGGGGATAGGATTGGTTGGGGTTAACGTTAAATCACCCGGCGGGTGCAACCTGGAAGGGTGGGATGAACGAATTTACAATAGAAATTCAGTTTAGTTGACCAGACTTTGAGGGATGCATTGTGTATCACCTTCAACATACGGCGAATTAAGGCATAATTGGGGTTAACGTTTTTATACTATTATTCACACCCGGCGGGTGCTCCCTGGAAGGGTGGGAATAATGAATTTTCAATTCAGTTAGTTAACCAGACAATTGAGGGATACGTTTTGTATTGCCGCCTTCAGCTTAACCCTCCAGCCCCGGCTATGTATTATATATATATTCCTCGAAACCCGGGTGTTTTGGCCGAAAAACGTCTAGGCTAGGCTACCGTATATTCGTTAATCAGACTGCTTCCTGCATTCCCGCGCATCCCCAAGCGTAGCTGTGTTATTTACCTGTAGAATGGCATTAAGTAGAGCTCTCTAAGTCAACTGGTTGAGCTGTGATGATTTCATTGGAGATAACTTTATGGCCAAAACAGCCACTTTACACCACTTTTCGATACTTAACAACAACATACAGGCACACACGAACAAGCGACGCTCTCCTTCTTGTGGCCGGAGATGCGGAGCGTCGGTCCAGCCGGCTGTTGTTTACATGCGTCGGACCGACGCCTCGCACACCAAGCTCACAGGCTTTGACCTAATGGGTGTTTAAGAGCCCTTCCGGGCAGCTCGTGTATGCTTTTTTATGGGCGTTCAAGAGCCCTTCCGGGAACAGAGGGTTAAGGCGTAATTGAGGTTAACAGTTTTTTAAACTAATATTCACGCCCGGCGGGTGCTCCCTGGAATGGTGGGAATAACGAATTTACAATTCAGTTAGTTAACCAGACAATTGAGGGATACGTTTTGTATCGCCGCCTTCAGCATACGGCGATCTAATAAGATACTTCGGGAGAAGTTAGGTCTCGTATATGTGTCAGGCTTCCCAGTTTTTGATCTACGAGATGATTCGGGGCCGGCGTCTTTTTTAGGGGGTTTTTCCGAAATTGAATCTGGAAACAAGCACCACCGGAAAGACTAAAATCAATTATAAACGCTGTGCGGGTCTTTATATTATGTCAGAGGGTATTCATAAATCTTTTTGGACAAGTTAAGATAATTTGAAATCTTTTACTTAGGAACCCCACCGCGTAGCGAGCCGTAGTCGTTATGAATTGCGTCTCGTTACCCGGCGGGTTATTTAACACTTGTGTGCGGACCATGTTGGATTAACCTTATGAGCATTAATTCCTGGAAATTTTATTTTTTTCCAGAGCTGGGTCCCGGCGGGTCTATACAGAACCTGGAGTAAGTTTCCCACCAGTCTCTGTCATGGCTACCTTTGCCCCGGTTTTTGCTTTATGCATTACGCCCTCCTGTTCAGGTATCCCTATTTTTGCGCACACCCTTTGTATAAAATGTGTTAAATGTCTCGACCGCTCAAGGGGTCTATGGGTGATGCGAAACTGTACCTTTTGCTCTCAGCTCAGTTTAAAAGTCTTACAAGACAATGACAAGACCGCAGCGGTCGCCTTACGGGAGGTCAGGCAGCAGATGACCGCTTATACTACTATTGTGGCTTCAATGCGATAACGTCCAGTTATGGGATAAGTTACTAGTTGAGCACCCTCCCCTTAAACGTCCCTCTAGAGTAACTGTTCGTAAACCAACAGAGACTGGACAGGGTTCTATACTTGCTCCAGCCTCAGGCACAGCAAAGCGACAGCGAGAACCGACGCCCCCGGTGGCAGCCTCCTCGTCACGGGCGAGATCTAAGTCCAGGTCCCCGCTTAGGCAGCAGCCGCCGAGTCTCTCTTCTTCACCAACGAGCAAGAAGAGTAAGACAGAGGGGTCAACAAGTGAATATAGCGAGAAATCCTCTAAACCCAAGAGCAGTTCGCGGTCACACCGTAGCCACAAATCTTCCCGGAAGGACTCCCATGATCGAAAGGCCTCCCGGCGTTCACCGGAGTCTAGTGCCTCTCGTCATACCTCAACCCCTGACAGAGCTAGTGTGCAATCTCATAGGGAGAATTTAGTACCAGTACCAAAAGATAGTTTACCTCTTAGTATTTTAACTCTAGATTTGGAGAGTTCAGTGGACAGTGATCGTCCACTGGCAGAGTCAAGTGGGAACTCCATAATTGAGGGTATGTCAGACTCCCAAGGGAGTGCAGGCCAAAGCTTGGGTGTTTGGCGGTTTTCTCAACCTATGGCTAGAACTACACAAACAGTGGCTGATGTCCACCGGGACGCGGCGATCCCATCATCTATTCCTGACTTGTCTTTACAACAAGATGAGACTCCGGCTTCGGCGGAATCCTCTCGTGGTGAGCCGGATGACAAAGACGATGTATCTATTATTTCATACATGGAAGTGCAGGAGTCAGGGTCAGTTTTAGACGCCGCACAGGATCGTAATGATTCACCCTTGAGTTCATCATCGAATAAATTTGTCACAGCAGAGGAAATAGATGGGCTGCTAGTTAATGCTCTCACTAAATTTTTTGCCCAACAGCCGGAGACTCCTACAGTGGACCCGGGAGCTCCTATGACAGGTTCTAACATCCGGCCTCTGATGACTTCTATTGCTTTGACTCAGATCCCTCACCCTCCCTCTATATCACCATCGGTGGTCACTAGGCCTGCTACGGCGGCACTGACTACTTCGAATGTAAGGGTTATAACGGATGTCAATCCACCCCCTTTAGATAAAGCACCTATGAGAAAGGTAGCTATGCCCTTACTGTACGGCCCAGATGAGTCATGGGTTCACTTGATCCCCACTAATCCAGAGGTCGCTCAACCTACCTTGTCAGGGGAACTTCCGGTACCATGTGAGTGGGTAATACAAGGCAATAAATCTAAAAAATTAAGGGCCTTGGATACTTTGGGGAATGTACTAGATGTTAATGTTAAGGCCATTCCTAATTATTATCACCGGACTATTTTGTTTATACTGCTAAACCTGCCCTGCCCCCTGCCTCAGCTTCGAAACTGTTTTCTGACTGGTCCAAGCACGATGGTTTTAATGACATAAAGACACTGTCAAGCCTCACACCAGAACTTGATTTGCAAACTGTCACAGACTCAGCCGCTAATCCAGTGTTGAAGGTGGGGCAGTTGGATCCGGGACCTTGGGTGGATTGGGAGACGGAGGCTCAGAACTTTGCGACCACCTTCACCTCAAAAACTTCCCACCAGATCCCTCAGGATAGTCATTCTTGGTTTTCAACGCCAGTGTGTTCTGCCGGCGGAGTCCCTTCGGCTTTGTTTGATTTCTTAGCTGCCCCCAAAATCAATTTATGTGAACTCAAGGATCCTTTCACTACCCCTACCCCTACTCACCTAGACCGAGAATTTAGGCTACGGGGGAAAGCATTTAGACTGTTCTCACAGTACATTGTGACGCAACAGGTGGCTAAATCGATGCTCCGGTCCACTCAGGCAATCGCAGACGCGGATGCTAGAAGATCGGTTGAACTGTCTCGGCGACTGCTCCTTCAGTCGTCGATTCAGTCATTGGGTGAAATACGCACAGCCTTGCTTGAGGCAGTGCGAGCACGACAAGATCTCAGGATGTCCTTAGTACGGCGGCTTCCTGATCGTATTGCGAATCAGGTGGTCATGTCACCAGTGCTCACTCCCTCTTTAATGTCCCCTGAGGTGTGGAGAACCGTTTTTAATATGGCTCAAGCCTTTAAACATAGTCCCGCCCCTTCTAGGAAACCTGCCTTTAACTTCCCCAAACCCAAGCCAGTCGCAAAAGCACAGCCGGGGGGATCTAAGCCCTTTCATCTACCTAAGTCCTCCTCCACTCAAGGTCAGTACAGGTACAAACAGGGTAAGTTTACAGGTCAGAAAGGACGAGGCTATAATAAACCGGGTCAGGGCACGTCTTCTGCCAACGCCAGCCAGCCGGCGAAGCGTCCACCACCACCTCCACCACCATCAAAAAACTAATGTCTCTCTCATTCCCGGGGCCGGTCTTAAGGCGGGTGGATCCGAGGGTAGTACAGCCGGCGAACCCTTGTCTGCTAACTGGGTCGTTCCGAACGTGTCACCAAGCATGGCCGTTAAACACTTGGGCAAGGATGGTGGCACGAAAAGGCATCACTTGGCAGTGGCTCCGGCGACCTCGTTTACGTCAGCCGACAACGGCGAATCTAGTTTCTTTAGAGGTGGAGTCACTGGTCACGGAAATGATGGCCAAGAATGTCATCATCCCGGTCCCTCAAAATTACCCAGTCTTCTCATCCAAGCTATTTTTGGTTCCCAAAAGGGACAGTGTTCAGATGAGACCCGTCGTATCTGAACCTTCACATTCACAACGAGTCATTCAGGATGTTAACAGTGCACCAAATCAGGCTAACACTTCCGCCGGGAGGTTGGCTGTGTTCCTTAGACCTGACAGACGCTTATTGGCACGTCTCGGTAAACAAAAGATTTAAAAGATTTCTGGCCTTACGGATCAGGGATCAAACTTATGTTTTTCAGAGGATGCCATTCAGTTTGAACCTGGCACCTCGCTTATTCACGAAATTAGTCCGGCAAGCACTGATGCCATTGTTACAACAAGGGATCAGGATTTTATGGTACCTAGACGACTGGCTGGTGGTGGCACAGACAGAGCAAGTATGCATAAATCATGTCAACATAACATTAAAACATGTCAAAACTCTAGGGTTCAAGGTAAATCTGGTAAAGTCAAACCTTGTTCCCTCACGAGTAGTTCAGTGGATAGGGCTGGTTTGGGACACAGCTGCTCTCACTCTGAGTCAGAGTGTGGACAATCGGAACAGATTTGGCAGGAAACTGTTCCGGTTCCTTCACAGTCTGACTACGACACGCAGAATCTGGGAGTCTCTGGTTGGCTCTCTCAACTGGATTCAACTAACGGTAATGTTGGGCCGGTTGAAAGTAAAGCGTTTAATATTGGAGGGCAACAGATATTTTCCGCTATTGCCGGCAAAAAAATTATGGCCCATACCAAAATTAATCCACAACTTACTAGCGGTCTGGGCGAAGAGGGAAATGTTGCACTCGGTAATGTCATGGACCTCTCCTCCGCCGACGGTATGGGTAGACACGGATGCGTCAGGAACAATAGGTTGGGGTTTTCAGTCAAACCAAGGGCACCAGGGTCAAGGGCTTTGGTCCCATTTAGAAATCTCCCACATCAATGTCAAGGAATTACTAGTCCCCTTATATTTCCTTCAGGCTCACGGCTCTACTTTACGGGGCAAGTCGGTGGCCTTCAGAAAGGACAATCTGAATGCGGTTCACTGTATTCAGAAACAAGGGTCAACGAGATCTCGGAAGTTGCTAAACGTGTCAGAAGAGATTTTTACTCTAGCCAACAGGCTGGACATTCATCTTCATGCATCTTATCTCCCAGGCGTAGCAAACGTCTGGGCAAACGCTCTGTCTCGGAGACAGAGCACAACAGTAGAGTGGGCGCTCAAGCAACCCATTTTCAACCAAATGATTGCAGAGCTTTACCATCCACAAGTGGATCTGTTCGCGTCCAAGGAGACTCACAAACTCCCACTATACCTCACCCGCCGGACGATAACGCCGGCAGGGGGGCCAGACGCCCTGGTGACAGAGTGGAATAGGTGGAGTTCCATCTATCTGTTTCCGCCGCCAGACGCGTCTCTAATGTGCCATGTAGTAAACAAACTACGAGGTTATCGGGGCTTAGTCTCGATAATCGCGCCCCTGTGGCCGGCGCAGTTGTGGTACCAGCAATTGAAAACGTGGTGCCCGGACCCGGTGTCGCTCCCGGTCGGGTTTTTCCACTTAGACACGATTGGCAACCTAGCGACCTCGCTGACTTTTGCATTATGGACATTCAGGAGGCCAAGTGGCTAGCACCGTATGGTAGAGAGGTGACCAATAAATTATTGAATCAATATACTCAGTCTACAAAACGACAGTGCCAATCGCATTGGCAAGCCTTTACTTCTTGGATACTTAGAACAGAACAAACGGTGCCCTCGGTGGCTTTAGTTTTTAATTATTTAAATTATCTGTTTGAGCAGAAACGTTTATCTGTGGTAACGTTAAAAAATCACTTAACAGCGATTAGAATACCATTTTGGGACCTTACCGGTCTCTCAATACCAGTTGCGGAGGAAACAGGTTTTATGAGGGCATGTTTTAAACTCCGTCCACCTCCCCGTCAGCTCATGCCTACTTGGTCTCTGGACAAAGCATTGTCATTACTTCACTCCCGTCTGTACCAAAATACTGCAGATTTTACATTACTCTTAAAAAAGGCGGTATTCCTTTTGGCTTTGGCCACAGGGAACAGAGTGTCAGAGCTGGCGGCGATGAGCAACACACCTAATTGCCTCAGGTTTGGTAGGCTTAATGATTGTATTCACATTGCACCTTCCACAGGGTTTGTAGCCAAGAATGAGCACAGTGCACACGTGTTTTCTGAGTTCACTGTGCCGGCGTTGAAAAGGGGAAAGGTGCACCATAATTTATGTCCAGTGCAAGCTCTAACCAAATATTTGAGGGTAGCTCCTCTAAACACCCAGGGTGCTTTATGGGTGACAAGTACGGGTAAGCGCTTACTGAAGCGTAGATTGGCTTCTCTTTTGGTCGAGGTCATTAAAGAGAGTAATCCCGGCGTTGTGGGTAGGGCCCACGATTTACGCAAATGGGCAGCCTCTTTGCGTTTCCTTAAGAATTTTTCTGTGGAAGATATTACGTCCACGCATTTGTGGGCCTCTAATCATACGTTTTTGACTCGGTACCTGTCAGTAGCTCTAGACAAACCTTCCTTGCCATGTATAGCTTTAAGGCAGAGGGTCTAGGTGGCCCTTAAGTCACTTTTTGTTTAATTTCAAGGAAAGGGGGGGGGGGGGTGCAGTCAGTGTAACATAGGACACCCTAGACCCCGCCGGAGTATAAAGAGATGTGATACGAGTATGAGTAATGTGATATGAAAATTTATCTGTTCTATTCAGGGCGGGAAATTGTGCTAGTACAATGTTAGTACAAACAACAGTGTTGTTATAATAGTTTTGGCTGTAAAAGCAATTTAGTTTTAAGCATTGGATATATTTTGCAAAATATTTCCACGAATATTATGGGGTTATATGTGCACATGTAAACTTATAAGTTTTTATTTTTCACCAATTATGTTGAGTGGGGTGCCTTTTTAACTTACAGATCTGTTCGCAGAGTCTCAAGAGTTAACCTTTTGTATCAAGCAGGCTTCTTTGAAGCACGCCCCTGCTTGACCCCCTTTTTGTATATATGTGCTGCGCCATTAAATATATTTTTCAAAGTAAGAATACTATGTGGTTGTTTGATTATCTGCTTTTCTAGAGTTATGATATGATTACGAATGTCCCCCTCCAGTCTTAGAAATCAGGCATGTTCGTCAATGATGGAGGGGCCACTAATAAATTATAGGTTTGACTCCTGTAAGGAGATAAAGAAAACCTAATATTTAGTAGTGGCCCCGTAATCATTGACGACTGGGGCCCTCCCGACCATCCCCTTCCCATTCGTTGATGTATTAAGGATTTTGGTTTACTTGATATGTCAGTGAAGGAAGAATGACGCCTGAGTCAGCGTCTGGTCAAAGATCCACACAAGTACATCCACGATATTATGGAAAGCTTATTGAATAGTTATTCTTATTTTGTTTTTGTTTTTATTTTATACGAAGTTTTTTCGTAGTGAGAACCCAATTCATAATGACTGAAGCCATGAGTGAGGTCGCGTGCGCTCATGATGAAGGCTCCTCATATTTTAGATGCTCTGCGCGGTAGATTCAAAACTACGGCGGATGAGTGTTTGAAGAGGGTGCCTTATGTAATAGGCATGTTCGTCAATGATTACGGGGCCACTACTAAATATTAGGTTTTCTTTATCTCCTTACAGGAGTCAAACCTATAATTGCCCCTTCCCCGGGGTTCATCGCCAAGAATGAGCACAGTGATCACGTGTTTTCAGAGTTCACGGTGCCGGCGTTGAAAAGGGGAAAGGTGCACCATAATTTATGTCCAGTGCTAACCAAATATTTGAGAGTCGCACCTAGTAATCAACAAGGTGCTTTATGGGTATCAAGTACGGGTAAACGCGTAATGAAACGTAAACTGGCTTCTCTCTTAGTTAACGTCATTCAGGAAAGTAATCCCGGCGTTGTGGGTAGAGCTCACGATTTACGCAAATGGGCGACCTCTTTACGTTTCCTTAAGAATTTTTCTGTTGAGGACATAGCAGCCACGCACCTCTGGTCCTCTAATCATACTTTTTTGACTCGATACCTTTCAGTAGCTTTAGACAGGCCTTCCATGCCATGTATAGCTTTACGGCAGAGGGTCTAGGTGGCCTCTGGGTCACTTAGTGTTTAGATGAAGAAAAGATAGAGGTACTTGTGCAGTCAGTGTAACATAGGACACCCTAGACCCCGCCGGAGCGAGTGTGCGGAGCTCACGAGCTGTGATAGAGCGTGTAGGTGCTGTGATATAAAATTCCTCTGTAGTATTCATTACAGGAAATTGTGCTAACGTACAATCATAGTAGAACGACAATGCTTGTTGTAAATAGTTTTGGCTGTGAAGCAATATAATTTTAAGTAATCTTAGTAGTTGCGGCCGCAACTTGTATTTGTAATGTAAGTACCTCTGCAGAAGTACAAGAGTTCAGTACTTCTGCGACAGTACACGAGTTCCTTTTATTTTTAGGGTATAATTTTAGATATTTATCCACGAGTTAATGGGGTTTATATGTGCACATGTAAACTTTGATGTTTTTATTTTTCACCACTTACTTTAACCCTTCCTACCCGGTCTGCCTTAGGTAAGGACAGCTCGAAAGAAGGGCCGCTACCCGGTATGCCTTACCTAAGGCAGCAGCTTAATAGCCTAATTAAGCTTGGTCTGAACGCCGTGCGTACGACGTATGTCAACAAACCCAAGCGTTCGTCACCGCACCTCCGAAAACAAGAAGGAGAAGACTCTTCAATGTTATTGTTCTGACGTCACGACGAAATTAGTGTCTGAAAAGCCCCCATATTGGCAACATCTCTGCAATATGTGCTCCACTGAAATCGTCATCACAACTGAACCAGTTGACTTACAGAGCTCTACTCAACGCCAAAATACAGATTGAAAACCGCACTACGATTATAGACAAGTGGGAAAGTTCTAGCAGTGAAAATAAACATAAATACGGTAGCCTAGGCCTAGACGTTTTTCAGCTATTTCGCCCGGGTAGGGGCGACCGTCATTGGGTAAGACAGCCCGGGTAGGAAGGGTTGTTGTTGTTGTTGTTCCCTAAGCTGCCTGGCCGAACAGCCCCGAGTCCCTGAGGAAGGCCATGGCCACGATCGGGCTTTCCCACAGAGCTCTCATTGAGTGTAGATTGTGTTGTTGGCGTAAGTGGTTGTGTGAAATGCAGTCTTCTATGATGTGTTTAATGGTATGGGGTGCTGTGTTACATCCCGGGCAGGCGTCGACAACGGAGTCATCCAGTCTCTTCTGATAGCTCAGGAGAGCTGGATGGTGTCCGCATCTCAGCCTGGCCAGGTGGACTCTGTCCTCGCGAGGAAGGGAGGATTCGGAAGGATGGATTTCGGGAGGTCGTGCATGCAGCTGCGTGTTGTCTGTGAGTGAGTGGATGGATCGGCGAGAGATATGAGTATGGATGTGCTTCTGGAAGTTGGTTCAGGGTGGGCAGGGAGGGAGAGAGGACAATAATTGTGTGTGATACCGTGTGCTGGGTGTTGTTTTGATATTTTTTGGTGTCTGTGGGTGTGTTGCCATGTAGTTTAGTGGGTGGTCTTGGTTCGTGGAGGCTGCTGCCAGGAATTGAGTGCCTCTCATGTCCAGATGGTCTTTGACTTTGAGGATTTTGGTTTCTTGATGTAGGTGATCTGTGGGTGCAGTAGCTGTGCAGCCTATAATGATTTTCAGGGCTTTGTTTTGAATAGTCTGTAAGGTCTTATGATGTGTTTCAGCTAGGTTAGAAGCCCAGGCTGGGCTTGCGTATTCCATCACTGATCTTATGTATTGTTTATATACTGTGGGGGTAGTTTCTTTGTTGTGTCCAAATTTTGTGTGAGCAAGTGACCTGAGGGCGTTAAGTCTGGGTGTCAGTTTCTTTCTAATGTTTGTGGTGTGCTGTTTGAATGTCATATGAGTATCATATGTTACTCCTAGGATTTTGGGTGTGTGTGTATGTGTTAGGGGTGTGTTGTTTATGGTGAGTTGAGGAATGTATTCGTGTTCTCCTGTCCAGGTTGTGAGCAGGGTTGCGGTGGATTTGGCTGGGGCTAGATTAAGTCTGTTTGTAGTGCACCAGCCATGTAGTGTGTTGAGATAGGGTTGAAGGAGATCTGTTGCTCTTTTTGGGTCATGGTGTGTGCATGTGAGTGTTATGTCATCTGCATAGGAGGCTAAGTTTATTTGGGGCGTATTGGGTGTAGTTATATCGTGCATGTACAGATTGAAGAGTGCGGGCGATAGGACGGATCCTTGTGGGACTCAGTTTGGAAAGTTTCTGATTTTAGATGACTGACCGGCAAAAGATACGTGTGCACATCTGCCTGCTAGGAAGTTGGCCAGCCACCTTTTTGTGTTGTTGTGCATGTTTGTGTTGTAGATTTTGATTGTTAGGTTGTGGCGGGGGATGGCATCGAAGGCTTTACTAATGTCGAGTGTGGCTAATAGTGATCTGTGTGGTGGTCTAGCTGAGTTGATGCCATCAAAAGCTCTTTGTGTAAGGTCTGTGAGAAGAGTGTTTGTGGAGTGCAGTGGCCTAAAGCCATGTTGTGTTGGAGCTAGGGGTAGGTCGGGTGTAATTAGTTGTAATACTAGGCGTTCCATGACTTTGGAGGGGGAGCAAAGGAGTGTGATGGGGCGGTGCGAGGAGGGTAGCGTGGGGTCTTTGTTGGGTTTGGGGAATGTGATGATGATACCATGCTTCCAAATGTCTGGTATTGTGTTGTGTGAATAGCTGTAGTTTGATATGTTAGTGAGTGCTTGTATGCCTTGTGGTCCCAGGTGTCTGAGGTGTATGTTGCTTATGTTGTCTAGGCCACAGGCGGGTGAGTGCTTGAGATTGTTGATGATATGCTTTGTCTGGTAATTGGTGAAGGGTGTATAGTCAGGGTCTGTGGGGAATTGTCTCTTACGTTGGATGACACGTCGGTCGTCTTTGTGAGGTTTTAGGTGGCTGACATGTGAGAAGTGATTGATGAGTGTTTGCTTGTTGTTTACATGAAGGAGTAGAGTCTGTTGTTGTGATTGCAGCATGTGATTGTGTTGTGTTGCTGTTGGAAAGTGTGATGCGGTTTAGTGTTTTGTAGAGTTTTTTGGGGTTTGTTTTGTGATCAAGTGTTGGTAGGAAGTTATTCCAATTTAGTTTTTGTTGTTCTTGTATTTTGTTGTTAGTTTGGGTGTTGAGTGCTTGAATTTGTTGTGTGATGTCTTGTGTGTGGGGTGCTGGGGAGTGTTTCAGTATGTCGCATTGTCTGATGAGGTTTTGAATTTCTGGTGTGAAGTTGGGGTTGTGTCTTTTCCTGTTACCTCTTGGAATGTGTTTCTTGTCAGCGTTTTGGATAGTTTTATTGAGTATGTGTACAGCATTGTTGATGTTAGTGATGGGTGTACTGTTTAGAGTTGTGAAGTGTTGTTCTGTCTCATTTGTGAATGCTTCCCAATTAGCTCTTTTATAATTGGTGTATGTGTGTTTGTGGCTAGCTGGGGTGAGTCTGGTTTTGGTGGTGATAATGATCGGGAGGTGGTCCGAGCCTAAGGTTCTAACCACCCTCCAGGATGTTGTGGGGGCGAGTTCTGGGGAGCAAAAGGTGATGTCTGGAGATGATGGGTTATAGAGGGCTTGGTGAGGAATATGGGTATGTTGATGGATGTCGTTAAGGATGATGAGGCTATCTGTTTGGTTTTGTAGTACCAGCCCTCTGTCTGTGTCGGGGTTGTCGACAAACCAGGCCGACGTTTTGGCGTTGAAGTCACCACCCAGGATGAGGTGTGGGGTGTTTGTGATGCGTTGTAAGTGTGGTCTGTATTCATTTGGTACTGTAGGGGATGTTTGGGGAGGGATGTATGTGTTTATGATGGTTATGTTGGAGGTGTTGCCAGTGCGTATTTTAATTGATTGTATTTCTGTTGTGTTATCATTTGGGGGGAGGAGGGATTTGGTTTGTACACTGGTTACTATGTATGATATTTCTTTGTGTACCAGGGTGATGAGTCCACCGCCCCCGCCGACAGCCCGGTCTTGTCTGATGGTGGTGAAATTATGAAATGTGGGTGTTTTTTGTGTTGTGCGGAGTTTTGTTTCTTGTAAGATGGCAATGTGTATGTTGTGTTGTTTGATGAAGTGTGAGAGTTCGTGTTTCTTTGTGTTGATGCCATCTATGTTCAATTGGAGAATATTAATGTTATGTGCACGATGTATGTTGGGTGCTGCTGCACGAGGATGGGGTGGGGGTGGGGGTGAGGGAGGGGCTGGGGGTTGGGATGGGTGAGGTGGGGGTGGGGATTGGGGAGCAGGAGATGGGGGTTTGAATGGATTAGGATGGGGTGTGGTGTGTGGAGTTGAGGATGTGGATGGTATGGGAAGGTTAGGTGGGTTAGGGAGGAGAGGTGGACGGGTTTTAGGGGAGGGGAGTGGATGATATGGGAAGGCTAGGTGGGTTGGGGAGGAGAGGTGGACGGGTTTTAGGCGAGGGATTTGACTGGGAGAGGGAGGGGCATGAGGAACAGGTCCAGGTGTTCGTGTAGTGTTTCTTGGAGGCAAGTGTTGTACAGGTGAAGTGGGTCCAGTTCCTGCATGAATTGCAGAGAACTGAACCCTTAGTGTGGCGACTCGAAGTGATGGGTTTTGAGCAAGTTGGACATATGTATGTGTACGTGGGTCCTGGGTTGCTCTCAATGTCTCCGGCTAGAAGAAGTCTTCGAGAAATGACAGCCGGAGAGTAATTTCTCGGTGTAGGAAAAACTGTGTGATGTGTGTGTGTGGTGTGAGAGGTGTGGAAATTCCCGGCGAGACCGAAGCCGCTCCAAGGACCCGTGCCCCCAGAGAGGGGGCAGGGGATGGTTGTGACGGTTTGGCTCCCAAAACTGCTCCCCGCGGCCGGCATCCGGTTGTCCTCCACTGGTCGTTGGTCTTGCCTCCGGCCATGGAGGGTCGGCAGCCATCCGCGGTTGGCAGCTCCGGGAGGTGGTCCCACGGCGTAGACGCCGCCACATCAGGAAGGGTTAAGTGGGGTGCCTTCTTAACTACCAACTCTGTGTACAGAGTCTCGGAGTTAACCCCCTTTTTTGTCCAAGCAGGCTTCTTCGAAGCACGCTCCTGCTTGTCACCCTTTTTGTATATTTATATGCTGTATAAAGTTTATGCACACAAATATATCTTTTTTACAAAGTAAGAATACTATGTGGTTGTTTGATTATCTGCTTTTGCTAGAGTTATGATATGATTACGAATGTCCCCCTCCAGTCTTAGATATCAGGCATAATCGTCAATGATGGAGGGGCCACTAATAAATTATAGGTTTGACTCCTGCAAGGAGATACAGAAAACCTAATATTTAGTAGTGGCCCCGTAATCATTGACGACTGGGGCCCTCCCGACCATCCCCTTCCCATTCGTTGATGTATTAAGGATTTTGGTTTACTTGATATGTCAGTGAAGGAAGAATGACGCCTGAAGTCAGCGTCTGGTCAAAGATCCACACAAGTACATCCACGAAGTTATGGAAAGCTTATGATTAGTTATTCTTATTTTCTTTTTATCTATTATTTTTTACGAAGTTTTTTCGTAGTGAGTACCCAATTTCATAATGACGAACCATGAGTGAGGTTGCGTGCGCTCATGATGAAGGCTCCTCAATTTTTTATGCTCTGCGCGGTAGATTCAAACTACGGTAAATGAGCGTTTGAAGAGGATGCCTTATGTAATAGGCATAATCGTCAATGATTACGGGGCCACTACTAAATATTAGGTTTTCTTTATCTCCTTGCAGGAGTCAAACCTATAATATCACTCTTACCAAATGGTAGTAACTTCAGCTTGATTGGTCAAGTATTTTTTTAGTTATGAGAGGTTGGGGCTCAGGATATCTAGAAAAGATATACTGAATAGTCTACAGTATAGTGACAAGTTTTTTATATGTTTACCAACCAGTAAAATAAAAAGCTTAACTACTGTAGAGATGACTGAAAACATTCTTAACATTAACATTTCTATGAAGAAGTATATATTGAAAAGAAGCAAAGAACACACCTCTCGTTGAATGGATTTAAAACGAGACCTCTTGCCCGTCTTCTTAGATACGGTCTTGGAAGACACCGAAGTAAAATTTCTTTGGTTCCTGGACTTGATGGTTTCCCATTTAAGATCTGGAGCATCACCTTCCAACACAAAGACTGGCTTGACTCCAACGTTAAGCAATGCCAAGGTGCGGAACAGTAAGTTCCTGAAACAAAGCAACAATTAGTATAGTCACAACCAATAAAAGCCATACACCTATTTCAAAATTAATTAATAACAAATAAGATCAGACTGCTATAAAAAATCCCAAATGCCTCAGAGTTTGGCTTTGAAGGTTCAAATATTCAAATGAATGTACAGTACTTAGTTGAGTCTTGCTGAGGCATGGTTAGCACTATGCCAACATTGGCCACAGTGATGACATGATGGGACGGTGTTGTGGGCTTGTGGTGGGACTTGTATTGTAATATATTCCAACTCCGGATAGGCAAACACGCCTGAGTCATTGCAATGTATGTGATGGAAAACAACGTTAAACCATTGTATGTATATATTTACCTATTTCTAGTTTACAGGAAATGAGCTGTGCTTTTGTTGTCCTGTCTCAGTTTCTATCCAGTTTACTTTTAAAGTTGTGGATATTTCTTGCTTCTACAACCTCCGCACCTTAAGCCGGTATCACACGAGCGCTTTTTCACTCAACATTTATCCTCAACACTGGTCTGGCAGCTTATGAGGTCAACATTTAATATTTTGCTGTTATTTAAACTCATCTATCATCAGTCTACTTTCCGATACCAGCACAAAATATTCCAGAAATGTTGCCAGAAAAATGTTGATCATCGAATGTTGACTATAAAAGCTTTCGTGTGATACCGGCTTTAAGTTATTCCACCTATCTATTGTTCTATACAGAAAGCTAAACTTGTTCACATTGGACTAGCACCTCTCCTTTCACATTTTATACATATGCCCTCTTGTTCTTCCATCATCTAGCCTAATAATGTCCTCCTTATCGAGTCTCTCAAACCCTCTCATGCATCTGTACATGGCTTATCGAGTCTCTCAAACCCTCTCATGCATCTGTACATGGCTATCAGGTCTCCTCGAACTCTTCTCTCCTCTAGCGTGGAAAGCCCTAGTCTTGTTAGTTTTTCAGGGTATTGTAGGTCCTTTAGTTCTGGGATCAGTTTGGTTGCTATTCGTTGCACTTTCTCCAGTTTATTTATGTGTTTTCTTAGATGGGGGGACCATACCACTGCTCCATATTCCAATCTAGGTCTGATCAATGATGTGATTATCTGGGTTAGCATACTTTCATCCAAATAATTGAATGCTACTCTCATACTTGTTAATAATATATATGTTGCTCCAACTATATGATTGACGTGCTTCTCAGGGGATAAATTTTCTTGGATAAAAACTCTCCCATGTTTTACTCCATTTATGGATTCTGTCTAGATCTCCTTGTAATTCTGTACAACTGTTTTCGTTGATGATGTATTTCATAAGTACTGTAGGTATGTACTGTATGTACAGTATGCATGCACTGTATAGTACTGTAATTAAAATATATTTACTATTTATAATGGCTTAACCCTCTGTTCCCGGAAGGGCTCTTGAACGCCCATAAAAAAGCATACACGAGCTACCCGGAAGGGCTCTTAAACACCCATGACGTCAAAGCCTGTGAGCTTGGTGTGCGAGGCGTCGGTCCGACGCATGTAAACAACAGCCGGCAGGACCGACGCTCCGCATCTCCGGCCACAAGAAGGAGAGCGTCGCTTGTTCGTGTGTGCCTGTATGTTGTTGTTAAGTATCGAAAAGTGGTGTAAAGTGGCTGTTTTGGCCATAAAGTTATCTCCAATGAAATCATCATCACAGCTCAACCAGTTGACTTAGAGAGCTCTACTTAATGCCATTCTACAGGTAAATAACACAGCTACGCTTGGGGATGCGCGGGAATGCGGGAAGCAGTCTGATTAACGAATATACGGTAGCCTAGCCTAGACGTTTTTCGGCCAAAACACCCGGTTTTCGAGGAATATATATATAATACATAGCCGGGGCTGGAGGGTTAAGATTGTACCCAAAATTCATTATTATATTTTTTTTCTATGTGAATGAGGGAGACACAAGGCATAACTGCCTGCAGCGAGTGCCTCTCCCAGATTTCAAAGTGACAGGGCCGAAATCAAGGGATGTTCGAGCTAAAATGCCTGGACACACTGAGTTTGAAACAATTTAAGTCATAGGAAGAGGGAAAAACTGATTCTGGAAGAAAGTTCCAGAGCTCAGCAGTTGAATAGAAGAAAGTTGAGAATAGCGTTTCACTCTTGGGATGGACAGTTGCACAGAGTAGGGGTGGCATTGTGTTGTAAGGTGGGTACCGTAAAGTGGGGTAACTTCGTACTGCGGTGATAACTTCGGACATCGGCGATAATAAGTAATTAGACATTGTCATTATACAGTATAATGGAAACGCTTTTTATTGTTTTTTTGTGGGGTCCGTTTAGAGAAATGGTAAAGGAAGAGCATGTAAAAGTCCTAGGAAACTGACATGAGTATATGTACACTAAACAAATATTATATACAGTATATGACGAAAATATGTACATTTTGCGCTACCCTGCCAAACTTCTATCGCCCTGAAGAAATTTGTTTGTATGAATGATGTTGTGACTGATATAATTTTGTAGTAACATTACCAGAGACAACATCCACCAAAGGAAATTTGTTACACTTGTATAACGCTCTAGCTAGAACACTTATCATTTAGCCGATTGTGTTTAAAAAAAAAAACGTGCTAACTTCGGACATGGAACAAAACAATCGTTTGTTATTATTTGCCCTATGAAAATCATTCATAATACTTGTCCATCATTAACATGGTGGTAAAAGATCAAATAATCATTCTCCGAGTCCAAAAACCCATAAAAATATGATAATATGCTAACCGATTTATGTATTTTGGATAATTCTGGATATATAATATATATAAATTAGGAGGGGCATATATCTTGTCCAAATTTGTTTTTATCTGCCGAAAGAAACACCAACAAATACGTTATACAGTAAAAGTCCATTAATCCGACGACCGATGATTCGAATCTCCCAATAGTCCGAATTTTTCAATTTGAGGCCAAATCCGAATTCACCCGATGGTCCGAATTTCAAGAAGTCCCAAAGTCCCCTTTTTGAGGCATTAGGCCACTCAAATGACACATAATGGAGCACACACATATCATATGTTCATGAATTCACTTTAAAAGTTTACCATTGTCATTGTAGCCTATTACCTACTTCAAAACATTCAGATTAATGGTCAAAGGAAGCTACTGATATAAACGTAAACACCTTCTTCTTCTTCTTCTTCTTCCACATCGTCTGCTAGAGAGTTTGTTTTGCTCTTGAACGCATCCTTGGGACGCTCCGATGCGCTACTGGCTTGCACCGCATTTTCTGGAAGCGCATTCAGTCTTGAGCTGGAAAACGCACCTTTGGATGTATTAGTCTTGAGCTTGAAAACGCACCTTTGGACGTTCCGATACGCTACTATTTATAGTTCAGTGATCGGAGCGTCCCAAGGGTGCTTTCAAGACAACAAGACAAGGGTGCTTTCAATACAATATAATATAACAGAGCACGTCACAAAAGGAAAATCACAAAAGGAAAATTACAAGAACCTCTCAGGGAAGTGCCGTTGTTAAGGCATTACTTCCCGAACCACATCTGATCTTCAAGAGCAAGACAAACTCGCTAGTAGACGGAAGAAGAAGAAGACGTTTATATCAGCAGATTCCTTTGACCATTAATCTGAATGTTTTGAAGTAGGTAATAGGCTACAATGACAATGGTAAACTTTTGAAGTGATTTCATGAACATATGATATGTGTGTGTGTGCACCATTGTGTCATTTGGGTGGCCTAATGTCTCAATGTTTTCGTCATACACAGGTTCATATGGGTAAAGTCCGATAATCCGAAAAATCCACTAATCCGAACGAGGGCCGGTCCGCTGCCCTTCGGATTAACGGAAGTTTACTGTACCTATAAAAATGCTCAAATTCATAAAAGTGTATATGCAGTGATATAGTATACATACCTATATATTTTCACTAGGCCTAGTTAATTTTCGAGTTATTGATTAGACAGCATTGGTTATTTTTCCTGCTCAATATTTTCTAAGAGTGAGCTCAATGCCTAACGAGAACAGATCCAAACAGAATATATGTTAAACATCGTATATATCCCCCTCCTATACTGATTATACAGGCCTAAAAGTATTGACTGTGCATTTTTCACTTAAACATCGGACAGGAATAAGCAGCAATAATAAAATATTCATATAAAATACAGTAAACTTCCGTTAATCCGAAGGGCAGCGGACCGGCCCTCGTTCGGATTAGTGGATTTTTCGGATTATCGGACTTTACCCCTATGAACCTGTGTATTAATGGCCTTACGAAAACATTGAGGCATTAGGCCACCCAAATGACACACACACATATCATATGTTCATGAAATCACTTCAAAAGTTTACCATTGTCATTGTAGCCTATTACCTACTTCAAAACATTCAGATTAATGGTCAAAGGAATCTGCTGATATAAACGTAAACACCATATGTCCGCATCGTCTACTAGCGAGTTTGTCTTGCTCTTGAAGATCAGATCAGATGTGGTTCGGGAAGTAATGCCTTAACAACGGCACTTCCCTGAGAGGTTCTTGTAATTTTCCTTTTGTGATTTTCCTTTTGTGACGTGCTCTGTTATATTATATTGTATTGAAAGCACCCTTGTCTTGTTGTCTTGAAAGCACCCTTGGGACACTCCGATCACTGAACTATAAATAGTAGCGTATCGGAACGTCCAAAGGTGCGTTTTCAAGCTCAAGACTGAATGCGCTTGCAGAAAATGCGGTGCAAGCCAGTAGCGCATCGGAGCGTCCCAAGGATGCGTTCAAGAGCAAAACAAACTCTCTAGCAGACGATGTGGTGTTTACGTTTATATCAGTAGCTTCCTTTGACCATTAATCTGAATGTTTTGAAGTAGGTAATAGGCTACAATGACAATGGTAAACTTTTAAAGTGAATTCATGAACATATGATATGTGTGTGCTCCATTATGTGTCATTTGAGTGGACTAATGCCTCAAAAAGGGGACTTTGGGACTTCTTGAAATTCGGACCATCGGGTGAATTCGGATTTGGCCTCAAATTGAAAAATTCGGACTATTGGGAGATTCGAATCATCGGTCGTCGGATTAAAGGACTTTTACTGTAGTAGGAGCCGAAAAATGAATGAAATAAGGCCACGAACGTACGTCCGAAGTTCTCCTCCGTTTGTCTGGAGTTATCCCAGCTTTCTTGGCAATCATTTTCCATAAGAAATCACCTATGTCCGAAGTTATCCATACATGTCCGAAGTTTTCAACTTTTCAAGCAAACTTCGGACATCATTTAGGATAAGGATAGCTCTCTTATTATGGGGGATAATTTTAGGAGGCTTCCTGGATTACGGCGCACTATCACCATACATCACTTGACCTAGTTAAATCTCTATAATGTGTTTACACTCAGGAGCAATTGTTAAAAAAACTCGAAAAAAAATGTCCGAAGTTACCCCATTTTATGGTACTACATACCCTCCGTAGAGAAGGTGGTATAGACTGGGAAAGCTCCGAGGAACACTGATTATTGTAGTAGCGATAGAATAGCGAGAGAGATGCAACATTGCGGCGAAGAGAGAGAGATTGCAGAGTTGGTGAGTGGACGGGAGTTAATGATACGAAAGGCTTTCCTTTCTACTTTGTCTAGGAGTGCGGTGTGAGAGGATCCTCCCCACACATGTGAACAATACTCAATACAAGGACGCACTGTGCCCCTGTACAGAGCAAGATGCTGCGAAGGGGTAAAGAACCCCTTGAGGCAGTTGAGCACACCCAGCTTCTGGAAGGCTGCCTTAGCGAGACTGGTAATATGGTCTTTCCAAGTGAGAGCAGAAGAAAAAGAGACACCGAGAACATTGAGAGAAGATGAAGGGTTGATTTTTGTATTGTTGAAGAATAAGGGATAGTCCTCTGGAGGTTCCTGACGGGTAGTAAGATGGATAAATTGAGTTTTGGAAGCATTAAATACAACAAGGTTTTCTCTACCCCAATTGGAAATAGTAGCTAGATCAGAAGATAAGCATTTTATGGCTTCATTAAGTTTGTTTTTGAGGGACTGCTGGCTGGGGCATTCTGGAAAACTAATTGAGTGGTGTAAGGAAGAGTCGTCTGCATATGAATGGATGGGACTGGATGTACAGTTGAGATCATTTATGAAAATTAGAAAGAGAATAGGATATAGGACAGAACCCTGAGGAACACCGGAGTTGATAGGATGAGGAAATGAGCGATGGCCGTCCACATCCTCAGCTATGGAACGGCCGGAAAGGAAATTAGAGACAAAGGCACAGATGGAGGGACAGAAACCGAAGGAGGGCAGTTTGGAAATTAAAGATTTGTGCCAGACTCTATCGAAGGCCTTCGATATGTCTAGTGCAACAGAAAAAGTCTCACCGAAGTCCCGAAAGTTGGATGACCAAGAGTTAGTAAGATATGAAAGAATATCACCAGTAGAGCGACCCTTAAGAAAGCCATACTGCCGATCTGAGAGCAGATTATGAGAAGAGAAATGCTTAAGAAATTTGGAAGCAAGAATAGTTTAAAAAACTTTAGAGATACAAGAGATGAGAGCAATTGGACGATAGATGGAGGGTTGAGAGCGGTCACCCTTCTTTGGGACAGGTTGAATGAGAGAGCAAGAAGGAAAGACGTTAGAGGAGAGACAGAGACGAAAGAGTTTGCCTAGGCAGGGGGTCAGCACGGAAGAACAGTTTTTAAGTACTACGGGAGGAACACCGTCCGGACCGTCCGGACCGTATGCCTTCTTAGTATTAAGCCCAGAGAGGGTAGAAAGTACATCTTCAGAAGAGATTAGGTTATTAGGCATAACTAGGAGAGAGGGGGGGTGGAGAGGGAGGAATAGCACCGGAATCATCCAAGGTAGAGTTTCTGGCAAAAGTTTGAGCGAAGAGTTCAGCTTTGTTAGAGGAAGAAGTGATGGTTGTGCCATCAGAGTGGAAAATGGGAGGGAAAGACGAGGAAGATACACAGCCTGTTTTCTTTTCTTTTTTTGTAGGGGGGTGGGGGGGGGGGGGGGCAAGGCTTGTGGTGGTAGAGCTTTGCTTCATGTCTGCCTGCGGAAATTGGAGCCTCTTCGGGAGACCTGGGAGGCTGGAAATCTTGCTGGAGACCCCAGGTCTCTGGGTATTTCTCCTGGACGACCTAGATGTGTGTGATTTTGATTTTTTTTTCTTCCGCTGTTCGGGCTGCATCTCGAGTACCCCCCCCCCCCAAAAAAAAAATGGGTATGTGCCAGAGTATATGTGTATGAAACACACGGCCTACCAACAATAACTATAATAGTGGTAATATACATGATATGATATACTACAAGTACAGTACTACAAGTACAGTACAACTTGTAGTTGGTTCTTCAACAACAGATACATGCTGTATCCTGAAAGAGGTTATGAAAAAGTATACAAACTGTAAGAAAACTGCTATTGCAACATTTATTGATCTAAGCAAAGCTTTTGATAGGTTGGATCATTTTATTCTAGGTAAGAAATTGTTAAAATCTTCTGTACCAGTAGATATTACCCTTATTATCCTTCATTATTTAAGAAATCAAAAAGCTAACATTAAATGGCAAGATTTCTATAGTAACTATCAGTATATTGAAAAGGGAGTAAGACAAGGGGGAGTTCTCTCCCCCTTTTTATTTATTTTTTTCATTAACGAAATTATACTTGATGTGGTAAGAACCAATGTTGGATGCAGATATGGTGACGTAAGAAGCAACATTTTAGCTTACGCAGATGATTTGGTTTTACTTGCAGATTCTATTTCGAATATGGATGTATTATATACTAAATTATGTTCTTCTATTGACGCACATTTACTTACAATTAATAAGGGTAAATCTAAAAGTATGATTTTTTCTACAAAACCAGATCAGAAAGTACAAAGCATCGAGCTGAATGGTGATAGACTGGAGGTTGTTAAGGCGTTCAAGTACCTTGGGCATAACATCCTTTTTAATTTCAAAGATACGGATGACATAAGTTTTAGAATAAACAAATTTTATGCCTCCTTTAACAGCATGTTTAGAAATTTTAAACAGGTGAATACAGATACTTTTATATTTCTTTTTAACTCATACTGTCTACCAGACTATGGTATTCCCCTCTGGAATCATAATTCTTCTTTTAAATCTAATATTTTTAAAACTTTTAAAATAGCTTTTAATAAATCACTTAAGCGCATATGTCAGGTGCCAGCCTATGCCAGCAGTCATATCACGGCAGCTCGATGCAACCAGTTGCTTCTTGACCATCATACAGCATTGGTTCAAGCTCGCTATTGTAGGAGAATACTAAGGTCACAAAACCCTATCATTAAGTTCAATATATCTATTATTAAGGAAGGGTTCATGATGCAGCATGTAATAAATCTCTTTAGAAATGTATACAATGTTAATATACTGGGAGAAGAGGTAGATGTACTGAAAGCCAGGATAGAGTGGGTTCAAAGGCATGAGGACAGACGAGGCCCTTGCATATATTATGGGTACTAGTTCTTACAAGTTGTCATAGGTTCTTCTGTTTAGGTTTTATTTCATGTCATATTTATATTAATTTACTTATACACTGTTTTTCAAATTTATAACAATATTCAGATATACTTTTAGCTTGATAAGCTAATAAGCTGAAGTGATATATTACTTTTATTGTTGGAGCTTGCTTTAATTTAAGGAGTAAACATATTTTTTCTGTACAGTAATACAGTAACAGCTATACAATATTAGTTATATATATATATATATATATATATGTGTGTTTTTTTTTTTTTTTTTTTTTTTTTAATTATGTATATTTTACTTTCGACTAAATGAAAGCTACTGTAACAACGCGTAAATACTGTATTAAGTTAATATTAACGCAAATCAATTTATTGAGAAGTACCAGAATTGAGTTAAACAATTATATTTAGTATTACAAATTATATAATGAGGGGACGAACTATTATTGGATGTACCAGGTCACACTTTTAAAGATTGATCTATTTCTAATGTATATGTAATGTATATAAGTTTATGTATATTACGAAATAAAGTTATTGAATTGAATTGAAAGTACAGTACTTAGAACATTTGCACAGTAGACAGTAAAATTAAGTTTATTCTAGGATATGTAATTTCTTAGAATGATGGATACAAATTAAGACCTTTACTGTTTATACAAATAGGCCGATCGTAAGAAATACATTATATTCATAGCAAGTTATGTGAAATTACTTACAAAACTAAGAAGTATATATTATCTATAATTCTGTTGACAGATGCCTTGATCCTTGAGGGGGTGGCCATGAAAAAATTGCCTCCACATTCCTCTGTCATCCATCAAACAGCGCCCCTCCTCCCACCCAATACCATTTTCACCCCCCTCCGACATCTTAATGAAACTTATTTATCTGTCGACAGTTGCCAAACTATTTCGGTGAACGGTTATTTGTGGTACTGCCTGGCTCGGTAGGAAGTTGCCAACTAGTGTAGCTCCACATTTAGTGTTGCCCTTCACTGAGCACCTGTTAAAATTACACGCGATTATATACGCGATCGCGTATATAACAACTTAAGTTAACACAAGTTTCCCAATTTATATATGCGATCCGCGTGTAAATTGGTGTTTGGTCCAAACCACTTATATATGCGATCGCATGAAAACTGTCTGAAGGGGTTAACTCAATCCTTCCACCTCACTCTTGGTTTGCCTCTCCCTCTCTGCCCTTCCACAAACTCTCATACACTCTTTTAGTCATTCTTTCCTTTTCCATATGTTCCACATGACTGGACCACCTCAAGGTGTTCCTCATCAGACTCTCCAGCACATCCACATCACATTCGTCTATCTCTCCATGTGACTCCACATGCACTTCTCCAGTAATTCATTTCCATCCCTCCATGTTATACTCCCATACATCAATGTAGGGATGACCACACTAACATGCAGTGACTTCTTTACTGCCATAGTTACCTTCTTATTCCTTGTCACTGTATTCTGCATTCTTACAACTCTGTTGTACCCTCTCTCGCACTTCATCCTCCATACTCCCATCTTTTCTCATCACACAGCCGAAACACTTAAATGAGCTGACATTTTCTATTACCTGACCATTCAATCTTACTTCACACTGTGACTGCATCCCTTTCATATATATGTACTATAACCTTACTCTTCACCACACTGACCTTCAGGTTCCAACTCTTACACACAGCACAAAACATATTTATCAAACCCTGCAACTCCCACTCATTACCGGTATCACTTATCAGACCTGTATCCTTACCTTGTGATACCTTGTGATGTGTTCGCCACTCTTCTAGCGGCACCGAGGAGCGCGACGCCCGTCGTTATGGGTGGTGATTTGGTGCAGCTGACTGTTTGAAGCGACAGCTCGGTCCCTTGCGAAGATGGGCTCGTCTGGCACTTTTTGCAGTTCGACATCGAGGGCTCTCTTGAAGTTGTCTAACGAGACATCCCTCATGTCTCTTACTCGCCGTAGGAGTTTGTTGAAGAGACGTGGGCCTCTGTGTGATAACCAGCCCTCTCGCAGAGAGCCCATACCACCCCTGTTATTCATCCGGGGGATATCGCATTCCCAGCCTCTCCTATCACTGAATTTCATGACTATCGGAGTACGTAGGTGTGGTACTAAACCCTCTGCGATTTTCCACGTGTATATTATTAGGCAACGTTCCAGCGAGTACAGTTTCAGCGCTCTTAAACGCTCCCAATAGTGTAGCTGTTTTACCGAACTTATATGCGAAGTGAAATTTCTTTGTACACTCTCTAAGTCGTTTATTTCACATGCTTTGTATGGGGATGTTAATCTATCTATCTATTGCCTGACGCCGTGATCCTCGAAGGGGTGGCCACGAACGAACCGCCTCCATGCACCTCTGTCCCCAGTCAGTCGACGCCCCTCCCCCCAACCAGCACCGCCTTCGTTCATGTACTTCCTCACTCCATCCTTCCACCTCTCATTCGGTCTACCTCTCCCTCTCTGTCCCTCCACCTCGCTCTCGTACACCCTCTTAGTCATTCTCTCGCTTTCCATACGTTCCATATGGCCGAACCATCTCAAGTTGTTCCTTTTCACACTTTCCAGCACATCTACATCCACACCACACCTCCTTTCTTACTTCCTCATTAGTCTGTCTATCCCTCCATGTAACTCCGCACGCACTCCTTAAGTAATTCATTTCCACTGCTCTCACTCTTGGTCTGAGTCTCTCAACCAACGTCCATGCTTCGCTTCCGTAAGTCAGTGTCGGGATTACCACACTGTCATGCAAGGACTTCTTCACTTCCATACTGACCACCCTATTTCTTGTTACTGCTTTTAGCATTCCTACAACCCTCTTCCCCTGTTGTACCCTCTCCCGCACTTCTTCATTCATAGTCCCATCTTTACTCAACACACTGCCCAGATACTTAAAAGAGTTGACGATCTCCATAGCCTGACCGTTCAGCTTCACCTCTCACACTGTGACTTCACCCCTTTCGAAGACCATAACCTTGCTCTTCCCCGCATTTACCTTCAAATTCCGTTTTTCGCACACTGTTCCAAACTCATTTAGCAGACCCTGCAACTCCCATTCATTATCACTCATCAGAACTGTATCATCCGCAAACAGCAGTATAGGTAGCTTCCACTCAATTCCCTCCCTTTTCAGTGATACACCAACATCCACTGCTCTTGATAGTATTTCTTTCATGACTCCATCCATATATACAGTAAACAACCACGGGGACATCACACACCCCTGTTTCAAACCAACATTCAGGTCAAAGAACTCGCTCTGCTCACTCTCCACACGTACTGCCGCCTTTGCACCCTCATACATGCTCTTCACTGCTTTCAGCAACTTGCCCTCTACTCCGTATATTCTAAGTACTTTCCACAAACCTTCTCTATCCACTCTGTCATAGGCCTTCTCCAAGTCCATAAAGGCAACATACACCTTTTGTTTCTTCTCCAGATACTTCTCCACAACACAATTCAGGGTAAAAATCTGATCTACACATCCTCTTCCCTTCCTAAAACCTCCCTGCTCGTCGCCTATCCATTTCTCCGTTCTCACTCTCACTCTCTCAATCACTACCCTACTGTATACCTTCCCTACTACGCTTAGAAGACATATTCCTCGGTGGTTACCACACACTCCTCTTTCCCCTTTGCCCTTATATAGGGGGACTATTATGCCAGTCTTCCAGTCATCGGGTGCACTCCCCTTCTCCCATGCTAGTTTGCACATTTTCCATACCCATTCTATCACTATCTCACCACCATACCTCAACATTTCCCCACAAACTCCATCTGTTCCTGGTGCTTTCCCCAACTTCACTCTTTTCATGGCTTCCCACACTTCTGACCTCCTGATCCCCACCTCCTCCTCCACTACTTCTCTTCTTCTCCCTCCCATACCACATCCAGCTATGTTTGCTGGCTCTTCATTCCTTACATTTAGCAACTCACTGAAGTACTCCCTCCATCTTTCGACTCTCTCTTGCTTCTCGGCTAGCATTCTCCCATTCTTATCTTTCACACCCTTACTGTTTCCCTTGCTACCTTCCCTAACTTTCTTGACTTCTTTCCAGAACAGTTTCTTACTCTCCCCCCATTTTACACTCAGATTCCTTCCAAATTCCTCATCTACTCTTCTCTTACTTTCCTTCACTACTCTCTTCACCACCCTCTTATTCTCCACGTACCTCGCTCGTTTCTGTCTCTCGGAATCTTCATTCCCTTTACTACCCAACCACTCTCTATATGCTTTCTTCTTTTCTTCCAGAGCTATTCTTACCTCTTCTGTCCACCATGATGTACCTTTCACTCCCCTCCCTCTTCTCCTCACTCCACACACCTCCTCACATGCTGCACAGATCTCATCCTTAAACACCTTGCTCATCTCCTCCACTTCCTCCATAACTTCCAGGTCGAACCCACCTAGTCGTCTTTCCACTGCTCTCCTGTACTCCTCCCTGACTTCCTCCTCCTGCAACCTCTCCACCCTCCTCACCATTCCACCCTCCTCTCGCCTCCCTCCAGCTCTCCTCACCCACTTCTTTTGTATCCTAACCTTAGCTACCACTACATAATGATCAGACAGACCCCCTTCAATACCCCTATACACCCTAGCATCCATCACAGATTTCTTCATTCGTTCATCCACACATACATAATCAATCAATGACTTTCGTTCCACCACTGTCTTATCCTTCATCGTCAACATCCGTTTCCACGTGTACCTGTGGATCATTATGTGTCGGAAGAAGGTGTTGGCTATCCACAGCCTCCTCCCCACACATACATCCACAAGTGCACTACCATTCCCATTCACCTCTGATGGTACCCCCCACCCTCCCACCACTCCCTCAACTTTCCTATCACCCACCTTACCATTCATATCCCCAATCAGAAATATTCTTTCGTTTTTGTCAAACTTCTCCAGGCACGCCTCCACATTCATCCAGAACTCCTCTTTCTTTCTTTCAAGTATATCCTCTGTCGGGGCATACACGCATACAATCACCCACATTTGTATTCCTACTTTCATTCTCACCCACACAATCCTTGAACCCACAGACCCATACTCTCTTACACATTCCTTCCATTTGCTACTTACAAACAAACATGCACCTTCTCTCGCTGTTCCTTCACTCACTCCAGCACACACCCATTCCACACTCCCACTCTCTCACATCTGAACCTTTCCATTTGGTCTCTGTCATTCCACATACATCCAGCCTGGCATTCACTAACACTTCCAGAACCTCTCTCTCTTTTGTGCCATCATTCATGCCACTAACATTCCACGTAGCCATTCTCAGAATGTCCGAAGGTATGTCCTTAGTCGGTCGTGGTTCGTCAACGTAGGTTCCGTCCGCATCCGAGGCTTTTCGTTCGTTTTTCTTTGCTTAGATATTTTTTCCGGGTGGGGGTCGTAAGCCCACCGACCCAACCTCTTTAGTCGCCTCTTACGACACGCAGAAGGCACGTGGGGCATATTCTATTCCCTAACCCCCAGGGGGATGTTAATACGCTACAGTATTCAAGCCGCGGTAGCACTAGAGATTTAAAGAGCGTTATCATAGGTAATTCACCGCGTTTTAAATGTACGCAGGCGTTAGACGTTTCGCAGCCGCAACTTTGACCTGGTTATGTACTTTGAATATCATCAGCAAACACTAGCACAGGCAACTTCCACTCCCTCCCTTTCCTTACCAAGGGTGCTCCAACATCCACTGCTCTTGCATATACAGTACAGTATTTATTAGTGGCCCCTCCATCATTGACGAACATGCCTATTACATAAGGCATCCTCTTCAAACACTAATCCGCCGTAGTTTGAATCTACCGCGCAGAGCATTTAAAATCTGAGGAGCCTTCATCATGAGCGCATGCGACCTCACTCATGGCTTCAGTCATTATGAATTGGGTTCTCACTACGAAAAAACTTTGTAAAAAATAAAAACAAAAAGAAAATAAGAATAACTATCCAATAAGCTTTCCATCATATCGTGGATGTACTTGTGTGGATCTTTGACCAGATGCTGATTCAGGCGTAATTCTTCCTTCTCTGCTCTGCGCTCACCCCGCCCGGACGTGTCTCTCCACGCTCCGCTGGTTCCGCATTTGCTGCGTCCCTAGTGAGTTTTTTCTCATTTGTTTACTCCGGGATGTATCGAGTAAGGTTAGGATATGCGTAGCAGGAGTGTCCTGGGATGGTTGCCCGCAGTGCAGTGTATTTTGGGTCGTGTGTTTGGGGCATCTATTTCGGATGTACCCTCGTGGTCCTGTTTTGGACGTGTGAACTTTTTCACAGTTAGTTAGCTTGTGATGCAGGCGGCTTTCATTACGCGCTTTTGGCTGCCTTCTATCTTTCTGATGAGGTAGCGTTTGTTTTGCTGACGTTCCCAGCGTATTTTTCTTCACTTAGTGAAGTTTTTTCTGGGTCCCGAGTCAGTCTTCCCTTTGCCGGAAGTTATTGCTACAGTGGTGTGTTGGCGGTGTTTCCTGTTGTAATATTTCCAGTGCTTTTGTTTATTTCAACGTTTATTTCAACGTTTTTTGTGCCGTCTGCCTAGGCCTAGCCAGCCGCTCGTAGCTTTGCCACATGTACAAGTGTTATTGATTTATTTATAAATATGTACTACTGTGTCATGTGTTTCCTGGTTTAGTTGTGTATTGGCTAATTCCACGGACTATTTATGTTTCCTGGATTAGTTGTGTATTGGCTAATTCCACGGATTATGTTTGTGGGCCCTAGGATAGTTGTGTTTTGGCTATCTCTCGGGTCCTATGTGCGTTCAGATGGTTTCTGGACGGGGTGGGTTACTTTCCGGCGGGTTTTTCTCGGTTACACCATGAAAACCCCGGCCGAGAGCCGAGTTTTGGCCACGCGTGGTTTCAAAACAGGCTTGTGTCCCCGGCGAGTTGGTTTCTGTGGCTCTCCAGGACTGCGTCCCTGTGATGGTGCCTGTTTCAGGCTCCCTTTGATTCCCGGCGGAATGGCTGTACCCATCTAACATTGTTCATGCGGACATATGTTATGAAGTTTTTCTACCCGGTTTTACAAACCAAAGGAAAAACCTAGCTGTTGTTGTGGGCTTTCTTCCCCGGCGATCTTTTACAAAGAAGTGGGGATAGGAACTTATGGGGTTAACGTTTAAACATCAGATCTCAGTGGCGGGTGCACCTTGGTAGGGTGGGATGAACGAATTGGTAATTCAGTTTAGTTAACCGGTCCATTTAGTGATACTATATGTATCGCCGCCTTCACACATACGGCGACCGAAGGTTCAATTAGGGTTAACATCTTTTTCATAAGTTTTTCACACCCGGCGGGTGCTCCTGGGAGGAAGAAATAAGGAATTTACAATTCAATTTAGTTAACCAAATAATTGAGAGATACGATTAGTGTATCGCCGCCTTCAACATACGGCGATCTATATGACAATTCGTTAGAAGTCAGATCTCGTATCAGCCTGCCCAGTGTTATTCTGAAAAATAATTCAGGGGCCGGCGTCTTTGTGGGGGGTTGTTTTCCAAAATTGAATCTTGAAACAGTTACCACCAGAAAGACTATGTTTATAAACGCCATACTGGTCTTTTATGTTTGTCAGAGGGTATTCTTAACTTTCTTAAAGACATGTCTAGATATTCGGAAATCTTTATAGAACCCCGCCGCGTAACGAGCTGTGATCGTTGTGACATTACGTCTCGTTACCCGGCGGGTTATTAACACTTGTGTGCGAACATGTTGGGTTAACCCTATGAGCATTAATTCCTGGAAATTTTCTTTTTTCCAGGGCTGGGCTCCGGCGGACCAATACAGAACCTGCAGTAGTTTTCCCACCAGTCTCTGTCATGGCTACCTTTGCCCCAGTTTTTGCTTTATGCATTACTCCAACCTGTGCTGGTATCCCTCTTTTTGCGCACACTCTTTGTATCATCATCATCATCATCATCTCCGACGCCTTGCTTCCCCCTGGGAAACCCCCACTAGAGGATGGCCATGACAGAAACGTCTCCAAGCTACTTTGTCAAGACATGCCTCCTTTGCCCGTGCCACAATGCCCCTTCCACTACGTGGAAGTTTTTCTTCAATATATTTTTCCACTTTCTTTTCCCATACCATAGGTGGTCTTCCACTACTAGCGGTTCCACTCACCTGACTCCCATATATCTTTCTTGGCATTCTGTCTTCATCCATTCTCTGAACATGACCATACCACCTCAAAGTACTTCTCTTTATCCACTCAACCACACACCACAATCAATGCCCAAAGCCTGCTCTTCCATTCCAAAGGACTCGTACACTTCCCTATTACTTGGCCCATAGACTAGCCTATTCATGCCAGCTGCCATTCTGAAAAAGCTCATCTCCACAGCTCGTAGTTTGAAGAGGTCCTCGTCACTTGCCGTCCATGTCTCGCTTCCATACGAGAGTGTTGGGAGCAGCACACTGTTTCTCAGTGACTTTTTGACTTCCTGGCTAACCATTCTTCCTTTGAGAATACTATCAAGTTCTCCAATCACTTTTCTCCCTTGCATTTTTCTCTCTTTGATCTCGCTCTCCATTTTACCATATTTGCATAGTACAGCTCCCAAATACTTGAAACTTTCAACCTCTTCTAGTACTTCATTTTTCAATTTTATTTTACAACTTTTCTTGTGTTCTTTCTTGATTCTATATTTTTCCTTAAAATCTATAGTTTCATGCATTCTTCTCTCAAACACCATTACCTTACATTGACCTTTAACTTTCTCTTTTCACATACCCTGTCAAAGTCAGTGACCACTCTCTGAAGTTCTTCAGCATTTTCCGCCAACAGGACTGCATCGTCCGCATATAGGCATGTTAAAATCTTCCATGTTCTTCCCTCTGATTCCAGTCTAGCTCCCACACCCATTGATACAGCCCTACATTCCCTAATCACTCCATCCATGTATATATTGAACAACCAAGCTGACATGACACATCCCTGTCTTACACCTACATTGACCTCAAAACTTTCACTTAACTTATCCCCTACCTTCACATTTGCCATTGCATTCCTATAAAAAGATTTTACTGCCATTAGCAACTTTCCTCCCACACCATATACTGTTAACACATCCCACAGGCCCTCCCAGTCTACTTTGTCGTAGGCTTTTTCCAAATCCATGAATGCTGCATAGAGTTTTCTGTTTTTGGCCAGATACTTCTCTACCAACAATCGCATTGAGGCTATCTGGTCAACGCAGCCCCTGCCCTTTCTGAAACCTCCCTGTTCCTCGCCTATTTTGTCATCCGTTATCTTCTGTAGCCTCTGTGTTACTACTCTTGCGTGTACCTTTCCAGGTATGCTAAGCAAGCTAATTCCCCTATAATTCTTACACTCTTCTTTACTACCCTTCCCTTTGTACAAGGGTACTATCACTGCTTTCCTCCAGTCCTCTGGTACACTTTCCTTTTCCCATGCTAATTTACATAACCTATGCATTATGTCAACAGCTTCTTCTCCTCCATATCTCAGCATTTCACCTGGGATGTTATCTGCTCCAGCAGCTTTGCCCATTTTAAGTCTATTGATTGCTTCTTTTACTTCTTCTCTGCTTATCTGGCTTTCAACTACCCTGTTTATTCTACCTCTCTCCATTCCTATGGATGAGATCTTTGCCTTCCCCCTACTCTTTACAGCTAAGCTACTAAAATGATCTTTCCATACTTTTACCACACCATCACCCTCTACCACTTCCCCATTCATGTCCCTCATCCTACCACCTGAGACACTCTCAGTCTTCTTCCCTCTGGCTTCTTTCACAGCTCTGTAGTATGCTTTCCTGTCATTCAGAAACTGTTCACTAATCTTTCTCCCATATGCCTCATCTGTCTTCCTTTTAGCGTCTTGTATCGCCCTCTTCACTCTTTGTTTCAAATTTTTATATTCTTCTTTCCTCGCATCTCTAGTTTCTCTAGGTATATTCTTTTGCAGCATACTCTTTCTGAACTCTTTCTTCTTTTTCACTATTTCTTCTATCTCTTTACTAAACCATGCGTTACCTTTCTTCTTCCACATTTTAAAGGTTTTCTTCCCACATACTTTCTCAGCTGCTTTAATCATGGAGTCTCTTGTACCTTTCCATACTTCGTCTACAGTATTTCCCAGATCTATCATAACATCCATGTCCTTTATAGTCTCTTTCAGGATGTCCTTGTATTTTGTTGCATTACATTCTTCATTTAATTTTCTCACATTTTTTCTCTCTTTCCTCTCATATTTCCACTCTTTCCTTATCCTCACTTTTGTCAGCACTGTATTTATTAGTGGCCCCTCCATCATTGACGAACATGCCTATTACATAAGGCATCCTCTTCAAACACTAATCCGCCGTAGTTTGAATCTACCGCGCAGAGCATTTAAAAACTGAGGAGCCTTCATCATGAGCGCACGCGACCTCACTCATGGCTTCAGTCATTATGAATTGGGTTCTCACTACGAAAAAACTTCGTAAAAAATAAAAAGAAAAAGAAAATAAGAATAACTATCTAATAAGCTTTCCATCATATCGTGGATGTACTTGTGTGGATTTCTGACCAGACGCTGATTCAGGCGTCATTCCTCCTTCTCTGCTCTGCGCTCAGCCTGCCCGGACGTGTCTCCCCACGCTCCGCTGATTCCGCATTTGTTGCGTCCCTAGTGAGTTTTTTTTCATTTGTTTACTCCGGGATGTATCGAGTAAGGTTAGGATATGTGTAGCAGGAGTGTCCTGGGCTGGTTGCCCGCAGTGCAGTGTATTTTGGGTCGTGTGTTTGGGGCATCTATTTCGGATGTTCCCTCGTGGTCCTGTTGTGGACATGTGAACTTTTTCACAGTTAGTTAGCTTGTGTTGCAGGCGGCTTTCATTACGCGTTAGTTTTTGCTGCCTTTTATCTTTCTGATGAGGTAAGCTTTGCTTACTGACGTTCCCTTTGTAATTTTCTTCACTTAGTGAAGTTTTTTCTGGGTCCCGAGTCAGTCTTCCCTTTGCCGGAAGTATTTGCTACAGTGGTGTGTTGGCGGTGGTTCCTGTTGTGATATTTCCAGTGTTTTGTGTATATTTCAACATTTATTATGCCGTCTACTTAGGCCTAGCCAGCCGCGCGTAGCTTTGCCACATGTACAAGTGTTATTGTTTATTATTTATAAATATGCCCTACTGTGTCATGTGTATCCGGGTTTTAGTTGTGCATTGGCTAATTCCTCGGACTATGTTTGTTCCTGGTTTAGTTGTGTATTGGCTAATTCCACGGATTATTGTGTGGACTTAGGTTAGTCGTGCGTGGCTTCCTTCGTGTCCGTTGTACGTTCAGATGGTGTCTGTTCGGGGTGGGTTTCCTTCCGGCGGGTTTTTTCTCGGTTTCACCATGAAAAAAACCCGGCCGAGAGCCGTGTTGGGCCACACGTGGTTTTAACACAGGCTGGTATTCCCGGCGATGAGGTGTCTGTGGCTCTCCAGGACTGCGTCTCTGTTGGTACCTGGCTTCAGGCACCCTTTGATTCCCGGCGGAATGACTGTACCCATCTATAAAACGTTGTTCATGCGAACATACGTTATGTAGTTTTTCTACCAGGTTTTACAAAAACCACATGAAAAACCTAGCTGTTGTGAAGGGCTTTCCTCCCCGGCGATCTTTTACAAAGAAGTGGGGACAGGAACTTATGGGGTTAACTTTTTGACATCTCACCCGGCGGGTGTACCTTGGTAGGGTGGGATGAACAACTAAGTCAATTAGTTCATTAACCAATCCATTTTAAGTGATACTATATGTATCGCCGCCTTTATACTTACGGCGATTGAAGGTTCAATTAGGGTTAACATCGTTTTTCACACCCGGGGATGCTCCTAGGTGGAGGAAATAAGGAATTTACAATTCAATTTTGATTTAACCACTTAATTTAGTGATACAATTAGGTATCGCCGCCTTCAACCTTACGGCGATCTTTTTGTGACAATTCGTTAGAAATCAGATCTCGTGTCAGCCTGCCCTGTGTTATTCTACTAAATATTTCAAGGGCCGGCGTCTTTATGGGGGGTTGTTTTTGTTCCAAAAATTGAATCTTAAGACAGTCACCACCAGAAAGACTATAATCGCCATGCCTGGACAGTTATATTATGTCAGAGGGTATTCTTCACTTTCTTCAAAAGATTTGTTTAGATATTCTGAACCCCGCCGCGTAGCGAGCTGTGATCGTTGTGTCATTACATCTCGTTATCCGGTGGGTTATTAACACTTGTGTGCGAACATGTTGGGTTAACCTTATGAGCATTAATTCCTGGAAATTTTATTTTTTTCCAGAGCTGGGCTCCGGCGGACCAATACAGACCCGGCGGTAGTTTCCCCACCAGTCTCTGTCATGGCTACCTCAGCCCCAGTCTTTGCTTTATGCACTACCTCTGCTTGTGCCGGTATCCCTATTTTTGCGCATACCCGTTGCATAAGGTGTGTTAAATGTCTAGACCGTTCAAGGGGTCTCTGGGTAATGCGTAATTGTTCTTTTTGCTCCCAATTAGCTGTAAAGGTCCTTTGCGATAATGATAAGACCGCGGCAGTAGCTTTAAGAGAAGTAAGGCAGCAGATGGCAGCCTACACTACGATTGTTGCGCATAAATCACTTCAATGTGACAACGTCCCTCTTTGGGATCGATTGATATTTAAACACCCTCCCCCTAAACGTTCCTCTAGAGTCACGAGTTATAAGCCGGCGGAGACTGGTCAGGGTTCTATTTATTAGTGGCCCCTCCATCATTGACGAACATGCCTATTACATAAGGCATCCTCTTCAAACACTAATCCGCCGTAGTTTTGAATCTACCGCGCAGAGCATTTAAAAACTGAGGAGCCTTCATCATGAGCGCACGTGACCTCACTCATGGCTTCAGTCATTATGAATTGGGTTCTCACTACGAAAAAACTTCGTAAAAAATAAAAACAAAAAGAAAATAAGAATAACTATCCAATAAGCTTTCCATCATATCGTGGATGTACTTGTGTGGATTTCTGACCAGACGCTGATTCAGGCGTCATTCTTCCTTCTCTGCTCTGCGCTCAGCCCGCCCGGACGTGCCTCCCCACGCTCCGCTGGTTCCGCATTCGTTGCGTCCCTAGTGAGTTTTTTCTCATTTGTTTACTCCAGGATGTATCGAGTAAGGTTAGGATAGGCGCAGCAGGAGTGTCCTGGCCTGGTTGCCCGCAGTGCAGTGTATTTTGGGTCGAGTGTATGGGGCATCTATTTCGGATGTACCCTCGTGGTCCCGTTGTGGACATGTGAACTTTTTCACAGTTGAGTTAGTTTGTGATGCAGGCGGCTTTCACTACGCGTTAATTATTGCTGCCTTTTATCTTTCTGATGAGGTAAGCTTTGTTTTCTGACGTTCCCAGCGTATTTTTCTTCACTTAGTGAAGTTTTTTCTGGGTCCCGAGTCAGTCTTCCCTGGGTTGGAAGTTGTTGCTACGGTGGTGTGTTGGCGGTGGTTCCTGTTGTGATATTTCCAGTGTGTGTGTATATTTCAACTGTTATTATGCCGTCTGCCTAGGCCTAGCCAGCCGCTCGTAGCTTTGCCACATGTACAGTAAACTTCCGTTAATCCGAAGGGCAGCGGACCGGCCCTCGTTCGGATTAGTGGATTTTTCGGATTATCGGACTTTACCCCTATGAACCTGTGTATAACGAAAACATTGAGACATTAGGCCACCCAAATGACACAATGGTGCACACACACATATCATATGTTCATGAAATCACTTCAAAAGTTTACCATTGTCATTGTAGCCTATTACCTACTTCAAAACATTCAGATTAATGGTCAAAGGAATCTGATGATATAAACGTCTTCTTCTTCTTCCGTCTACTAGCGAGTTTGTCTTGCTCTTGAAGATCAGATGTGGTTCGGGAAGTAATGCCTTAACAACGGCACTTCCCTGAGAGGTTCTTGTAATTTTCCTTTTGTGATTTTCCTTTTGTGACGTGCTCTGTTATATTATATTGTATTGAAAGCACCCTTGTCTTGTTGTCTTGAAAGCACCCTTGGGATGCTCCGATCACTGAACTATAAATAGTAGCGTATCGGAACGTCCAAAGGTGCGTTTTCAAGCTCAAGACTAATACGTCCAAAGGTGCGTTTTCAAGCTCAAGACTGAATGCGCTTCCAGAAAATGCGGTGCAAGCCAGTAGCGCATCGGAGCGTCCCAAGGATGCGTTCAAGAGCAAAACAAACTCTCTAGCAGACGATGTGGAAGAAGAAGAAGAAGGTGTTTACGTTTATATCAGTAGCTTCCTTTGACCATTAATCTGAATGTTTTGAAGTAGGTAATAGGCTACAATGACAATGGTAAACTTTTAAAGTGAATTCATGAACATATGATATGTGTGTGCTCCATTATGTGTCATTTGAGTGGCCTAATGCCTCAAAAAGGGGACTTTGGGACTTCTTGAAATTCGGACCATCGGGTGAATTCGGATTTGGCCTCAAATTGAAAAATTCGGACTATTGGGAGATTCGAATCATCGGTCGTCGGATTAACGGACTTTTACTGTACTAGTGTTATTATTTATTATTTATAAATATGCCCTACTGTGTCATGTGTATCCGGGTTTTAGTTGTGTATTGGCTAATTCCTCGGACTATAATTGTTTCCTGGTTTAGTTGTGTATTGGCTAATTCCACGGATTATGGTGTGACCTTGGGTTAGTCGTGCGTGGCTCTCCTCGTGTCTTGTGTTGTTCAGATGGTGTCTGTTCAGGGTGGGTTTCCTTCCGGCGGGTTTTTTCTCGGTTTCACCATGAAAAAATCCTGGCCGAGAGCAGTGTTGGGCCACACGTGGTTGTTAACACTGGCTTGTATCCCCGGCGTGGGGGGGTGTCTGTGACTCTCCAGGACTGCGTCTCTGTGGGTGCCTGGTTTCAGGCCTCCTTTGATTCCCGGCGGAATGGCTGTACCCATCCATATAAAACGGCGTTCTTGTGGACATACGTTTTGGGAGTTTTTCTACCTGGTTTTACGACAACCACATGAAAAACCTAGCTGTTGTTTAGGCTTTCCTCCCCGGCGATCTTTTACAAAGAAGTGGGGACAGGAACTTATGGGGTTAACTTTTAAACTTCTCACCCGGCGGGTGCACCTGGGTAGGGTGGGATGAACGACTTATGTCTTTCAGTTAGTTAACCAATCCATTTTAGTGATACTCTGTGTATCGCTGCCTTTACTCTTACGGCGATTGAAGGTTCAATTAGGTTAAATATCGATTCTCACACCCGGCGGGTGCTCCTAGGTGGAGGAACTAAGGAATTCACAAAATTCAATTTCGATTTAACCCCTTAATTTAGTGATACAATTAGGTATCGCCGCCTTCTAACTTACGGCGATCTTTTGTGACAATTCGTTAAACATCAGATCTCGTATCATCCTGCCCTGGGCTATTCTACTAAATATATTTTCAAGGGCCGGCGTCTTTATGGGGGTTGCTTTGTTACAAAATTGAATCTTGAGACAGTCACCTCCTCCAAGAGACTATAAGTGCCATGCTGGACCATTATATCAGAGGGTATTCTTCACTTTCTTTAGCAAAAGATTTGTTTAGACTTTTAACTCCCCGCCGCGGAGCGAGATGCGTTAGTTGTGTCTTTGCCTCTCGTAGCCCGGCGGGTTATTAACACTTGTGTGCGAACATGTTGGATTAACCTTATGAGCATTAATTCCTGGAAATTTTCTTTTTTTCCAGAGCTGAGCTCCGGCGGACCAATACAGACCCGGCGGTAGTTTTCACCCACCAGTCTCTGTCATGGCTACCGTGGCCCCAGTTTTTGCCCTGTGCATTACCCCTACTTGTGCTGGTATCCCTATTTTTGCACACACCCTTTGCATACGGGTGATAAAAGTCTAGACCGTACAAGAGGTCTCTGGGTTATGCATAATTGTTCCTTTTGCTCCCAATTAGCTGTTAAAGTCCTTTGTGAGAATGATAAGACCGCGGCGGTAGCGTGAGAGGTTCGACAACAGATGTCGGCCTACACTACCATTGTCGCGCATAAGTCACTTCAATGTGACAACGTCCCACTTTGGGATAGATTGCTGTCAGAACACCCTCCCCATAAACGTTCCTCTAGAGTCACGAGTATTAAGCCGACGGAGACTAGTCAGGGTTCTGTATCGTCTGCGACTACACCTAAACGCCCGAGAGAGCCTACACCCCCGGCATCCGCCTCCTCGTCGCGGGCGAGATCTAGGTCAAGGTCACCTCTCAGACACCAGTCATCTAGTCGTGCCTCTTCCCCGGCGAGTAAGAAGAGTAAGACGGAAGGTTCCACCAGTGGTCACGGCGGAGAATCCTCCAGATCTAAGACTAGTTCGCGGTCACACCGCAGCCATAATTCCTCCAAAAAGGATTCACATCGGAAGTCCTCTCGACATTCCCCAAAGTCTAGTGCATCTCATCGTACCTCTACACCTGACAGAGTTTGTGTTACGGCCTCAGAGTCCAGTGCAGCGCCTGTCCCTAAAGAGGATTTGCCAATTAATATTTTAACCCTGGAAATGGAAAGTTCAGGAGGGTCAATAATTGAGAATGTTTCAGACTCTCAAGAGAGCGTAGGCCAGGGCCTCGGTGTTTGGCGGTTTGCTCAACCAGGGTCTGACCACCCACGTCCGACTCATACGAGTCACCTGGCAGATATGAAGGTAAGAAAGGAAAGGGATGTTGTGAAAGTCAAGGGGATACTGGATTACTTAGACGAGGGTTATGGATGGGTAAAAGAACTGGAGGAGGTGAGAAGGTTAGGAATATATAAGAAGGGCGAGATGAGACCACTAAGAGTGGAACTAAAGTTTAGATCAACAGCAGAAGCAGTAGCCAATGTGAGCTGGAAATTAAATTCGACAGAGCTGAATCATATAAGGGTAAAAAAGGACCTAAGTGTAGAAGAACGAGAACAGTTAAGGGAACTCCAAGCTAAGGCTGATGAAGAGAATGGAAAGTTGTCTGAAGAGCAAAAGAAGAAATTTTTTGGAGAATAAGGGAAGGGCAAGTAAGGAAGTGGTACATCAGGAGCCACCAAGAACCGAAAGTAAGAGGAGTGATAGGGAAAGAGACAGAGAGACAAGTACGAAGTCAAAGCAAGGAGACGGAGCGAGAGATAATGCAGGGAGCAGGGGACCGGAGAGAGAGCCAGGATGTGGTGGAGAGGGTGGAACAGAGGGAGAGAGAGGGGGGAGGAGAATAGAATTAGTGGGGGAGGTGGAACTGGGTCAGGGAAGGGATGGAGGAGGAGGAGGTGAACCTGGTAGGAGGCAGAGAGGGAAGAGAAACAAGGAGGTGGATTCAAATATACTGTGCTACTACACTAATATAGATGGAATAAACAGTAAAAAGGTAGAGTTAGATAATATATTAAGAAAAGATCAACCACAGATAGTCTGTTTGACAGCGACAAAGCTGAACCAGGACTTTGACAGCAACATAGTGTTTAGTGAAGGATATAATATATGGAGAAATGATAGAAAGGGTAAAAGGGGAGGTGGAGTGGCAGTATTAGTTAAGAACCCTATGACAGCAAAGCACGTGGAGTTAAATAATGACAAGGCAGAAATAATGGCAGTTGAACTCAATGATATAGAAGGAAAAAAGCTAGACATAGCAGTAGCTTACATGCCACCAAAGACCAGAGCATGGAGGGAGTTGGAGTTTGAGGAGATGGTAGAGGATATGATTCAGTCGTTGAGAAGATTGCTTTTAAGGAAGAATCGATTGATCTTGGTAGGAGATTTCAACTGTAGTGAGGTTGATTGGGAATCGGGAGATGCAGGGCCAAATCAGAGATCTTGGGGAAGTCGGCTAGTGGAGTTGGTTACGGAAAATGTACTTACACAACATGTGAAGGAAAATACAAGAATGAGGGGTAATAACGAACCTTCTAAACTCGATCTGATTTTTACAAAGGATCCTCACGAAATTAGTGATATAAACTATCTATGTCCTGTAGGTAAAAGTGATCACCTATTACTAAAATGGAAGTTGACCTCGAGTAATGCCAATAGATTAGACAATAGCTACATAAATGACAGATTAAATTATAGTAAAGCTGATTATGTATCCTTGAAAAGATATTTAGAGGGAGTAGATTGGGATCTTATTTTGAAGGAACGGGACGTACAAGGTAAATATAGTAGATTCCTCGAAATTTATAGAGTAGGAACCAATATGTTTGTCCCAAGATATAAAACTGGAAATTTTACTAAGCAGAAAGATTGGTTTAATTTGAAATGCAAAAGAGCTTTGGGTAGGCGTGATGCAGCTTGGGCTAGATTAAGAAGAAGGAACACTGAGAGTAATCGGAATAAATATAAACAGGAGAGGAATAGATATGTTAACATAATTAGGCAAGTTAAAATGAACTATGAGAAGAACATAGTAAATAAATGTGAAAGTGACCCTAGATTATTTTATAAATATATAAACAGTAAGTTGAAGGTAAAGAAACAAATTACTAAATTAAGAGTTGATGCTAGGACGTATGAAAATGTATCGGACATGTGTGAGGTAATGAATAACAAATTGGGGTCAGTTTTTACTAGAGAGGAAGGTTTTGACGAACCACAGGCGGGAGTACTGGAGAGTGGTCTTAGTAAGATTGAAATAACTAGAGATGAGCTGTTATCTGCGATGAGAGGACTTGAAGTAAGGAAAGCTATGGGACCGGATGAAGTGTCTGCCTGGGTTTTAAAGGAGTGTGCAGAGCAATTAGTGGAGCCAGTGAGGGACATAATTCAAGCTTCCTTAGATAAAGGACAGGTTCCTGTTGAATGGAAAAGAGCTAATATCATTCCGATATACAAGAATTGAAACCCTGAGGACCCTCTAAACTATAGACCAGTTTCACTTACTAGTATTGTATGCAAGATTTGTGAAAAGCTAATTAGGAAGAGATGGATGAAAATGTTGGAGAGAAAGAAAATAATAACCCCAAAGCAATTTGGATTCAGAGAAGGGACATCTTGTGTTACCAGTTTGCTATGTTATTACAGTAGGGTGATAGATGTACTCCAAGAAAGAGGCGGATGGGTGGACTGCGTCTACTTAGGCCTTTCCAAAGCATTCGATAAGGTACCACATAAGAGATTGTTATCTAAGCTTGAGACGCTAGGATGTGTCAGGGGGAGTTTGCTGAAATGGATGGAGAGCTATTTAACAGATAGGGAAATGAGGACCAACATTAGAGGAACTTACTCATCGTGGCGGAAAGTTGAGAGTGGTGTGCCGCAGGGATCTGTGTTGGCACCTCTCATGTTCCTTATATACGTGAATGACCTGCCGATAGGCATAAACTCTTACATGTCAATGTTTGCAGATGACGTAAAAATTATGAGACAAATAACAAATAAAAGTAGTTGTGAGGAGCTGCAAGGGGATTTAGATAAAATATACGAATGGAGCACCAAGTGGAAAATGAAATTTAATATAAGTAAATGTCATGTGTTAAATATGGGAAGAAGTGTGAATAGACCAAATTGGGAGTACAGGATGGGAGATAATAAAATTAGCAAGGTCGAAAAAGAAAAAGATTTAGGGTTGATTATACAAGATAATTTGTCGCCAGAGAAACATATTAACAAGCTCTTTAGCGGAATGTATGCAATGGCCGGGAATATGAAAGTTGCTCTGAACTATTTGGATGAGACCATGGTAGCGAAAATTATGAAGAGTATGATTAGACCAAGATTGGAGTATGCAGCAGTGGTGTGGTCCCCGCATCTAAAGAAGCATATTCACAAGTTAGAAAGAATCCAGAGAGCAGTCACTAGATTGGTTCCAAGTCTCAGAGAACTGCCATATGAAGGGAGGCTAGACAAATTAAATCTACCGAGTCTAAAAGAGAGGAGAGAGAGGGGAGACATGATAATGATGTACAAATGTACCCGGGGGCTGGAGAGGCTGGATAGGGAGGATATATTAATTATGGATACAGGAATAACTAGAGGCCACAGCTACAAAGTAAAAAGACCTACCTGCAAGAACGATATCAGGAAGTTTAGCTTCCCCTATAGATGTATTGACAAATGGAATGGGCTGGAGGAGGAGGTGGTAGGGGCAAGGAACATCCATATTTTCAAGAAAAAATTTGATAAAAAGTAGACTGAGAGACGGGACAACACGAGCTTAGCTCAACTCCTGTAAACTACAATTAGGTAAATACAATTAGGTAAATACAATTAGGTAAATACACAGTAGCCGACGTCCACAGGGACGCGGCGATCCCATCCTCTATCCCAGACTTATCTTGGAAACAAGGTACCCCTGCCTCGGCGGGGTCTTCTCAGGAGGATCGGGAGGAAAAAGACGAAGTTTCAATAATTTCGGATATGGAAGGACAAGGGTCAGGCTCAGGCTTGGACGCCGCACGGGATAATAATGATTCACCTGTAAGTTCTTCATCAAACCAGTTTGTTACAGCACAAGAAATTGATGGGTTGCTTACTCATGCTTTGTCTAAATTTTTTGGTCAACAACAGGAAAACCCCACAATGGACTTGGGGGCTCCCTCGACAAGTTCTACGGTACGGCCTCTGATGACGTCAATTGATTTATCTAAGATTCCTAACCCTCCTACTCTGTCACCTGCAAGGAGCACTAAGCCTGCTACGGCGGCATTGACAACTTCAAATGTCAGGGTCATAACGGATGTCAATCCACCCCTCTAGACAAAGCGCCTCTTAGAAAGGTAGCTATGCCCCTGCTTTATGGGCCAGACGAGTCATGGGTTCTTTTGAACCCCTCTAAACCAGAGCTTGCCCAACCTACCTTGTCAGGGGAACTCCCGGTACCGCGTGAGTGGTTTATCCAGGGCAACAAGTCAAAGAAATTAAGGGCCATGGATGCCTTGGGTAATGTTCTGGACGTAAACATCAAGGCTATACCTAGTTATTATCACCAGGATTATTTTGTGTATGCTTCTAAGCCTGCTTTACCCCCTGCCTCAGCTTTAAAACTATTTTCAGACTGGTCTAAGCTGGATGGGTTTAATGATATTAAGACTCTGTCAGCTCTTACTCCTGAACTAGATTTACGGACCGTCACAGACGACGCAGCTAATCCAGTTTTGAAGGTGGGACAGTTGGGTCCAGGACCTTGGGTGGATTGGGAGGTAGAGGCTCAAAACTTTGCAACCACTTTCACTTCTAAATCTTTCCACCAGATCCCTCAAGATACACATTCATGGTTCTCCATGCCGGTGGGTTCTGCCGGCGGAGTCCCGTCAGCTTTGTTTGCATTCCTAGCTGCCCCTAAGATTAATCTTTGTGAACTGAAGGACCCGTTCACTACCCCTACCCCTACTCACCTAGACAGAGAATTTAGGCTACGGGGAAAAGCTTTTCGCCTGTTTTCACAGTACATAGTATCTCAGCAGGTGGCTAAGTCTTTACTACGGTCCACTCAGGCAATCGCAGACGCGGATGCTCGAAGATCGGTTGAGTTATCCCGGCGACTGATTCTTCAGTCGTCAATCCAATCCTTAGGTGACATACGCACCGCCTTGCTTGAGGCGGTGCGAGCACGACAAGATCTTAGGATGTCGTTAGTTCGCAAGCTACCTGATCGCATTGCTAACCAGGTGGTGATGTCACCAGTACTTACTCCATCTTTAATGTCCCCTGAAGTATGGCGAACGGTGTTCAATATGGCACAGGCCGTTAAGCACAGTCCCACCCCTTCTAAGAAACCTGCATTTAACTTCCCCAAACCCAGGCCTACTACTAAAGCTCAGCCAGGGGGATCTAAATCTTTTCTTCCGCCTAAGTCCTCCCACTCCCCCCAGGGTCAGTACAGGCATAGACAGAGTAGGTTTTCAGGTCAGAGAGGACGCGGCCAAAATAAACCAGGTCAGGGCCAGTCTTCGGCCAACACCAGCCAGCCGGCGAAGCGGCCAGCACCAACCCCACCATCAAAAAACTAAAGTCTCTCTCACTCCCGGCGCCTACCTTAAGGCCGGAGGACCCGAGGGTAGTACAGCCGGCGAACCCTTGTCTGCTAACTGGGTCGTTCCGAACGTGTCACCAAGCATGGCCTTTAAACACTTGGGCACGGATGGTGGCACGCAAAGGCATCACTTGGCAGTGGCTCCGGCGACCTCGCTTACGTCAGCCGACAACGGCGAATTTTGTTTCTTTAGAGGTGGAGTCACTGGTCCAGGAAATGATTGCCAAGAATGTCATCATCCCGGTCCCCCCAAATTACCCTGTATTCACGTCCAAACTATTTTTGGTTCCCAAAAGGGACAGTGTTCAGATGAGGCCGGTCGTAGACCTGTCTTATCTGAACCTTCACATTCACAACGAATCTTTCAGAATGTTAACAGTACACCAAATCAGGCTAACACTTCCGCCGGGAGGTTGGATGTGTTCACTAGACCTGACAGACGCCTATTGGCACGTCTCGGTCAACAAAAGATTGCAAAGGTTTTTGGCCTTACGGATCAGGCACAAAAATTTTGTTTTTCAAAGGATGCCGTTCGGCTTGAACCTGGCACCTCGATTATTCACGAAATTAGTCCGGCAAGCCCTGATGCCATTGTTAAAACAGGGGATCAGAGTGTTGTGGTACCTAGACGACTGGCTGGTGGTGGCAGAGACACAACACTTATGCATCAAACATGTCAATATTATTTTAAATCATGTCAAAACTCTAGGCTTCAAGGTAAATCTGGTAAAGTCAAACCTTGTTCCCTCACGAGTAATTCAGTGGATAGGGCTGGTTTGGGACACGGCCGCTCTCACTCTGAGTCAGAGTGTCGACAATCGCAACAGGTTTCGCAGGAAACTGTTCATGTTTCTTCACAGTCTGACTACGACGCGGAGGGTCTGGGAGTCTCTGGTCGGCTCTCTCAACTGGATTCAACTAACTGTCAAGTTGGGCCGGTTGAAAGTAAAACGATTAATATTGGAAGGCAACAAATATTTCCCGCTCTTACCGGCGGGAAAATTATGGCCCATCCCGAAATTAATCCACACCTTGCTAGCGGTCTGGGCGAAGAGGGAAACGTTGCACTCAATAATGTCATGGACCTCTCCTCCACCAACGGTATGGGTAGACACGGATGCATCAGGCACAATAGGGTGGGGATTTCAGTCAAATCAGGGGCACCAGGGTCAGGGGCTTTGGTCCCACTTAGAAATCTCTCACATCAATGTCAAAGAATTACTAGTCCCCTTGTATTTCCTTCAGGCTCACGGGGCAAGTCGGTGGCCTTCAGAATGGACAATCTGAATGCAGTTCACTGTATTCAGAAACAAGGATCAACGAGGTCAAGGAGGTTGCTAAACGTGTCGGAAGAGATTTTTACTCTCGCCAACAGACTAGATATTTACCTTAACGCATCTTATCTCCCAGGCGTAGCGAACGTCTGGGCAGACGCTCTGTCCCGGAGACAGAGCACGACAGTAGAATGGGAGCTCAAGCAACCCATTTTCAACCTAATGATTGCAGAGCTCTCCCATCCACAAGTGGATCTTTTTGCGTCCGAGGAGACTCACAAACTCCCTCTATACCTCACCCGCCGGGCGAAAACGCCGGCAGGGGGGCCAGACGCCCTAGTGACAGACTGGAACAGATGGAGCTCCATCTATCTGTTTCCGCCGCCAGATGCGTCACTAATGTGCCACGTAGTGAACAAACTACGAGATTATCGAGGCTTAGTCTCGCTAATCGCGCCCCTGTGGCCGGCGCAGTTGTGGTACCAGCAATTGAAAACGTGGTGCCCGGACCCGGTGTCGCTCCCGGTCGGGTATTTCCACTTAGACACGATTGGCAACCTAGCGACCTCGCTGACTTTTGCATTATGGACATTCAGGAGGCCAAGTGGCTAGCACCATACGGCAGAGATGTGACCAATAAATTAATCAATCAATATACTCAGTCTACGAAACGACAGTATCACTCACATTGGCAAGCCTTTACTTCCTGGATCATCAGAACGGAACAGAATGTGCCGTCAGTGGCTTTAGTTTTCAATTATTTAAATTATCTGTTTGAGCAGAAACATTTATCTGTGGTAACATTAAAAAATCACTTAACTGCGATTAGAGTGCCCTTTTTAGACCTGACAGGTCTCTCCATACCGGTGGCGGAGGAAACAGGTTTTATGAGAGCTTGTTTTAAACTTCGCCCACCTCCCCGTCAGCTCATGCCTACTTGGTCTCTCGACAAAGCTTTGTCTTTACTTCACTCTCGTCTGTACCAAAATACTGCAGACTTTGCATTACTCTTAAAAAAGGCGGTTTTCCTTATGGCTTTGGCCACCGGGAACAGAGTGTCTGAGCTGGCGGCGATGAGCAACACACCTAATTGCCTTAGGTTTGGCAGACTTAATGAATGTATTTACATTGCACCTTCCCCAGGTTTTGTAGCCAAGAATGAGCACAGTGCACACGTGTTTTCTGAGTTCACGGTGCCGGCGTTAAAAAGGGGAAAGGTGCATCATAATCTATGTCCAGTGCAAGCTCTAACCAAATATTTGAGAGTAGCTCCTCTTAACCCCCAAGGTGCTTTATGGGTAGCAAGTACGGGTAAACGCTTACTTAAACGACGATTAGCCTCTCTTCTGGTCGAAGTCATTAAAGAGAGTAATCCCGGCGTTGTGGGTAGGGCCCACGATTTACGCAAATGGGCAGCCTCTTTACGTTTCCTGAAAAAAAATTCAGTAGAAGATATCGCGTCCACTCAGTTGTGGGCGTCTAATCATACGTTTTTGTCTAGATACTTGTCAGTTGCTCTAGACAAACCTTCCTTACCATGTATAGCTTTAAGGCAGAGGGTCTAGGTGGCCCTGCAGTCACTTTTGTTTATTTTCACGAGAAGGGGGGGGGGGGGGTGCAGTCAGTTGACATAGGACACCCTAGACCCCGCCGGAGTATGAGAGCTGTGATACAATTTAAGGTTAATGTGATATGAAAATTTCTCAGCGAGAAATTGTGCTAGTACAATGTTAGTACAAAACAACGGTGTTGTTATAGTAGTTTTAGCTGCGAAAGCAATCTAATATTAGAACAGTGGAGATCCTTTGCAATTTATCTCCACGATTATTTTGGGGTTTATTATGTGCACATATAAACTTATAACTTGTTATTTTTGTCACCACTCGTTGAGTGGGGTGCCTTTGTACCTACAGATCTGTGTTCAGAATCTTCAGGGTTACCCATTTTTTGTCAGGCAGGCTTCTTTGAAGCACGCACCTGCCTGAACCCCTTTTTCTTGTATATTTTTGGCCTACGCCATATTTAAATATATTTTTCAAAAGTAAGAATACTATGTGGTTGTTTTTATTATCTGCTTTTATAGAGTTATGATATGATTACGAATGTCCCCCTCCAGTCTTAGAAATCAGGCATGTTCGTCAATGATGGAGGGGCCACTAATAAATTATAGGTTTGACTCCTGTAAGGAGATAATGAAAACCTAATATTTAGTAGTGGCCCCGTAATCATTGACGACTGGGGCCCTCCCGACCGTCCCCTTCCCATTCGTTGATGTATTAAGGATTTTGGTTTACTTGATATGTCAGTGAAGGAGGAATGACGCCTGAATCAGCGTCTGGTCAGAAATCCACACAAGTACATCCACGATATGATGGAAAGCTTATTAGATCTATCTATCTATCTATCTATTGCCTGACGCCGTGATCCCCGAAGGGGTGGCCACGAACGAACCGCCCCCATGCACCTCTGTCCCCAGTCAGTCGACGCCCCTCCCCTCAACCAGCACCGCCTTCGTTCATGTAGTTCCTCACTCCATCCTTCCACCTCATATTCGGTCTACCTCTCCCCCTCTGTCCCTCCACCTCGCTCTCGTACACCCTCTTAGTCATTCTCTCGCTTTCCATACGTTCCATATGGCCGAACCATCTCAAGTTGTTCCTTTTCACACTTTCCAGCACATCTACCTCCACACCACACCTCCTTCTTACTTCCTCATTAGTCTGTCTATCCCTCCATGTAACTCCGCACGCACTCCTTAAGTAATTCATTTCCACTGCTCTCACTCTTGGTCTGAGTCTCTCAACCAACGTCCATGCTTCGCTTCCGTAAGTCAGTGTCGGGATTACCACACTGTCATGCAAGGACTTCTTCACTTCCATACTGACCACCCTATTTCTTGTTACTGCTTTTAGCGTTCCTACAACCCTCTTCCCCTGTTGTACCCTCTCATTAGAGGGTATTAGATATTTATTAGATAGTTATTCTTATTTTGTTTTTGTTTTTATTTTTTACGAAGTTTTTTCGTAGTGAGAACCCAATTCATAATGACTGAAGCCATGAGTGAGGTCGCGTGCGCTCATGATGAAGGCTCCTCAGTTTTTAAATGCTCTGCGCGGTAGATTCAAACTACGGCGGATTAGTGTTTGAAGAGGATGCCTTATGTAATAGGCATGTTCGTCAATGATTACGGGGCCACTACTAAATATTAGGTTTTCTTTATCTCCTTACAGGAGTCAAACCTATAATAGTGGTCTGATCCCGTCAGCATACCTCTTACAGCTTTTGAATCTAAAATTCTTCCTTTTAGTCCGGAGTCCATTATGGCGTAATCAATTAGAGATTTCTGTTCCTGCTCACCTTCACCTCTGTGCCATGTATATCTATGAATGTGACGATGTTCAAAAAATGTGTTAGCCAGAAACATCTCTCTCTCCGCACATACTTCTAAAAGGAAGTCACCATTCATATTCCTACCCTCCACACCCCATTTACCCACTATACCTTCTATCTCCTCGTTTCCAACTCTACCATTCATGTCGCCTACTAATATTACTTGTGTACACTCTTGCCTTTCTCTTATACATTTATTGACTTTATTCCAAAATTTTCTATTTTCTTCCACACCTTTCCCAGTTTCTTGGTTGACTGGTGCATAGACACATAAAAGTATACCTATCTATCCCAATCTTGCACTCTCACCATACAATTCTTGAGTCCACGCATCCATAGTTTTTCACACACTTCCTCAACCTTTCTGACAAAATTACTGCTACCCTTCCTTTTTCTTACGTTTATATCCTGCATCCAATCCAGACCAGACAACCCATCCTTCCCCACCCCACAAATCATGCTCACTCTCACCATCCCACACTCCAGAACCCAACAGGTGCGTCTCACCTACCCAACACACATCCACACATCCATCTTTAAGCTCTCGCATCAGACACTCTCTCTTGCTAAAATCATTTATGCCATTGGCATTGAAGGCACAGACACGGAGCACGCTTTCCTTCACCCGAACGACGTTTCCACCACTTTTCTGCTTTGTTCCTCCACCCCCGAGGAGGTCCTGGCCGGCAGCATACCGAGCACAGTTGTTTCCCAGGAGGACTTGGGGCCTGGACATAATGCCTCCAAACAGGGCGCCGGATTGTCAAAAGTATACTAAAAGAAAAACTAAAAACTGATACCAACATCAGTAAAAAAACATACAACACAGTAAAATGAAAATATTAAGAAGATAGGGAGAACAAAAATATACAGGGGACAACAGAAATATAGTTACAAGGGGGATAATTTTTATAGTGGAAATTAAAAGAGGATTTAAAATTAAAACAAAGTGTGCTGCTGAAGAAAATAGCACACCCGCCCTCCCCTTTAGTTCCACCGTCAAGCAAAAATAAAAATGTTAGAAATTTAAAAGGGAGGATTAAAATAAGGACGGTGTAATAACGAGGCTACCTCGAGAAGGCGGGGTAGGACTTACTTACCGTAACTAGTCACGGTAAGCTACAGAGGTGCGTTTTAGCAAGACTTTAACCAATACCGTACTTATACGCAGATGACAGGACCTCTAAACCTCATTGGTTACGATACTGCCACTGCCACCACTCTTTGTATCAAGTGTGTTAAATGTCTAGACCGTTCAAGGGGTCTGTGGGTGATGCGCAACTGTTCCTTTTGCTCCCAACTCAGTGTAAAAGTATTAAAAGACAATGATAAGACCGCAGCGGTCGCCTTACGAGAAGTTAGGCAACAAATGGCAGCTTACAGTATACTACTATTGTGGCTCATAAGTCACTTCAATGTGATAACGTCCCACTTTGGGATAGGCTTCTAATTGAGCACCCTCCCCCTAAACATTCCTCTCGAGTAACTATCCGTAAGCCGGCGGAGACTGGACAGGGTTCTGTGTCATCTCCTGCCCCTGCTACTTCGAAACGTCAACGTGAGCCTACACCCCCGGCGGCAGCCTCCTCGTCTCGGGCGAGATCTAGGTCTAGGTCACCACTTAGACACCAGCCACCCAGTCTTGCCTCTTCACCATCGAGTAAGAAGAGTCAGACGGAAGGTTCCACCAGTGGTCACGGCGATAAATCCTCCAAATCAATGAGTAGTTCACGGTCACACCGCAGCCATAAATCTTCAAGAAAGGATTCCCATGATAGAAAGGCCTCCCGACATTCGCCGGAATCTAGTACTTCTCGTCATACATGTACCCCAGACAGAGCTAGTGTTCGGTCTCAGGGGTCCAGAGTGTAGTGCCTGTACCTAAAGAGGATTTACCTATTAGCATTTTAACCCTGGATTTGGAGAGTTCAGGGAGCTCAGTGGTTGAGTGTTTCGGACTCCCAAGGGAGTGTAGGCCAAGGCCTAGGTGTTTGGCGTTATTCTCGACCAGTGTCTGACCACCCACTTCCAGCTCAAACTATTCACACAGTGGCTGACGTCCACCGGGACGCAGCGATCCCATCCTCTATTCCTGACTTATCTTGGCAACAAGATGGTACCCCAGCTTCGGCGGAATCCTCTCATGAGGAATAGGATGATAAAGACGAGGTTTCAATTATATCAGATATGGAAGTGCAAGAGTCGGGTTCAGGCTTAGACGCCGCACAAGATCTTATTGATTCACCATTGAGTACATCATCAGAAAATTTGTCACAGCACAGGAAATTGATGGGCTACTAGTTAATGCATTATCTAAATTTTTTGGCCAACAGCCGGAAACTCCTACGGTGGACCTGGGAGCTCCCACGACAAGCTCTACGGTACGGCCTCTGATGACTTCTATTGCTTTGACTCAGATCCCTCACCCTCCCTCTATGTCACCATCGGTGGTCACTAGGCCTGCTACGGCGGCATTGACCACTTCGAATGTAAGGGTTATAACGGATGTCAATCCGCCCCAGTTAGACAAAGCTCCTCTCAGAAAGGTAGCTATGCCCTTGCTTTACGGACCAGACGAGTCATGGGTCCTTTTGACCCCCACTAAGCCAGAGCTCGCCCAACCTACCTTGTCAGGGGAACTCCCAGTGCCGCAGGAATGGGTCGTCCAAGGCAATAAATCTAAGAAATTAAGGGCCTTGGATACTTTGGGGAATGTATTGGATGTCAATGTCAAGGCTATACCTAGTTATTATCACCAGGACTATTTTGTTTATACTGCTAAACCTGCTTTACCCTCTGCCTCAGCTTCAAAATTGTTTTCTGACTGGTCTAAGCATGATGGGTTTAATGACATTAAGACACTGTCAGCTCTCACTCCAGAACTCGATTTGCAAACCGTCACAGACGCAGCCGCTAATCCAGTCTTGAAGGTGGGGCAGTTGGGTCCAGGACCTTGGGTGGAATGGGAGACAGAGGCTCAAAACTTTGCGACCACATTTACTTCCAAAACTTCCCACCAGATCCCTCAAGATACTCATTCTTGGTTCTCCATGCCAGTGTGTTCTGCCGGCGGAGTCCCTTCAGCTTTGTTTGCCTTCTTAGCTGCCCCTAAAATTAATCTTTGTGAACTAAAAGACACTTTCACTGCCCCTACCCCAACTCACCTAGACCGAGAATTTAGGCTACGGGAGAAAGCTTTTCACCTGTTCTCCCAATATATAGTGTCACAACAGGTTGCAAAGTCATTGCTCCGGTCCACTCAGGCAATCGCAGACGCGGATGCCAGAAGGTTGGTCGAACTGTCCCGGCGACTGCTTCTTCAGTCGTCCATCCAATCATTGGGTGACATACGCACTGCCTTGCTTGAGGCGGTACGAGCGAGACAAGATCTCAGAATGTCCTTGGTACGGAAGCTTCCTGATCGCATTGCGAATCAGGTGGTCATGTCACCAGTGCTCACTCCCTCTTTAATGTCCCCTGAAGTGTGGCGAACAGTTTTTAATATGGCTCAGGCCTTTAAACATAGTCCCACCCCTTCTAAGAAACCTGCCTTTAACTTCCCCAAACCCAAGCCAGTCGCTAAGGCTCAGCCGGGGGATCTAAGCCCTTTTATCCACCTAAGTCCTCCTCCCCTCAAGGTCAGTACAGGCATAGACAGGGTAGGTTTTCAGGTCAGAGAGGACGCGGCTATCATAAGCCAGGTCAGGGCCCGTCTTCTGCCAACGCCAGCCAGCCGGCGAAGCGTCCACCACCATCAAAAAACTAAAGTCTCTCTCACTCCCGGTGCCAGTCTCAAGGCCGGCGGATCCGAGGGTAGTACAGCCGGCGAACCCTTGTCTGCTAACTGGGTCGTTCCGAACGTGTCACCAAGCATGGCCGTTAAACACTTGGGCACGGATGGTGGCACGCAAAGGCATCACTTGGCAGTGGCTCCGGCGACCTCGCTTACGTCAGCCGACAACGGCGAATCTAGTTTCTTTAGAGGTAGAGTCACTGGTCCAGGAAATGATTTTTTTTTTTTTTTTTTTTTTTAAAGAGACAATGAACGGAGGAAGGAAAAACACAGATAAAACAAAAAGGTCCATGTGCCTAAGGCATCCTCCATTCATAAAATGTTTGTAACAACTGGATTTAAACATTTGTTGATTGTAAGTTTGTGGAAAGCAATTCGAGGGAAGTGAATTCCAAAGAGTAGTAGCTCTGGGGATAAATGAATTCTGATAAGCAGAAGTTCTGCATTGTGGAGGAGAAAGTGTAAATTCATGGGCGCTCTCAGCTGCCCTAGTTCTACGGGGAAAGATGTGGAGAGGCGGCACAATTGAAGCAAGTTCCTCGGAACAATTGCTGTGAAAATATCTGTAGAATAATGCAAGGGATGCAACGTTTCTTCGTATGGCTAATGTAGGAAGGTCCTGTGTGATTGCAGGGTTATTGATTAATCTAATAGCTTTATTTTGAATTTTGTCCAACTGCCTCAATGCAACCACTCCACTTCCACCCCACAGAGGTGAACAGTAATCCATCTGAGAGCGCACATGACTTTTATATATTACGGCCAACTGCTCGTCAGTGAAGAATTCTCGAACTCTGTACAGGAGTCCCAGTTTTTTAGAGGCATTCTTAGCAATGCTTCTAACATAATGTGTCCAGCTCAAGTTAGTAGTTAATGTTACACCGAGAATGTCAATACTAGGGGAAGTGGGAATATTTACATCATTAAAAAATATATGGGAGTCAGTGAGATTCTGTCGGTTAGAAAATTGAATGTACTTGGTTTTCTGTGCATTAAAGGAAACTAGATTCTCTTGTCCCCATTCATTAATTCTAGAAAGGTCCTGGTTCAGAGAAATTGCAGTGTTTAATTTTGAATTTATAAGATCGGGTTGGGTGAAAGAATTGGTAAATGTGAAGGAACTGTGGAGTGTTGAGTCATCTGCGTAGGAATGTATTGGATTATGAGTGGTAGATATGAGATCATTGATATGAATGAGGAACAGAGTTGGGGCCAAAACTGATCCCTGGGGAACACCAGCATTTATTGAGTGAAATTGAGAATAAAGGCCATCTACCATTACACATATTTTTCTGTTATGAAGATAAGAAGAAATTAGTGGAACTAATGATGCAAGGCCGTAGTGTGACATCTTCGACAATAAGGATTGATGCCAGACTGTATCAAATGCCTTTGATATATCCAGTGCTATTGTATGTGTTTCACCATGTTGGTCTGTAGCTTGGTTGATTTGATGCGTAAGAAGGCAAAGAATGTCTGCAGTTGATCGACATCGTCTAAACCCATATTGCCTATCACTGATTAATTTATTATTCTCCAGATGCTTAATTATGTGATTATTTAATATAATTTCAAAAACTTTGCCAAGAGTGGAAGTTATAGCTATTGGTCTGTAGTTTGATGGATCTGAAGAGGCACCTTTTTTAGGAACTGGATGGATGTTTGCTTCTTTCCAGGGTACTGGGAAGCATGAGGTATGAGTACACAGACGGAAAATTTTTGCCAATACAGGAGCGAGCACCAAGGAGCAATTCTTAAGTACTATTGGAGGAATTTCATCTGGACCAGGAGCCTTATCTACTGAGAGATTCTGCAAAATAGTTTTGACATGTCTGGTGTGGATCTTAAGTGAGGGAATTTCAGGTGAATTAAAATTAAGTACAGGGACATCTTGATTTATGTCATCTAAGGTTGAGTTGGTGGAGAAAATATCTGCAAGAAGGTTAGCTTTACCTCGTGGGTCACTTACAAGATTGCCAGTCGGAGATTTTAATGGTGGAATGGATGAAGCAGTAGTGAAGTTGGATTTGAATGAGTTAAGAGTAGACCAAAATATTTTGTTATCATTTGGATTATTTAGAAGTTTATTTGCCTGCTTATGGAGAAAGTTTGATTTAGTTAGGTTTAATACAGTTTTGGCATGATTTCTGATGTTTCTAAAGTAATTAAAGGCTTCATGTGTTTTTGATCTTGTGTATGCATTGTAGGCTATTGCTTTTTGTTCAGTTACTCTAGCACAATTATGGTCAAACCATTTAGGTGAATTAGATCTTTTACTGTACTTTTGATGAGGAATAAAAGTTTCCATTCCAATTTTTACAAAATCTTGTATGTGGCTCAAGGTGGAGTGTGCATCATTAGAAAAGAAAGAGGTCCAGGGAATATCAATAAAGAAACCTTGAAGACCCTCCCAGTCTGCCCTATCGTAATGCCATTTAGTCACCAAAACAGGTTCAGAGTGGGAAGGTGTGGTTTAATTACTTAACTGATTGCCAAGAATGTCATCATCCCGGTCCCTCCAAATTACCCAGTATTCACGTCCAAGCTATTTTTGGTTCCCAAAAGGGACAGTGTTCAGATGAGACCGGTCGTAGACCTATCGTATCTGAACCTTCACATTCACAACGAGTCATTCCGAATGTTAACAGTACACCAAATCAGGCTAACACTTCCGCCGGGAGGTTGGATGTGTTCCCTAGACCTGACAGACGCTTATTGGCACGTATCGGTAAACAAAAGATTTCAAAGGTTTCTGGCCTTACGGATCAGGCATCAAAATTTTGTTTTTCAGAGGATGCCATTCGGTTTGAACCTGGCACCTCGATTATTCACGAAATTAGTCCGGCAAGCCCTGATGCCATTGTTAAAGCAAGGAATCAGAATTTTGTGGTACCTAGACGACTGGCTGGTGGTGGCAGAGACAGAGCAATTATGCATCAAACATGTCAACACAACTTTAAATCATGTCAAAACTCTAGGGTTCAAGGTAAATCTGGTAAAGTCAAACCTTGTTCCCTCACGAGTGGTTCAGTGGATAGGGCTGGTTTGGGACACAGCTGCTCTCACTCTGAGTCAGAGTGTGGACAATCGAAACAGGTTTCGCAGGAAACTGTTCATGTTTCTTCACAGTCTGACTACGACATGGAGGATCTGGGAGTCTCTGGTCGGCTCTCTCAACTGGATTCAACTAACTGTAATGTTGGGCCGGTTGAAAGTAAAACGTTTAATATTGGAGGGCAACAAATATTTCCCACTCTTACCGGCGGGAAAATTATGGCCCATACCAAAATTAATCCACACCTTACTAGCGGTCTGGGCGAAGAGGGAAATGTTGCACTCAGTAATGTCATGGACCTCTCCTCCGCCAACGGTATGGGTAGACACGGATGCGTCAGGCACAATAGGTTGGGGTTTTCAATCAAACCAGGGGCACCAGGATCAGGGGCTTTGGTCCCACTTAGAAATCTCCCACATCAATGTCAAAGAATTACTAGTCCCCTTGTATTTCCTTCAGGCTCACGGCTCTACTTTACGGGGCAAGTCGGTGGCCTTCAGAATGGACAATCTGAATGCAGTTCACTGTATTCAGAAACAGGGGTCAACGAGATCACGGAAGTTGCTAAACGTGTCGGAAAAGATTTTTACTCTAGCCAACAGGCTAGACATTTATCTTCATGCATCTTATCTCCCAGGCGTAGCAAACGTCTGGGCAGACGCTCTGTCCCAGCGACAGAGCACGACAGTAGAATGGGAGCTCAAGCAACCCATTTTCAACTTAATGATTGCAGAGCTCTACCATCCACAAGTGGATCTGTTTGCGTCCGAGGAGACTCACAAACTCCCTCTATACAGTAGGGTCCCGCATAAAACGTGTTCGCATAAAACGAGTCTCGATTAAAACGACCGACCTAAAATATTAATATTTAATTTTCGATCAGAACGAATGTGATCACATAAAACGAGTCCGCCGCCAAAGTGGGGCAAATACAAGGAGTTTTCATATAGAGCGCCGAAATATCGTACAAAACGTACAAAATATCGTACGCTTTCATATAAAACGCCGAAATATCGTACAAAACGTACGAAATATCGTTCGCTTTGTACGAAAATTTTCGCTTACAGTGAACATTGACGATATTGCGCCACCAAAATGCTGTGTTCACATAAAACGAATTCACATAAAACGCCCTCGTTTATCGACCATAAACTCGTTTTATGTGAGACCCTACTGTACCTCACCCGCCGGACGAGAACGCCGGCAGGGGGGCCAGACGCCCTAGTGACAGACTGGAACAGATGGAGCTCCATCTATCTGTTTCCGCCGCCAGACGCATCACTAATGTGCCACATAGTGAACAGACTACGAGATTATCGAGGCTTAGTCTCGCTAATCGCGCCCCCGTGGCTCGCGCAGTTATGGTACCAGCAATTAGACGTGGTACCAGCACCCGGTGTCGTTCCCGGTCGAGTATTTCCACTTAGACACGATTGGCAACCTAGCGACCTCGCTGACTTTTGCATTATGGACATTCAGGAGGCCAAGTGGCTAGCACCATATCGTAGAGATGTGACCAATAAATTAATAAATCAATATACTCAGTCTACGAAACGACAGTATCAATCACATTGGCAAGCCTTTACTTCTTGGATCATTAATACAGAACAAACTGTGCCCTCAGTGGCGTTAGTTTTTAATTATTTGAATTATCTGTTTGAGCAGAAACGTTTATCTGTGGTAACGTTAAAAAATCACTTAACTGCGATTAGAGTGCCCTTTTTAGACCTTACAGGTCTCTCCATACCGGTAGCGGAGGAAACAGGTTTTATGAGAGCATGTTTTAAACTCCGCCCACCTCCCCGTCAGCTCATGCCTACTTGGTCTCTGGACAAAGCTTTGTCTTTACTTCACTCTCGTCTGTACCAAAATACTGCAGATTTTGCATTACTCTTAAAAAAGGCTGTATTCCTTTTGGCTTTGGCCACCGGGAACAGAGTGTCTGAGCTGGCGGCGATGAGCAACACACCTAATTGCCTTAGGTTTGGTAGACTTAATGAATGTCTTCACATTGGGGGGTACATGGAGGAATTGGTTACGGAAGGAGAAATCTAGAAGGCGAATATATATTGGAGTCCTGCGTTGCACTCAACATGGTTGTGTGTAACACAAAGTTCAAGAAAAGACAGAGCCACCTGATCACATATAACTCTGGGGTCTCCAGTAGCCAGATAGATTACTTCTTGGTTAACAGGAAAGACTGGAAACTAGTTCGAGATGTAAAGGTCATCCCGAGCGAAGAATGTATCCCCCAGCATAAGCTACTTGTGTGCGACATGAGCTCATACAGAGATCCTAAGCGCAAGAAGGTTTACATACCCAAAAGGAAAGTGTGGCTGCTGAAGGACAAGGAAGTTAGGGATAGGTTTCATAATGAACTGGAGGAAATGAATAGAAATAAGGAAGCTAGGCCTAACGATGTAAATAGCCAATGGAACTTTCTTAAGCATAGCCTTATCGCTGCCACTGACAAAGTCTGTGGGAAAACAAAGGGTCACCCCAGGAATAAGACCTCTTGGTGGTGGAACGATGAGGTAGAACATGCTGTGAAAGAGAAAAGGAGATGCTTCAAAGCATGGAAGAAAGGAGGCAACAGGGAGGAATACCAGGCAGCTAAACGAACTGCCAAAAGAGTTATTTACAATGCTAAAAATTGCATTAAGGACCTGGTCCTCGAACAAGTGTGTAACACTGACAATCCCAATGGGATCTTCAACCTAGCTAGGCGAGTTAAAAATGACAGTAGGGATATTATAGGTGAATAGTGTGTTAGAGATGATAATGGGAAGATTGTGTATGCAGAAAATGAAATCAGAGAAGCATGGAAGGTACACTATGAACGATTGCTAAATGTAGAGTTTGAATGGGATAAGGAACAGCTTAGTATCGAAAAACCAATATCTGGGCCCCCTCCTTTGATAGCACCAGCTGTAGTGAGCGACGCAATCAATAAAATGAAGGACGGTAAAGCTCCAGGTTGCTCCGACATTGTCGCTGAGATGATAAAAGCCTCAGGGGAGATTGGTGTAAACTTAGTCACTGAGTTGATAAACACCATTATTAAAGATGAGAAAATCCCAGAGGATTGGCTCAAGTGTAATAGTAAATATATACAAAGGAAAAGGGGATGCGCTAGATAGAGGAAATTATAGGGGCCTGAAAATGCTTGACCAAATCATGAAGGTCTGTGAGAGAGTCCTTGAGGGTTTGATCAGGCAAAGCATCTCTATTGATGATATGCAGTTTGGTTTTATGCCAGGACGTGGTACAACCGATGCTATCTTCATAGTCAGGCAGATACAGGAAAGATACTTACTAAAAGGCAGGGATCTTTACTTTGTGTTTGTGGACCTGGAGAAGGCCTTTGATAGGGTACCTAGAGATGTTGTACAGTGGGCTATGAGGAAACTTGGTGTGGAAGAGTGGCTGGTGCGTGTGATAATGAAGATGTATGAGGATTCGCGAAGTTCGGTGAGGGTGAAGGGTGTACTGAGTGATGAGTTCGCAGTCCGTGTTGGAGTCCATCAGGGTTCAGTGTTAAGCCCCCTCCTCTTTATTATGGTCTTGGAGGCGCTGTCTAGAGCTTTTAGAGGCGGACTCCCATTGGAACTGTTTTATGCAGACGATTTAGTCCTAATAGCTGACAGTATGCAGGATGCTGAGGCCAAATTCAGAGAGTGGAGAGAGGGCATGGCGAGCAAGGGTTTAAGAGTCAATATTAACAAAACCAAGGTTATGCATTGTAGTTTGAGACTAGGTAATGTGGAAAAGAGCGGTGCATACCCATGTGCAGTGTGTGGAAAGGGAGTGGGCGTTAACTCAATTCAATGTAGCATCTGTCGATGTTGGGTACACCATGGGAGTAAGCGCTGTAGTAGAATAAAGGGGCCCCTGCCGAAGGATAAGTCAGAAATAGTGAAATTTGAGTGCGTAGTGTGCAAAGGCGAGCTTGTGTTAAGTGATGATCCTGTGGCTGTGAATTTTGGAAATGAGTCTTTGGAGCTGGTGAACAAGTTTTGTTACCTAGGAGATACCATCTCTGCCGGTGGTGGGGCCGAGGCTGCCACTGTTGCTAGAATTAGGTGTGGCTGGGGGAAGTTCAGAGAATTGATGCCAATCCTGACCATGAAAAGAATGCCTCTTCCCCTGAAGGGAAAGGTGTATGCCTCATGTGTTAGAAGTGCAATGACGTATGCCTCAGAAACATGGGCCGTTAAAGTAGAGGATGTCAACAGAATGGAGCGTAATGAGAAGAGAATGGTGAGATGGATGTGTGGGGCCAGGCTACAGGATAGAATAACAAATGTTGAGCTGAGGAGACGTTTAGGTATAAAGAGTATTAGCGAGGTGATGCGTACAAGTAGACTGGGATGGTATGGACATGTGGAGAGAATGGATGAACAAAATTGGGTGAAAAAATGCAGGTCTGTGATTGTGGAGGGAGCTGCACCAAGGGGTGGACCGAGGAAGACCTGGGATCGGACTATACGCGCCGATCTCAAATCCAAGAACTTGACAAGTGAAGCAGCCCTTAACAGGGTTGCCTGGAATGCCGCCATTAGGACAAGAGACTGAAACTGCACTTATGTGTGGAACACTCAGTCTTAAAATTTTATGTATGTATTGCACCTTCCCCAGGATTTGTAGCCAAGAATGAGCACAGTGCACACGTGTTTTCGGAGTTCACTGTGCCGGCGTTAAAAAGGGGAAACGTGCACCATAATCTATGTCCAGTGCAAGCTCTAACCAAATATTTGAGGGTACCTCCTCTAAACCCCCAAGGTGCTTTGTGGGTAGCAAGTACGGGTAAACGCTTACTGAAACGGAGATTGGCTTCTCTTTAGGTCGAAGTCATTAAAGAGAGTAATCCCGGCGTTGTGGGTAGGGCCCACGATTTACGCAAATGGGCAGCCTCTTTACGCTTCCTGAAGAACTTTTCAGTAGAAGATATTACGTCCACACATTTGTGGGCTTCTAATCATACGTTTTTGACTAGATACTTGTCAGTTGCTCTAGACAAACCTTCCTTACCATGTATAGCTTTAAGGCAGAGGGTCTAGGTGGCCCTTCAGTCACTTATGTTTACTTTCAAGAAAAAAAGGGGGGGGGGGGTGCAGTCAGTGTAACATAGGACACCCTAGACCCCGCCGGAGTGTAAGAGCTGTGATACAAATTATGGATAATGTGATATGAAAATTTCTCTGTTCTATTCAGGGCGAGAAATTGTGCTAGTACAATATTAGTACAAACAACAGGGTTGTTATAGTAGTTTTAGCTGTGAAAGCAATTTAGTATTAAACAGTGGAGATATTTTGTAAAATATTTCCACGAATATTATGAGGTTATATGTGCACATGTAAACTTATAACTTTTTATTTTTGTCACCACTCGTTGAGTGGGGTGCCTTTGTAACTACAGATCTGTTCACAGAATCTCCAGAGTTACCTTTTTTTGTCAAGCAGGCTTCTTTGAAGCACGCACCTGCTTGAACCCCTTTTTTGTATATATATGGGCTGCGCCATGTTTAAATATATTTTCAAAGTAAGAATACTATGTGGTTGTTTGATTATCTGCTTTTCTAGAGTTATGATATGATTACGAATGTCCCCCTCCAGTCTTAGAAATCAGGCATGTTCGTCAATGATGGAGGGGCCACTAATAAATTATAGGTTTGACTCCTGTAAGGAGATAAAGAAAACCTAATATTTAGTAGTGGCCCCGTAATCATTGACGATTGGGGCCCTCCCGACCATCCCCTTCCCATTCGTTGATGTATTAAGGATTTTGGTTTACTTGATATATCAGTGAAGGAAGAATGACGCCTGAATCAGCGTCTGGTCAAAGACCCACACAAGTACATCCACGATATGATGGAAAGCTTATTGGATAGTTATTCTTATTTTCTTTTTGTTTTTATTTTTTACGAAGTTTTTTCGTAGTGAGAACCCAATTCATAATGACTGAAGCCATGAGTGAGGTCGCGTGCGCTCATGATGAAGGCTCCTCAGATTTTAAATGCTCTGCGCGGTAGATTCAAACTACGGCGGATTAGTGTTTGAAGAGGATGCCTTATGTAATAGGCATGTTCGTCAATGATTATGGGGCCACTACTAAATATTAGGTTTTCTTTATCTCCTTACAGGAGTCAAACCTATAATTTCTTTCATGGCTCCAACTATACTGAACAACCGTGGGTACAGTGGGTCTTCAGGGAGGGTTCTGTGGGGGCGCTCGGTTATGGCCTTGGCCTTGCTCAGGGCCTTGGGGCTGTTCGGCCAGGCAGCTTGGGGAACAACAACAACAACCGTGGGTACATCACACACCCTTGCTTTTACCCAACGTTCTGATAAAAGAATTTGCTCCGTTCAATCTATACATGCACTGCCGACCTTGCACCCTCATACATGCTCTACACTGCTTTCAGCAGAGAAGGAGAGGAGAGAGAGAGAGAGGGGAGGAGGAGGGGGAGAAACGGAAGGAGGAGGAGGAGGAGGAGGAGGAGGAGGAGGAGGAGGAGGAGGAGGAGGAGGGAGGAGGAGGAGGAGGAGGAGGAGGAGGAGGAGGAGGAGGAGGAGGAGGAGGAGGAGGAGGAGGAGGAGGAGGAGGAGGAGGAGGAGGAGGAGGGGAAGGAGAGAGGAGGAGGAGGAGGAGGAAGGGAGGGAGAGAGGGGACGAGGAGTAGGAGGGGAGGGAGAGAGAGGAATAGGAGTGAGAGTTGGCGAAGATGAGAAGTTAAATTCAAGGGGAAAACAATAATAAATAAAGAGTAACAAGTGTAAACTGGTTTATAGCAATGTGGATAGCTAGGTGTAAAAAAATGGAGATTGGTGACTTTATATGACAAGAAAAGTCCATGGTAATGTGTCTAAGCAAAACAAAATTAAATAGAGATGCGAGTAAGGTGTATTTTTTACCATTGTGCCTTTTCAAGTTAGCATGTTCATGTTTTGGTATACTGAATTTAAAACTGACAGGGTTATGTTTTACCTGAGATGTGGTTTAGTGACGTGAGCCAGGTTAAGACTCTGAGTGTCAACCACCCAGCCAGCCAAGTCAATGGCTACAGCTTCACCAACCAGGGCTGTCAATGGTAGCACCTCACCCGTAGGGGACACCACGCTCCACAGCTCCTTCACACCCATGATCTTTTAGTTCACTGCTTGGGTCTTGGAAGGCATGCTGGAATGGAGATACTCATTCATGGGCGTCCGCAGGGGGAAGGTCAGTTGCCCCCCCCATGGATATTCAATGTACTGTACTGTACTTGGAATTTCACATTTTATCTACAGTAATTTCTTTATTATCCGCTATAGGGCAAGATATAGTTCAAATATTACTTAGCATTACAAGTAAACTTAATAGTCCACTGTCATATTACCTAATTTGTAATTTCATTCTTGTTATTATGAATGTAGGCTAAGCCCATATCAATACAAAATGTGAAAATGTTTTGTTCATCGAGGCAAGGAATAATTTATACAATGCTTAAAATATATATATGCAGATAGCCTAATACAGTGATTTATCGTCCAAAACTAATTTACACATGCACATGTACAGACAAATGTAATCCTAAGTCCACAATCTAAATATTTTAGAACTTCCCCAGATTATATTATCCTTGCATTAGATTCGATTAAATGAATGGGGAAACGCATTTTTATGATGGGTAGCCTACATGACCACCACCGGAAATGTCACAGACATACAAGGGAAAATTGTATAGCAAGGGATCTAAAAAATATTGGCTTTCCATCCACTTTCAATCACCGCACTTAACCGTCTCATTGTTATTATTTTTTTGGTTTTCCATAACTTCAGATCGCTTTTTATCATTTTAGTTATTTGTTTTTCCCTAACATCTTTCAATACCCAACCAGGCCAGCCCCCTCTCCAGCTCGCTTTCTTTCTCCCTCGCCCCTGCTCTCTCTCCCTCTCTCTCTCTCTCTTAACATTTTGTACAATTTAAGCATTTTTCCATAACTGCTGTCCTAGATTCGGTTACCCACTCAGATCCTGGCTCTCGCTCACTCTCTGGCTCTCTCCCCATCTTGATGTTGACAGCATTATTAATATCCTAAGCATTTATTAATTAATACTTAACATCAGGGTGGCGTCGCCAGTGTAAGTAATCATAGGATATAATTGGCGTGCTTCCCTTCAATCAGTTAGATCTTTTAGTTGTACCGGTGCCCAATGCCGAGGATTTATACATTTAACCACTTAGCTTTAGGAGAAGCAGGCCAATTGCCCATCAGAAAGGTTGACTATGACATGTGATTTTTTTTTTTTTTTTTTTTTTTATATATCCCATCAGAAAGGTTGACTATGATATGTGAATTTTTATGCATCCAGCCAATTATACATTAATAACAACAACAATAATCTAGATATGTGCCAGGAAAGATTTCCCGGGGTTTCAGAAACAAGGGAGACATGGTAGAGATGGAAGCACCACGGGAAGATCAGGAGGACGGCTTGGTAGAGCCAGAGGAACGGATAATCTTGGAAGACTATGGCCTAGCAGATACTAAGTGTTTTAAGTGCGGAAAAACCAATGCAAGAAAGAATTCGCGAAAATGTTCCGGCTGTCTTAGATCTATTCATTTATCTTGTACTAAGCTGACAAAGAAAACATCAGGAGAACAACCAAACTGGAAATGTCTCGCATGCCCAGGGCCCACTGCAGAGCCAACCGGGGCAACACCGGCAACACCGGTCGCCGACTTGACCCAACTTGTGACCAAATGGAAAGCGCGGATCCAGGTCCTTGCCCGGGTACCTAAAGGAGCCAGAATCCTAGTGGCGGAGGCCCTTACAACCATCATAAAGCAGGCCCTACAGCTCAAGACACCCCTCGCATGGGCACGGCTCCTGGGTTTCTCCTATGGGGCCCTCCGAAAACCACCCAGAACCAGCATACAAGACCATCTTCAGGTTTCACTAGCCACCAGAGTGAAACGTCAAGTAGCACAGTATATGGATGGAAACAAACTGGTGGAACCCCCCGAACAGCAACCAAACAGGGCCCAGAAGCAACAGGACAGGGAAGAGGCTGAACAGCTACATAAGAGGGTCGCGGCGAAGCTGGCGGATAGTGACATCAAAGGGGCCGTCAGACTGTTGTCCTCTTCAGAAGGTTTTGCTGGTCAAGGCACCGAAGTTGTTGAAGCCCTACAAGAAAAGCACCCAGCTACACCTAGGGACCTAAACCTCCCCCCTGCCCCAAATGACCAGATGTGCCAACCTTTAGTTGTCACGAAGGAGCAGGTGGTTGCCGCAGTGACTTCATTCCCAGCAGGCTCAGCCGCGGGCCCAGATGGTATCCGACCCGCCCACCTCAAAGGCCTCTTGGGTCAGGGATCAGGAGCTGCTGGGGAGGCACTCTTGGAAACCCTCACCAAATTCATCAACATGGTTTTAAGAGGGGAAGTACCCGACTGTGCCTATTTTTTGGGGCATCACTCTGTGCACTGGCAAAAAAAGATGGCGGTGTGCGCCCAATAGCAGTAGGGAACACCTTCCGCCGCCTTGCCACAAAGGTGGGTTTGAAACCACTCTCGAATGGCCTAGGTCAACACTTAAGACCAGTTCAACTAGGTTTCGGAACTCCAGGGGGGTGTGAAGCTGCTGTACACGCAACCCGCACCTACCTCAGCCAAGCCCAAGAAAAACGAGTGCTTCTAAAGATTGACATGCGGAACGCATTCAACAACATTCACAGGGATGTCTTCCTCCGTGCAGCTCAAGAACACATCCCCACTCTGTACCCCCTACTTTGGCAGGCTTATTCCAAACCTTCAATCCTGATTTTTGGCGAGACGGTAATCCCATAAGCGACCGCGTTACAGCAGGGAGATCCAGGTGGTCCTGCTCTTTTCTCAATAGGGGTGGATGCAGCAGCTAACAAAGTAAGGTCAGAACTGAATGTATGGTACCTGGACGATGCAACCTTGGGTGGGTCAGTAGAGAACGTTCTAACCGACCTAAATAACATCGTAACTGACCTCGGCCAGGCTGGGCTAGTGATAAATGACACCAAATGTGAACTTGTCCTCCTCAACCACACACGTGAACAAGGAGAAGAGACTCAGGCCCTGTTTCGAGGCATATTGCCAAATGTAAAGATCCTTCAGGAGCAAACCCTATTAGGTTCCCCACTAACTCTGGCAGCAATCCCACCAGCACTTCAAGTTAAAAAGGAGGAGCTTCAACGTCTCGTGAGTCGCCTGATACACATCGATGCCCACTCAGCTCTGGCCCTTCTCAAGAACTGTTTCTCCATCCCAAAACTCCAATACCTCCTGCGCACATCGATGACTTACACGAACAATGGTGGCCTCCAAGAATTAGACAGCATAATCCGAGAAGCAGTGACCAGCATCACCAACGTGGAATTTAAAGAACGGACCTGGACACAAGCCACCCTTCCTGTCCGCCTCGGGGGCTTGGGCATACGGAGAGCCTCGGATATTGCCTCCCCAGCCTTTATCTCTTCCCTCATCGCGACCAACGACCTTGTAGTGTCCATCCTTTCTTCTCAACCCGGAATGACACTTAATTGGGACGTAACAGCAGCGATTAACACCTGGAAAGAAAGTACAGGAGTAGAGGAGGAGCCTCAGGGTACCTCCAGGAGCAAGCAGAAAGCGTGGGATACCATCTCGGCGAAGAAAACTCAAGAAAATCTCCTAACCAATGCAGACCAGGTTGCAAAAGCACGCCTCCAGGCAGCCGCCCGTTCGGAGAGTGGCTTGTGGTTACACACCATCCCCATCCCACCTCTTGGAACTCACTTGGATGCTGAAGCGCTCCGGGTTGCCATCGCGCTCAGAGTGGGTGCGGCAGTTTGTCACCCACACACTTGCAAGTGTGGTAGGGGGATGGATGCTCAAGGTCACCATGCCTTGTCATGTAATTACAACGCAGGCCGCCTGCCAAGACACTCTGCACTAAATGATGTCATAAAACGGGCCCTGCAGAGTGCTAACCGTGCATCAATCCTCGAACCACATGGATTTCACAGAGAAGACGGCAAATGGCCAGATGGGATCACCACTTTCCCTTACAAGAATGGCCGGTGCCTCGTGTGGGATGCCACATGTGTTGACACTTTCTCCACAACCAACATCGCCAGAAACGCCGACGAAGCAGGTGAAGCCGCCCGGATAGCAGAAAATAAAAAGCGAGAAAAATATCAAGCCATCGCCAGAAATCATCAGTTCGAGCCCCTGGCATTCGAAACTTCAGGAGTCTTCGGCCCTACCACCCTTAAGATGGTGAATGAAATAGGCCGTAAAATCAGAGAAGTTTCAGGAGAACCCCGGGAAACCCTCTGGCTCAAGCAAAGACTAGGGATGGCTATCCTCCGGGGCAATGCCACCAGCGTCATGAGCTCAGTTCGACTGGACTGGGTCATGCCACTGTGAGGCCCGGGCAGGAGTGGTGTATCCGTAGTCTTTCCACAGTAGGGTAAAACAAAACATAAACTTTATTTGTATGTAACATGTGTGATGCACATAAATAAAAGGGGATGTGTCGGATGGTTGAAAGCCACAGTTGCTCGCGCGTTTGGGGCTAGCAACACATATTATGAAAAACATGTATCCTCCTTCATTCACTGTCCCCCCCTTCACTCACTCAACCCCACAATTTGCCGGAGGATAACAGGTTTTTCACAATACGTAGACGGTCTTTTCTAAAAAAAAATTATAGTACAAACAATAGTGTTGTTGTAAGTAGTTTTTTGGCTGTGAAGCAATCTAATTTTGAGCATTGGTTATATTTTGCAAGATATATCCACTAATTTTATGGGGTTTATATGTGCACATGTAAACTTATAAGTTTTATTTTTTCACCACTTAATTTAAGTGGGGTGCCTTGTTAACTGGCGGATCTGTTCTCAGAATCTCAGAGTTAACCCCTTTTTATCAAGCAGGCTTCTTTGAAGCACGCTCCTGCTTGTACCCCTTTTGTATATATGTGCTGTATAAAGTTTATGCGCCAAATATATCTGTTTTACAAACATACATACATACATACATAAAATTTTAAGACTGAGTGTTCCACACATAAGTGCAGTTTCAGTCTCTTGTCCTAATGGCGGCGTTCCAGGCAACCCTGTTAAGGGCTGCTTCACTTGTCAAGTTCTTGGATTTGAGATCGGCGCGTATAGTCCGATCCCAGGTCTTCCTCGGTCCACCCCTTGGTGCAGCTCCCTCCACAATCACAGACCTGCATTTTTTCACCCAATTTTGTTCATCCATTCTCTCCACATGTCCATACCATCCCAGTCTACTTGTACGCATCACCTCGCTAATACTCTTTATACCTAAACGTCTCCTCAGCTCAACATTTGTTATTCTATCCTGTAGCCTGGCCCCACACATCCATCTCACCATTCTCATCTCATTACGCTCCATTCTGTTGACATCCTCTACTTTAACGGCCCATGTTTCTGAGGCATACGTCATTGCACTTCTAACACATGAGGCATACACCTTTCCCTTCAGGGGAAGAGGCATTCTTTTCATGGTCAGGATTGGCATCAATTCTCTGAACTTCCCCCAGCCACACCTAACTCTAGCAACAGTGGCAGCCTCGGCCCCACCACCGGCAGAGATGGTATCTCCTAGGTAGCAAAACTTGTTCACCAGCTCCAAAGACTCATTTCCAAAATTCACAGCCACAGGATCATCACTTAACACAAGCTCGCCTTTGCACACTACGCACTCAAATTTCACTATTTCTGACTTATCCTTCGGCAGGGGCCCCTTTATTCTACTACAGCGCTTACTCCCATGGTGTACCCAACATCGACAGATGCTACATTGAATTGAGTTAACGCCCACTCCCTTTCCACACTGCACATGGGTATGCACCGCTCTTTTCCACATTACCTAGTCTCAAACTACAATGCATAACCTTGGTTTTGTTAATATTGACTCTTAAACCCTTGCTCGCCATGCCCTCTCTCCACTCTCTGAATTTGGCCTCAGCATCCTGCATACTGTCAGCTATTAGGACTAAATCGTCTGCATAAAACAGTTCCAACGGGAGTCCGCCTCTAAAAGCTCTAGACAGCGCCTCCAAGACCATAATAAAGAGGAGGGGGCTTAACACTGAACCCTGATGGACTCCAACACGGACTGCGAACTCATCACTCAGTACACCCTTCACCCTCACCGAACTTCGCGAATCCTCATACATCTTCATTATCACACGCACCAGCCACTCTTCCACACCAAGTTTCCTCATAGCCCACTGTACAACATCTCTAGGTACCCTATCAAAGGCCTTCTCCAGGTCCACAAACACAAAGTAAAGATCCCTGCCTTTTAGTAAGTATCTTTCCTGTATCTGCCTGACTATGAAGATAGCATCGGTTGTACCACGTCCTGGCATAAAACCAAACTGCATATCATCAATAGAGATGCTTTGCCTGATCAAACCCTCAAGGACTCTCTCACAGACCTTCATGATTTGGTCAAGCATTTTCAGGCCCCTATAATTTCCTCTATCTAGCGCATCCCCTTTCCTTTGTATATATTTACTATTACACTTTTGAGCCAATCCTCTGGGATTTTCTCATCTTTAATAATGGTGTTTATCAACTCCGTGACAAAGTTTACACCAATCTCCCCTGAGGCTTTTATCATCTCAGCGACAATGTCGGAGCAACCTGGAGCTTTACCGTCCTTCATTTTATTGATTGCGTCGCTCACTACAGCTGGTGCAATCAAAGGAGGGGGCCCAGATATTGGTTTTTCGATACTAAGCTGTTCCTTATCCCATTCAAACTCTACATTTAGCAATCGTTCATAGTGTACCTTCCATGCTTCTCTGATTTCATTTTCTGCATACACAATCTTCCCATTATCATCTCTAACACACTGTTCACCTATAATATCCCTACTGTCATTTTTAACTCGCCTAGCTAGGTTGAAGATCCCATTGGGATTGTCAGTGTTACACACTTGTTCGAGGACCAGGTCCTTAATGCGATTTTTAGCATTGTAAATAACTCTTTTGGCAGTTCGTTTAGCTGCCTGGTATTCCTCCCTGCTGCCTCCTTTCTTCCATGCTTTGAAGCATCTCCTTTTCTCTTTCACAGCATGTTCTACCTCATCGTTCCACCACCAAGAGGTCTTATTCCTGGGGTGACCCTTTGTTTTCCCACAGACTTTGTCAGTGGCAGCGATAAGGCTATGCTTAAGAAAGTTCCATTGGCTATTTACATCGTTAGGCCTAGCTTCCTTATTTCTATTAATTTCCTCCAGTTCATTATGAAACCTATCCCTAACTTCCTTGTCCTTCAGCAGCCACACAAATATATCTTTTTTACAAAGTAAGAATACTATGTGGTTGTTTGATTATCTGCTTTTGCTAGAGATATGATATGATTACGAATGTCCCCCTCCAGTCTTAGATATCAGGCATAATCGTCAATGATGGAGGGGCCACTAATAAATTATAGGTTTGACTCCTGCAAGGAGATAAAGAAAACCTAATATTTAGTAGTGGCCCCGTAATCATTGACGACTGGGGCCCTCCCGACCATCCCCTTCCCATTCGTTGATGTATTAAGGATTTTGGTTTACTTGATATGTCAGTGAAGGAAGAATGACGCCTGAAGTCAGCGTCTGGTCAAAGATCCACACAAGTACATCCACGAAGTTATGGAAAGCTTATGATTAGTTATTCTTATTTTCTTTTTATTTTATTTGAGTGAGGTTGCGTGCGCTCATGATGAAGGCTCCTCAATTTTTTATGCTCTGCGCGGTAGATTCAAACTACGGTAAATGAGTGTTTGAAGAGGATGCCTTATGTAATAGGCATAATCGTCAATGATTACGGGGCCACTATTAAATATTAGGTTTTCTTTATCTCCTTGCAGGAGTCAAACCTATAATAATAAGGCTGCGAGCCTATTGAACTATTCCCTATAATTATCAAACAAAGTGGACGGGATGGATGTAGTTACCGGGTGTACCACTACCGACATACAACATAAATCATCTATAAATACTTATAATAAAATAAATACTTATAAATCTATAATACTGTACTATGTTAGGTTAGGTTAGGTTGTTTGGTTAGGGTAATGTATTTTTGTATCCAAAGGCAGTCAAAATAGACGGGAATATGATGGTGAGCGTCCGCGTAGTGTAAACAAGACGGGCGGTACACCCGGTAACTACATTCTTGCCAAGCGGACAGTACGCCCGCTAACACAACCCTTGCCGAGGCAGGCGAGTCACGTCACTCACGTGACTGCTTGTGTACGTCCACGAGTAGGCCTATTCTCGCTAGGCCTAGGCGGCGTAAATTTCTATAATTGCACCTATACGAGCTAATAAATATATTATTGTATTTAACCCTCCAGCCCCGGCTACGCATTACATAAATATTCCCCGAAATCCGGGGATTTTGGCCGAAAAACGTCTACGCCTAGGCTACCGTATCTTTGTTATTCTGACTGCTTCCGCATTCCCGCGCATCCCCAAGCGTAGATGTGTTTCGTACCTGTAGAATGGCATTAAGTAGAGCTCTCTAAGTCAACTGGTTCAGTTGTGATGATGATTTCATTGGAGATAACTTTATGGCAAAAACAGCCACTTTACACTACTTTTCAATACTTAACAAAAACATACAGGCACACACGAACAAGCGACGCACTCCTTCTTGTGGCCGGAGATGCGGGGCGTCGGTCCAGCCGGCTGTTGTTTACATGCGTCGGACTGACGCCTCGCACACCAAGCTTACAGGCTTTGAGCTCATGGGTCTTTAACCCGGCAAGCGCGATAGGCCTCACGGAAGCAAGACCATAAAAAAAAACTTCCAAAAAAAAAAAGGGCCTATCAAAACAAAGGAATTTGTCTCTAGGTGAGATAATTCCCCTCTAGTACTCATCCATGTGTTTCTCAACCCCCCCCCCCCCTCCCCTCCTTCCCCACCTTATTCCCCTCCTCAATTATCACCTATTTTTCCTCTTATTATCATCATTTATCGGTTATTTTTCTCTCCCGCGATAATGTAGCACAAGTGGGTTGCATAAAAGATCGTTATGTAACACCCTGACACCGGCACACACCGCCCCGCTCGCCTCAGTTGACTCACAGACAGCGAGAGGGGAGGGTTGCCTGTGGCTCTCTCTCGCCTGATATTATGACCGGGTGGCCAATATCTTTGTTTTTCACCACCCAAATGCTTTTCCAACTTATTTTAGCACTCCTAGCACTGAAGGTTCATATATACATCATATATGTAAAATAAAAGCATACCGAAAACAAATAATGCTCTATATTGTAAATATAACGAATTCTGTCAGAATGCAAGGCTAGAAATGCACAAATAACTACCCTAGCCCCTAGGTCTATATCGCGCTTGTCAGGTTAAGAGCCCTTCCGGGTAGCTCGGGTGTGTTTTTTATGGGCGTTCAAGAGCCCTACCGGGTCTGGAGGGTTAACAGGAAGGTATGACGAGGTAAGTGATGTGGTATAGGTGGCTATATGCGGAAATGGATTATAAGGGCATTCCGGGGCCCCCTCTGACAAAAGTCTATCAATCTAGGCCTAAATGTGACACAGATTTTACATTGTTTCAGAGAGTCTAGAGACATTAACCTAACAACCTTACCTAACCTAACCTAAGGGGGTAAGGGGGGGGGGGGGGGCTTATAATCCATTTCCGCATATTGCCACCTATACCACATGATCCCACATCACTTACCTCATCATACCTTCCTGTTAAATACAATAATAATTTGTTTAGCTCGTATAGGTGCAATTATAGACCTATACCCTAGGCGGCATCCACAAACAACGAAAGGCCCTATTCTAAAGAATAACTAGAAAATTACTTTCTTTTCTCTTAACCCTTCCTCCCCGGGCTGTCTTACCCAATGACGGTCGCCCCTACCCGGGCGATATGGCTGAAAAACGTCTAGGCCTAGGCTACCGTATTTATGTTTATTTTCACTGCTAGAACTTTTCCACTCATCTATAATCATAGTGCGGTTTTCAATCTGTATTTTGGCATTGAGTAGAGCTCTGTAAGTCAACTGGTTCAGTTGTGATGACGATTTCAGTGGAGCCAATATTGCAGAGATGTTGCCAATATGGGGGCTTTTTAGACACTAATTTCGTCATGACATCAGAAAAATAACATTGAGGAGTCTTCTCCTTCTTGTTTTCGGAGGTGCGGTGACGAACGCTTGGGTTTGTTGACATACGTCGTACGCACGGCGTTCGGACCAAGCTTAATTAGGCTATTAAGCTCATGCCTTAGATAAGGCATACCGGGTAGCGGCCCTTCTTTCGTGCTGTCCTTACCTAAGGCAGACCGGGTAGGAAGGGTTAAATAGCCTAGGCCTAGCCTAATCAGTTGCCTGCTGACCTCTGAAGACGTCCCGAGTGACCGCTAGTGACATACCTTTTTACCCCTAAGTGAGGTGCTAAGTGAACATTCTTAGTGATGGCTTGTGCTGATGAGATTGCTACCTCTTCCCATATTCTCCAGCTTTGTCTTGCCTTGCAAGAAAGGCTGGAGAATGTGGAGCTTGAGGTCCAATCTCTCAAGGACGCGAACTTAGCATTGAAGATGGCATTAGAGGAAACTAAAAATGCCACTTGTGTAGGAAAACCGGACTTTTCCTGGAAAGTGGTAGCTTTAAGTGGAACGAAGTGTACCTTGAAGAAGCAGTGTGTACCTGTAAACAACAAGTACAGCATCCTGGAGGACGAGTGTGATGGAAGTGAAGACGGAGTGGGGGAAGGAGATGACCCATCTTACAGCGAGGCAGTGAGAGGGGAGGGGAGGCAGTCTGCTGCTGCTGCTACAACTGCTGCTACACGCCGACAAAAGGAAAAAGCTAAGTCTGTTTTCAATGTCGGTGATTCATTGGTTTGGGCAACAAACACTCAGGTTGGTAAAGTTGTCTGCGTGCCTGGTGCCGGAGGCGGGAGGGTGGCTGAGAAGATAGATGCTGTCCTGGAAGTGAGTGGGGAGGACCCCATCATCTTCCTCAATGCAGGGAGCAACGATATATGGAGATGCAGGACTGAGGAGTTGCTCTCCAAGTATCAGGAAATGTTGGAGAGGATCAAGGAAAAGGGTGGAGTTCCTGTGGTACACAGTATCCTGCCAAGAAGAGGGATAAGGAAGGAATGGTCCTCCAGGGCTATTGGTGTAAATAGCCGGCTGGAGAAGTATTGCAAGGCAAATACTATTCCATTCCTGGATAACTGGTCCCTCTTTTATGGTAAGGATGAACTGTATGCCCAGGATGGAGTACATCTCTCTCGACTAGGAGTTTCGACCTTTGCCAGCTCACTCGACAAGATTGTTGCGGGGTTTTGTTAATAAACCATAGGTGTGTAAGTAAAATAGAATCCCAGCCACATGTAATTGTTAGTAATGACGAAAATTCTGATAGAGTAGATTTTCCGTCTAGGTCTAGTAGTTCAACAGGTAATAATAAACTAGTTAAAAACAATAGAAAATTAGTTGCAAATAAAAGTAATAGGTTGAGGGTATATTATGCAAATTGTAGGAGTTTGTGTAACAAAATGAATGAACTTAGAGCACTTGTGAGCAAAGCAGGCTGGGAAATTAGGTATAGCCCGGCAGCTGCCGGGCAAGTGCTTTTTAATGTTGGTCTGCCCGGCGGTTGCCCGGGGGACAAGTCGAATTTTTTGCCTTTTAACCCTTGAAAAATGCTAAAATTAATATAAAAACAAACATACACACTTTCCATAAATATAAATAAAGTATAAGAGACAGGCAGATGTATCTACTATTTCCACTTTCAACGACCATTGGTTACTGGTAACGTAACGGCTGGTTTTCGATTCACGTTAATTTCACGTCACTATTCTCTCTATCTCCTCTCCTCTCCTCCCCTCTCCTCTCCTCTCCCCTCCCCCTCCCCCCCCCCCCCCCCCCCCGTAGGCCTACATAATATTATCACCATTGGACGGTTGGATAGAGAAGAGGTACTTCCGAATAGGCGGCTCGCTCGCCGCTCTTTATCAATAACATTAGTGTTTCAATTGTCGCCGGGGAAGCACGTGTTTAGTGAGAAAATGTACTATAATGAGTGTGTCTAAGAAATAACAGGCTTCCTTGACAAGATTCTTAACACTAAAACAACCACCATCAACAAGTACAACTAGGTAAAACCGTTGTTTTAAAATAGTTTGTTAACTTTTTTGTATCTAGCCTAGTCAGTCTGTCAGACGATAGATTTCTCTTATTGACTCGCCTCTTAAGTGAAAATTGTTGGTAAGCTAATCCACCTATGTTTTCTACCTAAGATATTTACTTAATGTTACAAAAATGTGTTTATAAACAATCTTAAGGATTTAGTTACACAATTTTTAATACAAAAATATATATATGATACTCTGCAGTCTCTGTTCTCCTACTGTACAATGTAAAGTATGCCTAAGCCTAAATAAAACTATATTTATTGCCAGACAACTTGATCCCTGAGGGGATGGCCACAAACTAAGCTCCAGCATAGAGGCAACGTTCAGTTCGTTCGATTTTGTATCTTGTTTCGTGGGAGTGTTGGTAATTGATAATGTCTAACCGCGAATTATTATTTGTGTTTGGGGGTTCAAGTGAAATGTGTGTTATCATACTGTTGGAATGGCTGTGGTGGTGAATTTAGTTTGTAACCAGTGTAATCAATTCGATCATGCTGATCAGGGTCTTGTATTCACGTTGTAAATACAACACTGGTCTACTTCACCCCTAATGTCTGCCATTGCAGACATTGGTTGGGAGGCCATGGGCTTAAGTAATAAGTACCGAGTGTCGAATAAAGATGACTTTATCACTCACTTTCTGGACATATTTCTATTTTCTATATATATATATATATAAAAAAAAAAAAAAAAAAAAAAAAAAAAAATCAGCTATATTTAATAAACTAAAGCTAGTCCTTCGCTTTCATTAGAGATGTGAACCATGAATTTTGCAATATAATATCTACACTTACACACACACACACACACACACACACACACACAGACAGACAGACAGACAGATAAATAGATAGATAGATATTAGATAGATTATAGGTTTGACTCCTGTAAGGAGATAAAGAAAACCTAATATTTAGTAGTGGCCCCGTAATCATTGACGAACATGCCTATTACATAAGGCATCCTCTTCAAACACTAATCCGCCGTAGTTTTGAATCTACCGCGCAGAGCATTTAAAAACTGAGGAGCCTTCATCATGAGCGCACGCGACCTCACTCATGGCTTCAGTCATTATGAATTGGGTTCTCACTACGAAAAAACTTCGTAAAAAATAAAAACAAAAAGAAAATAAGAATAACTATCCAATAAGCTTTCCATCATATCGTGGATGTACTTGTGTGGATTTCTGACCAGACGCTGATTCAGGCGTCATTCTTCCTTCACTGACATATCAAGTAAACCAAAATCCTTAATACATCAACGAATGGGAAGGGGACGGTCGGGAGGGCCCCAGTCGTCAATGATTACGGGGCCACTACTAAATATTAGGTTTTCTTTATCTCCTTACAGGAGTCAAACCTATAATTTATTAGTGGCCCCTCCATCATTGACGAACATGCCTGATTTCTAAGACTGGAGGGGGACATTCGTAATCATATCATAACTTTAGAAAAGCAGATAATAAAAACAACCACATAGTATTCTTACTTTGAAAATATATTTAATTAACGGCGTAGCCGAACAAATACAAGAAAAAGGGGGTTCAGGCAGGTGCGTGCTTCAAAGAAGCCTGCCTGACAAAAAATTGGTAACCCTGAAGATTCTGAACACAGATCTGTAGTTACAAAGGCACCCCACTCAACGAGTGGTGACAAAAAATAACAAGTTATAAGTTTACATGTGCACATAATAAACCCCAACATAAACTTGGAGATAAATTGCAAAGGAACTCCAATAATCTAAAACTAAATTGCTTTCGCAGCTAAACTACTCTAACAACACCGTTGTTTTGTACTTAACATTGTACTAGCACAATTTCTCACTGAGAAATTTTCATAACACATTTTAACCTTAAATTGTATCACAGCTCTCATACTCCGGCGGGGTCTAGGGTGTCCTGTGTCAACTGACTGCACCCCCCCCCTTTCCCATGAAAGTAAACAAAAGTGACTGCAGGGCCGCCTAGACCCTCTGCCTTAAAGCTATACATGGTAAGGAAGGTTTGTCTAGAGCAACTGACAAGTATCTAGACAGAAACGTATGATTAGACGCCCACAACTGCGTGGACGCTATGTCTTCAACTGAAAAAAATTTCAGGAAACGTAAAGAGGCTGCCCATTTGCGTAAATCGTGGGCCCGACCCACAACGCCGGGATTACTTTCTTTAATGACTTCTACCAGAAGAGAGGCTAATCGCCGTTTAAGTAAGCGTTTACCCGTACTTGCTACCCATAAAGCACCTTGGGGGTTGTGAGGAGCTACTCTCAAATATTTGGTTAGAGCTTGTACTGGACATAAATTATGATGCACCTTTCCCGTTTTTAACGCCGGCACCGTGAACTCAGAAAACACGTGTGCACTATGCTCATTCTTGGCTACAAAACCTGGGGAGGGTGCAATGGAAATACATTCATTAAGTCTACCAAACCTAAGACAATTAGGTGTGTTGCTCATCGCCGCCAGCTCAGACACTCTGTTTCCGGTGGCTAAAGCCAAAAGGAAAACCGCCTTTTTTAAGATTAATGCAAAGTCTGCAGTATTTTGGTACAGACGAGAGTGAAGCAAAGACAAAGCTTTGTCCAGAGACCAAGTAGGCATGAGCTGACGGGGAGGTGGGCGGAGTTTAAAACATGCTCTCATAAAACCTGTTTCCTCCGCTACCGGTATGGAGAGACCTGTAAGGTCTAAAAAGGGCACTCTAATCGCAGTTAAGTGATTTTTTAATGTTACCACAGATAAACGTTTCTGCTCGAACAGATAATTTAAATAATTAAAAACTAATGCCACTGAGGGTACAGTTTGTTCTGTCCTAACGATCCAAGAAGTAAAGGCTTGCCAATGTGATTGATACTGTCGTTTTGTAGACTGAGTATATTGATTAAGTAATTTATTTGTCACATCTCTACCGTATGGTGCTAGCCACTTGGCCTCCTGAATGTCCATAATGCAAAAGTCAGCGAGGTCGCGAGGTTGCCAATCGCGTCTAAGTGGAAATATCCGACCGGGAGCGATACCGGGTCCGGGCACCACATTTTCAATTGTTGGTACCACAACTGCGCCGGCCACAGTGGCGTGATTAGCGAGACTAAGCCTCGATAATCTCGTAGTTTGTTCACTACGTGGCACATTAGTGACGCATCTGGCGGCGGAAACAGATAGATGGAGCTCCATCTGTTCCAGTCTGTCACTAGGGCGTCTGGCCCCCCTGCCGGCGTTTTCGCCCGGCGGGTGAAGTATAGATGGAGTTTGTGAGTCTCCTCGGACGCAAAAAGATCCACTTGTGGATGGGAGAGCTCTGCAATCATTAGGTTGAAAATGGGTTGCTTGAGCTCCCATTCTACTGTCGTGCTCTGTCGCCGGGATAGAGCGTCTGCCCAGACGTTCGCTACGCCTGGGAGATAAGAAGCGTGCAGATAAATATCTAGACTGTTGGCTAGAGCAAAAATCTCTTCTGACACGTTTAGCAACTTCCTTGACCTCGTTGACCCTTGTTTCTGAATACAGTGGACTGCATTCAGATTGTCCATTCTGAAGGCCACCGACTTGTCCCGTAACGCCGGGCCGTGAGCCTGAAGGAAATATAAGGGGACTAGTAATTCTTTGACATTGATGTGCGAGATTTCTAAGTGGGACCAAAGCCCCTGACCCTGGTGCCCCTGATTTGACTGAAATCCCCAACCTATTGTGCCTGACGCATCCGTGTCTACCCATACCGTTGGTGGAGGAGAGGTCCATGACATTATTGAGTGCAATGTTTCCCTCTTCGCCCAGACCGCTAGCAAGGTGTGGATTAATTTCGGGATGGGCCATAATTTTCCCGCCGGTAAGAGCGGGAAATATTTGTTGCCTTCCAATATTAATCGTTATACTTTCAACCAGCCCAACTTGACAGTTAGTTGAATCCAGTTGAGAGAGCCGACCAGAGACTCCCAGACCCTCCGTGTCGTAGTCAGACTGTGAAGAAACCTGAACAGTTTCCTGCGAAACCTGTTGCGATTGTCCACACTCTGACTCAGAGTGAGAGCGGCGGTGTCCCAGACCAGCCCTATCCACTGAATTACTCGTGAGGGAACAAGGTTTGACTTTACCAGATTTACCTTGAAGCCTAGAGTTTTGACATGATTCAAAATGATATTGACATGTTTTATGCATAATTGTTGTGTCTCTGCCACCACCAGCCAGTTGTCCAGATACCACAACACTCTGATCCCTTGTTTTAACAATGGCATCAGGGCTTGCCGGACTAGTTTTGTGAATAATCGAGGTGCTAGGTTCAAACCGAACGGCATCCTCTGAAAAACAAAATTTTGGTGCCTGATCCGTAAGGCCAAAAACCTTTGAAATCTTTTGTTGACCGATACGTGCCAATAGGCGTCTGTCAGGTTTAGTGAACACATCCAACCTCCCGGCGGAAGTGTTAGCCTGATTTGGTGTACTGTTAACATTCTGAAAGATTCGTTGTGAATGTGAAGATTCAGATAAGACAGGTCTACGACCGGCCTCATCTGAACACTGTCCCTTTTGGGAACCAAAAATAGTTTGGACGTGAATACAGGGTAATTTGGGGGGACCGGGATGATGACATTCTTGGCAATCATTTCCTGGGCTAGTGACTCCACCTCTAAAGAAACAAAATTCGCCGTTGTCGGCTGACGTAATCGAGGTCGCCGGAGCCACTGCCAAGTGATGCCTTTGCGTGCCACCATCCGTGCCCAAGTGTTTAACGGCCATGCTTGGTGACACGTTCGGAACGACCCAGTTAGCAGACAAGGGTTCGCCGGCTGTACTACCCTCGGTTCCTCCGGCCTTAAGGTAGGCGCCGGGAGTGAGAGAGACTTTAGTTTTTTTATGGTGGGGTTGGTGCTGGCCGCTTCGCCGGCTGGCTGGTGTTGGTCGAAGGCTGGCCCTGACCTGGTTTATTTTGGCCGCGTCCTCTCTGACCTGAAAACCTATTCTGTCTATGCCTGTACTGACCCTGGGGGGAGTGGGAGGACTTAGGCGGAAGAAATGGTTTAGATCCCCCTGGCTGGGCTTTAGTAGTAGGCCTGGGTTTGGGGAAGTTAAATGCAGGTTTCTTAGAAGGGGTGGGACTGTGCTTAACGGCCTGTGCCATATTGAACACCGTTCGCCATACTTCAGGGGACATTAAAGAAGGGGTAAGTACTGGTGACATCACCACCTGGTTAGCAATGCGCTCAGGTAGCTTGCGAACTAACGACATCCTAAGATCTTGTCGTGCTCGCACCGCCTCAAGCAAGGCGGTGCGTATGTCACCTAAGGATTGGATTGACGACTGAAGAATCAGTCGCCGGGATAACTCAACCGATCTTCGAGCATCCGCGTCTGCGATTGCCTGAGTAGATCGTAGTAAAGACTTAGCCACCTGCTGAGATACTATGTACTGTGAAAACAGGCGAAAAGCTTTTCCTCGTAGCCTAAATTCTCTGTCTAGGTGAGTAGGGGTAGGGGTAGTGAACGGGTCCTTCAGTTCACAAAGATTAATCTTAGGGGCAGCTAGGAATGCAAACAAAGCCTCCGGGACTCCGCCGGCATGGAAAACCATGAATGTGAGTCCTGAGGGATCTGGTGGGAAGATTTAGAAGTGAAAGTGGTTGCAAAGTTTTGAGCCTCTACCTCCCAATCCACCCAAGGTCCTGGACCCAACTGTCCCACCTTCAAAACTGGATTAGCTGCGTCGTCTGTGACGGTCCGTAAATCTAGTTCAGGAGTAAGAGCTGACAGAGTCTTAATATCATTAAACCCATCCAGCTTAGACCAGTCTGAAAATAGTTTTAAAGCTGAGGCAGGGGGTAAAGCAGCCTTAGAAGCATACACAAAATAATCCTGGTGATAATAACTAGGTATAGCCTTAATGTTTACGTCCAGAACATTACCTAAGGCATCCATGGCCCTTAATTTCTTTGACTTGTTGCCCTGGATAAACCACTCACGCGGTACCGGGAGTTCCCCTGACAAGGTAGGTTGGGCAAGCTCTGGTTTAGAGGGGTTCAAAAGAACCCATGACTCGTCTGGCCCATAAAGGAGGGGCATAGCTACCTTTCTAAGAGGTGCTTTGTCTAGAGGGGGTGGATTAACATCCGTTATGACCCTGACATTTGAAGTTGTCAATGCCGCCGTGGCAGGCTTAGTGCTCCTTGCAGGTGACAGAGTAGGAGGGTTAGGAATCTTAGATAAATCAATTGACGTCATCAGAGGCCGTACCGTAGAGCTTGTCGAGGGAGCCCCCAAGTCCATTGTGGGGTTTTCTTGTTGCTGACCAAAAAATTTAGATAAAGCATGAGTAAGCAACCTATCAATTTCTTGTGCTGTAACAAACTGGTTAGATGAAGAACTTATAGGAGAATCATTATTATCTCTTGCGGCGTCCAAGCCTGAGCCTGACCCCTGTCCTTCCATATCCGAAATTATTGAAACTTCGTCTTTTTCCTCCCGATCCTCCTGAGAAGACCCCGCCGAGGCAGGGGTACCTTGTTTCCAAGATAAGTCTGGGATAGAGGATGGGGTCGCCGCGTCCCTGTGGACGTCGGCTACTGTGTGACTCGTATGAGTCGGACGTGGGTGGTCAGACCGTGGTTGGGCAAACCGCCAAACACCAAGGCCCTGGCCTACGCTCTCTTGAGAGTCTGAAACATTCTCAATTATTGACCCTCCTGAACTTTCCATTTCCAGGGTTAAAATATTAATTGGCAACTCCTCTTTAGGGACAGGTGCTGCACTGGACTCAGAGGCCCTAACACAAACTCTGTCAGGTGTAGAGGTACGATGAGATGCACTAGACTTAGGGGAATGTCGAGAGGACTTCCGATGTGAATCCTTTTTTGAGGATTTATGGCTGCGGTGTGACCGCGAACTAGTCTTAGATCTGGAAGAATCTCCGCCGTGACCACTGGTGGAATCTTCCGTCTTACTCTTCTTACTCTCCGGCGAAGAGGCCCGACTAGAAGACTGTTGTCTGAGAGGTGACCTTGACCTAGATCTCGCCTGCGACGAGGAGGCGGATGCCGGGGGTGTAGGCTCTCTCGGGCGTTTAGTTGTAGTCGCAGACGATACAGAACCCTGACTAGTCTCCGTCGGCTTAACACTCGTGACTCTAGAGGAACGTTTAGGGGGAGGGTGTTCTGACAGCAATCTATCCCAAAGTGGGACGTTGTCACATTGAAGTGACTTATGCGCGACAATGGTAGTGTAGGCCGACATTTGTTGTCGAACCTCTCTCAACGCTACCGCCGCGGTCTTATCATTATCACAAAGGACTTTAACAGCTAATTGAGAACAAAAGGAACAATTATGCATCACCCAGAGACCCCTTGAACGGTCTAGACATTTAACACACCTTATGCAAAGGGTGTGTGCAAAAATAGGGATACCAGCACAAGTAGGGGTAATGCACAGGGCAAAAACTGGGGCCACGGTAGCCATGACAGAGACTGGTGGGTGAAAACTACCGCCGGGTCTGTATTGGTCCGCCGGAGCTCAGCTCTGGAAAAAAACAAGAAAATTTCCAGGAATTAATGCTCATAAGGGTAATCCAACATGATCGCACACCAGTGTTAATAACCCGCCGGGTAACGAGATGCAAAGACACAACTAACACATCTCGCTACGCGGCGGGGTGTAAAGTCTAAACAAATCTTTTGCTAAAGAAAGTGAAGAATACCCTCTGATATAATGGTCCAGCATGGCACTTATAGTCTCTCGGAGGAGGTGACTGTCTCAAGATTCAATTTTGTAACAAAGCAACCCCCCAAAAAGACGCCGGCCCTTGAATTATTATAGTAGAATAGCCCAGGGCAGGATGAAACGAGATCTAATGTTTAACGAATTGTCCCAAAAGATCGCCGTAAGATCGAAGGCGGCGATACCTGATAGTATCACTAAATTAAATAGGTTAAAATGAATTTTGTAAAATTCCTAATTCCTCCACCTAGGAGCACCCGCCGGGTGTGAGAATCGATATATAACCTAATTGAACCTTCAATCGACGTAAATAGTAAAGGCAGCGATACACAGAGTATCACTATAATGGATCGGTTAACTAACTGGAAGACCTAAGTCGTTCATCTCACCCTACCCAGGTGCACCCGCCGGGTGAGAAGTTTTAAAAGTTAACCCCATAAGTTCCTGTCCCCGCTTCTTTGTAAAAGATCGCCGGGGAGGAAAGCCTAAACAACAGCTAGGTTTTTTCATGTGGTTGTCGTAAAACCAGGTAGAAAAAACTCCTAAAACGTATGTCCACAAGGACGCCGTTTTATATGGATGGGTACAGCCATCCCGCCGGGAATCAAAGGAGGCCTGAAACCAGGCACCCACAGAGACGCAGTCCTGGAGAGCCACAGACACCCCACCCGCCGGGGATACAAGCCAGTGTCAACAACCACGTGTGGCCCAACACTGCTCTCGGCCAGGATTTTTTTACGGTGAAACCGAGAAAAAACCCGCCGGAAGGAAACCCACCCTGAACAGATACCATCTGAACAACACACGACACGAGGATAGCCACGCACGGCTAACCCAAGGTCACAGCATAATCCGTGGAATTAGCCAATACACAACTAAACCAGGAAACAATTATAGTCCGAGGAATTAGCCAATACACAACTAAAACCCGGATACACATGACACAGTAGGGCATATTTATAAATAATAAATAATAACACTAGTACATGTGGCAAAGCTACGAGCGGCTGGCTAGGCCTAGGCAGACGGCATAATAACAGTTGAAATATACACACACACTGGAAATATCACAACAGGAACCACCGCCAACACACCACCGAGCAACAACTTCCAACCCAGGGAAGACTGACTCGGGACCCAGAAAAAACTTCACTAAGTGAAGAAAAATACGCTGGGAACGTCAGAAAACACAGCTTACCTCATCAGAAAGATAAAAGGCAGCAATAATTAACGCGTAGTGAAAGCCGCCTGCATCACAAACTAACTCAACTGTGAAAAAGTTCACATGTCCACAACGTGACCACGAGGGTACATCCGAAATAGATGCCCCATACACTCGACCCAAAATACACTGCACTGCGGGCAACCAGCCCAGGACACTCCTGCTACGCCTATCCTAACCTTACTCGATATATCCTGGAGTAAACAAATGAGAAAAAACTCACTAGGGACGCAACGAATGCGGAACCAGCGGAGCGTGGGGAGGCACGTCCGGGCGGGCTGAGCGCAGAGCAGAGAAGGAAGAATGACGCCTGAATCAGCGTCTGGTCAGAAATCCACACAAGTACATCCACGATATGATGGAAAGCTTATTGGATAGTTATTCTTATTTTCTTTTTGTTTTTATTTTTTACGAAGTTTTTTTGTAGTGAGAACCCAATTCATAATGACTGAAGCCATGAGTGAGGTCGCGTGCGCTCATGATGAAGGCTCCTCAATTTTTAAATGCTCTGCGCGGTAGATTCAAAACTATGGCGGATTAGTGTTTGAAGAGGATGCCTTATGTAATAGGCATGTTCGTCAATGATGGAGGGGCCACTAATAAATAGATAGTTATTTATTTAGTTCAGATTTCAGAATGAGTTTTCTGCAGAGGTTTACCTTACTTAATATTCAACATGAGTATGATTTCATAAGTTTTCTATAATATAACTGTACACTGACAGCTTATTACTTACTGGTACCGTATTAGTTATTTTTGACATATTAATTCGATAACTAATCATCTGATGGTATTGCATTGTTTGTAACTTTGTCACTGTCTTTATATGCTAACTTGTGAAAGCTATTGTTTTGCTATGTGCAACCTTATGTTTTGTTTTACCCTACTGTGGAAAGACTATGTGCGAAACCTTTGTATTCCCCTAAGAAAAAAAATCTATTGAATAAAACAAAATAACTAAAAAACATTATATACTGTATATACAGTATATAGCATAATTTGTATTAATTCAACAAATTTCATATTCAGGGCAAGTACAAAAATATCAGGGCAAGTAAGGAATATATCAGGGCAAGTAAATTTCTTAATTCACTAGCCCGGGGCAACTAGATCTGGAACACTAATTTCCCAGCCTGGAGCAAAGAAAATATAGACATAATAGCACTAACTGAAACATGGATTAATACAGAAACCAGGCATATTTTTAGCAGAATTTGATATACCGGGATATAGTTTGTTTAAATATGACCGAACAAGTAGGAGGGGAGGTGGTATAGCAGTATTTGTCAGGAGTACATTAAAAAGCTGTATTAAAGCAGGTATTAGACTAAATAATGATAATGAAAGTGTTTGGGTAGAGGTTAACGAAGGTAGTGAGACCATAGTTATTGGAGTTATGTATAGACCGCCAAATATGAGTAGAAATGACGGAACATCTTTATGGGAGGAAATTAAAATAGCATCAAGGTTTAGCAATGTGTGCATTATGGGGGATTTTAATTTTCCGAATATAGATTGGCAGCATCAAATAGGCGACTCTGACTCAAAGGAGTTTATTGAGGTAGTACAAGATAGTTTTTTATTTCAATTCATACATACGCCGACTAGAGGTACTAATATTCTCGATTTAGTTTTCAGTAACAATGAACATATGATAAATAATGTAGAAATCGGGGACCACCTAGGAAATAGTGATCACAATTCTGTGTATTTTAATATACACTGTACAATGGAGAGGTAATCTCAGAGAGAATACGACATTAATACCCGACTTTAGAAAAGCCAATTATGGTGGGTTAAGAAGAGCCCTATTAACGGACCCTATGGTCAAAAGATTAAGTCTATCCAGGTGTCCAAATATGTGTACCCCATACCCCTTATCCCTTACCCCTAGCTTAAGTCAGGAAGAGACATCAAATTTGTTAGATACATACGATAATTTTATCAAGTCAGTATTCAATGCGAAAAATAAATATATCCCCAAAAGAAAATTTAGATCAGCACAGAACCAACCCAAATGGATGAATAATAGACTATTAGACCTTCTCGGAAAAAAGATAGGAATACTGTATATAGAAAAATTAAGAAAGGCGAAATCCACCTACTTGCTTACTATCACAATTTATCAAGACAGGTCAAAATGGATATTAGGAAAGAGAAAAGAAATTATGAAATCAAGGTTGCAAATGACTCAAAAAATAATCCTAAAGCTTTTTACCAACTATATAATCCAAGGTTGGAGATGTAATTGGTCCCATTAAAACTTCGATAGGAGAAATTACAGAAAATTATTTAGAAATGTGCAGTACCGGTACATTAAATAATAAATTTCTTTCCGTTTTCACAAATGAAAATTTGGCACAGTTTCCAGAAGTCCGTAAGGTATATAGGGATAGTATAGAAAATAGCTTAAGTGCGGTTACTATAAGTAGAAATGATGTGCTTAAGGAAATTGACAGACTGAAACCTCAGAAATCGCCTGGTCCGGATGAGGTATATGCGAGAGAATTAAAAGAATGCAGAGATGAGTTAAGTTACCCATTAACATTTCTATTTAACAAGTCATTAGAAACCGGTTTAGTTCCAGAAGCTTGGAAGATTGCAAATGTAGTTCCGATCTTCAAAAAAGGTGATAAATCAATAGCATCTAATTACCGTCCCATAGGAAAGCTACTAGAGTCAATTATTGCTAGTAAAATTAGAAACCACTTAGAAACATTTAATTTAATAAATTCTTCTCAGCATGGATTCACTCAGGGACGTTCTTGCCTTACAAATTTGCTTAGTTTTTTCTCAGAGGTGTATGAAGCAGTAGATAATGACAAGTCATATGATATAATATATTTAGATTTCAGTAAAGCTTTCGACAGAGTCCCTCATGAGAGATTGATGAGAAAAGTTGAGGCGCATGGAATAGGTGGGTCGTTGTTGGGATGGATTAGGTCATGGCTAATTGGTAGGAAGCAGAGAGTCAGCATAAATGGTACTAAGTCAGAGTGGGGATCAGTCAAGAGTGGTGTCCCCCAGGGATCTGTATTGGGTCTTCTGTTATTTATTATACATATACATAAATGACCTTAATTTAGGTATAACTAGTAGGATAAGTAAATTTGCAGACGATACCAAACTAGGGAGACCAATAGATTCAGATAGCGACATAGAGTGCCTCCAAAGGGATCTAGATACCTTACACGAATGGTCAGTAAAATGGCAGATTAATTTTAACATTGACAAATGCAAGGTATTAAAGATAGGGAAGACGAATACAGTACTAATGCAAAATATAAACTAGCTAATGCTGAATTAGAAAACTCAGACTGCAAGAAAGATTTGGGTGAGTTTGTTAGTAACGATTTGAAACCTAGAAAAAAGTGTATTAGCGTACGTAACAAGGCAAACAGGATTCTAGGGTTCATCTCAAGGAGTGTGAGTAACAGAACTGCCGATGTTATCTTGAAACTTTACTTGTCATTAGTGAGACCTCATATGGATTATGCTGTCCAATTTTGGTGTCCTTATTACATAATGGACATAGATTCGTTGGAGAGAGTACAGCGAAGAATGACAAAAATGATTCATAATATTAGAAATCTACCATATGAAGAAAGGTTGAACAAATTAGGCTTACATTCGTTAGAAAGACGCAGAGTTAGAGGGGAAATGATAGAAGTGTTCAAGTGGGTTAGTGGGACAAATAAAAGAGACATGAAAAATGTACTGAAGCTCAGTGATAGCGAAAGAACTCGAACAAATGGTTTCAAATTAGATAAATTTTGTTTCAGAAAAGATATAGGCAAATATTGGTTTGGTAACAGAGTTGTAGATGGGTGGAATAGGCTACCGAGTGATATAGTGGGATCAAGAACGATAGGGAGCTTTAAGATAAAATTAGATAGGCATATGGACGAGTTGGGTTGGGTGTGAGGGGGATCTACCAGGTGTGGGCCAATCGGCGCTCAGCAGACCCCCGTAATCTTGTGTTAATCTCTGACCGTTTTGGTGGGGTCAGTACTCAAGGTATTAGTGAGTTGGGCCTAGTTGTTGTTGTTGTTGTTGTTCCCCAAGCTGCCTGGCCGAACAGCCCCAAGGCCCCGAGCAAGGCCAAGGCCATAACTGAGCGCCCCCACAGAACCCTCTCTGCCTACCACAATAAAGCCTGGGTGACCGAAGCCACTCCATGGCGGGGAGCTGAGGAGGGTGCGGAAACGCCCGGGAAACCAAAGTCCCACCCAGGGCCCTGTGCCCCTCAGCAATTATGAAGAGAAAGTTGAGGGGCAAAGGAAAAATGTGACGCTTTGGCTTCCAATCTTGGTAGATTGGGAGGTCAATCCACGGAAAAGACGCCATCACTTGAGATCTAGGAAATACATAAGTAAAAGGAACAGTCGGAGTAAGCTATGGGTATGGCAGAGATCGCTCAGTTCTCACTCTGATAGACCAGCCCATCACCATATGACTAGAACTAGTTGGGCCTAGTAATTGGGGTTGGGTGTGACAGGGATCTGCCTTGAATGGGCCAATCGGCTTTTTTGCAGACTCCCATTTTCTTATGTTCTTATGTAATTGAGTTTCATATTTTTCATGTGTAGCCTAGGTGGTACTTGTAACCGAAACTACCACAAATTTTTTCGAAACTTTTGAAGCCTACCGGTATTATATAATAAGAATATAGTTAAGATCATATTAAAAAAAAAATCAATTCCCGGCAAACCTTAATAAAAAAGTAAGCAACAAAATGTCTACCTACTGTTAAAAAGTTGTCAAGAGTCACCTATAGACGGCGCGCCTTTTTTGTACGCCATTTTTCCGTGAGGTCAGGACCTCTTTCTGGCAGCTTGTCAGTCTCAAGTCACGCCATCTGATCAACCTCTTTGGAACTAATGGTCTTAAATTTAGAGTTACTGCGCATCACCTGACCACACGTTACAGTTACCCTTAGGTAAGTGATTGGTGTTTCGACGATTATGTCATATTTTCATCAAGAGAGCAAATAAACTTTGACCTGGATGTACGATTACGTCATTGCACTCAACCAATGATAGAGAACCACCTCCAGTGAAGAGAAAATCAGTGATACAATGGCCGGGTTGTGTAAAGGTTGTGCTATTTATCCTCACTCCATTAATATAGACACATCAAGAAATAATAACGGGGCCCTGAAACTATTTACTGACCATGGATGCCTCCCTACCTCTGTTATTTGTGAACGATGTGGAACTGAATGTTATTATTATAGTGAAAGGGATCAATGCAGATGTCCTAAGTACTGGTTTATGCCTAAAACTGCCATCCGACGTACGTGGCCGACCTTAAAGCCGTAGACACCGACATCTCTCCCAGGATCATACTCCCAGAACATCTTCTCAATAAGGTTAGCAGCACTAATTTTCCGAAGGTTATATTTTTTGCTTTTAGCTAATTTTCATAAGATCAGGGAAATTGTGGGGTAAAAGGCGTAAATAAAGGGGTAATATTGGGAGAACTCTGAATCTGAAAATACAATATTGAAAAGTAACAAAACCTGAAAATGGAAAAACCCGAGCCAAGTTTTGACCAAACTTGGCTCGGGTTTTTCAATTTTTCAGAGTCCAAAATCACAGTAACCTCATTTCGAAAGTTGGCTCAGGTTTTTTTGGCAAAAGTTGGCTCGGATTTAAGGGATTTAGCGAGGGGGGGGGGGGGGGCCAACCCCCACCTATAATACTAGGTTAGGTTAGGCTAATGTTAACCCCATAATACTAGGTTAGGTTATTTGGTTAGGTTAATGACAAAACTTGGCTCGGATTTCATGGATTTAGCGGGGGTGTGGGGGCGGCAGCCCCCACCCATTATACTAGGTTAGGTTAGGTTAGGTTAGGTTAATGTTAACCACATTCTTACTGGCTTTATCCATGTTGAAAAACAAAAAAACCCGAGCCAACTTTCGAAATGAGGTTACTGTGATTTTAGACTCTGAAAAATTGAAACACCTGAGCCAAGTTTGGTCAAAACTTGGCTCGGGTTTTTCCATTTTCAGGTTTTGTTACTTTTAACTACAGTATTGTATTTTCAGAGTTCTTCCAATAGGTCCTATTACCCCTTTATTTACGCCTTTTACCCTGCAATTTCCCTGATCTTCATAGCCCTCCCCACTATCGGGGGCCGTGTCTTAAGATTGATGGATAATGGGAAAAGAGTAAAATGCGACAGTCCTTGGTATTAAACAACACTGTATAGGCTAGGCCTATCAAAGAAAAAATAAAAAACAACAAAAAATAACCTGAAAAACTAGTCACTGGTTGGTGATAAACATTTACCCATGTTTGTTTTGTTAATTTTCAATATATTACATTATGAGTTCTTCCAATATTACCCGTTATTTTCGTCTTTTGGCCCGAGCATACTTTTTAAATCTGAAAATTCGCAAAACCCGAGCCAAGTTTTGACAAAACTTGGCTCGGGTTTTCAAATGGTAGGGTTTTAGGTGTTTTAAATTCATCAAAATCCGAGCCAACTTTCAATATTGGGTTAGCCTAGTGTGTGTTTTTTACTCGGCAAATTCGCAAAATCCGAGCCAACTTTTGCCAAAACTTGGCTCGGGTTTTCCAATTATGGGGTTTTAGGAGTTTTAAATAGGCCTACATCAAAACCCGAGCCAAGTTTCTTTTAAATCATTCATTATTGTCTTTTTACGCCTTAACCCTTCGTTCCCGGAAGGGCTCTTGAACGCCCATAAAAAAGCATACCAGAGCTGCCCGGAAGGGCTCTTTAACGCCCAGTGGTTGAAAGCCTGTGAGCTTGGTGTGCGAGGCGTCGGTCCGACGCATGTAAACAACAGCCGGCTGGAACGACGCCCCGCATCTCCGGCCACAAGAAGGAGAGCGTCGCTTGTTCGTGTGTGCCTGTATGTTGTTGTTAAGTATCGAAAAGTAGTGTAAAGTGGCTGTTTTTGCCATAAAGTTATCTCCAATGAAATCATCATCACAACTGAACCAGTTGACTTAGAGAGCTCTACTTAACGCCATTCTACAGGTAAGAAACACATCTACGCTTGGGGATGCGCAGGAATGCGGAAGCAGTCAGAATAACAAAGATACGGTAGCCTAGGCTAGACGTTTTTCGGCCAAAACCCCCGGTTTTCGGGGAATATATATATAATACATAGCCGGGGCTGGAGGGTTAAACCCCGTAATTTCCCTGATCTTCATGGCCCTCCCCACTATCGGGGGCCGTGTTTTAACCCTTGTCTAGCGGGGTGTTTTGGGCTATTTTGGGCATATTCAGGCCCTCCTGAATGATCAATCAAGTATCTGCATGAAAAGAAATGTATTCAGCAAAAAACTAGGAGCTAAAAGCTTCAAAATGAGACCAGAACGAGCTACGTAGCACTCATGGTTCTCATGCAGTGGTGCCACCAACATGGGAGTTAAGCGTATAGCGGCATATTTTTTCCCACTACGCTCACTAATGGTAACACTGCCGTCCTCTCGAGAACAGAGGGAGCGTGAGTCAGTGGGTGGCGGTAAGCCCTGGGTGTCGGACGTGTGGCCTGCTGCGCTCCCGGCCATTTGCACTCGATTTTAACCCTTTAAAAGCCTTAATAATGCTCCTAACTTGCTGCAAATTGGTGCACGACTTAAGTCGAGCGCCGCTCTTTAAGGGTTAAGACCGTTGGATAATGGGGAAAACACATTTGCCGGGGATTGGAATTGGTCAATTTAAAGATGATGTAATTAAATTGCTAAAAAAAATTTTTGATTGTTTTTATGTAGTTTAGAGTTGTGTAAGGGTGTTTTGATGTGTGATAATAGGCGGAAATGCATATTTATCCATTAACCCGGCAAACGCGATAGGCCTCACGGAAGGCTTCCTATAGGGAACGCGATAGGCCTCACGGAAGCAAGACCATAAAAAAAGCCTTCCCCCCCAAAAAAGGGCCTATCAAAACAAAGGAATTTGTCTCTAGGTGAGATAATTCCCCTCTAGTACTCATCCATGTGTTTCTCACCCCTCCCCCTCCCCTCCTTCCCCACCTTATTCCCCCCTCCTCAATTATCACCTATGTTTCCTCTTATTATCATCATTTATCGGTTATTTTTCTCTCCCGCGATAATGTAGCACAAGTGGGTTGCATAAAAGATCGTTATGCAACACCCAGACACCGGCACACACCACCCCGCTCGTCTCAGTTGACTCACATACACCGAGAGGGGAGGGTTGCCTGTGGCTCTCTCTCGCCTGAGATTATGACCGGGTGGCCAATATCTTCGTTTTTCACCACCCAAATGCTTTTCCAACTTATTTTAGCACTCTTGAAGGTTCATATATACATCATATATGTAAAATAAAAGCATACCGAAAACAAATAATGGTCTATATTGTAAATATAACGAATTCTGTCAGAATCCAAGGCTAGAAATGCACAAATAACTACCCTAGCCCCTAGGTCTATATCGCGCTTGTCAGGTTAAACAACAATCTAAAAAAACGCCCCTTCACTCGCGAAAAATAGCTATTTGGCCATAACCGTTTGCCGTTGGATACAAAATATGTAGAGGGGGGGCAAGCCCCCCCCCCCCCCTCCCAAGATTTATTGAAATCATCATATATTTAAACAGTAGGGGACAAAAACCAAATTTTCCCTAACGCTTCTTCTTCTTCTTCGCGGAGGATGTAAACAAAGCCACCCGCCTCTTGCGACGTAGGCGATATAGGGGATATTTTGTTTTTTTCAGGATCAGTAATACATTTTTACGCGCATTTAGACACATATAGGGTAAACACCGATAAAAGTATTCTGGTCTCACCTACCATAATTGCGAACCTCCAACTTCAGCTGGGGTTTATACTTCCTTTTTTTCTTCATCGGTTTGTTTACACAAAACAGCTGGAAGCACACACTATCAATTGTCACTTTAAAGGTAAAATATATCATATTTAAGCATTTCCATAGGTTCTACAAGTTATTAAGTGAATATATATGCGAGGCAGAGCAAGATTCGCCGCTTCACGGTGCGGACAAGGTCTAAAACTTTCTTCATATTCACAAAACTAGATCACCTGCATTCAAAATGGCTACCGGGACAGGACTGAAAACGTTTTGGCTGAGTGTGTTCGAATTCTTGAGGTATGAAAAGCACCCTGTGGCAAAATACAGATTTTTATAAAAACGTACGCGATTTTTGCGGTCGGTCAATAAATGTACCATTGTTTTGGGTGGCCTGATGCTACCTTTATCGCATAAATCTACCTCTTATATGTTATATTCTATATAGGCCCTATTTCAAAGTAAGACATGGTCACCATAAGTGTATCAAGTTGAAGCCAAAGCCATTTTCCGAACTACGATGTCTAATGGTAATTTTTTTTAATTACCTTGCAAATAATGGCTATAAATCGCGAATTGTGTAATAAATATGTTACATTTATTTATTGACATGCTTTTATGTAGTTTTCGTATATAATTGAAGAATAGTGTAATGGATTAAGAACTAAGAGGCCAGTCTTACTCATTCAGTGAAGAAAAATGGCGGATTTTCGGTTTCTTGTCATATTTCAGGCTAATATGGAGAATGTAGCTTTAGTATCAGCATTTCCACACATGATTTACAATTGTGAATAACTGAACGTTGTGTATGACAACGAGGACAACGAGCTGCTTAAATTGGTGAAAATAGGTTAATATTGAGACAATTCTGATGGCCTAACATCGACTTTGGTAAGTATTCGAATTAAGTATTATTATGTGACCTAGGTACAAAATATGCATATACATGCAAAGCTGAAGGCTTTCCGAACCATATGTAGGCTAGGGGGTATAAGAAAGATATGAATTAAATTACCAATGTTATAGGTGGTACATAGCCTACATCCGGTAAACCCAGAACTTTCCACCATCCACCAATAAATTCGCCGTTTTGTGCCACTTTCACGAAGATTCACCATGTTATTACATGGCTACCGTAAGCCGATTTTAGTGTTTTAAGTGACTTATGAATAGCTTAGAGTGTGCTCTTTATGAATATACCAATGAAAGTTATATATAGAAAGTTTTTATATGCGTAATGTGCAAATGAAAGTAGATTTTTATTGACCGACGGTACTTTCATCGGCGTTTTACCCTAGGAATGAAATACATGGTATAAGAAACCTGTAGGCCACGATAAAATCGATGTATGAATTTAATTACATCATCTTTATATTGTCCCACGTCCCTTCACTCGCGAAAAATAAATATTTTCCGTTGGATACAAAATATGTAGAGGGGGGGCAAGCCCCCCCCCTCACCCCCCTAAGATTTATTGAAATCGTCATAGGCCTATATTTAAACAGTAGGCTAGGGGTCAAAAACCAAATTTTCCCCAACGCTTCTTCTTCTTCGCGGCGGATGTAAACAAAGCCACCCGCCTCTTGCGACATAGGGGATATTTTGTTTTTTTCAGGATCAGTAATAAATTTTTACGCACATTTAGACACTTATAGGAATGAAATACATGGTAGGCTATAAGAAACCTGGATAATTATCGCGAATAGACTCGCAGCGTTATTAAACATAATTTATTAGGGAAAGTGAAGCTCTATGGAATCCTTATAATATACTCACATAGATTCCATTGTGGTAGAATAGTTTTGATAAGTTTTGTAACTCGATTTTGTCGATATAAATAGTCCCGCGCGTAAACAAACTCAGTCCCGCAATCTTGAGAGCTCTGCTACGGACGTGTTCATGTTTACAAAAAGCGTTCGAAATGGAGTACACTCGCTACGGTAAAGTGTTATGTTCTACAAAGATGTTATTGTATGTCTAATATATGAACCCACAGTAGCTGGCATGCAACTTGCAAGGGCTAGTGTTGTATCCCACGTACTGGGTCTAGGGCACTCTAGGGTTAGGTTAGGTTAGGTTGTTTGGTTAGGTTAATATACTAGGTCTCGGAAACAAGATTCGTAGTTGCAGTAGTATTTACATCAAAACTATAGTTAACTATCAAAACTATTCTTCACAGTGGAATCTATGTGAATATATTATAAGGATTCCATAGAGCTTCACTTTCCCTAATAAATTATGTATAATAACGCTGCGAGTCTTTTCAAAAAAATTACCGAAACCTGTAGGCCACGATAAAATCGATGTATGAATTTAATTACATCATCTTTATATTGTCCTTGGAACTTGTTTCAACTACTGTATAATGATGAAATCTAGGCTAGGCCTACCTAAAACCAAAAATAAAAACCATGGGAAAATTAGAATGCTAGACTACTCGGCCCGCCGCCACCCACGGGACAGCTCGGCCAGGACAGCTCGGCCCAGTAAAAACGAGACAGCTCGGCCCAGTAAAAACGAGACAGCTCGGCCCCGTGTTAATTTCGAGACAACTCGTAATTAACCTAACCTAACCTAACCTACACATTATGAATCGAGAGAACTAGCCTATGACATAATTATAGGCCTACAATAGGCCCTAAACAAAAAATTCGGTAAACCTGACTTTTTGGACCGACAGCGATTTCAGTAAGTTTTATTTTGTTTTTTGTAATTTTTCCTTCAGATATAGTGTTGTTTTATACTGAAGAGGAGCGGAAATGAGTATTTACCCATTATCCAACAATCTAAAAACACGCCCCCCACTAGTGGGGAGGGCTATGAAGTTCAGGGAAAATGAGAGGTTAAAAGGTTAAAAATACAATAATATAGCGTTTTGTATCAAAACTTGGCTCGGGTTTTCCCAAATTGCAAACCCATACAACCCAATTTTGTGAATACCCGAGCCAACTTTTGACGAAAGCTGGCTCGGATTTCACGGGGTGGAGTGGGTAGCCTAATATTTCATGTTATAAAAATAGTCAACTTTGGGAAGACATTAGCCTAACCCAACAACCTTACCTAACCTATCCTTGTATTATGGGTGGGGGCTGCCGCCCCCACACCCCGCTGGTTGGGTTAGACTATTTTTTGTTTTTTTTAATGTTCTAGGCTATTAGCCTAACCTAACAACCTAACCTTACCTAACCTAGCATATGGGTGGGGGCTGCTGCCCCCACACCCCCGCTGGTTGGGTTACTTTTTTTTTTTTTTTTTATGTGCTAGGCTATTAGCCTAACTTAACACCTAACCTAACCTAACCTAGTATATGGGTGGGGGCTGCTGCCCCCACACCCCCGCTGGTTGGGTACTGGCTGAAAAACTTATTGTTTTACAGGAGCCTAGGCCTATACATGTATTTTAGCGTGTTTTTTTTTCTTCTTCCTTATAATACATTTCAGCTCTTAATGCCATATATAGCAATGATGTATTTGCTCTACCGGACCTATTATGCCTAAACAGATCGATGGGCTAACTGTCGGTCCAAAACATCAGTATAACCAAAAATTCGCCCACATTACACACACGCCATAAACGGGAGGCCATGTATACAGCACCAAATCCTGCAAATCCTGTCCTCTGCGCATGCATGAGAATCTTAGGCCCCTTGGCACGATTTTTTTTTTCCTTTATAGGCCTACTATTATATTATCTTAACCTAACCTTAAATTAACCTAACAGTTGAGCCTAAATAAAAAAAAAAAAGTGCGTTTGGAAGGATTTGGTGCTGCAGACATGGCCTCCCCCATAAACCCTCCACTTAGCTCTCCCCATCCTAATCCTGACTGGTCTCGTCAAATTGCCCCATAGCAAAACATGGGGCCGAGCTGTCTCAAATAATGGGCCGAGTTGTCCAAAAGTGGGCCGAGCTGTCCGAGCCGAGTTGTCCCATGGGCCGAGTCGTCGTCACCGAAAATTAGTGGTATCCTAGTTTCGGTTATAAATTCCGCCTTGGCTATGTGAAACCTAGGGCGGCTAGGCCCAATCTAGCCTAATCATCCTAGTACAGTAGCAGCCTAGCCTAGATGCCTAAACTAATGAGTCACATTATTAGCCTATGAGTGTCTATGAAGCTAGCCTACCTAAGCTATTAGCCTACTAGCCTAAATAAAGGTGTATTCTAGTATCCTATACTAACTAACATAATAATATAAAGGTCGTAATAACTCCTGCCTTAAGGTTAATGCAAACGTATGATAGAAATTTACCTCGCTTTCAGGTGAACTTAGCCTATACCATTACAATTGACAAACTGTTCCTTTTAAATTGGCCTCCCCTCGGCTGAGCTATCCAGGGAAAACAATGACCACATAAAACAACGCTAGATCCATTCACTAAAGTATCTAGATATTATAGTAAATCAACGAATAGGCTGTGTAGTAAGTATTTGTACAAAATCACTAGAATAATACCTCATTCTCACTAAAATGTCTGAAATCTCTAGAATATCACTAAGAGATACATAGCTATATATAAGAACTTACTGCTAAATTCAATAAATGCATCTAGCTCTAGATCTAGCTGTAAAGTAGATAAATTGGCAACACTACTTCTTCTCCTTCTCTTGAACCCGCCCGCAGACCGCGCAGGTCCACAGGGCTGACCTTTGTATCGGTACTGGCTCAGAAACGTTAGTACGAGGGAAAGTTTAGAGTAGAAGGATAGTATAAGGGACAGTTTTTTAGACCTACCTATCACGTCCTCCCCCCTCCCTCCTACCGCTCCCCCCCCCCCATTTCTCGTCCTCCATATCTTTTCTAGTGTCCTCTTCATCATCTCCATGTCTTGCGTTTCCATATCTTGTGTTAGCCCCAGCAATGCCCCTACCCCTCTATCATCTCTCTGCTTTAATTCCTCCCACCCTAGTTCCCCAATTCTATTCCTCATGTATCTCTCCATAATCTCCCATGCCATTGTTGCATTTGACCAATCTTTTCGCTTTTTGCCTTTTCAAACCCTTTTCTGTAATTGTTACCCCCAGGTATTTATTATAGGTTTGAATCCTGCAAGGAGATAAAGAAAACCTAATATTTAGTAGTGGCCCCGTAATCATTGACGATTATGCCTATTACATAAGGCATCCTCTTCTAGTGGTAGCTAAGGTTAGGATACAAAAGAAGTGGGTGAGGAGAGCGGGAGGGAGGCGAGAGGAGGGTGGAATGGTGAGGAGGGTGGAGAGGTTGCAGGAGGAGGAAGTCAGGGAGGAGTACAGGAGAGCAGTGGAAAGACGACTAGGTGGGTTCGACCTGGAAGTTATGGAGGAAGTGGAGGAGATGAGCAAGGTGTTTAAGGATGAGATCTGTGCAGCATGTGAGGAGGTGTGTGGAGTGAGGAGAAGAGGGAGGGGAGTGAAAGGTACAGCATGGTGGACAGAAGAGGTAAGAATAGCTGTGGAAGAAAAGAAGAAAGCATATAGAGAGTGGTTGGGTAGTAGAGGGAATGAAGATTCCGAGAGACAGAAACGAGCGAGGTACGTGGAGAGTAAGAGGGTGGTGAAGAGAGTAGTGAAGGAAAGTAAGAGAAGAGTAGATGAGGAATTTGGAAGGAATCTGAGCGTAAAATGGAGGGAGAGTAAGAAACTGTTCTGGAAAGAAGTCAAGAAAGTTAGGGAAGGTAGCAAGGGAAACAGTAAGGGTGTGAAAGATAAGAATGGGAGAATGCTAGCCGAGAAGCAAGAGAGAGTCGAAAGATGGAGGGAGTACTTCAGTGAGTTGCTAAATGAAAGGAATGAAGAGCCAGCAAACATAGCTGGATATGGTATGGGAGGGAGAAGAAGAGAAGTAGTGGAGGAGGAGGTGGGGATCAGGAGGTCAGAAGTGTGGGAAGCCATGAAAAGAGTGAAGTTGGGGAAAGCACCAGGAACAGATGGAGTGTGTGGGGAAATGTTGAGGTATGGTGGTGAGATAGTGATAGAATGGGTATGGAAAATGTGCAAACTAGCATGGGAGAAGGGAAGTGCACCCAATGACTGGAAGACTGGCATAATAGTCCCCCTATATAAGGGCAAAGGGGAAAGAGGAGTGTGTGGTAACCACCGAGGAATATGTCTTCTAAGCGTAGTAGGGAAGGTATACAGTAGGGTAGTGATTGAGAGAGTGAGAGTGAGAACGGAGAAATGGATAGGCGACGAGCAGGGAGGTTTTAGGAAGGGAAGAGGATGTGTAGATCAGATTTTTACCCTGAATTGTGTTGTGGAGAAGTATCTGGAGAAGAAACAAAAGGTGTATGTTGCCTTTATGGACTTGGAGAAGGCCTATGACAGAGTGGATAGAGAAGGTTTGTGGAAAGTACTTAGAATATACGGAGTAGAGGGCAAGTTGCTGAAAGCAGTGAAGAGCATGTATGAGGGTGCAAAGGCGGCAGTACGTGTGGAGAGTGAGCAGAGCGAGTTCTTTGACCTGAATGTTGGTTTGAAACAGGGGTGTGTGATGTCCCCGTGGTTGTTTACTGTATATATGGATGGAGTTATGAAAGAAATACTATCAAGAGCAGTGGATGTTGGTGTATCACTGAAAAGGGAGGGAATTGAGTGGAAGCTACCTATACTGCTGTTTGCGGATGATACAGTTCTGATGAGTGATAATGAATGGGAGTTGCAGGGTCTGGTAAATGAGTTTGGAACAGTGTGCGAAAAACGGAATTTGAAGGTAAATACGGGGAAGAGCAAGGTTATGGTCTTCGAAAGGGGTGAAGTCACAGAGTGTGAGGTGAAGCTGAACGGTCAGGCTATGGAGATCGTCAACTCTTTTAAGTATCTGGGCAGTGTGTTGAGTAAAGATGGGACTATGGATGAAGAGGTGCGGGAGAGGGTACAACAGGGGAAGAGGGTTGTAGGAACGCTAAAAGCAGTAACAAGAAATAGGGTGGTCAGTATGGAAGTGAAGAAGTCCTTGCATGACAGTGTGGTAATCCCGACACTGACTTACGGAAGCGAAGCATGGACGTTGGTTGAGAGACTCAGACCAAGAGTGAGAGCAGTGGAAATGAATTACTTAAGGAGTGCGTGCGGAGTTACATGGAGGGATAGACAGACTAATGAGGAAGTAAGAAGGAGGTGTGGTGTGGAGGTAGATGTGCTGGAAAGTGTGAAAAGGAACAACTTGAGATGGTTCAGCCATATGGAACGTATGGAAAGCGAGAGAATGACTAAGAGGGTGTACGAGAGCGAGGTGGAGGGACAGAGGGGGAGAGGTAGACCGAATATGAGGTGGAAGGATGGAGTGAGGAACTACATGAACGAAGGCGGTGCTGGTTGGGGGGAGGGGCGTCGACTGACTGGGGACAGAGGTGCATGGGGGCGGTTCGTTCGTGGCCACCCCTTCGGGGATCACGGCGTCAGGCAATAGATAGATAGATAGATCCTCTTCAAACACTCATTTACCGTAGTTTGAATCTACCGCGCAGAGCATAAAAAATTGAGGAGCCTTCATCATGAGCGCATGCAACCTCACTCATGGTTCGTCATTGTGAAATTGGGTATTCACTACGAAAAAACTTCGTAAAAAATAACAAATACAAAGAAAATAAGAATAACTAATCATAAGCTTTCCATAACTTCGTGGATGTACTTGTGTGGATCTTTGACCAGACGCTGACTTCAGGCGTCATTCTTCCTTCACTGACATATGTAGTCGATTCCGAATCAATAAGGGAGTTTGAAAGTAATCTTGATAAAGCATGGGGAAGACAAGATTTGAAGTTTGATTATAAAACAAAAATACAGAATAGTAAAAATGTTGCGTCTGCTACCGCCGCCGCCAACACCGTGAACGACCGCAGCAGTGCAAGTACTGGTACTGAGCTGGATACACAGGCATAGTTTGCCTTTTTCCAGAGGATCTACTGTAAGAAACTGTAAGAAACATCAAGTAAACCAAAATCCTTAAGTCACGGATACTGTATGTTCAAAATAATGAACCCACCTTGCGGTAGGATGAAATTTTATACACTGTATATATGTAAAATGTTACCATGTAACCTTTTATGAAATAAAGAATTAACTAACTAACTATATCTCTATCTATATCTATATATCTCTATCTCTATCTCTATCTCTCTCTCTCTCTCTCTCTCTCTCTCTCTCTCTCGCGCCGCCCTTTACCTTCCACTTAGTAGCAAATTTTGTTAAAATTAAGTCCGGACTGCCTAGTAGGGGCCGCAAGGTCTGTGCAGTCTGTGTATTTATGTAACTCTATGTAACCCTCTCTTGATAGTCCTTGGAGTGCCACATGAATTTGTTGATTTCATTAATTGAGTTTAGAAGTAAAGTTGGTTAGTGAAAAAATATAATAATTTGTTGTTGTTGTTGTTGTTGTTGTTCCCCAAGCTGCCTGGCCAAACAGCCCCAAGGCCCCGAGCAATTCCAAGGCCATAACCGAGCGCCCCCGCTGAACCCTCCCTGCCGACCACAATAAAGCCTGGGTGACCGAAGCCACTCCATGGCGGGGAGCTGAGGAGGGTGCGGAAACGCCCGGGAAACCAAAGCCCCACCCAGGGCCCTGTGCCCCTCAGCAATTATGAAGAGAAAGTTGAGGGGCAAAGGAAAAATGTGACGCTTTGGCTTCCAATCTTGGTAGATTGAGAGGTCAATCCACGGAAGAGACGCCGTCACTTGAGATCTAGAAAATATATAAGTTAAAGGAACAGTCAGAGTAAGCTATGGGTATGGCAGAGATTGCTCAGTTCTCACTCTGATAGACCAGCCCATCACCACATGACTAGAACCCAATCCTCTCAGCATCAGCTAGGAAAGGCCCTAGAAAGCCGCCTTTGGCGGGGGGATAGCTCCCCTATTTCAACCCCTTTCGGGGTTGGGCACCCGCCAGTAATAATTTGTAATAAGCTATTACGTTACCATATAGCTGAACAAACAATCATAAACTTTACTTTGTAGATCTATAGTATGACGTGATTTGGCTTCCTTGTATACTGTATACTTGGCTTCCTTGTATACTGTATATTTGTCTTCCTTGTATACTGCATATTTGGCTTCCTTGTATACTGTATATTTGGCTTCCTTGTATACTGTATATTTGGCTTCCTTGTATACTGTATATTTGGCTTCCTTGTATACTGTATATTTGGCTTCCTTGTATACTGTATATTTGGCTTCCTTGTATACTGTATATTTGGCTTCCTTTTATACTGTATATTTGGCTTCCTTGTATACTGTATATTTGGCTTCCTTGTATACTGTATATTTGGCTTTCTTGTATACTGTATATTTGGCTTCCTTGTATACTGTATATTTGGCTTCCTTGTATACTGTATATTTGGCTTCCTTGTATACTGTATATTTGGCTTCCTTGTATACTGTATATTTGGCTTCCTTGTATACTGTATACTTGGCTTCCTTGTATACTGTATACTTGGCTTCCTTGTATACTGTATATTTGGCTTCCTTGTATACTGTATATTTGGCTTCTTTGTATACTGTATATTTGGCTTCCTTGTATACTGTATACTTGGCTTCCTTGTATACTGTATTGGCTTCCTTGTATACTGTATATTTGGCTTCCTTGTATACTGTATATTTGGCTTCCTTGTATACTGTATACTTGGCTTCCTTGTATACTGTATATTTGGCTTCCTTGTATACTGTATACTTGGCTTCCTTGTATACTGTATATTTGGCTTCCTTGTATACTGTATTTGGCTTCCTTGTATACTGTATATTTGGCTTCCTTGTATACTGTATATTTGGCTTCCTTGTATACTGTATATTTGGCTTCCTTGTATACTGTATACTTGGCTTCCTTGTATACTGTATATTTGGCTTCCTTGTATACTGTATATTTGGCTTCCTTGTATACTGTATATTTGGCTTCTTTGTATACTGTATATTTGGCTTCCTTGTATACTGTATATTTGGCTTCCTTGTATACTGTATATTTGGCTTCCTTGTATACTGTATACTTGGCTTCCTTGTATACTTTATATTTGGCTTCTTTGTATACTGTATATTTGGCTTCCTTGTATACTGTATATTTGGCTTCCTTGTATACAGTATATTTGGCTTCCTTGTATACTGTATACTTGGCTTCCTTGTATACTGTATATTTGGCTTCCTTGTATACTTTATATGTGGCTTCCTTGTATACTGTATATTTGGCTTCTTTGTATACTGTATATTTGGCTTCCTTGTTTACTGTATATTTGACTTCCTTGTATACTGTATATTTGGCTTCCTTGTATACTGTATATTTGGCTTCCTTGTATACTGTATATTTGGCTTCCTTGTATACTGTATATTTGGCTTCTTTGTATACTGTATATTTGGCTTCCTTGTATACTGTATATTTGGCTTCCTTGTATACTGTATATTTGGCTTCCTTGTATACTGTATACTTGGCTTCCTTGTATACTGTATATTTGGCTTCCTTGTATACTGTATATTTGGCTTCCTTGTATACTGTATATTTGGCTTCCTTGTATACTGTATATTTGGATTCCTTGTATACTGTATATTTGGCTTCCTTGTATACTGTATATTTGGCTTCCTTGTATACTGTATATTTGGCTTCCTTGTATACTGTATATTTGGCTTCCTTGTATACTGTATATTTGGCTTCCTTGTATACTGTATATTTGGCTTCCTTGTATACTGTATATTTGGCTTCCTTTTATACTGTATATTTGGCTTCCTTGTATACTGTATATTTGGCTTCCTTGTATACTGTATATTTATTAGTGGCCCCTCCATCATTGACGAACATGCCTATTACATAAGGCATCCTCTTCAAACACTAAACCGCCGTAGTTTGAATCTACCGCGCAGAGCATTTAAAAAACTGAGGAGCCTTCATCATGAGCGCACGCGACCTCACTCATGGCTTCAGTCATTATGAATTGGGTTCTCACTACGAAAAAACTTCGTAAAAAATAAAAAGAAAAAGAAAATAAGAATAACTATCCAATAAGCTTTCCATCATATCGTGGATGTACTTGTGTGGATTTCTGACCAGACGCTGAATCAGGCGTCATTCCTCCTTCTTTGCTCTGCGCTCAGCCTGCCCGGACGTACCTTTCAGGCTCCGCTGGTTCCGCATTCGTTGCGTCCCTAGTGAGTTTTTTCTCATTTGTTTACTCTAGGATGTATCGAGTAAGGTTAGGATAGGCGTAGCAGGAGTGTCCTGGGCTGGTTGCCCGCAGTGCAGTGTATTTTGGGTCGTGTGTATGGGGCATCTATTTCGGATGTACCCTCGTGGTCCTGTTGTGGACACGTGAACTTTTCACAGTTGTGTTAGTTGGTGATGCAGGCGGCTTTCATTACGCGTTAATTATTGCTGCCTTTTATCCTTCTGATGAGGTAAGCTGTGTGTTTGCTGTCGTTCCCAGCGTATTTTTCTTCACTTAGTGAAGTTTTTTCTGGGTCCGTGTCAGCCTTCCCGGGGTGGGAAGTTATCGCTACGGTGGTGTGTTGGCGGTGGTTCCTGTTGTGATATTCCAGTGTGTGTTTATATTTCAACTATTTTCATGCCGTCTACCTAGGCCTAGCCAGCCGCTCGTAGCTTTGCCACATGTCTAGTGTTATTATTTATTTTATAAATATGCCCTACTGTGTCATGTGTATCCGGGTTTTAGTTGTGTATTGGCTAATTCCTCGGACTATAATTGTTTCCTGGTTTAGTTGTGTATTGGCTAATTCCACGGATTATGTTGTGACCTTGGTTAGTCGTGCGTGTCTCTCCTCGTGTCGTATTGTTCAGATGGTGTCTGTTCAGGGTGGGGTTTGCCTTCCGGCGGGTTTTTTCTCGGTTTCACCATGAAAAATCCTGACCGATGAGCAGTGTTGGGCCACACGTGGTTTTTAACTCTGGCTGGTTCCCCGGCGTGGGGAGGTGTCTGTGGCTCTCCAGGACTGCGTCTCTGTGGGTGCCTGGTTTCAGGCCTCCTTTAAATTCCCGGCGGGATGGCTGTACCCATCCTTATATATATAAATATATATAAAAAACGACGTTCTTGAGAACACTCGTTTTTATAGGTTTTTTCTACCTGGTTTACGACAACCACATGGCAAACCTAGCTGTTGTTTAGGCGTTCCTCCCCGGCGATCTTTTACAAAGAAGTGGGGTCAGGAACTTGTGGGGTTAACTTTTCGACTTCTCACCCGGCGGGTGCACCTGAGCAGGGTGGGATAAACGACTTAGGTCTCATATAGTTAACCAATCCATTTTAGTGATACTCTGTGTATCGCTGCCTTTACTCTTACGGCAATTGAAGGTTCAGTGAGGTTTAACCAAATCGATTCCCACACCCGGCGGGTGCCCCTAAGTGGAGGAACTAAGGAATTTATAAACAAATTCAATTTCGATTAACCTTAATTGGGTGATACTTTCAGTATCGCCGCCTTCTATTTTTACGACGATCGTTTGGGACAATTCGTTAAAAAATCAGATCTCGTATAATTCCTGCCCTGGGCTATTCTACTAAAATATTTCAAGGGCCGGCGTCTTTATGAGGGGGGCTTTGTTACAAAATTGAATCTTGAGACAGTCACCACCTCCTACAGACTATAAGTGCCATACTGGACCATTATATCAGAGGGTATTCTTCATGTTCTTTAGCTAAAAAGATTTGTTTAGCCTCTTTACACCCCGCCGCGTAGCGAGATGTGTTAGCTGTGTCTTTGCATCCCGTTACCCGGCGGGTTATTAACACTTGTATGCGAACACTTGGGTTAACCTTATGAGCATTAATTCCTGGAAATTTTTCTTTATTTTTCCAGAGCTGAGCTCCGGCGGACCAATACAGACCCGGCGGTAGTTTCCTCACACCAGTCTCTGTCATGGCTACTGTGGCCCCAGTTTTTGCCCTGTGCATTACCCCTACTTGCGCGGGTATCCCAATTTTTGCGCATACCCTTTGCATAAGGTGTGTTAGATGTCTAGACCGTTCAAGGGGTCTCTGGGTTACTCTTAATTGTTCCTTTTGCTCCCAATTAGCCAATAAAGTCCTGTGTGACAATGACAAGACCGCGGCGGTAGCGTTGAGAGAGGTCAGACAACAAATGTCGGCCTACACTACCATTGTCGCACATAAGTCACTTCAATGTGACAACGTCCCACTTTGGGATAAGTTGCTGTCAGAGCACCCTCCCCCTAAACGTACCTCTAGAGTAACGGGTTTTAAGCCGACAGAGACTAGCCAGGGTTCTGTATCGTCTGTGGATACGTCTAAACGCCCGAGAGAGCCTACTCCCCCGGCAGCCACCTCCTCGTCGCAGGCGAGATCGAGGTCAAGGTCACCTCTCAGACAGCAGTCTTCAAGTCGTGCCTCTTCCCCGGCTAGTAAGAAGTGTAAGACTGAAGCTTCCCCCAGTGGTCATGGTGGTGATTCTTCCAAATCTAGGTCTAGTTCGCGGTCACACCGTAGCCACAAATCCTCCAAAAAGGATTCCCATAGGAAGTCCTCTCGACATTCTCCTAAGTCTAGTGCATCTCATCGTACCTCTACACCTGAAAATGTTTCTGTTACAGCCTCAGAGTATAGTGAAGCGCCTGTCCCTAAACAAAATTTACCTATTGATATTTTAACCCTAGAAACGGAAAGTTCAGGAAATTCAATAATTGAGAATGTTTCAGACTCTCAAGAGAGCGTAGGCCAGAGCCTCGGTGTTTGGCGGTTTGCTCAACCAGGGTCTGACCATCCACGTCCGACTCATACGAGTCACACAGTAGCCGATGTCCACAGGGACGCGGAGACCCCATCCTCTATCCCTGACTTATCTTGGAAACAAGGTGCCCCTGCCTCGGCGGGGTCTTCTCAGGAGGATCGGGAGGAACAAGATGAAGTGTCAATAATTTCAGATAGGGATGGACAAGGGTCAGGCTCAGGCCTGGACGCCGCCCATGATAATACTAATTCACCTGAAAGTTCTGCATCTAACCAGTTTGTTACAGCACAAGAAATTGATGGGTTACTTACTCATGCTCTATCTAAATTCTTTAGTCAACAACGAGAAAACCCCACAATGGACTTGGGGGCTCCCTTGACAAGTTCTGCGGTACGGCCTCTGATAACGTCAATCGATTTATCTAAGATTCCTAACCCTCCTACTCTGTCACCGGCAGGGAGCTCTAAGCCAGCTACGGCGGCATTCACTACGTCAAATGTCAGGGTCATTACGGATGTTAATCCACCCCCTCTAGACAAAGCGCCTCTTAGAAAGGTAGCTATGCCCCTGCTTTATGGGCCAGACGAGTCATGGGTTCTTTTGAACCCCTCTAAGCCAGAGCTTGCCCAGCCTACCTTGTCAGGGGAACTCCCGGTACCACGTGAGTGGTTTATCCAGGGAAATAAGTCAAAGAAATTAAGGGCATTGGATGCCTTGGGTAATGTTTTGGACGTAAATATCAAGGCTATACCTAGTTATTATCATCAGGATTATTTTGTTTATGCATCTAAGACTGCTTTACCCCCTGCCTCAGCTTCAAAACTTTTTTCAGACTGGTCTAAGCTGGATGGGTTTAATGATATTAAGGCTCTGTCGGCTCTTACTCCTGAACTAGATTTACAGACCGTCACAGACGAGACAGCTAATCCAGTGTTGAAGGTGGGTCAGTTGGGACCAGGACCTTGGGTGGATTGGGAGGTAGAGGCTCAAAACTTTGCAACCACTTTCACTTCTAAATCTTCCCACCAGATCCCTCAGGATACACATTCATGGTTCTCCATGCCGGTAGGTTCTGCCGGCGGAGTTCCGTCAGCTTTATTTTCTTTTCTAGCTGCCCCTAAGATTAATCTTTGTGAACTAAAGGACCCATTCACTACCCCTACCCCTTCTCACCTAGACAGAGAATTTAGGCTAAGGGGAAAAGCTTTCCGCCTGTTTTCACAGTACATAGTTTCTCAACAGGTGGCTAAGTCTTTACTCAGGTCTACTCAGGCAATCGCAGACGCGGATGCTCGAAGATCAGTTGAGTTATCCCGGCGTCTGATTCTTCAGTCGTCGATTCAATCCTTAGGTGACATACGCACAGCCTTACTTGAGGCGGTGCGAGCACGACAGGATCTTAGGATGTCATTAGTTCGCAAGCTGCCTGATCGCATTGCTAACCAGGTGGTAATGTCCCCAGTACTTACTCCTTCTTTAATGTCCCCTGATGTATGGCGAACAGTGTTTAACATGGCACAGGCCGTGAAGCACAGTCCCGCACAGGCTAAGAAACCTGCATTTAACTTCCCCAAACCTAAGCCTCCTACTAAAGCTCAGCCAGGGGGTTCTAAGCCGTTTCTTCCGCCTAAGTCCTCCCAATCCCCCCTGGGTCAGTTCAGGCATAGACAGAGAGGGTTTTCAGGACAGAGAGGACGCGGCCAGTATAAGCCGGGGCAGGGCCAGTCTTCGGTCCACACCAGCCAGCCGGCGAAGCGTCCAACACCACCAAACCCACCATCAAAAAACTAAAGTCTCTCTCACTCCCAGTGCCTGTCTTAAAGCCGGAGGAACCGAGGGAAGTACAGCCGGCGAACCCTTGTCTGCTAACTGGGTCGTTCCGAACGTGTCACCAAGCATGGCCGTTAAAAAACCTGGGCACGGATGGTGGCACTCAAAGGCATCACTTGGCAGTGGCTCCGGCGACCTCGCTTACGTCAGCCGACAACGGCAAATTGTGTTTCATTAGAGGTGGAGTCGCTGGTCCAGGAGATGATTGCCAAGAATGTCATCATCCCGGTCCCTCCAGATTACCCTGTATTCACGTCAAAACTGTTTTTGGTTCCCAAACGGGACAGTGTTCAGATGAGGCCGGTCGTAGACCTGTCTTATCTGAATCTTCACATTTACAACGAGTCTTTCAGAATGTTAACAGTTCATCAAATCAGGCTAACACTTCCGCCGGGAGGCTGGATGTGTTCCCTAGACCTGACAGACGCCTATTGGCACGTGTCGGTCAACAAAAGATTTCAAAGGTTTCTGGCCTTGAGGATCAGGCACCAAAATTTTGTTTTTCAGAGGATGCCGTTCGGTTTGAACCTAGCACCTCGACTATTCACGAAACTAGTCCGGCAAGCCCTGATGCCGTTGTTAAAACAGGGAATCAGAGTGTTGTGGTATCTAGACGACTGGCTGGTGGTGGCAGAGACACAACAATTATGCATAAAACATGTCAATATCATTTTAAATCATGTCAAAACTCTAGGCTTCAAGGTAAATCTGGTAAAGTCAAACCTTGTTCCCTCAAGAGTAATTCAGTGGATAGGGCTGGTCTGGGACACCGCCGCTCTCACTCTGAGTCAGAGTGTGGACAATCGCAACAGGTTTCGCAGGAAACTGTTCAGGTTTCTTCACAGTCTGACTACGACACGAAGAGTCTGGGAGTCTCTGGTCGGCTCTCTCAACTGGATTCAGCTAACTGTCAAGTTGGGCCGGTTGAAAGTAAAACGATTAATATTGGAAGGCAACAAATATTTCCCACTCTTACCGGCGGGAAAATTATGGCCCATACCAAAATTAATCCACACCTTACTAGCGGTCTGGGCGAAGAGGGAAACATTGCACTCAATCATGTCATGGACCTCTCCTCCTCCAACGGTATGGGTAGACACGGATGCGTCAGGCACCATAGGGTGGGGATTTCAGTCAAATCAGGGGCACCAGGGTCAGGGACTTTGGTCCCACTTAGAAATCTCTCACATAAATGTCAAAGAGTTACTAGTCCCCTTGTATTTCCTTCAGGCTCACGGCCCGGCGTTACGGGGCAAGTCGGTGGCCTTCAGAATGGACAATCTGAATGCAGTTCACTGTATTCAGAAACAAGGGTCAACGAGGTCAAGGAAGTTGCTACTCGTGTCGGAAGAGATTTTTGTTCTAGCCAGCAGTCTAGATATTTATCTTCACGCATCTTATCTCCCAGGCGTAGCGAACGTCTGGGCAGACGCTCTGTCCCGGAGACAGAGCACGACAGTAGAATGGGAGCTCAAGCAACCCATTTTCGACCTAATGATTGCGGAGCTCTCCCATCCACAAGTGGATCTTTTTGCGTCCGAGGAGACTCACAAGCTCCCTCTATACCTCACCCGCCGGGCGATAACGCCGGCAGGGGGGCCAGACGCCCTAGTGACAGACTGGAACAGATGGAGCTCCATCTATCTGTTTCCGCCGCCAGATGCGTCACTAATGTGCCACGTAGTGAACAAACTACGAGTTTATCGAGGCTTAGTCTCGCTAATCGCGCCCCTGTGGCCGGCGCAGGTATGGTACCAGCAATTAATAATGTGGTGCCCGGACCCGGTATCGCTCCCGGTCGGGTACTTCCACTTAGACACGATTGGCAACCTAGCGACCTCGCTGACTTTTGCATTATGGACATTCAGGAGTCCAAGTGGCTAGCACCATACGGTAGGGATGTGACCAATAAATTGCTCAATCAATATACTCAGTCTACTAAGCGACAATATCAATCTCATTGGAAAGCTTTTACTTCTTGGATTGTTAGAACGGAACAAACTGTACCCTCAGTGGCATTGGTTTTTAATTACTTGAACTATCTGTTTGAGCAGAAACGTTTATCTGTGGTTTCTTTGAAGAATCACTTAACTGCGATTAGAGTGCCCTTTTTCGACCTTACAGGTCTATCCATACCGGTGGCGGAGGAAACAGGATTTATGAGAGCGTGTTTTAAACTCTGCCCACCTCCCCGTCAGCTCATGCCTACTTGGTCTCTGGACAAAGCTTTGTCTTTACTTCATTCTCGTCTGTATCAAAATACTGCAGACTTTGCTTTAATCTTAAAGAAGGCAGTTTTCCTTTTGGCTTTGGCCACCGGAAACAGAGTGTCTGAGCTGGCGGCGATGAGCAACACACCTAATTGTCTTAGGTTTGGTAGACTTAATGATTCAATTTCCATTGCACCCTCCCCGGCGTTTGTAGCCAAGAATGAGCATAGTGCACACGTGTTTTCTGAGTTCACGGTGCCGGCGTTAAAAAGGGGAAAGGTGCATCATAATTTATGTCCAGTGCAAGCTCTAACCAAATATTTGAGAATAGCTCCTCATAACCCCCAAGGTGCTTTATGGGTAGCGAGTACGGGTAAACGCTTACTTAAACGGCGATTAGCCTCTCTTCTGGTAGAAGTCATTAAAGAGAGTAATCCCGGCGTTGTGGGTAGGGCCCACGATTTACGCAAGTGGGCGGCCTCTTTACGTTTCCTGAAAAACTTTTCAGTTGAAGATATTGCGTCCACACAGTTGTGGGCGTCTAATCATACGTTTCTCTCTAGATACTTGTCAGTTGCTCTAGACAAACCTTCCTTACCATGTATAGCTTTAAGGCAGAGGGTCTAGGTGGCCCTGCAGTCACTTATGTTTATTTTCACGGAAGGGGGGGGGGGGGGGGTGCAGTCAGTTGACATAGGACACCCTAGACCCCGCCGGAGTATGAGAGCTGTGATACAATTTAAGGTTAAAATGTGATATGAAAATTTCTCTGCGAGAATTTGTGCTAGTACAAGGTTTAGTACAAAACAACGGTGTTGTTATAGTAGTTTTAGCTGCGAAAGCAATGTAATATTAGTTCAATGGAGATTCATTGGCAATTGATCTCCACATGTATTTTGGGGTTTATGATGTGCACATATAAACATATAACTTATTATTTTTGTCACCACTCGTTGAGTGGGGTGCCTTTTGTAACTACAGATCTGTGTTCAGAATCTTCAGGGTTACCCATTTTTGTCGGGCAGGCTTCTTTGAAGCACGCACCTGCCTGAACCCCTTTTTCTTGTATATTTCCGGCCTACGCCGTATTAAATACATTTTTCAAAAAGTAAGAATACTATGTGGTTGTTTTTATTATCTGCTTTTCTAGAGTTATGATATGATTACGAATGTCCCCCTCCAGTCTTAGATATCAGGCATGTTCGTCAATGATGGAGGGGCCACTAATAAATTATAGGTTTGACTCCTGTAAGGAGATAAAGAAAACCTAATATTTAGTAGTGGCCCCGTAATCATTGACGACTGGGGCCCTCCCGACCGTCCCCTTCCCATTCGTTGATGTATTAAGGATTTTGGTTTACTTGATATGTCAGTGAAGGAGGAATGACGCCTGATTCAGCGTCTGGTCAGAAATCCACACAAGTACATCCACGATATGATGGAAAGCTTATTGGATAGTTATTCTTATTTTGTTTTTGTTTTTATTTTTTACGAAGTTTTTTCGTAGTGAGAACCCAATTCATAATGACTGAAGCCATGAGTGAGGTCGCGTGCGCTCATGATGAAGGCTCCTCAGTTTTTTAAATGCTCTGCGCGGTAGATTCAAACTACGGCGGTTTAGTGTTTGAAGAGGATGCCTTATGTAATAGGCATGTTCGTCAATGATTACGGGGCCACTACTAAATATTAGGTTTTCTTTATCTCCTTACAGGAGTCAAACCTATAATTTAGCTTCCTTGTATACTGTATATTTGGCTTCCTTGTATACTGTATATTCAGAATATGCTTAAGGGGTAGTGCTTGTTTTTGGTATATTTATATATATATATATTTAGTTTTCTCGGTAGACCTCCATCAAGCTTAAAACAAACACCCTCTAGACCCCCTTTCTAGATAAATGTGTACATTTTCCTCCTAAAATTACAGTTCGCTATCGCCGGCAAGGATAATATCGACATCTAAATAGCACACATTAACGGTCTTAGAATCGCCAAACTATTGGAGGGAACATCTTAAAATCTCAAAACTAATGGGGCTAACCATGAGGGAAAGGAGGTCCCAAAATAAGCAACCCATAAATAAGGATGAAATGGAAGAGTTGGAAAAGTTGAGATATTCTGCAGTATAGGCATAGCAGTCCATATGCAGTGACCGATCCTTCATTTGCCCACAGTTTTTCGATCCAAACTGATATCACACATCCAATACAGCAGATCGGATATGCCAAATTAAAAGAAAGAAATTGCGCTGTAGTTAGTTAGTTAAAGGTGAATTCCAGGGATGAAACCTATTCAAACTACAATGTCCATTGGGATCTGCTTGGTTTTAGGGATATGATACTGAAGAACTTTCATCAATGTGTCTAACAACTTAGAAATATAGCTTATCTAACTTATTGTATGTGGCGAGCACTGGCGTGTTTACCATGACGTCACAGGCGTCAATGGCGGCAATACTCGACATGGAAATATGGGTGAATCTGTGGTATTTTTGATGTGAGAAAGTCTTATAAATTGTATGAATGTTTACAGCTCAACATTTGGCTTCACAACTGTCTAGTCAAGGGACCGTGATATATATAAATTGAATAGAAAACGATATCATTAAGAAATAGGCCTTACAAGCGACCTCTCTTAACTCTAGATCAGGATAAACACTCGAAAACACTGCTTGTATGTTTAATGTTGGCGAGATGGGATTATTTCTTGATGTGCACCACATCTTCAGGACGTTGTTCGATCTTTTGCAGAGCTTGAGTATTGAATTGAAAGGTATTAATTACGAAAAACAGACCTGACAGTCCAGGACTGCATGTGTTGTTTACAAACTGCCTCTCCATACAATGTCGTCACTCCTGATCAGCTGAACCCGTCCAGATGATCGCCGAGAATGCCAACGACGTTATATATTAGTATTTATTAGTGGCCCCTCCATCATTGACGAACATGCCTATTACATAAGGCATCCTCTTCAAACACTAATCCGCCGTAGTTTTGAATCTACCGCGCAGAGCATTTAAAAACTGAGGAGCCTTCATCATGAGCGCACGCGACCTCACTCATGGCTTCAGTCATTATGAATTGGGTTCTCACTACGAAAAAACTTCGTAAAAAATAAAAACAAAAAGAAAATAAGAATAACTATCCAATAAGCTTTCCATCATATCGTGGATGTACTTGTGTGGATTTCTGACCAGACGCTGATTCAGGCGTCATTCTTCCTTCTCTGCTCTGCGTTCAGCCTGCCCGGACGTGCCTCCCCACGCTCCGCTAGTTCCGCATTCGTGGCGTCCCCAGTGAGTTTTTTCTCATTTGTTTACTCTAGGATGTATCGAGTAAGGTTAGGATAGGCGTAGCAGGAGTGTCCTGGGCTGGTTGCCCGCAGTGCAGTGTATTTTGGGTCGAGTGTATGGGGCATCTATTTCGGATGTACCCTCGTGGTCCCGTTGTGGACATGTGAACTTTTTCACAGCTGAGTTAGTTTGTGATGCAGGCGGCTTTCACTACGCGTTAGTTAATGCTGCCTTTTATCTTTCTGATGAGGTAAGCTTTGTTTCTGACGTTCCCAGCGTATTTTTCTTCACTTAGTGAAGTTTTTTCTGGGTCCCGAGTCAGTCTTCCCTTGGTCGGAAGTTTATGCTACGGTGGTGTGTTGGCGGTGGTTCCTGTTGTGATATTCCAGTGTTTGTGTATATTTCAACTTTTATTATGCCGTCTACCTAGGCCTAGCCAGCCGCTCGTAGCTTTGCCACATGTACTAGTGTTATTGTTTATTATTGATAAATATGCCCTACTGTGTCATGTGTATCCGGGTTTTAGTTGTGTATTGGCTAATTCCTCGGACTATAATTGTTTCCTGGTTTAGTTGTGTATTGGCTAATTCCACGGATTATGGAGTGACCTTGGGGTTGTCGTGCGTGGCTCTCCTCGTGTCTCTTGTTGTTCAGATGGTGTCTGTTCAGGGTGGGTTGCCTTCCGGCGGGGTTTTCTCGGTTTCACCATGAAAATCCCGGCCGCGAACCGTGTTGGGCCACACGTGGTTGTTAACACTGGCTTGTTTCCCCGGCGTTGGGGTGTCTGTGGCTCTCCAGGACTGCGTCTCTGTGGATGCCTGGTTTCAGGCCTCCTTTGATTCCCGGCGGGATGGCTGTTCCCATCTATAAAACGATTGTTCATGCGGACATACGTTATGTAGTTTTTCTACCTGGTTTTACAAAGCCACTTGAAAAACCTAGCTGTTGTTTTAGGCGTTCCTCCCCGGCGATCTTTTACAAAGAAGTGGGGACAGGAACTTATGGGGTTAACGTTTGGACATCTCACCCGGCGGGTGCACCTGGGTAGGGTGGGATGAACGACTTATGTCTTTCAGTTAGTTAACCAATCCATTTAGTGATACTATGTGTATCGCCGCCTTTACTTTTACGGCAATTGAAGGTTCAATTTAGGTTAATATATCGATTCTTCTCACCCGGCGGGTGCTCCTAGGTGGAGGAAATAAGGAATTTACAAAATTCGATTTCGATTTAACCAGTTAATTTAGTGATACAAGCAGGTATCGCCGCCTTCTAACTTACGGCGATCTTTTGTGACAATTCGTTAGACATCAGATCTCATATCATCCTGCCCTGTGCTATTCTACTAAAATATTTCAAGGGCCGGCGTCTTTTGGGGGGTTGCTTTGTTACAAAATTGAATCTTGAGCCAGTCGCCACCACCAAGAGACTATAAGCGCCATGCTGGACCGTTATATTATATCAGAGGGTATTCTTCACTTTCTTTAACAAAAGATTTGTTTAGATTTCTGAACCCCACCGCGTAGCGAGCTGTGTTTGTGCCATTACATCTCGTTACCCGGCGGGTTATTAACACTTGTGCGCGAACATGTTGGGTTAACCTTATGAGCATTAATTCCTGGAAATTTTCTTTTTTTCCAGAGCTGAGCTCCGGCAGACCAATACAGACCCGGCGGTAGTTTCCTCTCACCAGTCTCTGTCATGGCTACCATGGCCCCAGTTTTTGCTTTGTGCACTACCACTGCTTGTGCTGGTATCCCTATTTTTGCGCATACCCGTTGCATAAGGTGTGTTAAATGTCTAGACCGTTCAAGGGGTCTCTGGGTTATGCGTAATTGTTCTTTTTGCTCCCAATTAGCTTTAAAGGTCCTTTGTGATAATGATAAGACCGCGGCGGTAGCCTTAAGAGAGGTTAGGCAACAGATGTCAGCCTACACTACCATTGTTGCACATAAATCACTTCAATGTGACAACGTCCCACTTTGGGATAGATTGCTCTCCGAACACCCTCCCCCTAAACGTTCCTCTAGAGTCACGAGTATTAAGCCGGCGGAGACTGGTCAGGGTTCTGTATCCTCTGCGGCTACACCTAAACGCCCAAGAGAGCCTACACCCCCGGTATCCGCCTCTTCGTCTCGGGCGAGATCCCGGTCTAGGTCTCCTCTTAGACACCAGTCATCTAGTCGGGCCTCTTCACCGGCGAGTAAGAAGAGCAGGACGGAAGGTTCCACCAGTGGTCACGGCGAGGATTCCTCCAGATCTAAGAATAGTTCGCGGTCACACCGTAGCCATAAATCCTCTAAAAAGGATTCTCATAAACGGAAGTCCTCTCGACATTCACCAACTTCTAGTGCATCTCATCGTACCTCTACCCCAGACAGAGTTTGTGTTAAGGCCCAAGAGTCCAGTGCAGTGCCTGTCCCAAAAGAGGATTTGCCACTTAATATTTTAACCCTGGAATTGGAAAGTTCAGCGGGTTCAGTAAGTGAGAATGTTTCAGACTCTCAAGAGAGCGTAGGCCAGGGCCTAGGTGTTTGGCGGTTTGCGCAACCAGGGTCTGATCACCCACGTCCGACTCAAACGAGTCACACAGTAGCCGATGTCCACAGGGACGCGGCGATCCCATCCTCTATCCCAGACTTATCTTGGCAACAAGGTACCCCTGCCTCGGCGGGGTCTTCTCAGGAGGATCAGGAGGAGAAAGATGAAGTTTCTATAATTTCGGAGATGGAAGGACAAGGGTCAGGCTCAGGCATTGACGCCGCACAGGATACTAATGATTCACCTGTAAGTTCTTCATCAAACCAGTTTGTTACGGCACAAGAAATTAATGGGCTGCTTACTCATGCTTTATCTAAATTTTTTGGTCAACAACAGGAAAACCCCACAATGGACTTGGGGGCTCCCAAGACAAGTTCTACGGTACGGCCTCTGATGACTTCGATTGATTTATCTAAGATCCCTAACCCTCCCACTTTGCTAACCTCAGGGATCAATAGGCCTGCTACGGCGGCTTTGACAACTTCAAATGTCAGGGTCATAACGGATGTCAATCCACCCCCTCTAGACAAAGCGCCTCTTAGAAAGGTAGCTATGCCCTTACTTTATGGGCCAGACGAGTCATGGGTTCTTTTGAACTCCTCTAAACCAGAGCTTGCCCAACCTACTTTGTCAGGGGAACTCCCGGTACCGCGTGAGTGGGTCATCCAGGGCAATAAGTCAAAGAAACTAAGGGCCATGGATACTTTAGGTAATGTTCTGGACGTAAACATCAAGGCTATACCTAGTTATTATCATCAAGATTATTTTGTGTATGCTTCTAAGCCTGCTTTGCCCCCTGCCTCAGCTTCAAAACTATTTTCAGACTGGTCTAAGCTGGATGGGTTTAATGATATTAAGACTCTGTCAGCTCTCACTCCTGAACTAGATTTACAGACCGTCACAGACGAAGCAGCTAATCCAGTTTTGAAGGTGGGACAGTTGGGACCAGGACCTTGGGTAGATTGGGAGGTAGAGGCTCAAAACTTTGCAACCACTTTCACTTCTAAATCTTCCCACCAGATACCTCAGGATACTCATTCTTGGTTCTCCATGCCGGTGGGTTCTGCCGGCGGAGTCCCGTCAGCTTTGTTTTCATTTCTAGCTGCCCCTAAGATTAATCTTTGTGAGCTGAAGGACCCGTTCACTACCCCTACCCCTACTCACCTAGACAGAGAATTTAGGCTACGGGGAAAAGCTTTTCGCCTGTTCTCACAGTACATAGTATCTCAGCAGGTGGCTAAGTCTTTACTACGATCCACTCAGGCAATCGCAGATGCGGATGCTCGAAGATCGGTTGAGTTATCCCGGCGACTGATTCTTCAGTCGTCAATCCAATCCTTGGGTGACATACGTACCGCCTTGCTTGAGGCGGTACGAGCACGACAAGATCTTAGGATGTCGTTAGTTCACAAGCTACCTGATCGCATTGCTAATCAGGTGGTTATGTCACCAGTGCTAACTCCCTCTTTAATGACCCCTGAAGTGTGGCGAACAGTGTTCAATATGGCACAGGCCATTAAGCACAGTCCCACCCCTTCTAAGAAACCTGCATTTAACTTCCCCAAACCCAGGCCTACTACTAAAGCTCAGCCAGGGGGATCTAAACCTTTTCTTCCGCCTAAGTCCTCCCACTCCCCCCAGGGTCAGTTCAGGCATAGACAGAGTAGGTTTTCAGGTCAGAGAGGACGCGGCCAACATAAACCAGGTCAGGGCCAGTCTTCGGCCAACACCAGCCAGCCGGCGAAGCGTCCAGCACCAACCCCACCATAAAAAAACTAAAGTCTCTCTCACTCCCGGCGCCTACCTTAAGGCCGGAGGAACCGAGTGTAGTACAGCCGGCGAACCCTTGTCTGCTAACTGGGTCGTTCCGAACGTGTCACCAAGCATGGCCGTTAAACACTTGGGCACGGATGGTGGCACGCAAAGGCATCACTTGGCAGTGGCTCCGGCGACCTCGTTTACGTCAGCCGACAACGGCGAATTTTGTTTATTTAGAGGTGGAGTCACTAGCCCAGGAAATGATTGCCAAGAATGTCATCATCCCGGTCCCCCCAAATTACCCTGTATTCACGTCCAAACTATTTTTGGTTCCCAAAAGGGACAGTGTTCAGATGAGGCCGGTCGTAGACCTGTCTTATCTGAATCTTCACATTCACAACGAATCTTTCAGAATGTTAACAGTACACCAAATCAGGCTAACACTTCCGCCGGGAGGTTGGATGTGTTCACTAGACCTGACAGACGCCTATTGGCACGTATCGGTCAACAAAAGATTTCAAAGGTTTTTGGCCTTACGGATCAGGCACCAAAATTTTGTTTTTCAGAGGATGCCGTTCGGCTTGAACCTGGCACCTCGATTATTCACAAAACTAGTCCGGCAAGCCCTGATGCCATTGTTAAAACAGGGGATCAGAGTGTTGTGGTATCTGGACGACTGGCTGGTGGTGGCAGAGACACAACAATTATGCATAAAACATGTCAATATAATTTTAAATCATGTCAAAACTCTAGGGTTCAAGGTAAATCTGGTAAAGTCAAACCTTGTGCCCTCACGAGTAATTCAGTGGATAGGGCTGGTCTGGGACACCGCCGCTCTCACTCTGAGTCAGAGTGTGGACAATCGCAACAGGTTTCGCAGGAAACTGTTCAGGTTTCTTCACAGTCTGACTACGACGCGAAGGGTCTGGGAGTCTCTGGTCGGCTCTCTCAACTGGATTCAACTAACTGTCAAGTTGGGCCGGTTGAAAGTAAAACGATTAATATTGGAAGGCAACAAATATTTCCCGCTCTTACCGGCGGGAAAATTATGGCCCATCCCGAAATTAATCCACACCTTACTAGCGGTCTGGGCGAAGAGGGAAACATTGCACTCAATAATGTCATGGACCTCTCCTCCACCAACGGTATGGGTAGACACGGATGCGTCAGGCACAATAGGTTGGGGATTTCAGTCAAATCAGGGGCACCAGGGTCAGGGGCTTTGGTCCCACTTAGAAATCTCGCACATCAATGTCAAAGAATTACTAGTCCCCTTGTATTTCCTTCAGGCTCACGGCCCGGCGTTACGGGGCAAGTCGGTGGCCTTCAGAATGGACAATCTGAATGCAGTCCACTGTATTCAGAAACAAGGGTCAACGAGGTCAAGGAAGTTGCTAAACGTGTCGGAAGAGATTTTTGCTCTAGCCAACAGTCTAGATATTTATCTTCACGCATCTTATCTCCCAGGCGTAGCGAACGTCTGGGCAGACGCTCTGTCCCGGAGACAGAGCACGACAGTAGAATGGGAGCTCAAGCAACCCATTTTCAACCTAATGATTGCAGAGCTCTCCCATCCACAAGTGGATCTTTTTGCGTCCGAGGAGACTCACAAACTCCCTCTATACCTCACCCGCCGGGCGAAAACGCCGGCAGGGGGGCCAGACGCCCTAGTGACAGACTGGAACAGATGGAGCTCCATCTATCTGTTTCCACCGCCAGATGCGTCACTAATGTGCCACGTAGTGAACAAACTACGAGATTATCGAGGCTTAGTCTCGCTAATCGCGCCACTGTGGCCGGCGCAGTTGTGGTACCAGCAATTGAAAATGTGGTGCCCGGACCCGGTATCGCTCCCGGTCGGGTATTTCCACTTAGACACGATTGGAAACCTAGCGACCTCGCTGACTTTTGCATTATGGACATTCAGGAGGCCAAGTGGCTAGCACCATACGGTAGAGATGTGACCAATAAATTACTTAATCAATATACTCAGTCTACAAAACGACAGTATCAATCACATTGGCAAGCCTTTACTTCTTGGATCGTTAGGACAGAACAAACTGTACCCTCAGTGGCATTAGTTTTTAATTATTTGAATTATCTGTTTGAGCAGAAACGTTTATCTGTGGTAACATTAAAAAATCACTTAACTGCGATTAGAGTGCCCTTTTTAGACCTTACGGGTCTTTCCATACCGGTAGCGGAGGAAACAGGTTTTATGAGAGCATGTTTTAAACTCCGCCCACCTCCCCGTCAGCTCATGCCTACTTGGTCTCTGGACAAAGCTTTGTCTTTGCTTCACTCTCGTCTGTACCAAAATACTGCAGACTTTGCATTACTCTTAAAAAAGGCGGTTTTCCTTTTGGCTTTGGCCACCGGAAACAGAGTGTCTGAGCTGGCGGCGATGAGCAACACACCTAATTGTCTTAGGTTTGGTAGACTTAATGAATGTATTTCCATTGCACCCTCCCCAGGTTTTGTAGCCAAGAATGAGCATAGTGCACACGTGTTTTCTGAGTTCACGGTGCCGGCGTTAAAAAGGGGAAAGGTGCATCATAATTTATGTCCAGTGCAAGCTCTAACCAAATATTTGAGAGTAGCTCCTCAAAACCCCCAAGGTGCTTTATGGGTAGCAAGTACGGGTAAACGCTTACTTAAACGGCGATTAGCCTCTCTTCTGGTAGAAGTCATTAAAGAAAGTAATCCCGGCGTTGTGGGTCGGGCCCACGATTTACGCAAATAAGCAGCCTCTTTACGTTTCCTGAAATTTTTTTCAGTTGAAGACATAGCGTCCACGCAGTTGTGGGCGTCTAATCACACGTTTCTGTCTAGATACTTGTCAGTTGCTCTAGACAAACCTTCCTTACCATGTATAGCTTTAAGGCAGTGGGTCTAGGTGGCCCTGCAGTCACTTTTGTTTACTTTCACGGGAAAGGGGGGGGGGGGGGGGTGTCAGTTGACATAGGACACCCTAGACCCCGCCGGAGTATGAGAGCTGTGATACAATTTAAGGTTAAAATGTGATATGAAAATTTCTCAGTGAGAAATTGTGCTAGTACAATGTTAAGTACAAAACAACGGTGTTGTTAAAGTAGTTTAGCTGCGAAAGCAATTTAATTTTAGAATAATGGAGTTCCTTTGCAATTTATCTCCAAGTTTATGTTGGGGTTTATTATGTGCACATATAAACTTATAACTTGTTATTTTTTGTCACCACTCGTTGAGTGGGGTGCCTTTGTAACTACAGATCTGTGTTCAGAATCTTCAGGGTTACCCATTTTTTGTCAGGCAGGCTTCTTTGAAGCACGCACCTGCCTGAACCCCCTTTTTCTTGTATTTTTTCGGCTACGCCGTTGTTAAATATATTTTCAAAGTAAGAATACTATGTGGTTGTTTTTATTATCTGCTTTTCTAGAGTTATGATATGATTACGAATGTCTCCCTCCAGTCTTAGAAATCAGGCATGTTCGTCAATGATGGAGGGGCCACTAATAAATTATAGGTTTGACTCCTGTAAGGAGATAAAGAAAACCTAATATTTAGTAGTGGCCCCGTAATCATTGACGACTGGGGCCCTCCCGACCGTCCCCTTCCCATTCGTTGATGTATTGAGGATTTTGGTTTACTTGATATGTCAGTGAAGGAAGAATGACGCCTGAATCAGCGTCTGGTCAGAAATCCACACAAGTACATCCACGATATGATGGGAAGCTTATTGGATAGTTATTCTTATTTTCTTTTTGTTTTTATTTTTTACGAAGTTTTTTCGTAGTGAGAACCCAATTCATAATGACTGAAGCCATGAGTGAGGTCGCGTGCGCTCATGATGAAGGCTCCTCAGTTTTTAAATGCTCTGCGCGGTAGATTCAAAACTACGGCGGATTAGTGTTTGAAGAGGATGCCTTATGTAATAGGCATGTTCGTCAATGATTACGGGGCCACTACTAAATATTAGGTTTTCTTTATCTCCTTACAGGAGTCAAACCTATAATTTTGTTCTGGAGTTTAATGGAATTATATCGATATTGCCCATATACATATTACAGTATATTGATGCCAAGTATTGACCCTGCATTAATCTTCGTTTTTTTCGTTCATTCCTGTAGTTCACCTTTAAAATAGGACTTCAGAGGCTATCTACCCTTCTGGATTATTTAGCCAGCACACTGTAAGTCAAGAATAGCGTTAGGACTGTAGCCCCTTTTAATACCCATAGCTGTACAGTGTACACTCTAGGGCATAAATCCTGGCCTTAAGATTTCAAAGCTATCCCGAACTGATATGAATCTTGATATTCTTTACTTAACCCTTCGAGGCTCCTAAGATGCCGCTTAGTATTTATATATCAAATTATAATAATCTCATAAAAAGCTCTCCAAACTTATTTTTCTGCCAATAAGCTCATTAAAAGACAACTGCAGGGGTTGAAAAAATATACTAAACGTTCCTAAACTCCCATGATCGTAACAAAGGTTTTTAAGTATCCTAAGAAGACGCAGATGCGTCTTCCCATACACGAAAGGGTTAATATTTACATTTGGGAGGTTCGTTTTGCTGTTGGAGGGTTCATATTGGGCCAGGATTTGTGTCTTAGAGTGTACTTATGTTATTTTGCGTGGGTGTGATGCGTTGTGATGCTATAATTTAGAGGGGTATACTTAATGTAATGGCCAGCGGCTATAGGCTATACAGTACTGCTGCTATGCTAGGCACACATTGGCATAAATGGCTTATATCCATCCCCCATCCATTTCAGCTGTGGTAGGGGGCCAGAACACGCTCCCCTCCGGCATATACCAAATCTAAAATAAATGGTATTAGAGCCAGACTCTTCGTAGATACGGGAGCTGCTCATTCTTGTAGTTTTACCAAATTCTTCGAAAAGTACAGAGGCAGATTCGGAGATTGATGAGCATCACCTTCCAACCTCATCAGTGCCGGGGATACTCTATTACCTCTACAATGAGAGACCCCATGTCTCAGAGTTATCACCCGAGAATCTGACGCTTCTTGTCAACATCTGTTCATAGTGTTTGACTCTCAATGCAGACAGTATGATGGATACCTAGGCCTAGACATAATGGAAGAACTTCAAGCCATCATTAACAACAGACGACGTCGCCTCCACTTCATGCAGAAAAACAAAACTTCTGAACAAAAAGAAGACACCAACCCAGCTACCACCAACCAGACGGGAAAAACTGACTCCAATTTTCCCGTCGCCCAAGTAGAATCCTCATTAACCCGTCCAGCCATCTTGTCATCCGCCATCAACAAAAACACTACCATCGTATACCCTCACCACCAAGCCTGGGTCCAAATCATCAAACCAGAGAAGGCAACCTTGTTGCTAGAGAAACCACTAGCCCCTCGATGCCTCATTTAGCCTTCTGTGCTACCTCCGCGCATACACGCATTGCAAGTTGCCAATATCACAGACTCACCACTCACCCTGCCGAAAGGCCTCTTCATTGGGAATTTGGAAACTTTTGACGACACTGACCCCCACCGTTATTGCCTCCAATCCAACCGCTCTACTACTGATACCAGACCATCTACCACCACAACACCTCAAGAATCAACTACACCCCGTCCAACTGTCACTGTCGCGACCTGAAGAAAGATGAGCTTCCGCCAGAAAACCCCTTTGGCATTGGGGACCAAGTCATGGTTGCCAAACTGCCAGACTTTATAAACCACTCGATAAATCCAGTAATCCTAAACCTTCATACCCAATAGTACATGATCAAACCAGCCAAACCAAAGACTAAAATAGTCACCCTGTCACTTTTTCCAAAATCCAACATCAACCACCTAAATCACACATTTTGTCACCTCAATCAACCCCTCCTCCTCTTTCAACTCCCTCCCCAGTTTCACTCTCACCTCAAGATCTCCCCCAATCAATGTCCCTGACATAACCCCTACTCAATCACCAGCAAATGACACCCTCCCTAGACCACAACCTATCTCTCTATACCATCTAGATTCCCTGTTTCTATCAAACCACCAACTTCTGATAAAGGCACTATTAAATTAGCCGGTTGTAGGAGGTGGGCTCGTAGACAGAGTCCTAGGTGTCTTCTTTTCTGGTGTCTTCTTAACCATCTGACTTTGGACTAAGGATGGCTGGTCCTTGCGGTTTTCACTCCCACAGCGGCACTTTAAGTTGCCTTTCTGATTCTCTAGACTTGGTATGTGGCCTGGCACTACCACGGTGCGGGGGCGCTTCAAGCCGCCTTCCCGTAAGCGTTTGGGACACTTCAAGCCGACTTCCCCTTGGTTCAACTTGTGATCCCGATGCGCTTCGAGCCACCCTCGGGGGTGACTGTGAGCTTGTACCAGAAGTGCTTTAAGCCAACTCTCTATATGAAGCTTTTGAAGAGGAGCTTCAGGCCAGACACTTCGCTGTGGTACACTAGAGACACCATGTGGAACAGGTTTGACCTGTACACTATACAGTACAGTACCGATATATTAACCCCATACATACCGGCGACATCTTTTATATTCTATCCTAACTATATTTAGACGATTTTGTAAAGTTAGGGAAGGATCTGTGGTAGTAAAAAGGGTTAAGTGTGATGGTTCGAAGCTTGTTACTTGCTTGAATCCCTTTTTAAACTGAATAAAATCGTCTAGATATAGCTAGAATACAATTAGTAAGACGTCGCCGGTACAGATAGGTTTAATTACATTGTAGGCCACCTACACATATAAATTATATACACTATACAATACACCTGCACACTTTCATGCACAGTACACCTGTACACACATTCATAGCCATATAACCATAAACACATATCTATAAAGAAAGATAGAATGAAAAATGTATTAATTAATAAATACCGGTAAGTAAATAAATAAAATAATATAAAAATATACAACACTAGCAGGGGTACCCGGCGTTGCCCGGGTTTAAATTCTACTACCATAATCACCATCATCAATCACTACTACCACAATCATCACAATACTACTACTACCATAATCACCGGCCTCGACCTCCCTGTGCCTCATTAAACGGCGACCTCGATTTCGGCCGCTAAATTACCTCCGATTTTGGATCTGACCTCATCCGTACCCCCATTTTGGGGGGCTGCGAACAACTTTCGTTCCAAACACCTTTTCGATCGGAGGCCGCCTCCTGCCCCAAACGGCCATTTTTTTTTTTTTTTTCATTTTTTTTTCAATTTCGGCCTCGAAACGACCTCTGATCGTGGCCTCGCCCCCTCTATGACCTGACCCAGGTCAATTGACACCCACATGCAAAGTTTCAGCTCCCAGGTCCAAAACTGCGGCCGCCTATTAAGAACACACACACACACACACACACACACAGACAATCGAAAATATTATATAGATAAAATAAATCTATCTATCTATTGCCGGCGATCCCCGAAGGGGTGGCCACGAACGAATCGCCCCCGTGCACCTCTGTCCCCAGTCAGTTGACGCCCCTCCTCCCATCCAGCACCGCTTTCACGCATATACTTCCTAACTCCATCCTTCCACCTCGCTCTCGGTTTACCTCTCCCTCTTTGTCTTTGTGTTTGTGTGTGTGTGTGAGAGAGAGAAAGAAGCTTAACTAGTTCTAGATTCAATTGTGGCAGCTATATACCAGGTCTATCTCGAGTCGGCCACCCCCAGCTATGGGGTATGTGCCTGAGTATATACATACATACATACATACATACACCAGGTACGAATGTGAGGTTCATTTCATGTTACAGAACATCATTGTAACAAAAACATTAGTTGCTAAAAATGACTAGTTATTCATCGAGCTATGGCGAGCGTAAGGATACTAAAGTTGGAGGTAGAGATAGTAGTTGGAGGTAGAGATAGTAGTAGATAGTAGAGATAGTAGTAGACAGTAGAGATAGTAGTAGATAGTAGATATAGTAGTAGATAGTAGAGATAGTAGTAGATAGTAGAGATAGTAGTAGAGATAGTATCCTCAATGAGTGGTTTGCTCAGGAGAGGAGGAATCTATCATTGATTTACCCCAGGGGGGAGGAATGAAGACTTATGGAAGGTAGTCGACCCAAACTTTCCAGTGAAACTAGTTTGATTTTGGTCAGGGTTACGTATATGTTGCTAGGGCGACGTATATTGAATGGAAATAGAGGGAAAAGCCCCGCCTGTGTGTATTCTTCAACAATTCACCACAAGAAAATGGTAGACCCTGCACAAGTTTTCAACCTTTCATAACAGCTTAGGTGATGCAAGTGAGGATTCATGAAAAGCAGCTTATAAACGAGCACAGGTAGATGGGTTGAGGCCGCTGGCAAAGGTGGAACGGTGCGGGTCAATTAACCTGGCTCTCGTATTATAGAGTTTGGAAGCAAAGGCCGTGGTTCATTTTGGGACTCCGTGGGATTCTGTAGATGGTGTTTAATAGTTCCAAGCTCCTCGTTGTTGCTCCTTATGTTGTCGCAGGTGTTCGTGAGCTGTCAAGAGTCGAATTCCGAGACAAATCACAATGCTCTGCAACTTATTCATGGGTACCTTTGTGGTGTTCCATGGTAGTCCGCAACTACTCTGTAGCGCCTCCGTCATTATCTCAGGATTCATCTAGGTTTCATACGTTAGCAAGTGGTACTTGTAGGATGGTAAAGGGTCTTTAAAGTGGCGGAGTATAAATATTATATCCCGTGTTTAGCTCTGGTCCACAACAGAGTCAAGCTTGGCATACAACAGTTCTTTCCTTTCTAGATCACCCTTCTCAGTTGCTCCATACACTGCACTACGAGAGATGAGGCCCAACATAAAGACACTCATACATAAATATATACAGTACATACGCCGCACATATATTCATATGTACAGCTGTTGACAAAACATTGTGAGCTCTTACGATTGTTTGTGTGTAAATATATTCAATAAGTCTGACGTTTAAGTAAAAAATAACTATGCAGTAATAAACACATATGATTTAGTATTATAATAAGTATGGAAGTACTTAAGAACATCAATTCCATTTATATATTTGCAACAAGAAGATCGTATTAGGCCACGAACATCTGTTAACAGCTGTACATACATAACTATACCAATTAATAACTGCATTCATATTATACAAAATGGGGGAGAAAACCTCACCTTTCAGCAATTGTAAGGCAGGGTCGAGACTTAATTGTGGTAGTAGTTGTCGATATTGGTGGTAACTGGTTGTGGTGGAGAAGATGTAGCCCACCATCACTACGGCCAACACAGCCAACACCTTCAGCAATTTTTTGGCTGACATTTTGATTTCTGAAATTGTTGATAATTGGTAAAGATAAATATTATGTTAACATTAAAATATCCTCCATCACGACCACCCCAGTAACCATGCTGGAAGGACATAATTATATACCATCACAACATAGGCCCAGAGCTCCGTTCTCGCACGGAGCAGCCTCCGCACCAATTTCCGCCAAACGGAGAGGCTCTCCATCACCATCAAACTAGCAGCAGAGCCAGAACAAGCCCTTCTCACACTCAACAACAACATAATAATAATAATAATATTTATTCAGTTAGCAATTTACAGAGTTGGTACCACATAGTATGCTACAAATATGACATGTACCAGCCTTGCATAATTCCAACTAAGGATAGCCCAATAAGGCCGTTAGGCGTATTTCCATTGGGGTCCTTGTGGGATTAGGTTAGCTGGGGAAAAGGGGAGGATAAAAGAAATAGATAGTTTAGAGAAAGTATTTCTAGGGGGTTATTTTAAGATACCTTACATCCTATAGTATATATCAGTAATCCGTAATCAGTAATCATTTCAGTTTGTTTTGCCTATCTCTTATATGTCGTATTTAGTAGTAGACTATAGGTTTGACTCCTGTAAGGAGATAAAGAAAACCTAATATTTAGTAGTGGCCCCGTAATCATTGACGAACATGCCTATTACATAAGGCATCCTCTTCAAACACTAATCCGCCGTAGTTTGAATCTACCGCGCAGAGCATTTAAAAACTGAGGAGCCTTCATCATGAGCGCACGCGACCTCACTCATGGCTTCAGTCATTATGAATTGGGTTCTCACTACGAAAAAACTTCGTAAAAAATAAAAACAAAAAGAAAATAAGAATAACTATCTAATAAGCTTTCCATCATATCGTGGATGTACTTGTGTGGATTTCTGACCAGACGCTGATTCAGGCGTCATTCCTCCTTCACTGACATATCAAGTAAACCAAAATCCTTAATACATCAACGAATGGGAAGGGGACGGTCGGGAGGGCCCCAGTCGTCAATGATTACGGGGCCACTACTAAATATTAGGTTTTCTTTATCTCCTTACAGGAGTCAAACTTATAATTTATTAGTGGCCCCTCCATCATTGATGAACATGCCTGATTTCTAAGACTGGAGGGGGACATTCGTAATCATATCATAACTCTATAAAGCAGATAATAAAAAACAACCACATAGTATTCTTACTTTTGAAAAAATATATTTAAATGTGGCGTAGGCCAAAAATATACAAGAAAAAGGGGTTCAGGCAGGTGCGTGCTTCAAAGAAGCCTGCTTGACAAAAAATGGGTAACCCTGAAGATTCTGAACACAGATCTGCAGTTACAAAGGCACCCCACTCAACGAGTGGTGACAAAAATAACAAGTTATAAGTTTATATGTGCACATAATAAACCCCAAAATAATCGTGGAGGTAAATTGCAAAGGACCTCCACTATTCTAATATTAGATTGCTTTCGCAGCTAAAACTATTATAACAACACCGTTGTTTTGTACTAACATTGTACTAGCACAATTTCTCACTGAGAAATTTTCATATCACATTAACCTTAAATTGTATCACAGCTCTCATACTCCGGCGGGGTCTAGGGTGTCCTATGTCAGCTGACTGCACCCCCCCCCCTTTCTCGTGAAAAAACACAAAAGTGACTGCAGGGCCACCTAGACCCTCTGCCTTAAAGCTATACATGGTAAGGAAGGTTTATCTAGAGCAACTGACAAGTATCTAGACAAAAACGTATGATTAGACGCCCACAACTGAGTGGACGCGATATCTTCTACTGAATTTTTTTTCAGGAAACATAAAGAAGCTGCCCATTTGCGTAAATCGTGGGCCCTACCCACAACGCCGGGATTACTCTCTTTAATGACTTCGACCAGAAGAGAGGCTAATCGTCGTTTAAGTAAGCGTTTACCCGTACTTGCTACCCATAAAGCACCTTGGGGGTTAAGAGGAGCTACTCTCAAATATTTGGTTAGAGCTTGCACTGGACATAAATTATGATGCACCTTTCCCCTTTTCAACGCTGGCACCGTGAACTCAGAAAACACGTGTGCACTGTGCTCATTCTTGGCTACAAAACCTGGGGAAGGTGCAATGTAAATACATTCATTCAGTCTGCCAAACCTAAGGCAATTAGGTGTGTTGCTCATCGCCGCCAGCTCAGATACTCTGTTCCCGGTGGCCAAAGCCATAAGGAAAACCGCCTTTTTTACGAGTAATGCAAAGTCTGCAGTATTATGGTACAGACGAGAGTGAAGTAAAGACAAGGCTTTGTCGAGAGACCAAGTAGGCATGAGCTGACGGGGAGGTGGGCGAAGTTTAAAACAAGCTCTCATAAAACCTGTTTCCTCCACCACCGGTATGGAGAGACCTGTCAGGTCTAAAAAGGGCACTCTAATCGCAGTTAAGTGATTTTTTTAATGTTACCACAGATAAATGTTTCTGCTCAAACAGATAATTTAAATAATTGAAAACTAAGGCCACTGACGGCACCTTCTGTTCCGTTCTGATGATCCAGGATGTAAAAGCTTGCCAATGTGAGTGATACTGTCGTTTCGTAGACTGAGTATATTGATTGATTAATTTATTGGTCACATCTCTACCGTATGGTGCTAGCCACTTGGCCTCCTGAATGTCCATAATACAAAAGTCAGCGAGGTCGCTAGGTTGCCAATCGTGTCTAAGTGGAAATACCCGACCGGGAGCGACACCGGGTCCGGGCACCACATTTTCAATTGCTGGTACCACAACTGCGCCGGCCACAGCGGCGCGACTAGCGAGACTAAGCCTCGATAATCTCGTAGTTTGTTCACTACGTGGCACATTAGTGACGCATCTGGCGGTGGAAACAGATAGATGGAGCTCCATCTGTTCCAGTCTGTCACTAGAGCGTCTGGCCCCCCTGCCGGCGTTTTCGCCCGGCGGGTGAGGTATAGAGGGAGTTTGTGAGTCTCCTCGGACGCAAAAAGATCCACTTGTGGATGGGAGAGCTCTGCAATCATTAGGTTGAAAATGGGTTGCTTGAGCTCCCATTCTACTGTCGTGCTCTGTCTCCGGGACAGAGCGTCTGCCCAGACGTTCGCTACGCCTGGGAGATAAGATGCGTGAATGTAAATGTCTAGTCTGTTGGCGAGAGTAAAAATCTCTTCCGACACGTTTAGCAACTTCCTTGACCTCGTTGACCCTTGTTTCTGAATACAGTGAACTGCATTCAGGTTGTCCATCCTGAAGGCCACCGACTTGCCCTGTAACGCCGGCCCGTGAGCCTGAAGGAAATACAAGGGGACTAGTAATTCTTTGACATTGATGTGAGAGATTTCTAAGTGGGACCAAAGCCCCTGACCCTGGTGCCCCTGATTTGACTGAAATCCCCACCCTATTGTGCCTGACGCATCCGTGTCTACCCATACCGTTGGTGGAGGAGAGGTCCATGACATTATTGAATGCAACGTTTCCCTCTTTGCCCAGACCGCTAGCAAGGTGTGGATTAATTTCGGGATGGGCCATAATTTTTCCGCCGGTAAGAGCGGGAAATATTTGTTGCCTTTCCAATATTAATCGTTTTACTTTCAACCGGCCCAACTTGACAGTTAGTTGAATCCAGTTGAGAGAGCCTACCAGAGACTCCCAGACCCTCCGTGTCGTAGTCAGACTGTGAAGAAACATGAACAGTTTCCTGCGAAACCTGTTGCGATTGTCCACACTCTGACTCAGAGTGAGAGCGGCCGTGTCCCAGACCAGCCCTATCCACTGAATTACTCGTGAGGGAACAAGGTTTGACTTTACCAGATTTACCTTGAAGCCTAGAGTTTTGACATGATTTAAAATAATATTGACATGTTTTATGCATAAGTGTTGTGTCTCTGCCACTACCAGCCAGTCGTCCAGATACCACAACACTCTGATCCCCTGTTTTAACAATGGCATCAGGACTTGCCGGACTAATTTCGTGAATAATCGAGGTGCTAGGTTCAAGCCGAACGGCATCCTTTGAAAAACAAAATTTTGGTGCCTGATCCGTAAGGCCAAAAACCTTTGAAATCTTTTGTTGACCGAGACGTGCCAATAGGCGTCTGTCAGGTCTAGTGAACACATCCAACCTCCCGGCGGAAGTGTTAGCCTGATTTGGTGTACTGTTAACATTCTGAAAGATTCGTTGTGAATGTGAAGGTTCAGATAAGACAGGTCTACGACCGGCCTCATCTGAACACTGTCCCTTTTGGGAACCAAAAATAGTTTGGACGTGAATACAGGGTAATTTGGGGGGACCGGGATGATGACATTTTTGGCAATCATTTCCTGGACCAGTGACTCCACCTCTAAAGAAACAAAATTCGCCGTTGTCGGCTGACGTAAGCGAGGTCGCCGGAGCCACTGCCAAGTGATGCCCTTGCGTGCCACCATCCGTGCCCAAGTGTTTAAAGGCCATGCCTGGTGGCACGTTCGGAACGACCCAGTTAGCAGACAAGGGTTCGCCGGCTGTACTACCCTCGGGTCCTCCGGCCTTAAGGTTGGCACCGTGAGTGAGAGAGACTTTAGTTTTTTGATGGTGGGGTTGGTGGTGCTGGACGCTTTGCCGGCTGGCTGGTGTTGGCCGAAGACTGGCCCTGACCTGGCTTATGCTGGCCGCGTCCTCTCTGACCTGAAAACCGACTCTGTCTATGCCTGTACTGACCTTGGGGGGAGTGGGAGGACTTAGGTAGAAGAAAGGGTTTAGATCCCCCTGGCTGAGCTTTAGCAGATGGCCTGGGTTTGGGGAAATTAAATGCAGGTTTCTTAGCTGGAGTGGGACTGTGCTTAACGGCCTGTGCCATATTGAACACTGTTCGCCATACTTCAGGGGACATTAAAGAGGGAGTAAGCACTGGTGACATGATCACCTGATTCGCAATGCGATCAGGTAGCTTGCGAACTAAAGACATTCTGAGATCTTGTCTTGCTCGTACCGCCTCAAGCAAGGCGGTGCGTATGTCACCCAAGGATTGGATTGACGACTGGAGGAGCAGTCGCCGGAATAATTCAACCGATCTTCTGGCATCCGCGTCTGCGATTGCCTGAGTGGACCGTAGTAAAGACTTAGCCACCTGTTGAGACACTATGTACTGAGAGAACAGGCGAAAAGCTTTCCCCCTTAGCCTAAATTCTCTGTCTAGGTGAGTAGAGGTAGGGGTAGTGAAGGGGTCTTTTAGCTCACAAAGATTAATCTTAGGGGCAGCTAGGAAAGAAAACAAGGCTGCTGGGACTCCGCCGGCAGAACCTACCGGCATGGAGAACCAAGAATGAGTATCCTGAGGGATCTGGTGGGAAGATTTAGAAGTAAATGTGGTTGCAAAGTTTTGAGCCTCTATCTCCCAATCTACCCAAGGTCCTGGCCCCAACTGCCCCACCTTCAAAACTGGATTAGCTGCTTCGTCTGTGACGGTCTGTAAATCAAGTTCAGGAGTAAGAGCTGACAGAGTCTTAATATCATTAAACCCATCCAGCTTAGACCAGTCTGAAAATAGTTTTGAAGCTGAGGCAGGGGGTAAAGCTGGTTTAGAAGCATACACAAAATAGTCTTGGTGATAATAACTAGGTATAGCCTTGATGTTTACGTCTAGTACATTCCCTAAATTATCCAAGGCCCTCAATTTCTTTGACTTATTGCCCTGGATGACCCACTCACGCGGTACCGGGAGTTCCCCTGACAAGGTAGGTTGGGCGAGCTCTGGGTTAGAGGGGGTCAAAAGGACCCATGACTCGTCTGGTCCATAAAGCAAGGGCATAGCTACCTTTCTGAGAGGCGCCTTGTCTAGAGGGGGTGGATTGACGTCTGTGATGACCCTGACATTTGAAGTTGTCAATGCCTCCGTAGCAGGCTTAGGAACCCCTGATGGTGACAAAGTGGGAGGGTTAGGGATCTTAGATAAAGCAATTGAAGTCATCAGAGGCCGTACCGTAGAACTTGTCGTGGGAGCCCCCAAGTCCATAGTGGGGGTTTCCTGTTGTTGGCCAAAAAATTTAGATAAAGCATCAGTAAGTAGCCCATTAATTTCTTGTGCAGTAACAAATTGGTTAGATGATGAACTTACAGGTGAATCATTAATATCCTGCGCGGCGTCTAAGCCTGAGCCTGACTCTTGCCCTTCCATCTCTGAAATTATAGAAACCTCGTCTTTTTCCTCCTGATCCTCCTGAGAAGACCCCGCCGAAGCTGGGGTACCTTGTTGCCAAGATAAGTCAGGAATAGAGGATGGGATCGCCGCGTCCCTGTGGACATCAGCTACTGTGTGACTCGTTTGAGTCGGACGAGGGTGGTCAGACACTGGCTGAGCAAACCGCCAAACACCGATGCCCTGGCCTACACTCTCTTGGGAGTCTGAAACATTCTCAATTGTCGAACCTCCTGAACTTTCCAATTCCAGGGTTAGAATATTAATAGGTAAATCCTCTTTAGGGACAGACACCGCACTGGACCCTGGAGGCCTAACACAAACTTTGTCTGAGGTAGAGGTACTATGAGAGGCACTAGAAACTGGTGAATGTAGGGAGGACTTTTTCTTATGGGAATCCTTTTTGGAGGATTTATGGCTACGGTGTGACCGAGAACTACTCTTAGATTTGGAGGAATCCTCGCCGTGACCACTGGTGGAACTTTCCGTCCTACTCTTCTTACTCGCTGGTGAAGAGGCACGACTAGAAGACTGGCATCTGAGAGGTGACCGAGACCGAGATCTCTCCCGAGACGATGAGGCGGACGCCGGGGGTGTAGGCTCCCGTGGACGTTTTGGTGTAGTAGCCGAAGATACAGAACCCTGACCAGTCTCCGCCGGCTTATAACTCGTGACTCTAGAGGAACGTTTAGGGGGAGGGTGTTCAAACAGCAAACGATCCCAAAGAGGGACGTTGTCACATTGAAGTGATTTATGCGCAACAATCGTAGAGTAAGCTGCCATCTGCTGCCGTACTTCTCTTAAAGCTACTGCCGCGGTCTTATCATCATCGCAAAGGACCTTGACTGCTAATTGGGAGCAAAAAGAACAATTACGCATAACCCAGAGACCCCTTGAACGGTCTAGACATTTAACACACCTTATGCAACGGGTATGCGCAAAAATATGGATACCGGCACAATCAGGGGTAGTGCATAAGGCAAAGACTGGGGCTGAGGTAGCCATGACAGAGACTGGTGGGGAAACTATCGCCAGGTCTGTATTGGTCCGCCGGAGCCCAGCTCTGGGAAATTTTTTTTTTTTTTCCAGGAATTAATGCTCATAAGGTTAACCCAACATGTTCGCACACAAGTGTTAATAACCCACCGGATAACGAGATGTAATGACACAAAGATCACAGCTCGCTACGCGGCGGGGTTCAGAATATCTAAACAAATCTTTTGAAGAAAGTGAAGAATACCCTCTGACATAATATAACTGTCCAGCATGGCGATTATAGTCTTTCTGGTGGTGACTGTCTTAAGATTCAATTTTTGGAACAAAAACAACCCCCCATAAAGACGCCGGCCCTTGAAATATTTTAGTAGAATAACACAGGGCAGGCTGACACGAGATCTGATTTCTAACGAATTGTCACAAAAAGATCGCCGTAAGGTTGAAGGCGGCGATACCTAATTGTATCACTAAATTAAGTGGTTAACTCGAAATTGAATTGTAAATTCCTTATTTCCTCCACTTAGGAGCACCCCCGGGTGTGAAAAACGATGTTAACCCTAATTGAACCTTCAATCGCCGTAAGTATAAAGGCGGCGATACATATAGTATCACTTAAATGGATTGGTTAATGAACTAATTGACTTAGTTGTTCATCCCACCCTACCAAGGTACACCCGCCGGGTGAGATGTCAAAAAGTTAACCCCATAAGTTCCTGTCCCCACTTCTTTGTAAAAGATCGCCGGGGAGGAAAGCCCTTAACAACAGCTAGGTTTTTCATGTGGTTTTGTAAAACCTGGTAGAAAAACTACATAACGTATGTTCGCATGAACAGCGTTTTATAGATGGGTAAAGTCATTCCGCCGGGAATCAAAGGGTGCCTGAAACCAGGTACCAACAGAGACGCAGTCCTGGAGAGCCACAGACACCTCATCGCCGGGAACACCAGCCTGTGTGAAAACCACGTGTGGCCCAACACGGCTCTCGGCCGGGTTTTTTTCATGTGAAACCGAGAAAAAACCCGCCGGAAGTAAACCCACCCCGAACAGACACCATCTGATCGTGCAACGGACACGAAGGAAGCCACGCACGACTAACCTAAGTCCACACAATAATCCGTGGAATTAGCCAATACACAACTAAACCAGGAACAAACATAGTCCGAGGAATTAGCCAATACACAACTAAAACCCGGATACACATGACACAGTAGGGCATATTTATAAATAATAAACAATAACACTTGTACATGTGGCAAAGCTACGCGTGGCTGGCTAGGCCTAAGTAGTCGGCATAATAAATGTTGAAATATACACAAAACACTGGAAATATCACAACAGGAACCACCGCCAACACACCACTGTAGCAAACACTTCCGACAAAGGGAAGACTGACTCGGGACCCAGAAAAAACTTCACTAAGTGAAGAAAAATACGCTGGGAACGTCAGTAAGCAAAGCTTACCTCATCAGAAAGATAAAAGGCAGCAATAACTAACGCGTAATGAAAGCCGCCTGCAACACAAGCTAACTAACTGTGAAAAAGTTCACATGTCCACAACAGGACCACGAGGGAACATCCGAAATAGATGACCCAAACACACGACCCAAAATACACTGCACTGCGGGCAACCAGCCCAGGACACTCCTGCTACACATATCCTAACCTTACTCGATACATCCCGGAGTAAACAAATGAGAAAAAACTCACTAGGGACGCAACAAATGCGGAATCAGCGGAGCGTGGGGAGACACGTCCGGGCAGGCTGAACGCAGAGCAGAGAAGGAGGAATGACGCCTGAATCAGCGTCTGGTCAGAAATCCACACAAGTACATCCACGATATGATGGAAAGCTTATTAGATAGTTATTCTTATTTTCTTTTTGTTTTTATTTTTTACGAAGTTTTTTCGTAGTGAGAACCCAATTCATAATGACTGAAGCCATGAGTGAGGTCGCGTGCGCTCATGATGAAGGCTCCTCAGTTTTTAAATGCTCTGCGCGGTAGATTCAAACTACGGCGGATTAGTGTTTGAAGAGGATGCCTTATGTAATAGGCATGTTCGTCAATGATGGAGGGGCCACTAATAAATATAAGCTTGGTGCTCCCTTCTCGCTGCTGTCCGGTTCAGGTGTTCCTTCAGGCTACGTCTGAAGGAATACAGTGTTCTCTTTTCACGGACTGACTGGGGTAGATCTTTCCAGTCTTTGATGGCAGTGAAGAAGAATGTTTGCTTACCCTGTCCTTGGATTCTCGGGACCCTAAAATTAAACATCCTGTTTCTTGTATTATGTCCACTCCTCTCATTTGCTTTAACAAAATCACTCTTTAGATACTCTGGAGCTCTGTCATAGAATATCGTGAAGGCATTAGTGAGCCTGATTTGTTTGGCCCTGTCAGAGACATTGAGCATACCTAGTGACTGAAGTTGTTCCTGGCCAACATGTGATCTGGGTCCTAGATTCAGCATGAACCTAACTATTTTATTTTGAGTGACCTGAAGTTTGTGCTGTGCTGATTTAGATGATGCAGAGTACCAGGATGACACAGAATAGTCAAAATGACATTGAACAAGCGCTTGGCAAAGGGTCTTTTTGGTCGCCGCTGGCAAGCATCCCACCTGTCTATACAGGTATTTTATACGTGCTCTACACTTACTTAGGATAGATTCCAAAATTGTTTCACCTGACAAACTCGAGTCCAGTTTTAGTCCGAGATACTTAACTTGTGACACTGTTGTTATAGGAATACCATTACAGTTGACCGAGAAGCCCACAATGTCTTTCAGTTTGCGTTTTGTTCCACATAAGATGGCTTCCGTCTTGCCGACGTGAAGAGATAGTCTATTGTCAACTAGCCATTCACTACATGATTCTAGTTCTTTGGAAAGTGAAGCGGCAATACTTATTGGGTCTTTTCCTGAAACCAGAAGTACGCTGTCGTCACCATACAGTAATAATTTACACGAGACGCTCAGTTCCATGTCGTTCACATAACAGAGAAAGAGTAAGCGACCAAGGATGCTTCCCTGCGGGACCCCACAGTTAATTGGCATAGGATCAGATATATTATCATCAATTTTGACTCTTTGTGTTCTCCACTAAGATAAGATTTAAACCAGTTCACTGACCCAATGCCCATAGCTTGTAGTTTATTACATAGTATATCATGGTCTACTGTGTCAAACGAATTTTGTAGATCAAGAAGAACCATACATGTGTAGTTACCTTTAGACATTTCTTTACGAATGTGATCTGTTAAGTGGATGAGACAGGAGTCTGTCGAGTACATGCATCTGAAACCTGATTGAAACTTATAGAATAGATCATTTTCTTTGAGGTAGTGTTCAATTTGGGTGTATACCGCTCTTTCAAGGATTTTAGATACAATAGATAATATGCTAACTGGTCTGTAGTTGCCAACTTCTAGTTTATTTCCTTTCTTGAATAGAGGGGTTACAATAACTTCCTTCAGTTCAGCAGGTACAGTGTTGGTGTTGATTGACAGGTTGATGATGTGGGTTAGTGGACCTGCTATACCAATGGCTCCATCTCGTAGAAATTTGGCAGGAATTTTGTCTGGTCCTGTGCTCTTATGTACATTTAGGTTAGAGAGCTCGTCAAAAGTGTATTTTGGTGTAACATTTTGCAATCCAAATGTGTTCGGGTGTATGCCTTTATCTCTGTAGAAATTTCGAAAGGTGGCCGTTGTTGTCGTGTATTTATTGAGAGGTTGCGGTAGGTTCTGTGCAAGTGTGTTTGCTATGGAGGTGAAGAAGGAGGTGAAGAAGTAGGTTGAAATTTGTCGTTTATCGTGGCAAACCTGATCATTAATGTTGAGAGCAATATTAGTGTTAGACGAATCCCTTGCCTTGTTGCTGTAGCCTGTTGTTTTTAGGTGCCTCCATAGTTTCTTTGGGTTATTCTGATATTCCTCTGCCTTATTGTGGAAATAATTAGATTTCGCTGATTTTATTTTCCTACTTAGTTTATTCCTGGCCCTGTTGAACTCATGTTTCAGACCTTGATCCTGTCTATGTTTCACTAGCCTTTTTAACAGATTGTCTCTGTGTTCAAGATGGTGTAGTATGTCATTGTTGATCTATGGGTCTGACCTTGCTTTAATTCGTATCTCTTTCAGAGGAGCTATTTCGTCTAGGATGTTTGTGATGATGGTTCGGAAGCCAACCCATGCATCATTAACGTTTGTACTTCCAAACACTGGAGACCAGTCAGTATTCCATAAAATGTCCAGAAATGTTTCTTTGTTGTAGTTTCTGAGTGATCTTGTTTTGATAACCTTGTGATTCTCTAGGGTAATTTTTTGTGGTTTTCCGTGTGCAATATGTGACGAAGTGATCACTTATCCCAGTCTGTATAACCCCTGATTGGGACATTTTGTCCTCTCTGTTACAGTTTATGTGGTCTAATATTGTGGCAGTGTTCTCAGAGATACGTGTGGGGTTGTGATGAGTTGTTTGTGATTGTGAATTGTCAGTATGTGCCTATATTCTCGTACAAGCCTATTATTTCGTTGTTTGTAACACAGGTTAAGATCCCCTAGTATAATGGATTCATTCCGAGGGTCTAGCGATGACAAAGTTCGTTCAAATTTGGTCAAGAATTGTGCGTCGTCTGGTGGCCTATAGCACACCCCAATTGAGATGGGTTTTGTCCTCGGCAGGTGTAGGTCGATCCACAGAGCTTCGTGATTTTCTACATGGAGGTCGGTCCTAGTTGTGTGTGTGAGGTTGTTTTTTACATACAGACATACTCCTCCCCCTTGCCTATTGCGATCATTCCTAACCATGTTGAAACCTTGAATGTTTATTTCACCATCGTTTATACTTGAATCCAAACAGGACAACGCAGCAAAAGTGAACGCTATCACAGGCGACCAGAGAGAGATATCAGAACAATCCCCACCATTTATGAGGCTTGATATCCACCAGCCAAGTTCGAGACTGGTACCCTGTGATGCTCGATGCTCTCCAGCCAAGTTCGAAATTGGCATCTGAGAAGGCGGTCGAATGGAGAGCACGCTCACGTGCGAATCTGCTTGATCTGGGTTCGATTCCAGCCAAGGCGGACATTTAGTGGGTGTGGTAGTATGTCCTAGCATGTATATCATATTTGCACCCAGTCGGGGGGCACCTCAATGACGTATACAGACTATTAACACACATACCTAAGCCATTCCAACAGCTTCCTCTATCTACAACACTCCTTCTCTGCAATCTACACTCTCCCAGCCGTATGGTCCTAGTGTATAGTCTGATGGCATAATGGATTTCGAAATGTAAGAATGTAAGAAGAGAATCACCTCCTACAATTCTTAAAGGATGTGGTATAAGACCATTCAAGAAGAATAAAGCAGAAGCAGCAGACTATCACCATTACTACGACTCTTAAAGGATGTGGCATGAGACCGTACATTAATTCCCCAAATTATATAACAAGACATAAGTCCCACCTGGTACTGTGAGAGCTAAATTGTTAAGTCCCAATCCTACACCCGAACATCACTTTTAAGAAGTTAACATAGATATTGTCTCTATCTTTAGAGTCCCTTCTTGTAACAATATATTTCCCTTCACGAAAACACTACATACATACTATCCTCGACTTTCTCTATCTAATATTCTTAGGATTACAGTTGAACATTCTAATCTCAACATAATCAAAGACATATGATAGCAGGAATTAGCTGTGAAAAACAACATACATCGTATAACCTTGTATTCTAGTTATTCTAAATATTTACTGTCCCTCGCAGTCGTATTACTAGAGAATCGGGCTAAAGAAGGAAATCGGTCTTCAGTATATTTACGCGAGCAGACTAAACTATTGTGCATCAAACTATCTGTGAATTAACATCAATGTATTCGTAAAGACCATTTTCATATACTATACCCCATAGTTGGGTGTGGCTGACTTGAGACAGACCCTGAACAGAAACAACATTTATAGTTCCGGTTCTTAGGGTCCGGGACCACTTTCGCGTTCCTTAGCCCCTTACTCTGTCTCGTCTAGTAGGTGAATTTTACAAGGGGAGGAGGATTCCTAGCCTCCTGCCCCGAAAAGAAAACAGTAGGACAGTACACCAGCATGGGACAGACGAGGTCCGTTCCCAAAGCAGAGTTCCTCCCCACAATGAGTGAAACGGGTAAAAGAAATAACAAATTGTAGTATGAAAGTAATTATGCAATGCAGGGCAGCTTTGCAATCAGGTCAGACCACCATCGTGAACAAGGTAAGGACTTGGCTAGCCTGGGGCATGCTGTTCTTGGACCGATTGCAAAGTAGTTTATTGATATGCCAAAACCTGCAACAGCCTGCAGGGTTGCAACGATTGCCGCCGGGCTTACAAGCACCACCAACCAACCCAGGTCACCATTATCAGTGCTCTTGCAGCTAATCATGCCCTTGGTGGAAACCCTGCTTCTGATCTCCTCTGCCTGATACATCAATGAAGAAGGGCATAAGCCACCCAGGAATTATCAGTCTCTCCCAGCAGCCTCTACCATAGAAAACGGAAGAGACCAGTATTCCCTCTACAACCAGCCAGAAGAAAATGGAAGTTTCTGCTACCTACCCCACCTTGCACTTGGCCTACACTTAACACCTCCATGGTAGATGGACCTACCTTTGGCCCCTTTATAAGGACCACCCCTGCCTTTCTTCCCCGGAAGCCGGTCCCCAGTAACAAGCACCGGAAAAGGATAGAGACCATGATGTGGCGATTACTCGACACATTCCGAGTTGAGCAGCCACACCGAGCAGAGCTACATATCCTCCTCTGTTCACCACCACCACAATGCCTCCCGCAACTTCCACACTTGTTGTCGGCACTGTAAAGTGGTTTAATGTGAAGAAGGGCTTTGGATTCATCACCAGGGACGACAACAGCACTGATATTTTTGTACACCACAAAAATATTAAGAAGAACAACCCCAGGAAGTCTGTGCCCTCTCTAGGTGACGGAGAAAGGGTAGAATTCCACACCAAAACAGGGGCAAGAGGTCCTGAGGCCACTCTGGTCACAGGACCCAAGGGCAAAACAGTCAAGGGCTCACATCATGCCCGAGACTTGAAGGAGAGGCAGGGTATTATGAAAAAAGTTGACAGACTAAAGAGCATGGACCTGCCTAATGATATATCAATTAAGATTGATATTATCATCAGGACGGCCGTGGCTCTTGCTGGAGGAAACAACTCCCTCCTCCAGCAATACCTACCTGCCCTCCTTCAGGCCAACAATCTCCCAGGTATTCTTGTACCAGGAGGGTTGTTGGACAATGCCCAGAGGGGTCCTGTCAGACAGAGACCTACTCCACAGAGGCGCTTGACCATCAAAGCGCCTCTAAACAGAAACAACTGTCCCCCTGAACCTGAAGCAGTAACTCCAGAAGCTACTGGAGGAGCTGGTGAAGAAGAAAACACAACTCCAAGTACTACTGCAGCAGAAGAAGAAGAGGCGATGGAGGAGACCCCTGCAGTCAACACCAACCCACCTGCAGAGCCTCCTTCAAAACCTGAAAAAGGAGCCTCCATGCCCCTCATTGAAATCGAACCAGTGAGGCAGGTAGAGGGGAAGACGAAACCAGACACCCCCAAGTCCCCCATCGAGAGCCCCAAAATCAAGAAAATCAAGAGGGACCCAGACACCCCTCTAAATCTCTTCTTGAACAAGATCCTTCCTAAACTACAAGAACATCAAGATAAAGGTATCACTCTGTCCAGACTATACGACCACTGGATACCCAAGGAGTACCACAAATACCTGAGTCACTGTGCAGACTACTGGGAGGATCCTCATAGCTGCTACTGCTACTTCCACCGCACTACCAAGGAAGCTAAAGGCCTCCTCCCGTTCTGCAACACAACTGTCGAGACGGCCATGCAACAAGGCTGGCCAAAGTTACCAAGGAGAATACCACAGTAAACACCAACAGCTGCACCACAACACCATATGGCTATTAGTAAGGGACTCCCAGTCGGGCCGGGAGGATAAATATATGGCCTTAAATTCCCTACCCATACAATAGCCCACAGTTCCAGCCCCCCAGCTCTCGACCCACTGCCTCCCTGGTCGGGTCCAGCCGTCTTCATAGTAACGCCGATCCCCCAAACTCTGAAAACCATTAGGCAGCTCCAGTTAAGCCTGGACACCTTTTTCTCCTGCTAAAATTCACTTCATCCAACTAATTCTTGTCCTATCCCCACTTCCCCCTAACCCCCTTTCACTACTCATTTTGATTGATTGATTACTCGACAGCTCATCTCCAGCGCTTACCCAGGCTGCAGGGAGATTGCTCGTCCAGTTTCTACTTTGTTCTATGCTTACCAAGGTGGAACAACCAGTGTTGCTTACCCAAGTTACTGTGACCTTACTGTTCCCCAGGCACCCTGCTCCTTCACCAGTACCACTACCAACCCCAGCAGACAAATAGCGAGAACCAGGCGCCATGACTACCAACTCAGACGACCCCAGAAAAGCAACGATGGGAGGACCAGGACCTACCTGAGACACCTGGAAAGACTATCTTTCTGAAATAGTGGAGCATTGTACTTTAAATTAGTATTGTTGTTCTCTATCTTTGAGAACCCTACTAAATATTTAATTTAAATAATACACATGCCTATCCTGTGTATATATCGGTACAAATATTTAATAAGTACTACAGATCTCTCAATCTCTAATATTAAAGATACATATTTGTCTACCTTAACGTCAGATCTTATTCAGAACTCCTCTCTAACACATACTAGCTACCCTCTCATAAACCCCCCCCCCTCCCCCCCCCTCTTCCTTCCATATCTATGTTCTGCCTTTTTCAGGTTGTTGTTGTTGTTGTTGTTGTTCCCCAGGCTGCCTGGCCGAACAGCCCCAAGGTCCCGAGCAAGGCCAAGGCCATAGAGCGCCCCCACAAAACCCTCCCTGCTTACCACTAACAAAACCCAGGTGACCGAAGCCACTCTAAGGCAGGGAGCTGAGGAGGGCGCGGAAACGTCCGGGAAACCAAAGCTCCACCCAAGGCCCTGTGCCCCTCAGCAATTATGAAGGGAAAGTTGAGGGGCAAGGGAAAAATGGGACGCTTTGGCTCCCAATCTGCCAACTTTTAGGTTGGCAGTAAGGAGGTCGATCCACGGAAAAGACGCCGTCACTTGAGATCTAGAAGATATATAAGTAAAAGGAATAGTCAGAGTAAGCTATGGGTATGGCAGAGATCGCTCAGCTCTCACTCTGATAGACCAGCCCATCACCACATGACTAGAACCCAATCCTCTCAGCATCAGCTAGGAAAGGCCCTAGAAAGCCGCCTTTGGCGGGGGGATAGCTCCCCTACTTCAACTCCTTTCGGAGTTGGGCACCCGCCAATTTTTCAGGTTCTACCTTATTATTGACTTGCACTGTACGGTCGCGCTAATAAGTCATGTCCCAGCTGTCATTACGTTTGGCTCGCTCTGTGCTGTATTGATGTCTGTCAGATGTTGAATAAGGTGGGTAAGTGTAGGAACATGTTTGTATAATTATTTCACTCGATATGCAAAAATGAAGCTTAGATATTTCTGATACCAATTATTGATCAAAACATAGTTGGTGCCGGGACATCACTTATTAGCGCGATTGTACATATATGTATTCAATACATTACTAGTAATTATATTTTGGAAGAACCGGCCTTAGGCCGGGACATTTTTCTACCGAAAAATATTCAAATTTATCTAAAAGGGGGATCTAATGGATTATTTTTTATTTTGTTTTGATTGAGGTCTAGGGAGGAAACTAGAAAAATAATTAATGAATATATAAATCGACCAAACAGTTAACCATCCTCCCTTAACTCCTTCTTTACCGGTAACGTCTTTTCAACTATATTCTGGCTACTATTAGACGATTATATTCAGTTTTAAAGGGCCTCCAGCAATTAACAGACTTCGAACTATCTCATTTAACCCTTTTTACTACCACAGATCCTTCTTAAGGTGCACAACATTCTCTAAATATAGCTAAAATAATATTGAAAAGACATAGCCGGTAAAGAAGAGGTTAACTGTATTTACTTTTACGAATATATAAATAAATATATTAAGATATTATGTTTACAATAATCCGAACACATGTAGGATCACTATTTAACAGTAGTAGTATTTAACCCTTTGAGTACCAGCAACGTGTGTTATATTTATTCTAGCTATATTTAAACGATATTATGCAGCTTAGGAAAGATCTGGGGTAGTTGTTGTTGTTGTTGTTCCCCAAGCTGCCTGGCCGAACAGCCCCAAGGCCCCGAGCAAGGCCAAGGCCATAACCGAGTGCCACAACAGAACCCTCCCTGCCGACCACAATAAAGCCTGGGTGACCGAAGCCACTCCATGGCGGGGAGATGAGCAGGGTGCGGAAAATCCCGGGAAACCAAAGCCCCACCCAGGGCCCTGTGCCCCTCAGCAATTATGAAGAGAAAGTTGAGGGGCAAAGGAAGAATGTGACGCTTTGGCTTCCAATTTTGGTAGATTGGGAGGTCAATCCACGGAAGAGACACCGTCACTTGAGATCTAGAAAATATATAAGTAAAAGGAACAGTCAGAGTAAGCTATGGGTATGGCAGAGATTGCTCAGTTCTCACTCTGATAGACCAGCCCATGACCACATGACTAGAACCCAATCCTCTCAGCATCATCTAGGAAAGGCCCTAGAAAGCCGCCTTTGGTGGGGAATAGCTCCCCTATTTCAACCCCTTTCGGGGTTGGGCACCCGCCAATTCGGGGTTGGGCACCCGCCAGTCTGGGGTAGTTAAAAGGGTTGTTACGACCGGCACAACGAAATAAACAAGGGCACTTAATATTGGACTAGAAGATAGGCTATATCTGCAACAACGGTACGCTAATTCCAAACCCTCGAACTATTAAGCCGGTGAACAAAACACTTAAACCCTCCAGAGTTAATCTACTGGATAACGGGGTATCAATTAACTGGGTTTAGTGCACTTCTACAAAGGGTTTCCGGTGACGGCAAAGCCTACTCACAACAAGAGTAATTACGTTAATAAAAAGCTCTCAAGTAATAACAATGCTTAGATAAACTATGACAAGATTTAATAAAGGAGTATATGCTTACGTTAACTTTAGTGTGAGTCTGAACTCAACACTAAACTCTTCAATGCTCTATGAAAACACTTGAAGTCTAGTCCTACAGCAAACAGATATGGAATCTTCTGAAAACGTCTGATGCTCTAAGATGCTCGTCGAATATAGAACAGAAATAATGCAGGGGCAGGACACCAAAGCGTGTATCTTAAATACACCAACAAGTAGGATACATATATATAAAACAAGGGAGTGCAACAACTCTGTGACAGCACTAATAACAGCCACTCGAAACAGTACTTCCTTAGCCAAAGTAACAGCCATACTGGGTTGTGCCCTATGCATCAACCTAGGCTAAAATAATACGTGAATAATTCCTAAAGCATACGCAGTTAAAGTTAATAAACACAATGCTGTCTTTCTTACTAATAAAGTCTAGCAGCGGCATAAAAGGTACAGGGAGCCTAGGCAGAGCTCTAGCATGCTCGTAGCCTACTGTCTCCCCTGAACAGATTTCCCTTATCTTACGTTAAGTGACTAGGAGGCTCTCTTGGTAAGTCCAGATCTCAAGTATCTGGTCTTACCCTGGCGCTCCTCAAAGGTCAACAAAATGAGGTAGCAAGCATACAAGCAAGAGTAGGCAAAGGCCTTTTGCTTGTATACTGCTACGCTCGCAAAGGAAACAAGGGTTACAGGCTACCTAGCTCCGTCGAAGTCGTACAGGCTAAAACTTGCCATATACATAACTCAGACAACGACCAAAGATACCCTCCACTGTCTAGCATTAAATAGTAACAAAGAACAACCCAATAATTAGAAGCACCCAATAATATGACTCCATGTGACTATGACTCTAATAATCCCTAAAGCTAGTGCAAAACATATAATGTGAGAACTGGCGCTGGTAATATGACTGGCCGACTATGGAAGTCGTATGCTAGAACCAGAAGGGAGGTGTGATTGAATGAAGATAAGAAGTATTGGAAAGAAGGAGTTCAGAGAGAGAAACAGCAGTAAAGAGGGTTAGATTGGGGACAGAATGCAAGGGACGTCTAGGACCAAGCGCAACATACCAAGCTCTAAGGAAAGATGAGAGAAGGAAGCCCCACCACGGAGCTAAGGATAGCGGCCTCCAATCACCGGCCACTACGTCATGAAGAGCAGGCGTCATATGACACGCCAGGCCCGCCATCCAATAGGGAGCGGGTGGCCCCGCCCAAGCAAGGAATGCACACGTACATACACACGCACATACTACCACCTCGCTCTTCCCTCTCTCTCTCCCTGCAACTATCACACTACATATCTTATAACTCTATCAATGATATAAAATACTTCCAAGTGTCACAGACAAGAATAAAGGCAAACACTGATCTGTCTGTGACAACATGAACACTAAGAAAGAAAGAACATCATTCTACGATTATTATAGCCCATTTCACTGCCCTGGCGAGCGCTAGCGAGTACGAGTACATTCTGGCAAGCTGGCCAGCGTAACACCCCGCCCAAGATGTGGGACGTTTTAACCTCAGCTAAACGCCACATCTGACCAGACAGAATGCCCACAAACCCCGCATCACCCAGCTACTCCCCAAGTTGTGAAAAACAAGGCACAATCACAAACATAAAAACACTTCATTATATAAAAAAAATCTACACAACACTTCCCCAAAATAATAGTATCACTTAACAATATTACGCTCAACGAGCAAGCTTCACCAAGCTTAGCCTACTAAGACAAAAACTCAGAATGTCTTAGATTCTTGCTGTAACATAATGCACTTATATACTATCAAAAGAAAGAGTTTTTATGTGAGGTTTTTGTATTATTTTAATAGTGTTTTTGGCGGCTTTGCACTACAGGGGCAAGCCTAATTTTTCTCCACTCTCAAACCAACACTGACTGAACGGCGAGGGTGCTCCTTAAAACATACCCTCCCGTGATAAACAATCAGCCAGAACATTATCAGTGCCCTTAACATGCCACACATCCAACTTGTGCTCCGGCAGCAAAACAACACCTGACACTGATAAACTGCCCAGTCCATCACAAGACTGGCACTTCTCTTCGCTCTCTCCGGCAACGGGACCTGCCAATAACCTTTCACTATTTCCACCTTAGTGATAAACGAGGCAGCCCCGATGCGGTCTATGGGGTCGTCAACTCTGGATAAGGTATAGGCGTCTGTCAGGGATGATGCACCAACACTCTTGCAATCAACACAAACACGGATCTTGCCACTCAATTCAGGTTGCAAACTCACTGGCAATGACCACTCACGATATCCCTTATCCCTCAGACCCTTTTCCAACATGTAGTCCAGCTCTGCTTTCACGACAGGCTGTCGAGCAGGATTTATACGGTAGGGAGCCAATTTGAGCCTTGCACTGTCTCCAGCCTCCATGTCAGGTGCCACCCCGTACATCAAGCCTGGAGAATCAACAAACATGCGGACGTACTGCCACAGCCTAGTAAACAACTTCTCTTGACACTTAGGAACAAAAGGTTGCAACTTATCTCGAAGAACAACATGCTCGGTGCCCTCCCACAACCCAGCCGGGACCGCAGTTTCTAAACTATAGTCTCCCTCCTTCTCCACCTCTGTCCCTAAAACAGTCAGGTCATGAGAGGGACAATCTGTACCACCTGTGCAGTCACTCCCACAGTTCATAAGTGTTAATGCTTCCCCGCCAATACCGTACATGCGCACCCCCGCATTCCTTGCGACAACATCTGCCTGCGCAGCATCACCGCCTTCAGCGCCACGGCCAGATACAGTCGGTCTATGGTAGGGCTGTTGCATTTTACTAGGGCAGCATTAGGAGGCTATGCGACGGTCGGGTGTATCTACTCCATAGTTAACTTCACCAATCTGCTTAATGTCCTGATACTGACCACCACCCTTAGCAGCCATGGGTCGACCCTGACCTGACAACCATGCCAAAGCCTCGTCGCCCACCTTGAACAACTTAAACAACGAGGCCAACGGTTTACTCACACCCAAGTGACCTGCCAGCGGAACATCGTGCACCGCATGAGTTGTGAGGCCTGGGTGCTCGGCACAAACAGTGGGGTATGAACCGAGCAGGTGCTGGATCGCTGCACACTGTTGCTCAGGCAGGTGCTCAAGCGCTTCCACAGCCACCTGACTCGTGTTCCCCGCCCACTGATCCGCCGAGACATGACAATCCCAACTTTCCACCACCTGTGCCTCACTGCCCCCCTCTCCTTCTCCACCTTGGCCGCTGCAGACCAACACAGGGACAGTAGGCTGCTCAGGTGGGCACCTCACAAACTCCTTCAACAGGTTCACATGACATGCTTCCCCGTCCTCATCGAGTTCAATAGCCGACGTTCCCACAACTCTCAAGACTAGGATCTTCTAGTTGCACCTGGGAACTACTCTGTCGTGGAGTGCCATCACGCCCTACCATGTCACTAGGGGGGACAGGTTCTGGGGCCACTCCGGAGCTCAAAATTGGTGCCAGTACCGAGTCGCCAAGGAATGTCGCGGAGTCCAAACTCTCAACCCGACCACCAGCCTTGACTTTCTCCTTCCGACCGTTCCTCCGCTGGTCTGAAACCTGGGTACTAGGCTGTGACACCTGAGCGGACTGAGATCTGGTGTCAGCACACGCCATCTGCTGCGTCTGGCGCCTCTCGAGCCCCTCTTGCCCCTCCCTACTCGTGTCGGCCGCCCTCTCGGCAACGACTAAGGGTGGAACCTCGGAAGTAGGCACCGCAAAGTCGTTACCGAGAAGGAGGTCGACCCCCTCAACTGGCAATTTCTCCACAACACCCACATCCAACTCCCATGTCACACCGTCCACCTCAAGCTCCACTCTGACCAGCGGGTAAGACCGCGTAGCATTGATGCCTTGAACCACCACAACCCGAGCCGCGTTAGTAGGTTTGCCAGTGAAGTTCTTAAGAAGTGTCTGGGAAGCGCCCGTATCACGCAGCAACTCAAGCCTATGCTCCACACCAGCCCACCTCACAGTGCCATGCCCCCTATGACCGCAAAAAGCATCTCGGACGGGTGACGAGCCCTCCTGCTGCTTCTGCACCGACTGTGACTTCGCAACCGACATTTTACCCCGGGCAAACGCGGCAGACCTCAAAGACACACCGATGTTGCTCACTAGTGACACCACTGCTGTAGGCAGTGTGCTCGGACATGAGCGTGCAATATGCCCCTTCTCATGACACTTGAAACACTCCACTTCGCTCTTGGACTTCCTCTGAGGTGAGGAAGGGCCCTGGCCTTTCTTTAACGGGAAGGGTTTCGACTTGGGATCAAAATTGGCACCAGTACTCTTAAATTTGTAATTAGTTGTGTCATTAATTCGGGGGGGTGGAGTGGTACGCCCCTGGTTACCTGCCTCAGCTCTCTGTGCAGACCCGCACCCACGAATCAATGACAACCTGAGGTCAGCCAGCTCAGCCGCCTCCTGCAGAGTTTTTGGTTGCTTTTCTTTCAGGTTAAGAGTCAAGTCACTGCCAGTACATTTGAAAAATTGTTCTAACAACACTAATTGCTTCACTGCATCAAAAGTAGTTGCCTTCTCCGACCCCTACCAATTCTCAAACGCATCTGACAGCTCTCTAGCGTGTTCCTGGAAAGTACTCTCCTTTCTCTTAGGAACAGCCCTAAACTTCAGCCTATAGGTCTCTGGCTGCAACTCATACGCCCTCAGGACAGCCTCTTTCAACGCCTCATAATTCACACAGGAATCTAGGGGCAAAGCATCGTATGCCTTGAGTGCTTTCCCCGTCAATCGTGACGAAACAAGGGCTGCCCACTTCTCCTCGGGCCATTGGTGCTCCCGGCACTTTTTCTCAAAACGGAGAAAGAATTCTGTAACTCCTAACTCATCAAACACTGGAACCAACTTTAGTAGATGCGACAGGGACTGGTCATGGGGTCGACCCCCCTGGACGAAACGGTTCCCGTCACCTCTATACGAGTTTTCTCTAGGTCAACATTGGCACAATACCTTGCAGACTCATACTTGAGCTCAGCCTCTCGCTGCTCGAGCTCAGCCTGTCACTCCTGCTGCTTAAGTTTGGCGAGCTCGAGCTGAAACAACATCTCGGGAGTCAAACCCTGAGGAGGGGGTGCTACTACCGGGGACCCACCCAGTGAGTCACCTAGAGGCTTACCCAACCGCCAGCGGACATCGGCCTGCGGGAACGTACTCGGCTCCGGAACCCGAGGGGGCGCCATGATAGGAGTTGAGTGGAATGGGGGCTGGGACGAAGGTGCCCCAGCTCCCGCTCCACCCGAAGCCCCATGCACCCCTCCCAGCACACAGGTAACCAGCTCACTTCTCGACCAACCGCTATTGCAAGAAAACCCTAAGACCGTGGCTATACACTGCAGTCCGTACCGGTCCAGCCCCGACACCCGGTCCGCCATCACAGGCTCCTCCAAAAACCTCCGAGCATCCTCCTCATCGTTCTGTTACGACCGGCATTACGAAATAAACAAGGGCACTTAATATTGGACTAGAAGATAGGCTATATCTGCAACAACGGTACGCTAATTCCAAACCCTCAAACTATTAAGCCGGTGAACAAAAAAAGGTCGCCATTTGTTACGACCGGCACAACAAAATAAACAAGGGCACTTAATATTGGACTAGAAGATAGGCTACTTCGTGGTGCGATGTATAAGGTGTTGATTTTCGGTGTGAGCATCCTGGGTTCGAGTCCACGGACTGCCACATGTGTTTGTAAATTTCATTAATCGATTTTAGGAGTATGGTTGGTTGTTGGAAGGAACATAATAATTGATATTGGTTCAGGAGTAATTTATCGAGAGGACTTCCCTAAGTCAGGGGCGTAGCTAGAGATTTGGAGGCCCAGGGGGCTTGGTGCCTGGAGGGGCCCCCTCCATGGTTTGCTTATTATAGAAGGGGGTGGGGGTGGCGAGCGAAGCGAGCCTAATCAGCTGGGGGGTTCGGGGGGGCGCTGTAAGCCCCCCCGAGAAAATTTTAGAACAATAATGCTACCTAGGTGCATTTTGACGATATCCATGACTCAATAGTGGGGTACTGGTAATAATTTAATATACAATTAATTATTATATCACCGTTATCTAATGGATTAGGAATACATGTACAATGGATGGTACAATACTGTAAAACATATACCACTTTGATGAACTCTTTCTCTTTGTCGTTCATTAGGCATGTCTGAAATAAGAATATAAAATATAATTGAAATGCTAGGATTTTCCAGGTTAAATAGGAATGGGAATTATCCCCAGGCTACCTTTAGGATCAACCTTTCCTGGTACCTGGCGCATGGTACGAACCTCTGAAGGGAATTTAACCCCCCTAAAAACCCACAGGTTTTGAGATGCCTTGGGTGGGGTTCGAACCCTGGTTAGTGACGCATCACCATCACCACCAGGCCCGCGCGCTAACCCACTGTACTACCACGGACGTACTAAAAGTATAGCAACCTTAGTCCGATTTTTAAGAACCAGGTGATAGTCTCGTGGTGTTATCACGTGATGAGTTTATTGGACTTACCATCTACGACTATTTTACGCTATACCTGACGTCAACTCGGGTTAGTATTATTGTGGGTGCGGGACATTTTCGAGGGCATTACACCACATTCCTTTTTAGTTAGGCTAGTCCCTAGCCTCGTAAGGTCGTAGGGTATCGTAGCCTTTTTACCTTAGCCATCTCAATTCTTGGTATAGGGTTCGCGTGACGGGTGCTCCAGCACGTAGCTACCAGGTCACGATCCCACCGCTGCCACCAATGAAATGCTAGGTTTTTCCAGGTTAAATAGGAATGGGAATTATCCCCAGGCTACCTTTAGGATCAACCTTTCCTGGTACCTGGCGCGGGGTACGAACCTCTGAAGGGAATTTAACCCCCCTAAAACCCACAGGTTTTGAGATGCCTTGGGTGGGGTTCGAACCCTGGTTAGTGACGCACCACCATCACCACCAGGCCCGCGTGCTAACCCACTGTACTACCACGGACGTACTAAAAGTATAGCAACCTTAGTCCGATTTTTAAGAACCAGGTGATAGTCTCGTGGTGTTATCACGTGATGAGTTTATTGGACTTACCATCTACGACTATTTTACGCTATAGCTGATGTCAACTCGGGTTAGTATTATTGTGGGTGCGGGACATTTTCGAGGGCATTACAATAATACTAATAACATAATAAAAAATAATAATGTACATGAAACGTGATAACATTAAAATATTATTTCAACCCCACCACTGGCGTTAGGGAGTTAAAATAGGCGTCATTGGTAGGCCTAATCAAGCTATGCATTACCTCAAATCTCAATACTGGGGGCCTCTTCTTGAGAACCCCAGTAACTTGTTAGAAAGCTTACCAACGTTTGCACCTGACCCTGAACCAGCCAAAGGGCTAGATTAACCTACAAACGAGTATTCAATGCTCACAACTGTGTTCCTTCTTATTTCACAGTTCCTGGGCTTGATATGTACAGCCACCATAGCCTATAGCCTATATGGAAGGCGTATGGTAGCATAAATAAGTGATCCAGAGTCTAAATTTGAAGGAATGAGTCATAGTGCTCATAGCCTAACCAAGGTAGCCTACACTCTACACCATTAATGTTGCCTCTCTATGCTCTATTTTAACTGATGTATTGCACCCATACTTAATTGACTAATATTAAACGACTATGCATCTTTTTCACGATAAAGCTAAGGTTTAGTAAGACCATAAACATTGTATAGGCTATGTTAGGCCCCTACAGTTCGAGAAAAAAATATGAGACCAAAACATAGTCCTACAAATTTCAAGGCCTAAATATTTAGCACTTTAGAAGTTTAGCCTACTCTACAAATATCTTCGATACCACTCAACTTTCTCACAAGGTTAAGTACATAGGTTATCTATGAAATATAGCTATCGATTTGACCATTACAGTTTACGAAAAAGAAAATATTACCGAAATTTTTGGTTCCTATATTTATATATAATTGTATGTAGGCCTAATCTTCGATTATACACTCAACTTACTAACAATCACCATGTTTCTTGTTGTCAAATTAGGCTATATCTTATTATTCCTTTACACATGCTTACGAAAAACACAGTATATTAACCAACTGTCAAACTCAATAGTGCTATTTTGTAATGTATATAAAGTATAATCATTAGGCCTACCTATAGGCAGTGCGTCCTAAGCAAGTGGCGGGTAGGAGGCTAGGAGCGAGAGCGACGATGTTTCCCATTGCACCGCCAAATCAATACTGATGGAGTGATCGATCATCGTTATTTTTCTAATTTTAAATACCCATGACGTCGCAGGATAGAAGAAAAGAAAGAGGTTAAATCAGAAAACACATGGTGTTTATTTTACTCATTATTAATATTACTTATATATACAGTATATACTATTAGTATAATTAATATTATTTTCAGATCCTATTGGGGGCCCCCTTCTCTTGGGGGCCCTGGGGGCGATTTCAAACAGCCCCCTCCCGCCCCCCCCCCCCCCCCCCCCCCTTAGCTACGCCACTGCCCTAAGTGGTTAAGGCCCCATTAATTGCTCTTTCCATTCACATATGCATAGCCTACGTGAGTTGCAGTTGGGATGTGTGTACATGCTTAGATTGATATGCAGGATTCGAAGTTGCATAATAAATCGTAGGCAGTGTCCACCAACCTTTAACTGTCTTCGTGGTGCGATGTATAAGGTGTTGATTTTCGGTGTGAGCATCCTGGGTTCGAGTCCACGGACTGCCACATGTGTTTGTAAATTTTATTAATCGATTTTAGGAGTATGGTTGGTTGTTGGAAGGAACATAATAATTATATAAAAATATTCCTACAAAATACTTTAGACGCCACAATAATTTAGTTTTCTTTGCAAGCGGGTGGCGCCATAGATGACGGAGCTATAAGAGGGGTAACTCAAGGAATAATGTCGCGCGGACTCTGACTGGAACAATTTCAATTTATGAGTAAAATTCAATGTTTCTTTATGAAAAATTATGCTTTTTCTCCTTCTATGACTATCAGGGAACCCTGTTACTGTCCGATTGTCTCTATTATCTACACATAATTAAAACAAGCATACATAACAAGTCCCTCGTCGGTTTATTGAATTTTGGAAATATTTTCCATACTCAAATTATATATTTAGGGTAGGAAATTGGCCCAATTATTTATATTGATCTTTACCTGCGGTTTTCGACATGATCTCGTATCAAATTGGCAATAAGCTGATGAGGGGTTATAGATAAACTATATAAGGTACCTCATACAAAATATAAATTGTTTTGGCAAAGTAGATTTTGTGCATTCAGATATTTAGTACAAAAAACTAAAAATGCGCTCACGCGCGCACGCACGGACATAGAACGATGAAAATTTCAGCGAGTCAGTGTTACACCATTGTCATATACAGTATATGGCAAAAGGCCAGCAATGAGTCTCTTATAGAAGCTGAGATAGGAATATTCCTAGAGTCTCCCCAACAGGGTGTCAGGAAACGTTCTGACGTATTTGGTGGGTTTTTGGAGGTGGCTGACTTTCTCAGATAAGTCGGTATCTCCACAGTTTGGTTTTTTCTTCTGGCAATCTTTCTGTGTATTGATGCCGGATTCTCGCCTTGCAGGCGAGAAAGGAAATTGCCAAATAACCCGGCGTGGTGTGCTGTACCACTGGACTTCCGGCGGAAATGCAATTCCTAAGGGAAGTAATCTCGGCCCGGCCGAGTGAACTCGCCCAAACCGATAGCCTCACACGGCATGATTGACTTATAACGCCCGGCGGAAAAGTCCAGTGAGGTAATTGACTATCCCTCAGGTCCTAATAGACGATTCGATAGTGAATTAACAAGGTTAATACGGGCCAGTGACAGTTAAGCAGTTCAAAAAGACGTTAAGTGCTTATATAGGTCAAGGTTTCTCTGGACTTCCCAGAGGTGTCCTGTATGCTCTGACCCATGCGCGGAATGGTTTAGTCAGCAAGATCAATCGTGCCTGGTGGCACTGATCGAAATTAAGAATATTTTTACCGCCTATGCCAAGGGCATTGCACATAAGGAGTTAATCTGTGATGATGCAGATCTATGGAAGCAGCTTATGTTAAATTCGCCAACTCTTAATTCCTCATCCTCAAAGTCAGCTCCAATATCTTCAATTAAATGTCAACTTCTTTCGAAAGAATTAGTCTGTAGCAGTGATAATGATTCAAACGAGGTAGCCCCCCCCCCCCTCGGCCGCCACAAGAGAGCGCGCTCTACTTCTCCCAGAGACCATCCTAGGTCCAGGTCCAGATCGCCCCCCTGGCAGCGGTTCAAGCAGTCTTCAGTGCAGACGTCTAGGTCTCACAAGAGGCATAAGTATGACATGGCAAGTTCTAGCCACTGTGTCACGGCTAAGGGTCATGAAAGTTCCCGCACGGAGGAGACGCAGTCGCGGCAATGGCTAACGCCGGGGTCGCGGCCACTCCCCTCCGTCTCTGCCTCCGACGTGCCGGATGCTCATTCAGGCAGCTCTGAGATAGAGACGGGGGGGACTGAGTCGAACCCCAGGGAAGGGTCTGAGGTGTTGTTCGTGGGCCAAAGGAATGTACAATTGGTTTTTCCAAAAGTTGATTTTACCTTGCCAAGAAATAAACATGTAGTTTCTCAAAGTGTGTTAACAGAACAATACCGTGTTAACGCGGCGTGTGAATACAACACAGGTAAGTCTCTGTATACCGGATTCACAGACACCTATTAAGCAAGGTCCTAACATGAGTAGGCCCTCTGAACCTATTCATATAGGACCCAATTTAGTGGGGCAACACAAGGTCTCCATGCATAAGCTCCGGCAACAACCGGAAGTGATGAGAGTACCGGATGCACCGGAGGACGTATAAAAGTCCTCGGCGCTTCCGGGACACTGTGAGGAAGGTTCAGTAGTAAGACCTAAATCTTTAAAGAGACCACATATTAAATGTATAACATCTAAGGATCTTGATGACATATTACATAGGGTTATGAAGCAATGCCTGTCCCTAAGAAATCTCGGGATACTCCCACAGCTACGCTGGGAGCTCCCTCGATTGGTTCGATTGTGCGACCGCTAGAGCCCACCAAAATTGATGTGCTACCTAAATTGTCTTGTCCTCCTGGTAACGTAACTCAAGCAATTCCCTCAGCGAGTGGCACTACAGTGCCCGCCTACTTGACATCTACCGATGTTTGTGCCAACACAGACATTTCCCCTCCCTCTCTAGATGAACGGCCGCAGACGAAAGGCTCTGTGCCTCTTTTGCCGGAACCAGATTACTCTTGGGTTCACGTCACAGCAAAAAACCCGGACGTTGCACATACAACCATATCGGAGGAGATCCCAGTCCCTAGTGAGTTGGTAATTGAGATGAGTAAGAGTAGGGAATTTCGAGCTAAAGACAAACAGGGTAGGCTATTAGATGTGACTATCAGGGCTATACCTAATGTATGTTGTTATGAGTCTTTTGTATATGTACCTTCCCAGGCTTTGCCTCCTTCCCCATCTGCACTGTTCTGTCCAGATTGCTCCCAGCCTTACGGCGTACACGGTTATAAATCCCTTAATACGCGGGAGTCAGAGTTGGATACAACCCCGGCGCGGGATCCGTCTATCAATCCAGGACTGCATTTGGAGCAGGTAGGTTTCGGTCCATGGGTGAACTGGGATAAGGAGGCGCAACAGTTTGCTATAACAGTAACGTGACAACCCTCCCATCCTATCCCTCAAGATAACCACCTTAATAATAATAATAATAATAATAATAATAATATTTATTCAGTTAGCAATTTACAGAGTTGGTACCACATAGTATGTTACAAATATGACATGTACCAGCTTTGCATAATTCCAACTAAGGATAGCCCAATAAGGCTGTTAGGCGTATTTCCATTGGGGTCCTTGTGGGATTAGGTTAGCTGGGGAAAAGGGGAGGATAAAAGAAATAGATACTTTAGAGAAAGTATTTCTAGGGGGTTATTTTAAGATACCTTACATCCATTGGTAAATATCAGTAATCCGTAATCAGCAATCATTTCAGTTTGGTTTGCCTATCTCTTATGTCGTATTTAGTAGTAGACATAAGCTTGGTGCTCCCTTCTCGCAGCTGTCCGGTTCAGGTGTTCCTTCAGGCTACGTCTGAAGGAATACAGTGTTCTCTTTTCACGGACTGACTGGGGTAGGTCGTTCCAGTCTTTGATGGCAGTGAAGAAGAATGTTTGCTTACCCTGTCCTTGGATTCTCGGGACCTTAAAATTAAACATCCTGTTTCTTGTATTATGTCCACTCCTCTCATTTGCTTTAACAAAATCACTCTTAAGATACTCTGGAGCTCTGTCATAGAAAATGTTGAAGGCATTAGTGAGCCTGATTTGTTTGGCCCTGTCAGAGACATTGAGCATACCTAGTGACTGAAGTTGTTCCTGGCCAACATGTGATCTGGGACCTAGGGTCAGCATGAACCTAACCATTTTATTTTGAGTGACCTGAAGTTTGTGCTGTGCTGATTTAGATGATGCAGAGTACCAGGATGACACAGAATAGTCAAAATGACATTGAACAAGCGCTTGGCAAAGGGTCTTTTTGGTCGCCGCTGGCAAGCATCCCACCTGTCTATACAGGTATTTTATACGTGCTCTACACTTACACAGGATAGATTCCAAAATTGTTTCACCTGACAAACTCGAGTCCAGTTTTAGTCCGAGATATTTAACTTGTGACACTGTTGTTATAGGAATATCATTACAGTTGACCGAGAAGCCCACAATGTCTTTCAGTTTGCGTTTTGTCCCACATAAGATGGCTTCCGTCTTGCCCAGGTGAAGAGATAGTCTATTGTCCACTAGCCATTCACTACATGATTCTAGTTCTTTGGAAAGTGAAGCGGCAATACTTATTGGGTCTTTTCCTGAAACCAGAAGCATGCTGTCGTCAGCATACAGTAATAATTTACACGAGACGCTCAGTTCCATGTCGTTCACATAACAGAGAAAGAGTAAGGGACCCAGGATGCTTCCCTGCAGGACCCCACAGTTAATTGGCATAGGATCAGATATATTATCATCAATTTTGACTCTTTGTGTTCTACCACTAAGATAAGATTTAAACCAGTTCACAGACCCAATGCCCATTGCTTGTAGTTTATTACATAGGATATCATGGTCTACTGTGTCAACGCTTTTTGTAGATCAAGAAGAACCATACCGGTGTAATTACCTTTAGACATTTCTTTACGAATGTGATCTGTTAAGTGGATGAGACAGGAGTCAGTCGAGTACATGCATCTGAAACCTGATTGAAACTTATAAAATAGATCATTTTCATTGAGGAAGTGTTAAATTTAGGTGTATACCGCTCTTTCAAGGATTTTAGATCCAATACATAATATGCTAACTGGTCTGTAGTTGCCAACTTCTAGTTTATTTTCTTTCTTGAATAGAGGGGTTACAATAGCTTCCTTCAGTTCAGCAGGTACAGTGTTGGTGTTAATTGAAAGGTTGATGATGTGGGTTAGGGGACCTGCTATACCAATGGCTCCATCTCGTAGAAATTTGGCAGGAATTTTGTCTGGTCCTGTGCTTTTATGTACATTTAGGTTAGAGAGATCATCAAAAGTGTATTTTGGTGTAACATTTTGCAATCCAAATGTGTTCGGGTGTATGCCTTTATCTCTGTAGAAATTTCGAAAGGTGGCCGTTGTTGTCGTGTATTTATTGAGAGGTTGCGGTAGGTTCTGTGCAAGTGTGTTTGCTATGGAGGTGAAGAAGGTGTTGAAGTAGGTTGAAATTTGTCGTTTATCGTGGCAAACCTGATCATTAATGTTGAGAGCAATATTAGTGTTAGACGAATCCCTTGCCTTGTTGCTGTAGCCTGTTGTTTTTAGGTGCCTCCATAGTTTCTTTGGGTTATTCTGATATTCCTCTGCCTTATTGTGGAAATAATTAGTTTTCGCTGATTTGATTTTTCTACTTAGTTTATTCCTGGCCCTGTTGAACTCATGTTTCAGACCTTGATCCTGTCTATGTTTCACTAGCCTTTTTAACAGATTGTCTCTGTGTTCCAGATGGTGTAGTATGTCATTGTTGATCCATGGGTCTGACCTTACTTTAATTTGTATGTCTTTCAGAGGAGCTATTTGGTTTCTCCTTGATGAATACTCAAGCCGGAGGGGTCCCCCCTTCCATTTTTGAATTCCTTTCGTCCCCTCAGTTACCACAACGGGACATACAGGAGCCCTTCTCTATCCCTCCTCTGACTCATCTCGATAGAGACTTAAAATTGAGAAATAATGCTTTTAAATTTTTTTCACAATTTTTACTAAGTCGCCAGACAGCCTAGTCCATCTCGAGGCCTGTAGACTCTATGGCAGATCAGGGTGTTAGTGAGACAATAGACTTATTCCAGCGCCTTCTGTTACCCCATCCTGTTCGATCTTTGGGTGACATACGAATAGCCTTGTTGGAGGCTGTTCGGGCACGTCAACACCTGAGAATGTATATGGTGAGGGGGTTGCCCGACGACATTGCCGCCGGGTAATCCTCTCACCGGTGTTAACGGCTTCTGTGCTTAACCCTGAGACTATGAAGGCGGTTTACGATATGGTTAATAACTTACAGCCACCTCAAGATGAACTGACAGGGTAGGTGTGTAAGAATAAGTCACAACACGTCAGGTCAGGGATCGACATCTGCCAAAACCAGTCAGCCGTCTACCCCTACCCCACCACCAGCAACAAACTAGTTATTCAACCTCTCTCTCTCCCGGGGCCTATCGAAGGCAAGTTGGATCCGAGGGTAGTTCTACCGGACAAGCCCAGTCAAGTAACTGGGTCATTTCGGTCGTCACCGGGCCTGGCCCCGGCGAACTTGGGCAAGGACAGTGGTACGCAAGGGCATCACCTGGCGGTGACTCCGGCGACCTCGTTTACGTCAAACTCTAGAAGTCAATCATGTATCTTTAGAGGTGGAGTCACTAGGCCAGGAAATGATCACCAATCATATCATTGTTCCGGTCGATCCACATTGCCTTGTTTTCACGCCCAGACTTTTTTCTCGTACCAAAGAGGGACAGTGTTCCAATGCGACCAGTCGTAAAGACCTACCGTGTTGGAACACACATTCACAATTCACCCTTCAGGATGCTCACTGTGAATCACATCAGGCTAACACTTCCGCCGCAAGGTTGGATGTGCTCGTTAGACCTGCCAGACACCTATTGGCATGTCCTGGTAAACAAAAGGTTCCAAAAAAAAATCCTCGCCTTGAGGATCAGGCAAGAGACTTAAGTCTTTCAGAGAATGCCATTAGGGCTGAACCTTGCACCGAGAATATTCACAAAATTAGTCCGGCAGGCCCTCATGCCAATGTTAAATCAGGGCATCAAGGTGTTGTGGTACCTAGACGACTGGCTGGTAGTGGCGAAGTCAGAGAGTTTATGCAAAATCCATGTCAATCACATTATAAATCATGTACAATCCCTAGGGTGCGAAGTCAACTTGGCAAAGTCACATCTTGTTCCCACATGGGTAATTCAGTGGATAGGGCTGGTCTGGGACACAGACAATCTTACTCTCAGTCAGAGTGTGGACAACCGCAGCAGATTTCGAAAGAAATTGTTTGTGTTTCTCCACAGTCTGAACACCACGAGAAGGGCTTGGGAATCCCGGGTCGACTCTCTCAACTGGATTCAACTAACTGTAAAGTTGGGCCGGTTGAAAGTAAAGAGATTAATCTTGGAAGGAAACCAGTATTTCCCGCTATTGCCGGCGGGAAAACTGTGGAAAATTCCTCCATTAATTCACAACTTGCTGTCGGTCTGGGCGAGGAGAGAAATATTGCACTCTATATTGACGTGGACTTCTCCCCCACCTACGGTATGGGTAGACACAGATGCTTCAGGGACAATAGGCTGGGATTATCAGTCGAGCCTAGGCCATCAGGGTCAAGGTCTTTGGTCCCAAACCGAGAATTTTCATATCAACGAGCAAGAGCTTTTAGTTCCTTTGTTTTTCCTTCAAACTCACGGCTCCTCCTTGCGGGGAAAATCAATAGCTCTTCGAATGGACAATTTGAATGCGGTGCACTGCATTCAAAGGGTCAGCGAGGTCTCGGAAGTTGCTAGAGTTGTCAGAGAATATTTTTGCTATGGCCGAAGAGCTGAGCATTCATCTTCATACATCATACCTCCCAGGCGTAGCGAACGTCTGGGCGGACGCTCTGTCCCGGCGACAGAGCACCAAAGTAGAATGGGCAATCAAGCAAAGCATCCTCAACAAGATGATTGCAGAGCCATACCGTCCACAAATGGATCTATTCGCGTCCGAGGAGAACCACAGGCTTCCTCTCTACCTAACCCACCGGGGACTGACTTCGGCGGGGGGTCCAGATACATTGTAGGAGGCCTGGAACAAGTGGAATTCCATCTATCTTTTTCCGCCTCCCGACGCTTCACTCATGGGTCAGGTAGTTCACAAACTAAGGGGTTACCGGGGCTTAGTCTCGATGATCGCGCCTCTTTGGCCGGCTCAGGTGTGGTACCACCAGTTGAAAATGTGGTGCGAGAACCCGGTGTCGCTCCCGATCTCGTACTTCCACTCGGAGACAATTGGCAACCTAAGGACCTCACTGACTTTTGCCTTTTGTACATTCAAAATGCCAAATGGGTAACTCCGTATGGAGAGAGTGTTACTAATAAATTTCATAATCAGTATACTATGTCTACCAGGAGACAATATCAATCGCATTGGAAAACGTTCACAACCTGGATAGTAGAAACGGCGCAAACTGACGCATCAGTAGCTTTGGTTTTTAAGTACTGTACTTGGACTATTTGTTTGAAGAACAGTGCGGTTTTAGGAGGGGAAGAGGGTGCGTGGATCAGATGTTTGCAGTAAGACAGTTATGCGAGAAGTATTTAGAGAAGCATAAGGAGATATTTTGGGCTTTTATGGACTTGGAAAAAGCGTATGATCGTGTGGACCGTGAAGCAATGTGGAAGGTGTTAAGGATTTATGAAATAGGAGGAAATTTGTTAGAAGCAGTTAAGAGTTTTTATGAAGGGAGCAGAGCATGTGTGAGAGTAGGAAATGGTGAGTTGAGTGAATGGTTTGAGGTATAGGTAGGTTTGCGACAGGGTTGTGTAATGTCACCATGGCTGTTTAATATGTTTATGGATGGTGTGGTGAGGGAGGTGAAAAGGAGAACTATGGGAAGAGGATTGGGTTTAGTAGGAAAGAATGGTAGAGATTGGGAGTTGAATCAGTTGCTGTTCGCTGATGACACAGCATTGGTGGCGGATTCTGATGAGAAACTGCAGCGGGTAGTCAAAGAGTTTGGTGTGGTTTGTGGAAGGAGGAAACTGAAGGTGAACGTCAATAAAAGTAAAGTAATGGTGTGTAATAGGGGAGAGCATAGGGTGAATCTAGATGTGAGGCTGGATGGGGAAATATTGGAACAAGTAGAGTGTTTTAAATATCTAGGAGGAACAATAAGCAGGAGTGGAGGTATGGAAGTGGAGGTAAAACAGAGAGTGTGTGAAGGAAGGAAGGTTTTCGGAGCAATGGGAAGTATGTGGAAGACGAGAAATCTCGGAGTGAAAGTAAAAAGTGCACTGTATCAAGGAATTGACGAGAAATCTCGGAGTGAAAGTAAAAAGTGCACTGTATCAAGGAATTGTTGTGCCAACAGTGATGTATGGGGCTGAGACATGGGCTCTGAATAAAAAGGAGAAAAGAGGGCTGGATGTGATGGAGATGAGCTGCTTGAGGAGTATGTGTGGAGTTACTCGTAGAGACAGATTGAGGAATGAAGAGATACGTAGGAGAGTGGGGCAGCAGGAACATTTGTCAGCCAGAGTGGACAGAAGGGTGCTGAGCTGGTATGGTCATGTTGAACGAATGGGAGATGAAAGGCTTACAAAGAGAATATGTGAGTCAGGTACAAGGGGAGATAGAAGGGCAGGAAGACCCCCATTGAGATGGAGAGACTGTGTAAGAAAGGCTTTGGATGATAGAGGAATGACTATAGATCAGGCAGGGGAAGTGGTGGTGGACAGGAGTGAATGGAGAATGCTTGTGAATAGTTGAGTGAACACGTGGTCATTTGGAGTAAGGGGTCGGGCGCAAGTTGGACTAGATAATAGTCCATCAGGCGCCTGGCCCGGGGAGACGATTAATATGAAGGGTGTGACTGGAAGTGTGGTGGGAGGGCTTGTGGCTTTGGCTCCGCTGCATGTCTGCCTGCCGAGATCGGAACCTCTCCGGGTGGTCAGGGGCCGGGGGAGTGCTGGAGCGACCTTGGTAACCCTGGTCTCTGGGTCTTCTCCTGGGTGACCTGGATGTGTGAGAGTTTGTGTTTTTTATCTGTGTTTATTTTTTGTTTTATGTTGTTTTTGTGTTTTCCCTGTTCTTGCTCTGTCTTGAGTCGGCTACCCCCAAAATGGGGATTGGGCCTGAGCATATAGATAGATAGATAGATAGACTTGGACTATTTGTTTGAACAAAAACGCCTTTCTGTAGTTACACTGAAGAATCATATGTCTGCTATTAGAACCCCTGTTTACGACCTCTTAGGTCTATCCATACCGCAGGCGGAGGAGAAAGGGTTCATGAGGGCATGTTTCAAGCTTAACCCACCACCCCGTCAGCTCATGCCTACCTGGTCACTTGACAAAGCTTTGTCTTTGCTTCATTCGCGCAAATATAATCTCGCGCCGGATTTTGACTCATTATTAAAGAAGGCTGTGTTCCTTATGGCTTTGACCACAGGTAACAGGGTGTCTGAGCTGGCGGCGATGAGCAACAAACCTCATTGCCTCAGGTTTGGGAGACTTGATGAAAATTTACAAATTGCTCCATCTCCCACGTTCGTTGCAAAGAACGAACATAGTGATCATGGTTTTTTCCGTGTTTACGATCCCGGCACTTAAACGCGGGCATACACATCATGTCTTATGCCTTGTGCAGGCTTTAATCAAGTTTATGAGGGTTTCTCAGCCCTAACAACAGGGAGCCTTATGGGTCAATAGTACAGGTACTCGTGTCACAAGAAGAAAATTGGCTTCTTTGCTCGTAGATATAATTCGTGAAAGTAATCCTGGTGTAGTGGGAAGGGCCCACGACATCAGAAAATGGGCTGTCTCGTTACGATTTTTGCAAAATTATTCAATTGATGACATAGCTAACACTAAGCTGTGGGCTTCCAATCATACTTTCATGATGCGGTACCTGTCTGTGGCTTTGGATAAACCAAAACTTACCTGTGTGGTCTTACGTCAGAGGGTCTAGTTGGTCTATGTGCTACTAAAGTTAAGTTTAATCTTAATGGTAAAAAAGGAGGGGGGGGGGGGGATGCTGGAGAGCTCAGGACCCCTAGACCCTCCGCCGGACATGTGATAAGTTTACGAGCTGTGATACTTGATAAGTCGAGCTGGTTATACAGCTCAAAATTTTATTTTTATTTTTATAAGATATCTATCATAGTGGCAACTAAATGATATTAAGTACAAATTGTACAAAATATATGGTATGTACAAATTATTTTAAGGACATAGGATATAATCAAATTATTTATTTGTGCCTTTACAATGTTGGACAGGAAAAAAAGAATGTTCTTGGAAAACAAATTTGATTGAATCTAAATGTGTTATTCTTTAACAGATGTACCTGTACGGTCATTTTAAGCAGATCTTCTTCGAAGTAACGCACTGCTTTCTTTCCATTTTTCTATTTTATTGTATGTAAACAATAAAGGCTTAAGTTTGTTATATGGTTCTTTTTCTCTACCTATGGTATTTTGTTAGTGGTCTTGATATTGTCACGAATGTCCCCTTCCAGACTTGAGATATCAGGCATATCGTCAATGATGGAGGGGCCACTAATAAATTATAGGTTTGAGTCCCGGAGGGAAGAATGAAAACCTAATATTTAGTAGTGGCCCCGAAATCATTGACGATGTAGGCCCCTCCCTTCCATCCCCTTCCCATTCGTTTGATGTCTTGAGTTTAATCTTGATATATCATTGAAGGGAGAATGGAGACGTTTGGTTCAGCGTCTCGGCTAGAATCCACAAAAGACATCTACGAGTTGGAAAGCCTTAATATAAAAAATTTAAATTAATTTTTATTTTTTATTTTTTACAAAGTTTTTTCGTAGTGAGTACCCAATCATAAAGACGATTCCATAAGAGAATTAGCGTTACACTTATGATGTTAGGACTCTTTACCCTGCGGCGGGTGTTTCAAACAAGCTGACCGTGGGTGCTTGAAAGGGGACTATTATACTAATAGGCATATCGTCAATGATTTCGGGGCCACTACTAATTATTAGGTTTTCATTCTTCCCTCTGGGACTCAAACCTATATTGTTGTTTGAGAAGGTTGAAGTCGTCTGTCCATGTGAACACTTCATGTTTTTTGTTAGGTCATGGAGTGGTTTTGCGATTGTCGCGAATCCTGTTACAAAGCGGCAGTAGCACAAGACTAATCCTAGAAACAATTGCATTCCCTTTAATGGTGGTGGGGGGAGGGATGTTGGTGATGGCTTGCAGTTTCATATGATTAATTAATGATTCCTTGGGCGGAGGTGGTGTGTCAAATATAGTCGACAGTCCCGGCCCATGATGCACTTAGTTGGTTTGAGTTTTACTCCTGCTTCGCGAATCCATTGAAAAACTTGCTCGAGTTGATGGAGATGCGTGAGCCAGGTGCGGCTGAATACGATGACATCGTCGAGATAAACCAAGCAAGTTTCACAAGTCAATACGTTTAACACTGATTCCATTAATCGTGAGAATGTGGCAGGCCCGTTGCAGAGGCCAAAAGGCAACACGTTAAACTCAAACAGTCTCCCCCGCTGGCAGAGAAGGCTGTTTTCCGTTGGTGCTCCTTTAGGAGGGATACCGTACTTGCCAATATCCGGCTTGGAGGTCCAGGGTGGAGAACCATTGCGAGCCGAATAGGGAATCAAGTGAGTCGTCTATTCTGGGTAGAGGTGTGGTGTCTATAATAGTGACATGGTTCAGGCATCGGTAGTCTACGCAGAATCAGGTGGAACCATATTTATATATTCCAAGCATGACTGGGAATGACTAAGGGCTGGTCGATGGGGTGGTGAAACCAGCACGTAATATTTCATTACCTCGCGGTCTTCTTGGCGCTGGATCAGATATTTTTGCCTGGAGGGTTGTCGTAATGGAGATCCGGTGGTGAACATGGGATGATCTAACATATGTGTGTCCTGCCTATATCTTCGGCAATCCGGGCGAACAAATGTGTGCAGTAACAGGTCATTCATCCTTGCTTCTGGGTGGTGGTCAAGTGCTCTGGCAGGGCTGGTAGTAGGGGGTGTTAGATGTTGTGATGGCGGTTTTAGGCAGCACTGGTGTCATTGAATGTCTCTAAGTCATCCATGACTAGTCCTTTAGGTAATGTTATGGGCTTGTCAGAAGTATTCGCGACTCAGGTGGCGTTGATGCGTGCTGACATCATAGCAGGTGAGATGACACATTGGCTTGCAAATGGTGGGTCGAGGTTTGGGGAGAACACCATGCCATCTGTCTTCTTGGTGGTAATCCAGATCCAGGCTTGGTGATGAGCTGGAATGGTGCAAGCTTTCTGATTGGTGGCGGGGGGAGATGACAGGAAGGTGGTGAATGGGGGCCTAGGTTGCAGGGGCGCTGGTATTTTCATTTGTAACTCTTGGTGGGCCTTTTATTTATTTATTTGTTTTTATCCCGAACTTTAGATAGTCACCTGCACAGTCGATCTGTAGCAAGTCTAACCCGAGCTAGCCGTCATAATTCTGGCATCGGGAATAAAATATGATGAATGGGTGGGTGATTTTTGCTGAGGGTTCTGATGTTGTGACCTCTAAGGAGCGAGTTTTGCCTTTTAGCATGAGGGCCTCGTCTCCTGCCCCGATTAAGTTTATGGGAAAGGCCTGGAGCACAGCGAACTTCTCTCTGTGTTTATTTTAAAACCTGGTCTACAGGCACGATCTGGCAAGACCGTATCAGGCAGGAGTCTCACCCGCAGTCCCATGATTTTCACCTTAGTGATTTGGAGGTAATGATAGCAGCTCCCGGGGGGGATTTTAAAAAATCCTCCGGATCTCCGAAGGATCCTCATTGTCTTGATAGCCATTTGTTCAAGTTCATCGGTGAATTCGGCTAAGGGGGCATTATCATCAGAAGGTTCTTCTGTCTCTTCAGCGGCGAGTCGAGGGGTTCTCTTGGGGGGGCTGGGCGATGGATGGCAGAAATGGTTTAGGGGGATGATTTCTTGCGGTGGAACGGCGGAGCTGCTTTTCTTGGTCTGCATATCATAGACTGCGAGAAGGGCTTGCCTTGCATTAACTAATCCCTTGAGGTTTGGAGTAGCCGTCTAGCTGGTCTTGTTCTAGTTTTGTGTCCTTGTGGCGTGGAGACTGAGATGGCTATATGAGGCTTCCTGCAACTTCCTGATCTCATTCCTGGTGTAGTTTTTCTTGTGCTGCATCTTAAAAACATAGCTTCTGCAATTATATGTATCCTTCTGTTGCAGAGTAACAGAAATAGGCTATGTGGAGGCTAAGGGATCAGTGATTATATTGAATTGTTGGTAAGCTTGGGAGCAGAGCCATACTCTCTTGAATGCTTAAGAGGCATCGAGAGCTATTTACATGTTTCTCCATAAAAATCAAGTGCTTCATGATAATCGTAGGTAATTTGGCAAACTATGTCAGTGGTCGGCCTCTCATGCCAGAATTTATATTGTCTACCTTTTATTAGTTTACCGTCGCCAATGTGCTCATATGAGTCTGAACCCTACGAGGGCGAGCGTCCTCCTATGAGCCAAGGCCTAAAAAAAGCCTTTTAAAAAAAGCCTTTTAACCCATCACGTGTGGGTAGACTCTTAAGAGTTTTACCGTTCCACTGTGAGTGAGTTCACTGCTCAATAGGTGGTGTTGTGAGAGTGAGGGTCTGAGTCTGGAGGGTGAGACGGTGAAGCACTTGAGTGAAGCAACCAGCCGCTTCAGAGATGGAGCTGCTTCGAGCCATGATGGATGTTTCACATGTCTCACTCCCCAGACTGGAACAAGACCTCACAGGCTTCACCGTGTTGAGTGGTGGAATGTACAGGCTCTCAGCCTATGCCTGAGACGGAGAAGTTGGAATATAGAAAAAAAAAAAAAAAAAAAATGCGGGAAGACTTATAATCCTAGGCCTAAAAAAACAACATTTAAACCACCCCAGTAGCAATTGATTTTGTTTTTCTATTTTGTTTTTTTGCCCCTTGGCCATGCCAAATATCACTCCTCCACATCCCCTCCTTCCCCCCTCCCCCCCCCCCTTCAATTATCACCTATTTTCCTAGTTATTCCCTTATTCTTAGGTATATTTTCGTGCTAACAATAGCGAGTTGCTAGCAGGGTGTGGTCATATGTGTTACCAAGCGTGGGAAATAGCGGGAGTTACAGAGAGAGGCCTCAGTCTCGCTCCAACCCTTGAGAGGGGAGGGTGTGGAGCAGTCTGGCTCACACTTGATTTATGTAACTCTCGCTCTCATTTCGCAATTTTGACCAGCCAAACATTGTTTCCACTTGTTTTATTGTTGTAACAGGTTAATATCTTCATAATAAACGTAAAATAGGCGCATATGGATAAGTATTAATTATATTTATGGTAAGATAACAATTTTAGTGACAGGAAACAGTGAAATAGGTCCGCACAGTGCTATGGTGTAATATTACCCCCCCCCCCTGCTCACTTCTTAGGTTAAAAGACCCCAGTAGCACTCAAAACAAAGGAATGTGTGATTAAGTGAGATAATTCCCCTTCATACCTACTATAACTCCTCCACATGTGTCAAAACTCCCTCCTTCCCCCCTTTATCGTAAAATGACGAAATTAGTCGGGATATTCCCACAATACCTTCGCCCAACGTGACGTTTTAAATACCATAAGCTTGCCCCGGTCAGGTTAAGGTGTCCCACCTCTATTTTTATCACTCTCTCTCTCTCATTCTGGCTTGTATCCATTCGGCCCCATTCAGCTTACTGTTTTAAGACGTTTATCCCTATTGAGGTGCCGATTTCCTCCTGGCGAGCGGTAGCGAGCCAGCATATTTAAAACACAAAAATTGACAGCAGGGTAAATTTGTACATTTTTCGATGGAAACATTTCTCCGGCGAAGCCGGATTTCTCCATACATTTATCCTGGTTCGCAATCACACACATCTTGGTCGTCCAGTAGAAATACCCAGAGACCCAGGCCCATTTGGGGTCTCCAGCAAAAGAAACCCATGTTCCAGGTCTTCCGGAGAGGCTCTGATTTCCAAAGGCAGACATGCAGCGAAGCCCTATCTGTGCCTTTATCTCAAATTCCTTTTTGGCCGTTTCATAGCTGCAGTTGTGGATGGTCATCGCTCACTTCCTCAATCCATCAACTCTGGTGTCCCTCAGAGCTCTGTCCTGTCTCCAGTTCTCATTCAAATACTCATTAATGATCTTGTCAACTGTACCTCCAGTCAAAGGAGTACAAAGGAAATCAAGCAACAACAGGTCTAGTGACCCTTCTAGGCTGCTTGTCCTCCAAAACACTGAGGATCAAGTGTCCAAACAGTGGTTTAGAGTGGGTAAGGGAACATTGGAAAGGGAACTACTGCCCTGGAACTAATGTCCGTGGCAGGATTAGGAAGTTAGTTGGGGACAGATGGGTTAGTAACTGAGGGGGGGAAAAATAAAGTTATTCATTTACAAACGCAGTCAGTCCTATCTACTCCTATGCTGATAACTCTACCTTACACTATTCAACTAGTTTTCCACAATGACCCGCCAAGCAATTACTCCCATGATGAGGCCATAGCATGCCTATCTTCTGATCTATCAACTATTTCTGATTGAGGCAGTGAAAATCTTGTTACTTTCAATGCTTCCAAAACCCAACTTCTCCCTTTATCTATCCGTCTCATTCTTACACATGACTATCCCTTACTCTTCAACAATACACAAATTAACCGTTCATCTTCTCTCAATAATCTTGGTGTTTCTTTTTCTTCTGACCTTTCTTGGAAAGATCATATTACTACACTTGCTAAAACAGTTTCCAGAAGTTAGGTGTGCTCAACTGTCTCCGTGGGTTCTTCAGCCCTGCACAGCTTCTTGCTCTGTACTGGGGCCCATGTATCGAGTATTGTTTATATGTGCGGTAGGATCCACAAATACCGCACTTCTCGAAATGGTAGGGTAAAATGCATTTCGCCTCATCACTTCACCTCCTCTTACTAAATTCCTACAGTCTCTCTCTACAGTCTACAACGCTGCAATATTGCATCTCTCTCTCTCTTCTACTGCCATTACAATAATCAATGTTCTTCAGAGCTTTCTCAGTGTATACCTACTCCCTTACGGAGAATAGCGGGCACCCGCCTTTCAACACACATTGTTGCTGAGGTCTAATATGTAAACTATCTATCTATCTATGTATATGCTCAGGCCCAATCTCCACTTTTCCTATTTTTAATTTTTATTTTCCTCTATTTTATTTATGTATTTATTTTTTCCTTGGGGGTGGCCGACTCAAGACAGAGCAAGAACAGGAAAACACAAAACACAAGAAAAAACAACGAACAAACACAGACAAAACACAAAATTCACACACATCTAGGTCACCCAGGAGAATACCCAGAGACCAGGGTCACCAAGGTCGCTCCAGCACTCCCCCGGCCCTCAACCACCCGAAGAGGCTCCGATCTCGGCAGGCAGACATGCAGCGGAGCCAAAGCCACAAGCCCGCCCACCACACTTCCAGGCGCACCTTTCATATTAATCGTCTCCCCGGGCCAAGCGCCTAATGGACTATTATCTAGTCCAACTTGCGCCCGACCCCTTCCCCCAAATGACCACGTGTTCACTCAACTATGCACAAGCATTTTCCATTCATTCCTGTTTATTTCCACTTCCTTTGCCTGATCTATAGTCATTCCTCTATCATCCAAAGATTGTCTTACACAGTCTCTCCATCTCAATGGGGGTCTTCCTGCCCTTCTATCTCCCCTTGTATCTGACTCATATATTCTCTTCGTAAGCCTTTCATCTCCCATTCGTTCAACATGACCATACCAGCTCAGCACCCTTCTGACCACTCTGGCTGACAATTGTTCCTGCTGCCTCACTCTCCTACGCATCTCTTCATTCCTCAATCCGTCTCTACGGGTAACTCCACACATACTCCTCAAGCAGCTCATCTCCATCACATCCAGCTTTCTTCTCTCCTTTTTCTTCAGAGCCCATGTCTCAGCCCCATACATCATTATGTACATCATATCATCATATCACCATACATCATATGTAAACTTATAAGACTAAATTTGCTCAATCCTCTAAAACTCAACCTCGGAACTTTCGGCCCACGTAAAAAAAAAAAAAAAAATGAAGCTTTATTCTACTCCACTCTGTCTGCCTCAGGTTTTTGGCCAACAACACATGGATGGAGGGAATGCTCATGGACAATATTTTTCAAAAGAAAGGTCAATACTATTCCGAAGGCGGCAATGGTTCGGGAAAGGCATAGACCATTGTTCAATACCATAAAACACAGGCTCAACCCAATAATCAGTACGATGTCGAAACACACCAACTAAACTCACCGTTTGCTAGCCCTTTAATGTTAACACATCCAGGCATCCAGCATCAGGGGTGCACGATCTCGGATCAGTTTCGGCATAATGTCCAACATCTCCCACCTGGAAAACTTCGGGCTCGTCAGAAGGCATGGCCTCGGGGTACATAGGCAAATAAAATTATATGGAAATGGCTCTCGTGGAAATGACTCCGCAAACCCCCAACACGTTAACCTTAGACTACAGTCCATTGTTTTCTTAGGAGGGTAGGGGGTATCATTGTCATGAAGCTCGAGAAACAGATTCTCATTTCCGGCAAGCCTACTCTAAAAGTCTGTACTTCCCGACTATTTCTAGGCCTGTCTAACTTGAAATAATTCATCCACAACGACAACTTCAGGATGCTGACTGTCAGCCAATTACGCCTAAACTTCAACCTTTTCTATGGATGACTTCATTAGATCCCTCAGAAGCATACTCTGGCACATACCAATAAACAAAAGATTTCAGAAATACCTCTCTTAGGCATTTACTGTAGATCATAATCTCATGTTTCAACGCCTACCCTTTGGGTTCAATCTTGCACTCAGGGTGTTCTCGAAACTGGTGCAACAAGCATTGTTTCCCCAGTTCAAACAAGGCATCACCATTCTATTTGATATGGATGATTGGCATATTTTCGGCCTGTCACCAGAATCGGTAATAGAAAACACAACTGTGGTCATAAACTTTGTCACAAGACTCGGCTTCCGTATCAATTTCCAATAATCTGTCCTCCAACCACAGCAAAGAATGCAATGGATGGATCTAGTGTGCGATTATATACAGCTGACAATCCAATGAAGTCCGTACAATGTGTCGAGACTCGTAAGTAACTCGACAGTTTAGGTTAAGTAAACATACTGGAAGTTCAAATTAGGCGCCAGTATTAGGCTAAGTTATATATCTATATAAAAGATATATACTATTTCGTATTAAGTTTATATGGGTTTATTATCCATTATTATATCGGGTTGTCATTATAATAAATCCGGTATATCTTGTAGTTAGTTAAGTGACGCATTGGTAGATAAGATAACTGCGCATGCGTCATATTCGGGAACCTGGGGGTCCCTCGCACCAAGACAAACTAGAATCGCTTTAGCTACGACCTCATCAAGATCTCCTTCTAGCCGCTCCAATACAACCACCTGTTTCCTGCTAAGTCATCCTAATTCTTATATCTTAGTGGCCATTATATCTTCTATCTATTCCTACCACTATCATTGAGCTATCTATCCCTATCAACAAATAAAAGTAAGTTAACTCCTGTGAGTTTATAGGTAAATTCCACTTTGTTTACTATCGAATTCTCACAAATGGTCCTTCGAACCGGATTTGAACCAGTGACCTATGGATTATGATAGGCTTCCTCCACAAATTTGATTAATCTGGCAGCTAGCAAAGCAGCAGTTAGCTCTAATCTTGGTATAGTTATGGATCTTATGGGAGCGACCTTTGCTTTAGCGATGACCAGACAGCTATGTTCCGGGCTCACAAAATGGTCCTTCGAACCTCTGACTTTGCCTTATGCTGATTTTCTTCTTTGTATTTTCTTTCTACTGCTTTCCTATTGTCTACTATTTCCTAGCTATTCCTTCTTTCTGTTCCCTAGTTCCACTTCCCTGGTGCCCCTGTAGGTTTATGGGCTGGTGTTTATTGTCTGTGGCCTAATTTCCGCCGGGTCCCGCTTATTTTACCCGGCCATATGGGCCGCTGCCAGCCGATGTACCTCCCATTTTTCCCGGTGGTAACTTTGCCCAAGGGGGGGCTAGGGTGGACACTATCGCGTCTTCTGCGGCCTGGGAGAGCCACGTCAACAATAATTAGGCGGTAGGCTATAGGCTAGGTATAATTGCAACAAACAAATTAATGTAAAGTAGAATTATAAGGGTTAAATTGAATTTGTTTGGTCTTAACTAAATTTAAAGGGTAATTACCACAAACATTTTTGGTACCATTAGATGTTGGGCTAGCCAAGTTTATTATAGGTTTACAATTTAAATTGGCTTGTTATACACCCTTTTGGCCTCCCCTTCCTTAGTGTACTCCAACAACTAAATTACCACATTTAATATGAGGTTTACTATTTAAATTTAAGTGTGGAGATCCTTATGCTTTGTCCGTTTACTTTTATTATTGCGTTGTTCCGCATCATATTTCCCGCGTATTGCCCTACCCCGACACCACACGTTTAATTAATTATTACGTTTAAGTCGGGGTTCCCTATATCTTGCCTTTATTGGCATCAGCTAACTTTCTGAGTGCGCTTTATGTCCATATAGGTAAGATATAGTATTATTCTATTCTATTTCCTGTGTATTGCCATCATGTCGTTGACACTGTCCCAGTACAAGCGACGCAAGGGGGATATCAAGAGTGGTTTGACTAGGATCACCAAAGATATTGCTACATTTTTGGTTGATGCAGATAATGATGCGTTTGAGGCTAAATTGGCTTCGGTTTTAAGACAGCTCGAAGACTTAAATTTTTGTCGCCGCGAAATGGAAACGCTCTATGAAGATGACGCAGAGTATTTTGTGGACATAGAAACAGACATGGATTATATAGAGTGTCTTGAGAAAGTTATCATCCTCCTCAAAGGTAAGCTAAAACACAAGGAGCCAAATCGTGCTGCAGTCTACAGAAATGCAGGTGTAAGATTGCCGAAAATAACCATTCCTGTGTTTGACAGTGATCCCACTCTATGGTTGGGATTCTGGGATATGTTCTACTGTAGTGTCCACAGCAATGTGGAGCTCAGTGACATCCAAAAATTCACCTACTTAAAAGGTTAACTGAATGGCGAGGCAAAACAACTAATTGAAGGTTTCGCAATTGAGGGAGCCAGCTACCAAACAGCGGTCGCCCTTCTAAAGAAAACGTATGGGCACAGGGATAGAATTAAGGCGGCACATATAACTAACCTTACTACTTTGAATCCTCCCTCTTACAATGTCGAGGAACTAAAGGGATTCTATGCTAGTTTTGAAAGTACACTGAGGTCAATAGAGACCCTACAAATTACCCTTAATGAAGCTAGTTGTTGTAATTCTCATGAATAAATTGCCATCCCCACTAAAGGAAACATTAAAGAGAACTTTAGGTGAAGAAGGTCTGGACCTAGAAAGGTTTGTCCAGGCTTACCAGACAGAAGTGTTCAACATGGAAAGTGTAGCAGAACAGACTACACCACACATACCAGTTGCTTCAGCATCCTTTGCGGTGCAGGAGGCCTCGGTGCGAAGGAAGGGTTGCAAGTTGTGCGAAGGGGCACATGCATGGTTTAACCCGGGAACTGCAGGAAGACTCTTAAGAGTTCCCCCAGCGGACTGCGGGAAGACTCTTAAGAGTAAGGCTATTAAAAAATCCATTTAACCCTTCATTGGCGGCGCACAACTTATGTCGTGTGAAATAAATATGGACTAAGTGGCGGTTCACAACTTATGTCGTGTGACATTTTCACCACGTAATGTTGCTGAGAGAGAGAGATAAGTGGTGGGAGGAGAGTAGCAAGCGTATGACTGCTCCAGACCACCGCGGCGGACCTACTGACATGAATCCCACCCTCCCCCACCCTCACGCACTCGCTACACAGGGAATTATGTAGGGAAACTACCTAATTACATGGTTTTTGCACTCGTGTTGCGCGATCGTTGCAAGAAAACTAGCGGTCGTACAAGGATGGTTGGGGTGTCATTGGAAAGCTCTGTTTATGCCCTTTCAGGAATAGATACTTGTTTTACGCTCTGGGTCTTATTTAGGCATGAAAATGATCACGTAAACAACCCTATTTAGGGTAAAAACACCCCGCTGGGCGGTACATATAAATTACCGCCTAGGCCGCTCGTAAGGTGTTAAAACACCCCAAAACAATTTTTTGTTTTTTTTTGTTTTTTTTTAATTTATTTTGTTATTGCCCCTGGGCCATGCCAAATATCACTCCTCCACCTCCCCTCCTTCCCCACTTTCCTCACCTCCTTCAGTTATCACCTATTTTCCCTGTTATTCCCTTATTCTGTGGTATATTTTCGTGCTAACATTAGCGAGTTGCAAGCAGGGCATTGTCATCACTGTTAGCAAGCGAGTGCAAGAGAGAGAGAGAGAGAGTATCGATCGACAGTGTCTCTCCAGACTTGGGGAAAAGTGGCGGGAAAGGAGGTTGCCTCAGCCATACATTATGTAACTCCCGGCCTGTATCGCCGATTTTGACCATCCAAACGCTGTTTCCACTTGTTTTATTGTTGTAACAGGTTAATACCTTTATAATCAACCTATAATAGGTGCATATGGAGAAGTATTAATGCTATTTATGGTAAAATAAATATTTTAGTGATGGAAACAGCTCAAATACGTGCGCACAGGCAGAGGTGTCTCATAACCCCCATGCGCACTTCAGAGGTTAAGAGGAAGCGGCCTTCGGCCGGGACATTTTTCTACCGAAAAACGTACAAATTTATCTTGAAGGGGGGTCTAGGGGGTGTTTTTCTAAGCTTGATGGAGGTCTAGAGAGAAAACTAAGAAATAAAGGAATACGGGAAGGGAGATTGCCTCAGCCATACATTATGTAACTCCCGGCCTGTATCGCCGATTTTGACCATCCAAACGCTGTTTCCACTTGTTTTATTGTTGTAACAGGTTAATACCTTTATAATCAACCTATAATAGGCACAGATGGATAAGTATTAATGCTATTTATGGTAAAATAACGATGTTAGTGATGGGAACAGCTCAAATACGTCAGCACAGGAGTGTGGTGTCTCATACCCCCCATGCGCACTTCAGAGGTTAAGTGTCTCAAATTAAAAACCAGTGCTCTGAAAGAAAAACGCGCAAAACAACTCAACCTTTGCACCGGGTGCTTATCTTCAACCCACGGGAGCAATAGTTGTGTGAGCCCTGACATCCGCAGCCGCAAGTTCTGTCAAAACAGACACTACCATATCCTCTGTCAGTCCAGATCTCAATGGGACTGCAAAGAAGGAGCAAAAACCTCAACAGGTAACAAAGACCAAGACGCAAAGTACCACGATGTCTGTGTCGTCAAAGAAGACTAATATTATCCTCCCAACTGTTATGCTGCCAACAGTTAAGGAATCAAGAGGAACAGTCAAGATGAGAACACTGCTGGATCAGTGCTCACACCGCACCTTTACTTTAAATTTCGCTCTAGACTCGAGCCATTATATAAAAGTGGGTGATGAAGAGCTAGAGTTGCGAGGGTTTACCGGAGCATGTGAGAGCAGAAAGTACACAGTAGTGTCCTTCAAATACAAGTTCCTCTACAAGCAGTTGTGGTAGAAACTCTCCCGGATCACAAAGGATCAGAATGCCTTGAAGCAGACATGAGAGTTTTGCAAAACAAGGGTTACAAATTAGCTGATCCTCTAATGACACAGACATCTCGACTGGACTTGTTGGTTGGTGCCGATTATTATTATGACTTAGTGCGGCAAGGGTACAAAACGGAGGGTGACATAATTCTCTTACCCACTAAATTTGGCTATGCACTAAGTGGCTCCTGCCATAACGACAAGTCTAGCGCCCAAGTAGAGGTAGTTACAATTTTGAAAGTTGCGGTCACCCCGATGGATCAATATATCCACGGAATCAAGTAATCCATGTCATAATGAATTATAATGTATGTGGGAACTGGATCATCTAGGAATTTCTCCAAACGAAGATTCAAAGGAAAACAAGACTGCATTGGACATATACAAGGAGACAGTAACATACTCTGCACAGAATCAGCAATATGAAGTCAGACTGCCATGGAACCAACATAAAGAGAAGCTGCCTTCTAATTATGGTTTAGCAGCGGGTCGCCTAAGGGGTCTGTAGAAGCGATTCAAACAAGAACCTGTCTATTGTAGTCACTACACCAACGTTATCCAAGATCAACTTCATCGTGATTTTATTGAAGAGGTTCCTTTTGGTGTTACTGAAAACAGTCATTATTTGGCACATCACAGGGTCACCAAGAATAGCACAACGACGCCCGTTCGTATTGTGTACGACTGTTCCGCTAGTATTGGCAAAGGCAGGCCAAGTCTTAATGACTGCCTTTACACAGGGCCATCACTGGTGCCAGATCTAGCAAAACTATTGCTGAGATTCAGGGTCCACAAATATGCCTGGATAAGTGACATCGAGAAGGCCTTTCTCATGTTGAGACTACATGAAGAAGATCGTGACTACACCAGATTTCTGTGGCCGAAGGATCCCTTGGATTTATCTTCACCCTTACTTTGCTACCGATTTAAGGTAGTGTTGTTCGGGGCGACTTGCTCACAGTTTCTTCTTAATGCCACGATCTTAAAACATCTTTCCATTATTAAAGAGGATCCCGGAGTTGTGGAGGCTATTAAGGAAGGTTTGTACATTGACAACCTCCAGGGTACAGGCAGTGATGAAGAGACTGTCATTAAGCATTACTGGGATGCCCAAAGAATAATGTCTCAAGCACATTTATATCTCAGAGAATGGGCTACCAATAGTCCTCAACTACGTGACCTCCTGCAATTGGATGGTGTTGCTGCCAAGAATCAAGGGTGAGTGAAGACATTAGGACTCTTATGGTTACCTGACTCTGATCTGTTAACGTTCAACGCAAGTCTCCCAGAGACCAATAAGGCAACAAAGAGAGAGTGCTTAAGAGTGGCGGCGCAACTGTTCGATCCACTCGGTGTACTACTGCCTGTTACAATAAGGTCCAGAATTTTCTTACAGCAATTATGGAGACTGAAACTAGATTGGGACGATCCGCTACCTGACGACTGCGCTACCGAATGGTCTACAGTTACCAAGGACCTGAACCTATGCTGTGACTTTACTTATCCTCGGAGGACGGTATATGCTGATTCAGTGGAACTTCATGCGTTTAGCGATGCAAGTGGTGTCCCCTATGGTACTGCAATATATTTTGTGAGCCCGGAACATAGCTGTCTGGTCATCGCTAAAGCAAAGGTCGCTCCCATAAGATCCATAACTATACCAAGATTATAGCTAACTGCTGCTTTGCTAGCTGCCAGATTAATCAAATTTATGGAGGAAGCCTATCATAATATTTAAAAGTCGACAAAATTGTTTTATGGTGCGACAGCCAGGTTACATTGCATTGGTTGCGTAGTATGAAGAAGATTCCAGTGTATGTCGCAAACCGAGTTGACAAAATCAAATCCCTTCTTCCGACTGTAGAATTCCGGTACGTGTCCTCTAAAGAAAACCCTAGTTATAGTGACTTACTGTCTAGAGGTGTTTCAGCAAAACATCTGCAGTCTTCTGCGTTTTGGTGGGAGGGGCCCATGTGGCTCCGAAACAAAGACAAGTGGCCAGAAGACATATTACCAGATGACCCAATGCCAAAAGTAACTAGCCAAGTCATTGGGACCAATGATGAACAAGACACACAGTTATGGAACTGGGAAAAATATGGCAGTTATGATAAATTAATTCGGATAGTTGAATGGACTATTCGATACAAGAATAATTTGAAGGCAAAAATTAAAGGGACGTCTCCCACAGACAGTGCCCTCCTCAGCATAAAGGAGCTAAAAGTAGCAGAAAAGATTATAGCTCAAAGATGCCAGCAGGAATGCTTCCCAAAGGAGTACGAGATGCTGTCTGGTGACAAGGGTACTCGCAATAATTTGGTAAACCAATTAGGACTTGTCATGAAAGGAGGATTAATTGTATGTGAAGGTAGATTGAAGTTCTTCCGGATTCAATGAAATATCCAATACTACTGCCTTCCAAACATCCTTTCACTACCATGCTCATCAATATGTGTCATCGTGTCTGTTGTCACTATGGAGTTAATCACGTGGTCGCATATATACGGCAGAGGTGGTGGATTCCTGAGATAAGAAGAGCAGTTAAACAAGTGACCAGTAAGTGTATAACCTGTCGTAAAATACAGGGTAATACCTACGCGAAAGCTAGAGTACCTCCTCTACCAGACATCAGGACTACTCCTTGAGATCCCTTCGAGGTCACAAGGGTTGATTATACAGGAGCAATTCCTGTCCGGGGCTCACACAACAACAAGGCTTATATGCTTTTATTTACGTGCACTACTACAAGAGCTATTCACATTGAAGTAGTTAGCAGTATGTCCACAAGTGTAACAGCTATGTCGCTTAACATTATCTGTAGAAATCCCTGCCTATTACAAAATCTCCGGAATGCATGGATAAAGCTGTCACAGGTCATACTGCTAACTACTTCAATGTGAATAGCTCTTGTAGTAGTGCACGTAAATAAAAGCATATAAGCCTTGTTGTTGTGTGAGCCCCGGACAGGAATTGCTCCTGTATAATCAACCCTTGTGACCTCGAAGGGATCTCAAGGAGTAGTCCTGATGTCTGGTAGAGGAGGTACTCTAGCTTTCGCGTAGGTATTACCCTGTATTTTACGACAGGTTATACACTTACTGGTCACTTGTTTAACTGCTCTTCTTATCTCAGGAATCCACCACCTCTGCCGTATATATGCGACCACGTGATTAACTCCATAGTGACAACAGACACGATGACACATATTGATGAGCATGGTAGTGAAAGGATGTTTGGAAGGCAGTAGTATTGGATATTTCATTGAATCCGGAAGAACTTCAATCTACCTTCACATACAATTAATCCTCCTTTCATGACAAGTCCTAATTGGTTTACCAAATTATTGCGAGTACCCTTGTCACCAGACAGCATCTCGTACTCCTTTGGGAAGCATTCCTGCTGGCATCTTTGAGCTATAATCTTTTCTGCTACTTTTAGCTCCTTTATGCTGAGGAGGGCACTGTCTGTGGGAGACGTCCCTTTAATTTTTGCCTTCAAATTATTCTTGTATCGAATAGTCCATTCAACTATCCGAATTAATTTATCATAACTGCCATATTTTTCCCAGTTCCATAACTGTGTGTCTGTTCATCATTGGTCCCAATGACTTGGCTAGTTACTTTTGGCATTGGGTCATCTGGTAATATGTCTTCTGGCCACTTGTCTTTGTTTCGGAGCCACATGGGCCCCTCCCACCAAAACGCAGAAGACTGCAGATGTTTTGCTGAAACACCTCTAGACAGTAAGTCACTATAACTAGGGTTTTCTTTAGAGGACACGTACCGGAATTCTACAGTCGGAAGAAGGGATTTGATTTTGTCAACTCGGTTTGCGACATACACTGGAATCTTCTTCATACTACGCAACCAATGCAATGTAACCTGGCTGTCGCACCATAAAACAATTTTGTCGACTTTTAAATATTATGATAGGCTTCCTCCATAAATTTGATTAATCTGGCAGCTAGCAAAGCAGCAGTTAGCTATAATCTTGGTATAGTTATGGATCTTATGGGAGCGACCTTTGCTTTAGCGATGACCAGACAGCTATGTTCCGGGCTCACAAAATATATTGCAGTACCATAGGGGACACCACTTGCATCGCTAAACGCATGAAGTTCCACTGAATCAGCATATACCGTCCTCCGAGGATAAGTAAAGTCACAGCATAGGTTCAGGTCCTTGGTAACTGTAGACCATTCGGTAGCGCAGTCGTCAGGTAGCGGATCGTCCCAATCTAGTTTCAGTCTCCATAATTGCTGTAAGAAAATTCTGGACCTTATTGTAACAGGCAGTAGTACACCGAGTGGATCGAACAGTTGCGCCGCCACTCTTAAGCACTCTCTCTTTGTTGCCTTATTGGTCTCTGGGAGACTTGCGTTGAACGTTAACAGATCAGAGTCAGGTAACCATAAGAGTCCTAATGTCTTCACTCACCCTTGATTCTTGGCAGCAACACCATCCAATTGCAGGAGGTCACGTAGTTGAGGGACTATTGGTAGCCCATTCTCTGAGATATAAATGTGCTTGAGACATTATTCTTTGGGCATCCCAGTAATGCTTAATGACAGTCTCTTCATCACTGCCTGTACCCTGGAGGTTGTCAATGTACAAACCTTCCTTAATAGCCTCCACAACTCCGGGATCCTCTTTAATAATGGAAAGATGTTTTAAGATCGTGGCATTAAGAAGAAACTGTGAGCAAGTCGCCCCGAACAACACTACCTTAAATCGGTAGCAAAGTAAGGGTGAAGATAAATCCAAGGGATCCTTCGGCCACAGAAATCTGGTGTAGTCACGATCTTCTTCATGTAGTCTCAACATGAGAAAGGCCTTCTCGATGTCACTTATCCAGGCATATTTGTGGACCCTGAATCTCAGCAATAGTTTTGCTAGATCTGGCACCAGTGATGGCCCTGTGTAAAGGCAGTCATTAAGACTTGGCCTGCCTTTGCCAATACTAGCGGAACAGTCGTACACAATACAAACGGGCGTCGTTGTGCTATTCTTGGTGACCCTGTGATGTGCCAAATAATGACTGTTTTCAGTAACACCAAAAGGAACCTCTTCAATAAAATCACGATGAAGTTGATCTTGGATAACGTTGGTGTAGTGACTACAATAGACAGGTTCTTGTTTGAATCGCTTCTACAGACCCCTTAGGCGACCCGCTGCTAAACCATAATTAGAAGGCAGCTTCTCTTTATGTTGGTTCCATGGCAGTCTGACTTCATATTGCTGATTCTGTGCAGAGTATGTTACTGTCTCCTTGTATATGTCCAATGCAGTCTTGTTTTCCTTTGAATCTTCGTTTGGAGAAATTCCTAGATGATCCAGTTCCCACATACATTATAATTCATTATGACATGGATTACTTGATTCCGTGGATATATATTGATCCATCGGGGTGACCGCAACTTTCAAAATTGTAACTACCTCTACTTGGGCGCTAGACTTGTCGTTATGGCAGGAGCCACTTAGTGCATAGCCAAATTTAGTGGGTAAGAGAATTATGTCACCCTCCGTTTTGTACCCTTGCCGCACTAAGTCATAATAATAATCGGCACCAACCAACAAGTCCAGTCGAGATGTCTGTGTCATTAGAGGATCAGCTAATTTGTAACCCTTGTTTTGCAAAACTCTCATGTCTGCTTCAAGGCATTCTGATCCTTTGTGATCCGGGAGAGTTTCTACCACAACTGCTTGTAGAGGAACTTGTATTTGAAGGACACTACTGGGTACTTTCTGCTCTCACATGCTCCGGTAAACCCTCGCAACTCTAGCTCTTCATCACCCACTTTTATATAATGGCTCGAGTCTAGAGCGAAATTTAAAGTAAAGGTGCGGTGTGAGCACTGATCCAGCAGTGTTCTCATCTTGACTGTTCCTCTTGATTCCTTAACTGTTGGCAGCATAACAGTTGGGAGGATAATATTAGTCTTCTTTGACGACACAGACATCGTGGTACTTTGCGTCTTGGTCTTTGTTACCTGTTGAGGTTTTTGCTCCTTCTTTGCAGTCCCATTGAGATCTGGACTGACAGAGGATATGGTAGTGTCTGTTTTGACAGAACTTGCGGCTGCGGATGTCAGGGCTCACACAACCATTGCTCCCGTGGGTTGAAGATAAGCACCCGGTGCAAAGGTTGAGTTGTTTTGCGCGTTTTTCTTTCAGAGCACTGGTTTTTAATTTGAGACACTTAACCTCTGAAGTGCGCATGGGGGGTATGAGACACCACACTCCTGTGCTGACGTATTTGAGCTGTTCCCATCACTAACATCGTTATTTTACCATAAATAGCATTAATACTTATCCATCTGTGCCTATTATAGGTTGATTATAAAGGTATTAACCTGTTACAACAATAAAACAAGTGGAAACAGCGTTTGGATGGTCAAAATCGGCGATACAGGCCGGGAGTTACATAATGTATGGCTGAGGCAATCCCTTCCCGTATTCCTTTATTTCTTAGTTTTCTCTCTAGACCTCCATCAAGCTTAGAAAAACACCCCCTAGACCCCCCTTCAAGATAAATTTGTACGTTTTTCGGTAGAAAAATGTCCCGGCCGAAGGCCGCTTCCTCTTAACCTCTGAAGTGTGCATGGGGGTAATAGACACCTCTGCCTGTGCGCACGTATTTGAGCTGTTTCCATCACTAAAATATTCATTTTACCATAAATAGCATTAATACTTCTCCATATGCACCTATTATAGGTTGATTATAAAGGTATTAACCTGTTACAACAATAAAACAAGTGGAAACAGCGTTTGGATGGTCAAAATCGGCGATACAGGCCGGGAGTTACATAATGTATGGCTGAGGCAACCTCCTTTCCCGCCACTTTTCCCCAAGTCTGGAGAGACCACTGTCGATCGATACTCTCTCTCTCTCTCTTGCACTCGCTTGCTAACAGTGATGACAATGCCCTGCTTGCAACTCGCTAATGTTAGCACGAAAATATACCACAGAATAAGGGAATAACAGGGAAAATAGGTGATAACTGAAGGAGGTGAGGAAAGTGGGGAAGGAGGGGAGGTGGAGGAGTGATATTTGGCATGGCCCAGGGGCAATAACAAAATAAATTAAAAAAAAACAAAAAAAAACAAAAAATTGTTTTGGGGTGTTTTAACACCTTACGAGCGGCCTAGGCGGTAATTTATATGTACCGCCCAGCGGGGTGTTTTTACCCTAAATAGGGTTGTTTACGTGATCATTTTCATGCCTAAATAAGACCCAGAGCGTAAAACAAGTATCTATTCCTGAAAGGGCATAAACAGAGCTTTCCAATGACACCCCAACCATCCTTGTACGACCGCTAGTTTTCTTGCAACGATCGCGCAACACGAGTGCAAAAACCATGTAATTAGGTAGTTTCCCTACATAATTCCCTGTGTAGCGAGTGCGTGAGGGTGGGGGAGGGTGGGATTCATGTCAGTAGGTCCGCCGCGGTGGTCTGGAGCAGTCATACGCTTGCTACTCTCCTCCCACCACTTATCTCTCTCTCTCAGCAACATTACGTGGTGAAAATGTCACACGACATAAGTTGTGAACCGCCACTTAGTCCATATTTATTTCACACGACATAAGTTGCGCGCCGCCAAAGAAGGGTTAAATGGATTTTTTAATAGCCTTACTCTTAAGAGTCTTCCCGCAGTCCGCTGGGGGAACTCTTAAGAGTCTTCCTGCAGTTCCCGGGTTAAACCATGCATGTGCCCCTTCGCACAACTTGCAACCCTTCCTTCGCACCTAGGCCTCCTGCACCGCAAAGGATGCTGAAGCAACTGGTATGTGTGGTGTAGTCTGTTCTGCTACACTTTCCATGTTGAACACTTCTGTCTGGTAAGACTGGACAAACCTTTCTAGGTCCAGACCTTCTTCACCTAAAGTTCTCTTTAATGTTTCCTTTAGTGGGGATGGCAATTTATTCATGAGAATTACAACAACTAGCTTCATTAAGGGTAATTTGTAGGGTCTCTATTGACCTCAGTGTACTTTCAAAACTAGCATAGAATCCCTTTAGTTCCTCGACATTGTAAGAGGGAGGATTCAAAGTAGTAAGGTTAGTTATATGTGCCGCCTTAATTCTATCCCTGTGCCCATACGTTTTCTTTAGAAGGGTGACCGCTGTTTGGTAGCTGGCTCCCTCAATTGCGAAACCTTCAATTAGTTGTTTTGCCTCGCCATTCAGTTGACCTTTAAGTAGGTGAATTTTTGGATGTCACTGAGCTCCACATTGCTGTGGACACTACAGTAGAACATATCCCAGAATCCCAACCATAGAGTGGGATCACTGTCAAACACAGGAATGGTTATTTTCGGCAATCTTATACCTGCATTTCTGTAGACTGCAGCACGATTTGGCTCCTTGTGTTTTAGCTTACCTTTGAGGAGGATGATAACTTTATCAAGACACTCTATATAATCCATGTCTGTTTCTATGTCCACAAAATACTCTGCGTCATCTTCATAGAGCGTTTCCATTTCGCGGCGACAAAAATTTAAGTCTTCGAGCTGTCTTAAAACCGAAGCCAATTTAGCCTCAAATGCATCATTATCTGTATCAACCAAAAATGTAGCAATATCTTTGGTGATCCTAGTCAAACCACTCTTGATATCCCCCTTGCGTCGCTTGTACTGGGACAGTGTCAACGACATGATGGCAATACACAGGAAATAGAATAGAATAATACTATATCTTACCTATATGGACGTAAAGCGCACTCAGAAAGTTAGCTGATGCCAATAAAGGCAAGATATAGGGAACCCCGACTTAAACGTAATAATTAATTAAACGTGTGGTGTCGGGGTAGTAGGGCAATACGCGGGAAATATGATGCGGACAACGCAATAATAAAAGTAAACGGACAACGCATAAGGATCTCCACACTTAAATTTAAATAGTAAACCTCATATTAAATGTGGTAATTTAGTTGTTGGAGTACACTAAGGAAGGGGAGGCCAAAAGGGTGTATAACAAGCCAATTTAAATTGTAAACCTATAATAAACTTGGCTAGCCCAACATCTAATGGTACCAAAAATGTTTGTGGTAATTACCCTTTAAATTTAGTTAAGACCAAACAAATTCAATTTAACCCTTATAATTCTACTTTACATTAATTTGTTTGTTGCAATTATATACCTAGCCTATAGCCTACCGCCTAATTATTGTTGACGTGGCTCTCCCAGGCCGCAGAAGACGCGATAGTGTCCACCCTAGCCCCCCCTTGGGCAAAGTTACCACCGGGAAAAAATGGGAGGTACATCGGCTGGCAGCGGCCCATATGGCCGGGTAAAATAAGCGGGACCCGGCGGAAATTAGGCCAAAGACAATAAACACCAGCCCATAAACCTACAGGGGCACCAGGGAAGTGGAACTAGGGAACAGAAAGAAGGAATAGCTAGGAAATAGTAGACAATGGAAAGCAGTAGAAAGAAAATACAAAGAAGAAAATCAGCATAAGGCAAAGTGAGAGGTTCGAAGGACCATTTTGTGAGCCCGGAACATAGCTGTCTGGTCATCGACTAAAGCAAAAGGTCGCTCCCATAAGATCCATAAACTATACCAAGATTAGAGCTAACTGCTGCTTTGGCTAGCTGCCAGATTAATCAAATTTGTGGAGGAAGCCTATCATAATCCATAGTCACTGGTTCAAATCGGTTCGAAGGACCATTTGTGAGAATTCGATAGTAAACAAAGTGGAATTTACCTATAAACTCACAGGAGTTAACTTACTTTTATTTGTTGATAGGGATAAATAGCTCAATGATAGTGGTAGGAATAGATAGAAGATATAATGGCCACTAAGATATAAGAATTAGGATGACTTAGCAGGAAACAGGTCGTTGTATTGGAGCGGCTAGAAGGAGATCTTGATGAGGTCGTAGCTAAAGCGCTTCTACTTTGTCTTGGAGCAAGGGACCCTCAGGTTCCCGAATATGACGCATGCGTAGTTATCTTATACTACCAACTGAGTCACTTAACTAACTACCAAGATATACCGGATTTATTATAATGAAAAACCGCTATATAATAATGGATAATAAACCCATATAAACTTAATACAGACAATAGTATATATCCTTTTATATAGATATTATAACTTAGCCTAATACTGGCGTCCTAATTTGAAACCTTCCAGT
>CM064574.1:32061189-32203965 GCA_032716605.1 Paralithodes platypus
TCTACAAGCAGGTGTGTTAGGAAACTCTCCCGGATCACAAAGGATCAGAATGCCTTGAAGCAGACATGAGAGTTTTTGCAAAACAAGGGTTACAAATTAGCTGATTCCTCTAATGGACCAAAAGACATCTCGGACTGGACTTGTTGGTTGGTGCCGATTATTATTATGACTAGGCCCGGCCAGGGTACAACCGGAGGGTGACCTAATTCTCTTACCCACTAAATTTGGCTATGCACATAAGTGTGCTCCTGCCCCATAACGGACAAGTCTAGAGCCCACGTAGAGCGGCAGTTACAATTTTGAAAAAGTTGCGGTACCCCCGATGGATCAATTAATATCAACGGAATCAAGTAATCCATGTCATAATGAATTATAATGTATGTGGGAACTGGATCATCTAGGAATTTCTCCAAACGAAGATTCAAAGGAAAACAAGGACTGCATTGGACATATACAAGGAGACAGTAAAATACTCTGCACAGAATCAGCAATATGAAGTCAGACTGCCATGGAACCAACATAAAGAGAAGCTGAATGCTAATTATGGTTTAGTTCAGCGGGTCGCCTAAGGGGTCTGTAGAAGCGATTCCAAAACAAGAACCTGTCAATTGTAGTTCACTACACCAAACGTTATTTTTTTTTCCCCCCCCCAAAAAGGGGGGGAAATCAAACTTCATCGTGATTTTATTGAAGAGGTTCCTGTTGGTGTTACTGAAAACAGTCATTATTGGAGCACATCACAGGGGACCAAGAATAGCACAACGACGCCCGTTCGTATTGTGTACGACTGTTCCGCTAGTATTGGCAAAGGCAGGCCAAGTCTTAATGACTGCCTTTACACAGGGCCATCACTGGTGCCAGATCTAGCAAAAACTATTGCTGAGATTCAGGGTCCACAAATATGCCTGGATAAGTGACATCGAGAAGGCCTTTCTCATGTTGAGACTATCATGAAGAAGATCGTGACTACACCAGATTTCTGTGGCCGAAGGATCCCTTGGATTTATCTTCACCCTTACTTTGCTACCGATTTAAGGTAGTGGTGTTCGGGGCGACTTGCTCACAGTTTCTTCTTAATGCCACGATCTTAAAACATCTTTCCATTATTAAAGAGGATCCCGGAGTTGTGGAGGCTATTAAGGAAGGTTTGTACATTGACAACCTCCAGGGTACAGGCAGTGATGAAGAGACTGTCATTAAGCATTACTGGGATGCCCAAAGAATAATGTCTCAAGCACATTTATATCTCAGAGAATGGGCTACCAATAGTCCTCAACTACGTGACCTCCTGCAATTGGATGGTGTTGCTGCCAAGAATCAGGGGTGAGTGAAGACATTAGGACTCTTATGGTTACCTGACTCTGATCTGTTAACGTTCAACGCAAGTCTCCCAGAGACCAATAAGGCAACAAAGAGAGAGTGCTTAAGAGTGGCGGCGCAACTGTTCGATCCACTTCGGTGTACTACTGCCTGCTACAATAAGGTCCAGAATTTACTTACAGCAATTATGGAGACTGAAACTAGATTGGGACGCTCCGCTACCTGAAGACTGCGCTAACCGAATGGTCTACAGTTACCAAGGACCTGAACCCTCTGCTGTGACTTTACTTATCCTCGGAGGACGTATATGCTGATTCAGTGGAACTTCATGCGTTTAGCGATGCAAGTGGTGTCCCCTATGGTACTGCAATATATTTTGTGAGCCCGGAACAATAGCTGTCTGGTCATCGCTAAAGCAAAGTTCGCTCCCATAAGATCCATAACTATACCAAGATTATAGCTAACTGCTGCTTTGCTAGCTGCCAGATTAATCAAATTTATGGAGGAAGCCTATCATAAATTTTAAAAGTCGACAAAATTGTTTTATGGTGCGACAGCCAGGTTACATTGCATTGGTTTGCGTAGTATGAAGAAGATTCCAGTGTAATGTCGCAAAACCGAGTTGACAAAATCAAATCCCTTCTTCCGACTGTAGAATTCCGGTACGTGTCCTCTAAAGAAAACCCTAGTTTATAGTGACTTACTGTCTAGAGGTGTTTCAGCAAAACATCTGCAGTCTTCTGCGTTTTGGTGGGAGGGGCCCATGTGGCTCCGAAACAAAGACAAGTGGCCAGAAGACATATTACCAGATGACCCAATGCCAAAAGTAACTAGCCAAGTCATTGGGACCAATGATGAACAAGACACACAGTTATGGAACTGGGAAAAATATGGCAGTTATGATAAATTAATTCGGATAGTTTGAATGGACTATTCGATACAAGAATAATTTGAAGGCAAAAATTAAAGGGACGTCTCCCACAGACAGTGCCCTCCTCAGCATAAAGGAGCTAAAAGTAGCAGAAAAGATTATAGCTCAAAGATGCCAGCAGGAATGCTTCCCAAAGGAGTACGAGATGCTGTCTGGTGACAAGGGTACTCGCAATAATTTGGTAAACCAATTAGGACTTGTCATGAAAGGAGGATTAATTGTATGTGAAGGTAGATTGAAGTTCTTCCGGATTCAATGAAATATCCAATACTACTGCCTTCCAAACATCCTTTCACTACCATGCTCATCAATATGTGTCATCGTGTCTGTTGTCACTATGGAGTTATCACGTGGTCGCATATATACGGCAGAGGTGGTGGATTCCTGAGATAAGAAGAGCAGTTAAACAAGTGACCAGTAAGTGTATAACCTGTCGTAAAATACAGGGTAATACCTACGCGAAAGCTAGAGTACCTCCTCTACCAGACATCAGGACTACTCCTTGAGATCCCTTCGAGGTCACAAGGGTTGATTATACAGGAGCAATTCCTGTCCGGGGCTCACACAACAACAAGGCTTATATGCTTTTATTTACGTGCACTACTACAAGAGCTATTCACATTGAAGTAGTTAGCAGTATGACCCACAAGTGTAGCAGCATTGTCGCTTAACATTATCTGTAGAAATCCCTGCCTATTACAAAATCTCCGGAATGCATGGATAAAGCTGTCACAGGTCATACTGCTAACTACTTCAATGTGAATAGCTCTTGTAGTAGTGCACGTAAATAAAAGCATATAAGCCTTGTTGTTGTGTGAGCCCCGGACAGGAATTGCTCCTGTATAATCAACCCTTGTGACCTCGAAGGGATCTCAAGGAGTAGTCCTGATGTCTGGTAGAGGAGGTACTCTAGCTTTCGCGTAGGTATTACCCTGTATTTTACGACAGGTTATACACTTACTGGTCACTTGTTTAACTGCTCTTCTTATCTCAGGAATCCACCACCTCTGCCGTATATATGCGACCACGTGATTAACTCCATAGTGACAACAGACACGATGACACATATTGATGAGCATGGTAGTGAAAGGATGTTTGGAAGGCAGTAGTATTGGATATTTCATTGAATCCGGAAGAACTTCAATCTACCTTCACATACAATTAATCCTCCTTTCATGACAAGTCCTAATTGGTTTACCAAATTATTGCGAGTACCCTTGTCACCAGACAGCATCTCGTACTCCTTTGGGAAGCATTCCTGCTGGCATCTTTGAGCTATAATCTTTTCTGCTACTTTTAGCTCCTTTATGCTGAGGAGGGCACTGTCTGTGGGAGACGTCCCTTTAATTTTTGCCTTCAAATTATTCTTGTATCGAATAGTCCATTCAACTATCCGAATTAATTTATCATAACTGCCATATTTTTCCCAGTTCCATAACTGTGTGTCTTGTTCATCATTGGTCCCAATGACTTGGCTAGTTACTTTTGGCATTGGGTCATCTGGTAATATGTCTTCTGGCCACTTGTCTTTGTTTCGGAGCCACATGGGCCCCTCCCACCAAAACGCAGAAGACTGCAGATGTTTTGCTGAAACACCTCTAGACAGTAAGTCACTATAACTAGGGTTTTCTTTAGAGGACACGTACCGGAATTCTACAGTCGGAAGAAGGGATTTGATTTTGTCAACTCGGTTTGCGACATACACTGGAATCTTCTTCATACTACGCAACCAATGCAATGTAACCTGGCTGTCGCACCATAAAACAATTTTGTCGACTTTTAAATATTATGATAGGCTTCCTCCAAATTTGATTAATCTGGCAGCTAGCAAAGCAGCAGTTAGCTATAATCTTGGTATAGTTATGGATCTTATGGGAGCGACCTTTGCTTTAGCGATGACCAGACAGCTATGTTCCGGGCTCACAAAATATATTGCAGTACCATAGGGGACACCACTTGCATCGCTAAACGCATGAAGTTCCACTGAATCAGCATATACCGTCCTCCGAGGATAAGTAAAGTCACAGCATAGGTTCAGGTCCTTGGTAACTGTAGACCATTCGGTAGCGCAGTCGTCAGGTAGCGGATCGTCCCAATCTAGTTTCAGTCTCCATAATTGCTGTAAGAAAATTCTGGACCTTATTGTAACAGGCAGTAGTACACCGAGTGGATCGAACAGTTGCGCCGCCACTCTTAAGCACTCTCTCTTTGTTGCCTTATTGGTCTCTGGGAGACTTGCGTTGAACGTTAACAGATCAGAGTCAGGTAACCATAAGAGTCCTAATGTCTTCACTCACCCTTGATTCTTGGCAGCAACACCATCCAATTGCAGGAGGTCACGTAGTTGAGGACTATTGGTAGCCCATTCTCTGAGATATAAATGTGCTTGAGACATTATTCTTTGGGCATCCCAGTAATGCTTAATGACAGTCTCTTCATCACTGCCTGTACCCTGGAGGTTGTCAATGTACAAACCTTCCTTAATAGCCTCCACAACTCCGGGATCCTCTTTAATAATGGAAAGATGTTTTAAGATCGTGGCATTAAGAAGAAACTGTGAGCAAGTCGCCCCGAACAACACTACCTTAAATCGGTAGCAAAGTAAGGGTGAAGATAAATCCAAGGGATCCTTCGGCCACAGAAATCTGGTGTAGTCACGATCTTCTTCATGTAGTCTCAACATGAGAAAGGCCTTCTCGATGTCACTTATCCAGGCATATTTGTGGACCCTGAATCTCAGCAATAGTTTTGCTAGATCTGGCACCAGTGATGGCCCTGTGTAAAGGCAGTCATTAAGACTTGGCCTGCCTTTGCCAATACTAGCGGAACAGTCGTACACAATACAAACGGGCGTCGTTGTGCTATTCTTGGTGACCCTGTGATGTGCCAAATAATGACTGTTTTCAGTAACACCAAAAGGAACCTCTTCAATAAAATCACGATGAAGTTGATCTTGGATAACGTTGGTGTAGTGACTACAATAGACAGGTTCTTGTTTGAATCGCTTCTACAGACCCCTTAGGCGACCCGCTGCTAAACCATAATTAGAAGGCAGCTTCTCTTTATGTTGGTTCCATGGCAGTCTGACTTCATATTGCTGATTCTGTGCAGAGTATGTTACTGTCTCCTTGTATATGTCCAATGCAGTCTTGTTTTCCTTTGAATCTTCGTTTGGAGAAATTCCTAGATGATCCAGTTCCCACATACATTATAATTCATTATGACATGGATTACTTGATTCCGTGGATATATATTGATCCATCGGGGTGACCGCAACTTTCAAAATTGTAACTACCTCTACTTGGGCGCTAGACTTGTCGTTATGGCAGGAGCCACTTAGTGCATAGCCAAATTTAGTGGGTAAGAGAATTATGTCACCCTCCGTTTTGTACCCTTGCCGCACTAAGTCATAATAATAATCGGCACCAACCAACAAGTCCAGTCGAGATGTCTGTGTCATTAGAGGATCAGCTAATTTGTAACCCTTGTTTTGCAAAACTCTCATGTCTGCTTCAAGGCATTCTGATCCTTTGTGATCCGGGAGAGTTTCTACCACAACTGCTTGTAGAGGAACTTGTATTTGAAGGACACTACTGTGTACTTTCTGCTCTCACATGCTCCGGTAAACCCTCGCAACTCTAGCTCTTCATCACCCACTTTTATATAATGGCTCGAGTCTAGAGCGAAATTTAAAGTAAAGGTGCGGTGTGAGCACTGATCCAGCAGTGTTCTCATCTTGACTGTTCCTCTTGATTCCTTAACTGTTGGCAGCATAACAGTTGGGAGGATAATATTAGTCTTCTTTGACGACACAGACATCGTGGTACTTTGCGTCTTGGTCTTTGTTACCTGTTGAGGTTTTTGCTCCTTCTTTGCAGTCCCATTGAGATCTGGACTGACAGAGGATATGGTAGTGTCTGTTTTGACAGAACTTGCGGCTGCGGATGTCAGGGCTCACACAACCATTGCTCCCGTGGGTTGAAGATAAGCACCCGGTGCAAAGGTTGAGTTGTTTTGCGCGTTTTTCTTTCAGAGCACTGGTTTTTAATTTGAGACACTTAACCTCTGAAGTGCGCATGGGGGGTATGAGACACCACACTCCTGTGCTGACGTATTTGAGCTGTTCCCATCACTAACATCGTTATTTTACCATAAATAGCATTAATACTTATCCATCTGTGCCTATTATAGGTTGATTATAAAGGTATTAACCTGTTACAACAATAAAACAAGTGGAAACAGCGTTTGGATGGTCAAAATCGGCGATACAGGCCGGGAGTTACATAATGTATGGCTGAGGCAATCTCCCTTCCCGTATTCCTTTATTTCTTAGTTTTCTCTCTAGACCTCCATCAAGCTTAGAAAAACACCCCCTAGACCCCCCTTCAAGATAAATTTGTACGTTTTTCGGTAGAAAAATGTCCCGGCCGAAGGCCGCTTCCTCTTAACCTCTGAAGTGCGCATGGGGGTTATGAGACACCTCTGCCTGTGCGCACGTATTTGAGCTGTTTCCATCACTAAAATATTTATTTTACCATAAATAGCATTAATACTTCTCCATATGCACCTATTATAGGTTGATTATAAAGGTATTAACCTGTTACAACAATAAAACAAGTGGAAACAGCGTTTGGATGGTCAAAATCGGCGATACAGGCCGGGAGTTACATAATGTATGGCTGAGGCAACCTCCTTTCCCGCCACTTTTCCCCAAGTCTGGAGAGACACTGTCGATCGATACTCTCTCTCTCTCTCTCTCTTGCACTCGCTTGCTAACAGTGATGACAATGCCCTGCTTGCAACTCGCTAATGTTAGCACGAAAATATACCACAGAATAAGGGAATAACAGGGAAAATAGGTGATAACTGAAGGAGGTGAGGAAAGTGGGGAAGGAGGGGAGGTGGAGGAGTGATATTTGGCATGGCCCAGGGGCAATAACAAAATAAATTAAAAAAAAACAAAAAAAAACAAAAAATTGTTTTGGGGTGTTTTAACACCTTACGAGCGGCCTAGGCGGTAATTTATATGTACCGCCCAGCGGGGTGTTTTTACCCTAAATAGGGTTGTTTACGTGATCATTTTCATGCCTAAATAAGACCCAGAGCGTAAAACAAGTATCTATTCCTGAAAGGGCATAAACAGAGCTTTCCAATGACACCCCAACCATCCTTGTACGACCGCTAGTTTTCTTGCAACGATCGCGCAACACGAGTGCAAAAACCATGTAATTAGGTAGTTTCCCTACATAATTCCCTGTGTAGCGAGTGCGTGAGGGTGGGGGAGGGTGGGATTCATGTCAGTAGGTCCGCCGCGGTGGTCTGGAGCAGTCATACGCTTGCTACTCTCCTCCCACCACTTATCTCTCTCTCTCAGCAACATTACGTGGTGAAAATGTCACACGACATAAGTTGTGAACCGCCACTTAGTCCATATTTATTTCACACGACATAAGTTGCGCCGCCAAAGAAGGGTTAAATGGATTTTTTAATAGCCTTACTCTTAAGAGTCTTCCCGCAGTCCGCTGGGGGAACTCTTAAGAGTCTTCCTGCAGTTCCCGGGTTAAACCATGCATGTGCCCCTTCGCACAACTTGCAACCCTTCCTTCGCACCTAGGCCTCCTGCACCGCAAAGGATGCTGAAGCAACTGGTATGTGTGGTGTAGTCTGTTCTGCTACACTTTCCATGTTGAACACTTCTGTCTGGTAAGACTGGACAAACCTTTCTAGGTCCAGACCTTCTTCACCTAAAGTTCTCTTTAATGTTTCCTTTAGTGGGGATGGCAATTTATTCATGAGAATTACAACAACTAGCTTCATTAAGGGTAATTTGTAGGGTCTCTATTGACCTCAGTGTACTTTCAAAACTAGCATAGAATCCCTTTAGTTCCTCGACATTGTAAGAGGGAGGATTCAAAGTAGTAAGGTTAGTTATATGTGCCGCCTTAATTCTATCCCTGTGCCCATACGTTTTCTTTAGAAGGGTGACCGCTGTTTGGTAGCTGGCTCCCTCAATTGCGAAACCTTCAATTAGTTGTTTTGCCTCGCCATTCAGTTGACCTCTTAAGTAGGTGAATTTTTGGATGTCACTGAGCTCCACATTGCTGTGGACACTACAGTAGAACATATCCCAGAATCCCAACCATAGAGTGGGATCACTGTCAAACACAGGAATGGTTATTTTCGGCAATCTTATACCTGCATTTCTGTAGACTGCAGCACGATTTGGCTCCTTGTGTTTTAGCTTACCTTTGAGGAGGATGATAACTTTATCAAGACACTCTATATAATCCATGTCTGTTTCTATGTCCACAAAATACTCTGCGTCATCTTCATAGAGCGTTTCCATTTCGCGGCGACAAAAATTTAAGTCTTCGAGCTGTCTTAAAACCGAAGCCAATTTAGCCTCAAATGCATCATTATCTGTATCAACCAAAAATGTAGCAATATCTTTGGTGATCCTAGTCAAACCACTCTTGATATCCCCCTTGCGTCGCTTGTACTGGGACAGTGTCAACGACATGATGGCAATACACAGGAAATAGAATAGAAAAATACTATATCTTACCTATATGGACGTAAAGCGCACTCAGAAAGTTAGCTGATGCCAATAAAGGCAAGATATAGGGAACCCCGACTTAAACGTAATAATTAATTAAACGTGTGGTGTCGGGGTAGGGCAATACGCGGGAAATATGATGCGGAACAACGCAATAATAAAAGTAAACGGACAACGCATAAGGATCTCCACACTTAAATTTAAATAGTAAACCTCATATTAAATGTGGTAATTTAGTTGTTGGAGTACACTAAGGAAGGGGAGGCCAAAAGGGTGTATAACAAGCCAATTTAAATTGTAAACCTATAATAAACTTGGCTAGCCCAACATCTAATGGTACCAAAAATGTTTGTGGTAATTACCCTTTAAATTTAGTTAAGACCAAACAAATTCAATTTAACCCTTATAATTCTACTTTACATTAATTTGTTTGTTGCAATTATATACCTAGCCTATAGCCTACCGCCTAATTATTGTTGACGTGGCTCTCCCAGGCCGCAGAAGACGCGATAGTGTCCACCCTAGCCCCCCCTTGGGCAAAGTTACCACCGGGAAAAATGGGAGGTACATCGGCTGGCAGCGGCCCATATGGCCGGGTAAAATAAGCGGGACCCGGCGGAAATTAGGCCACAGACAATAAACACCAGCCCATAAACCTACAGGGGCACCAGGGAAGTGGAACTAGGGAACAGAAAGAAGGAATAGCTAGGAAATAGTAGACAATAGGAAAGCAGTAGAAAGAAAATACAAAGAAGAAAATCAGCATAAGGCAAAGTCAGAGGTTCGAAGGACCATTTTGTGAGCCCGGAACATAGCTGTCTGGTCATCGCTAAAGCAAAGGTCGCTCCCATAAGATCCATAACTATACCAAGATTAGAGCTAACTGCTGCTTTGCTAGCTGCCAGATTAATCAAATTTGTGGAGGAAGCCTATCATAATCCATAGGTCACTGGTTCAAATCCGGTTCGAAGGACCATTTGTGAGAATTTGATAGTAAACAAAGTGGAATTTACCTATAAACTCACAGGAGTTAACTTACTTTTATTTGTTGATAGGGATAGATAGCTCAATGATAGTGGTAGGAATAGATAGAAGATATAATGGCCACTAAGATATAAGAATTAGGATGACTTAGCAGGAAACAGGTGGTTGTATTGGAGCGGCTAGAAGGAGATCTTGATGAGGTCGTAGCTAAAGCGATTCTAGTTTGTCTTGGTGCGAGGGACCCCCAGGTTCCCGAATATGACGCATGCGCAGTTATCTTATCTACCAATGCGTCACTTAACTAACTACAAGATATACCGGATTTATTATAATGACAACCCGATATAATAATGGATAATAAACCCATATAAACTTAATACGAAATAGTATATATCTTTTATATAGATATATAACTTAGCCTAATACTGGCGCCTAATTTGAACTTCCAGTATGTTTACTTAACCTAAACTGTCGAGTTACTTACGAGTCTCGACACATTGTACGGACTTCATTGGATTGTCAGCTGTATATAATCGCACACTAGATCCATCCATTGCATTCTTTGCTGTGGTTGGAGGACAGGTTATTGGAAATTGATACGGAAGCCGCGTCTTGTGACAAAGTTTATGACCACAGTTGTGTTTTCTATTACCGATTCTGGTGACAGGCCGAGAATATGCCAATCATCCATATCAAATAGAATGGTGATGCCTTGTTTGAACTGGGGAAACAATGCTTGTTGCACCAGTTTCGAGAACACCCTGAGTGCAAGATTGAACCCAAAGGGTAGGCGTTGAAACATGAGATTATGATCTACAGTAAATGCCTAAGAGAGGTATTTCTGAAATCTTTTGTTTATTGGTATGTGCCAGAGTATGCTTCTGAGGGATCTAATGAAGTCATCCATAGAAAAGGTTGAAGTTTAGGCGTAATTGGCTGACAGTCAGCATCCTGAAGTTGTCGTTGTGGATGAATTATTTCAAGTTAGACAGGCCTAGAAATAGTCGGGAAGTACAGACTTTTAGAGTAGGCTTGCCGGAAATGAGAATCTGTTTCTCGAGCTTCATGACAATGATACCCCCTACCCTCCTAAGAAAACAATGGACTGTAGTCTAAGGTTAAACGTGTTGGGGGTTTGCGGAGTCATTTCCACGAGAGCCATTTCCATATAATTTTATTTGCCTATGTACCCCGAGGCCATGCCTTCTGACGAGCCCGAAGATTTCCAGGTGGGAAATGTTGGACATTATGCCGAAACTGATCCGAGATCGTGCACCCCTGATGCTGGATGCCTGGATGTGTTAACATTAAAGGGCTAGCAAACGGTGAGTTTAGTTGGTGTGTTTCGACATCGTACTGATTATTGGGTTGAGCCTGTGTTTTATGGTATTAAACAATGGTCTATGCCTTTCCCGAACCATTGCCGCCTTCGGAATAGTATTGACCTTTCTTTTGAAAAATATTGTCCATGAGCATTCCCTCCATCCATGTGTTGTTGGCCAAAAACCTGAGGCAGACAGAGTGGAGTAGAATAAAGCTTCATTTTTTTTTTTTTTTTTACGTGGGCCGAAAGTTCCGAGGTTGAGTTTTAGAGGATTGAGCAAATTTAGTCTTATAAGTTTACATATGATGTATGGTGATATGATGATATGATGTACATAATGATGTATGGGGCTGAGACATGGGCTCTGAAGAAAAAGGAGAGAAGAAAGCTGGATGTGATGGAGATGAGCTGCTTGAGGAGTATGTGTGGAGTTACCCGTAGAGACGGATTGAGGAATGAAGAGATGCGTAGGAGAGTGAGGCAGCAGGAACAATTGTCAGCCAGAGTGGTCAGAAGGGTGCTGAGCTGGTATGGTCATGTTGAACGAATGGGAGATGAAAAGCTTACGAAGAGAATATATGAGTCAGATACAAGGGGAGATAGAAGGGCAGGAAGACCCCCATTGAGATGGAGAGACTGTGTAAGACAATCTTTGGATGATAGAGGAATGACTATAGATCAGGCAAAGGAAGTGGAAATAAACAGGAATGAATGGAAAATGCTTGTGCATAGTTGAGTGAACACGTGGTCATTTGGGGGAAGGGGTCGGGCGCAAGTTGGACTAGATAATAGTCCATTAGGCGCTTGGCCCGGGGAGACGATTAATATGAAAGGTGCGCTTGGAAGTGTGGTGGGCGGGCTTGTGGCTTTGGCTCCGCTGCATGTCTGCCTGCCGAGATCGGAGCCTCTTCGGGTGGTTGAGGGCCGGGGGAGTGCTGGAGCGACCTTGGTGACCCTGGTCTCTGGGTATTCTCCTGGGTGACCTAGATGTGTGTGAATTTTGTGTTTTGTCTGTGTTTGTTCGTTGTTTTTTCTTGTGTTTTGTGTTTTCCTGTTCTTGCTCTGTCTTGAGTCGGCCACCCCCAAGGAAAAAAATAAATACATAAATAAAATAGAGGAAAATAAAAATTAAAAATAGGAAAAGTGGAGATTGGGCCTGAGCATATACATAGATAGATAGATAGTTTACATATTAGACCTCAGCAACAATGTGTGTTGAAAGGCGGGTGCCCGCTATTCTCCGTAAGGGAGTAGGTATACACTGAGAAAGCTCTGAAGAACATTGATTATTGTAATGGCAGTAGAAGAGAGAGAGAGATGCAATATTGCAGCGTTGTAGACTGTAGAGAGAGACTGTAGGAATTTAGTAAGAGGAGGTGAAGTGATGAGGCGAAATGCATTTTACCCTACCATTTCGAGAAGTGCGGTATTTGTGGATCCTACCGCACATATAAACAATACTCGATACATGGGCCCCAGTACAGAGCAAGAAGCTGTGCAGGGCTGAAGAACCCACGGAGACAGTTGAGCACACCTAACTTCTGGAAACTGTTTTAGCAAGTGTAGTAATATGATCTTTCCAAGAAAGGTCAGAAGAAAAAGAAACACCAAGATTATTGAGAGAAGATGAACGGTTAATTTGTGTATTGTTGAAGAGTAAGGGATAGTCATGTGTAAGAATGAGACGGATAGATAAAGGGAGAAGTTGGGTTTTGGAAGCATTGAAAGTAACAAGATTTTCACTGCCTCAATCAGAAATAGTTGATAGATCAGAAGATAGGCATGCTATGGCCTCATCATGGGAGTAATTGCTTGGCGGGTCATTGTGGAAAACTAGTTGAATAGTGTAAGGTAGAGTTATCAGCATAGGAGTAGATAGGACTGACTGCGTTTGTAAATGAATAACTTTATTTTTCCCCCCCTCAGTTACTAACCCATCTGTCCCCAACTAACTTCCTAATCCTGCCACGGACATTAGTTCCAGGGCAGTAGTTCCCTTTCCAATGTTCCCTTACCCACTCTAAACCACTGTTTGGACACTTGATCCTCAGTGTTTTGGAGGACAAGCAGCCTAGAAGGGTCACTAGACCTGTTGTTGCTTGATTTCCTTTGTACTCCTTTGACTGGAGGTACAGTTGACAAGATCATTAATGAGTATTTGAATGAGAACTGGAGACAGGACAGAGCTCTGAGGGACACCAGAGTTGATGGATTGAGGAAGTGAGCGATGACCATCCACAACTGCAGCTATGAAACGGCCAAAAAGGAATTTGAGATAAAGGCACAGATAGGGCTTCGCTGCATGTCTGCCTTTGGAAATCAGAGCCTCTCCGGAAGACCTGGAACATGGGTTTCTTTTGCTGGAGACCCCAAATGGGCCTGGGTCTCTGGGTATTTCTACTGGACAACCAAGATGTGTGTGATTGCGAACCAGGATAAATGTATGGAGAAATCCGGCTTCGCCGGAGAAATGTTTCCATCGAAAAATGTACAAATTTACCCTGCTGTCAATTTTTGTGTTTTAAATATGCTGGCTCGCTACTGCTCGCCAGGAGGAAATCGGCACCTCAATAGGGATAAACGTCTTAAAACAGTAAGCTGAATGGGGCCGAATGGATACAAGCCAGAATGAGAGAGAGAGAGAGATAAAAATCGAGGTGGGACACCTTAACCTGACCGGGGCAAGCTTATGGTATTTAAAACGTCACGTTGGGCGAAGGTATTGTGGGAATATCCCGACTAATTTCGTCATTTTACGATAAAGGGGGGAAGGAGGGAGTTTTGACACATGTGGAGGAGTTATAGTAGGTATGAAGGGGAATTATCTCACTTAATCACACATTCCTTTGTTTTGAGTGCTACTGGGGTCTTTTAACCTAAGAAGTGCGCAGGGGGGGGGGGGGGGGTTAATATTACACCATAGCACTGTGCGGACCTATTTCACTGTTTCCTGTCACTAAAATTGTTATCTTACCATAAATATAATTAATACTTATCCATATGCGCCTATTTTACGTTTATTATGAAGATATTAACCTGTTACAACAATAAAACAAGTGGAAACAATGTTTGGCTGGTCAAAATTGCGAAACGAGAGCGAGAGTTACATAAATCAAGTGTGAGCCAGACTGCTCCACACCCTCCCCTCTCAAGGGTTGGAGCGAGACTGAGGCCTCTCTCTGTAACTCCCGCTATTTCCCACGCTTGGTAACACATATGACCACACCCTGCTAGCAACTCGCTATTGTTAGCACGAAAATATACATAAGAATAAGGGAATAACTAGGAAAATAGGTGATAATTGAAGGGGGGGGGGAGGGGGGAAGGAGGGGATGTGGAGGAGTGATATTTGGCATGGCCAAGGGGCAAAAAAACAAAATAGAAAAACAAAATCAATTGCTACTGGGGTGGTTTAAATGTTTTTTTTTTAGGCCTAGGATTATAAGTCTTCCCGCATTTTTTTTTTTTTTTTTTTCTATATTCCAACTACTCCGTCTCAGGCATAGGCTGAGAGCCTGTACATTCCACCGCTCAACACGGTGAAGCCCGTGAGGTCTTGTTCCAGTCTGGGGAGTGAGACATGTGAAACATCCATCATGGCTCGAAGCAGCTCCATCTCTGAAGCGGCTGGTTGCTTCACTCAAGTGCTTCACCGTCTCACCCTCCAGACTCAGACCCTCACTCTCAGAACACCACCTATTGAGCAGTGAACTCACTCACAGTGGAACGGTAAAACTCTTAAGAGTCTACCCACACGTGATGGGTTAAAAGGCTTTTTTTAAAAGGCTTTTTTTAGGCCTTGGCTCATAGGAGGACGCTCGCCCTCGTAGGGTTCAGACTCATATGAGCACATTGGCGACGGTAAACTAATAAAAGGTAGACAATATAAATTCTGGCATGAGAGGCCGACCACTGACATAGTTTGCCAAATTACCTACGATTATCATGAAGCACTTGATCTTTATGGAGAAACATGTAAATAGCTCTCGATGCCTCTTAAGCATTCAAGAGAGTATAGCTCTGCTCCCAAGCTTACCAACAATTCAATATAATCACTGATCCCCTTAGCCTCCACATAGCCTATTTCTGTTACTCTGCAACAGAAGGATACATATAATTGCAGAAGCTATGTTTTTAAGATGCAGCACAAGAAAAACTACACCAGGAATGAGATCAGGAAGTTGCAGGAAGCCTCATATAGCCATCTCAGTCTCCACGCCACAAGGACACAAAACTAGAACAAGACCAGCTAGACGGCTACTCCAAACCTCAAGGGATTAGTTAATGCAAGGCAAGCCCTTCTCGCAGTCTATGATATGCAGACCAAGAAAAGCAGCTCCGCCGTTCCACCGCAAGAAATCATCCCCCTAAACCATTTCTGCCATCCATCGCCCAGCCCCCCCAAGAGAACCCCTCGACTCGCCGCTGAAGAGACAGAAGAACCTTCTGATGATAATGCCCCCTTAGCCGAATTCACCGATGAACTTGAACAAATGGCTATCAAGACAATGAGGATCCTTCGGAGATCCGGAGGATTTTTTTAAATCCCCCCCGGGAGCTGCTATCATTACCTCCAAATCACTAAGGTGAAAATCATGGGACTGCGGGTGAGACTCCTGCCTGATACGGTCTTGCCAGATCGTGCCTGTAGACCAGGTTTTAAAATAAACACAGAGAGAAGTTCGCTGTGCTCCAGGCCTTTCCCATAAACTTAATCGGGGCAGGAGACGAGGCCCTCATGCTAAAAGGCAAAACTCGCTCCTTAGAGGTCACAACATCAGAACCCTCAGCAAAAATCACCCACCCATTCATCATATTTTATTCCCGATGCCAGAATTATGACGGCTAGCTCGGGTTAGACCTGCTACAGATCGACTGTGCAGGTGACTATCTAAAGTTCGGGATAAAAACAAATAAATAAATAAAAGGCCCACCAAGAGTTACAAATGAAAATACCAGCGCCCCTGCAACCTAGGCCCCCATTCACCACCTTCCTGTCATCTCCCCCCGCCACCAATCAGAAAGCTTGCACCATTCCAGCTCATCACCAAGCCTGGATCTGGATTACCACCAAGAAGACAGATGGCATGGTGTTCTCCCCAAACCTCGACCCACCATTTGCAAGCCAATGTGTCATCTCACCTGCTATGATGTCAGCACGCATCAACGCCACCTGAGTCGCGAATACTTCTGACAAGCCCATTACATTACCTAAAGGACTAGTCATGGATGACTTAGAGACATTCAATGACACCAGTGCTGCCTAAAACCGCCATCACAACATCTAACACCCCCTACTACCAGCCCTGCCAGAGCACTTGACCACCACCCAGAAGCAAGGATGAATGACCTGTTACTGCACACATTTGTTCGCCCGGATTGCCGAAGATATAGGCAGGACACACATATGTTAGATCATCCCATGTTCACCACCGGATCTCCATTACGACAACCCTCCAGGCAAAAATATCTGATTCAGCGCCAAGAAGACCGCGAGGTAATGAAATATTACGTGCTGGTTTCACCACCCCATCGACCAGCCCTTAGTCATTCCCAGTCATGCTTGGAATATATAAATATGGTTCCACCTGATTCTGCGTAGACTACCGATGCCTGAACCATGTCACTATTATAGACACCACACCTCTACCCAGAATAGACGACTCACTTGATTCCCTATTCGGCTCGCGATGGTTCTCCACCCTGGACCTCCAAGCCGGATATTGGCAAGTACGGTATCCCTCCTAAAGGAGCACCAACGGAAAACAGCCTTCTCTGCCAGCGGGGGAGACTGTTTGAGTTTAACGTGTTGCCTTTTGGCCTCTGCAACGGGCCTGCCACATTCTCACGATTAATGGAATCAGTGTTAAACGTATTGACTTGTGAAACTTGCTTGGTTTATCTCGACGATGTCATCGTATTCAGCCGCACCTGGCTCACGCATCTCCATCAACTCGAGCAAGTTTTTCAATGGATTCGCGAAGCAGGAGTAAAACTCAAACCAACTAAGTGCATCATGGGCCGGGACTGTCGACTATATTTGACACACCACCTCCGCCCAAGGAATCATTAATTAATCATATGAAACTGCAAGCCATCACCAACATCCCTCCCCCCACCACCATTAAAGGGAATGCAATCGTTTCTAGGATTAGTCTTGTACTACTGCCGCTTTGTAACAGGATTCGCGACAATCGCAAAACCACTCCATGACCTAACAAAAAACATGAAGTGTTCACATGGACAGACGACTTCAACCTTCTCAAACAACAATATAGGTTTGAGTCCCGGAGGGAAGAATGAAAACCTAATAATTAGTAGTGGCCCCGAAATCATTGACGATATGCCTATTAGTATAATAGTCCCCTTTCAAGCACCCGCGGTCAGCTTGTTTGAAACACCCGCCGCAGGGTAAAGAGTCCTAACATCATAAGTGTAACGCTAATTCTCTTATGGAATCGTCTTTATGATTGGGTACTCACTACGAAAAAACTTTGTAAAAAATAAAAAATAAAAATTAATTTAAATTATTTATATTAAGGCTTTCCAACTCGTAGATGTCTTTTGTGGATTCTAGCCGAGACGCTGAACCAAACGTCTCCATTCTCCCTTCAATGATATATCAAGATTAAACTCAAGACATCAAACGAATGGGAAGGGGATGGAAGGGAGGGGCCTACATCGTCAATGATTTCGGGGCCACTACTAAATATTAGGTTTTCATTCTTCCCTCCGGGACTCAAACCTATAATTTATTAGTGGCCCCTCCATCATTGACGATATGCCTGATATCTCAAGTCTGGAAGGGGACATTCGTGACAATATCAAGACCACTAACAAAATACCATAGGTAGAGAAAAAGAACCATATAACAAACTTAAGCCTTTATTGTTTACATACAATAAAATAGAAAAATGGAAAGAAAGCAGTGCGTTACTTCGAAGAAGATCTGCTTAAAATGACCGTACAGGTACATCTGTTAAAGAATAACACATTTAGATTCAATCAAATTTGTTTTCCAAGAACATTCTTTTTTTCCTGTCCAACATTGTAAAGGCACAAATAAATAATTTGATTATATCCTATGTCCTTAAAATAATTTGTACATACCATATATTTTGTACAATTTGTACTTAATATCATTTAGTTGCCACTATGATAGATATCTTATAAAAATAAAAATAAAATTTTGAGCTGTATAACCAGCTCGACTTATCAAGTATCACAGCTCGTAAACTTATCACATGTCCGGCGGAGGGTCTAGGGGTCCTGAGCTCTCCAGCATCCCCCCCCCTCCTTTTTTACCATTAAGATTAAACTTAACTTTAGTAGCACATAGACCAACTAGACCGTCTGACGTAAGACCACACAGGTAAGTTTTGGTTTATCCAAAGCCACAGACAGGTACCACATCATGAAAGTATGATTGGAAGCCCACAGCTTAGTGTTAGCTATGTCATCAATTGAATAATTTTGCAAAAATCGTAACGAGACAGCCCATTTTCTGATGTCGTGGGCCCTTCCCACTACACCAGGATTACTTTCACGAATTATATCTACGAGCAAAGAAGCCAATTTTCTTCTTGTGACACGAGTACCTGTACTATTGACCCATAAGGCTCCCTGTTGTTAGGGCTGAGAAACCCTCATAAACTTGATTAAAGCCTGCACAAGGCATAAGACATGATGTGTATGCCCGCGTTTAAGTGCCGGGATCGTAAACACGGAAAAAACCATGATCACTATGTTCGTTCTTTGCAACGAACGTGGGAGATGGAGCAATTTGTAAATTTTCATCAAGTCTCCCAAACCTGAGGCAATGAGGTTTGTTGCTCATCGCCGCCAGCTCAGACACCCTGTTACCTGTGGTCAAAGCCATAAGGAACACAGCCTTCTTTAATAATGAGTCAAAATCCGGCGCGAGATTATATTTGCGCGAATGAAGCAAAGACAAAGCTTTGTCAAGTGACCAGGTAGGCATGAGCTGACGGGGTGGTGGGTGAAGCTTGAAACATGCCCTCATGAACCCTTTCTCCTCCGCCTGCGGTATGGATAGACCTAAGAGGTCGTAAACAGGGGTTCTAATAGCAGACATATGATTCTTCAGTGTAACTACAGAAAGGCGTTTTTGTTCAAACAAATAGTCCAAGTCTATCTATCTATCTATCTATATGCTCAGGCCCAATCCCCATTTTGGGGGTAGCCGACTCAAGACAGAGCAAGAACAGGGAAAACACAAAAACAACATAAAACAAAAAATAAACACAGATAAAAAACACAAACTCTCACACATCCAGGTCACCCAGGAGAAGACCCAGAGACCAGGGTTACCAAGGTCGCTCCAGCACTCCCCCGGCCCCTGACCACCCGGAGAGGTTCCGATCTCGGCAGGCAGACATGCAGCGGAGCCAAAGCCACAAGCCCTCCCACCACACTTCCAGTCACACCCTTCATATTAATCGTCTCCCCGGGCCAGGCGCCTGATGGACTATTATCTAGTCCAACTTGCGCCCGACCCCTTACTCCAAATGACCACGTGTTCACTCAACTATTCACAAGCATTCTCCATTCACTCCTGTCCACCACCACTTCCCCTGCCTGATCTATAGTCATTCCTCTATCATCCAAAGCCTTTCTTACACAGTCTCTCCATCTCAATGGGGGTCTTCCTGCCCTTCTATCTCCCCTTGTACCTGACTCACATATTCTCTTTGTAAGCCTTTCATCTCCCATTCGTTCAACATGACCATACCAGCTCAGCACCCTTCTGTCCACTCTGGCTGACAAATGTTCCTGCTGCCCCACTCTCCTACGTATCTCTTCATTCCTCAATCTGTCTCTACGAGTAACTCCACACATACTCCTCAAGCAGCTCATCTCCATCACATCCAGCTTTCTTCTCTCCTTTTTCTTCAGAGCCCATGTCTCAGCCCCATACATCACTGTTGGCACAACAATTCCTTGATACAGTGCACTTTTTACTTTCACTCCGAGATTTCTCGTCAATTCCTTGATACAGTGCACTTTTTACTTTCACTCCGAGATTTCTCGTCTTCCACATACTTCCCATTGCTCCGAAAACCTTCCTTCCTTCACACACTCTCTGTTTTACCTCCACTTCCATACCTCCACTCCTGCTTATTGTTCCTCCTAGATATTTAAAACACTCTACTTGTTCCAATATTTCCCCATCCAGCCTCACATCTAGATTCACCCTATGCTCTCCCCTATTACACACCATTACTTTACTTTTATTGACGTTCACCTTCAGTTTCCTCCTTCCACAAACCACACCAAACTCTTTGACTACCCGCTGCAGTTTCTCATCAGAATCCGCCACCAATGCTGTGTCATCAGCGAACAGCAACTGATTCAACTCCCAATCTCTACCATTCTTTCCTACTAAACCCAATCCTCTTCCCATAGTTCTCCTTTTCACCTCCCTCACCACACCATCCATAAACATATTAAACAGCCATGGTGACATTACACAACCCTGTCGCAAACCTACCTATACCTCAAACCATTCACTCAACTCACCATTTCCTACTCTCACACATGCTCTGCTCCCTTCATAAAAACTCTTAACTGCTTCTAACAAATTTCCTCCTATTTCATAAATCCTTAACACCTTCCACATTGCTTCACGGTCCACACGATCATACGCTTTTTCCAAGTCCATAAAAGCCCAAAATATCTCCTTATGCTTCTCTAAATACTTCTCGCATAACTGTCTTACTGCAAACATCTGATCCACGCACCCTCTTCCCCTCCTAAAACCGCACTGTTCTTCAAACAAATAGTCCAAGTACAGTACTTAAAAACCAAAGCTACTGATGCGTCAGTTTGCGCCGTTTCTACTATCCAGGTTGTGAACGTTTTCCAATGCGATTGATATTGTCTCCTGGTAGACATAGTATACTGATTATGAAATTTATTAGTAACACTCTCTCCATACGGAGTTACCCATTTGGCATTTTGAATGTACAAAAGGCAAAAGTCAGTGAGGTCCTTAGGTTGCCAATTGTCTCCGAGTGGAAGTACAAGATCGGGAGCGACACCGGGTTCTCGCACCACATTTTCAACTGGTGGTACCACACCTGAGCCGGCCAAAGAGGCGCGATCATCGAGACTAAGCCCCGGTAACCCCTTAGTTTGTGAACTACCTGACCCATGAGTGAAGCGTCGGGAGGCGGAAAAAGATAGATGGAATTCCACTTGTTCCAGGCCTCCTACAATGTATCTGGACCCCCCGCCGAAGTCAGTCCCCGGTGGGTTAGGTAGAGAGGAAGCCTGTGGTTCTCCTCGGACGCGAATAGATCCATTTGTGGACGGTATGGCTCTGCAATCATCTTGTTGAGGATGCTTTGCTTGATTGCCCATTCTACTTTGGTGCTCTGTCGCCGGGACAGAGCGTCCGCCCAGACGTTCGCTACGCCTGGGAGGTATGATGTATGAAGATGAATGCTCAGCTCTTCGGCCAGAGCAAAAATCTTCTCTGACAACTCTAGCAACATCCGAGACCTCGTTGACCCTTTGAATGCACTGCACCGCATTCAAATTGTCCATTCGAAGAGCTATTGATTTTCCCCGCAAGGAGGAGCCGTGAGTTTGAAGGAAAAACAAAGGGACTAAAAGCTCTTGCTCGTTGATATGAACATTCTCGGTTTGGGACCAAAGACCTTGACCCTGATGGCCTAGGCTCGACTGATAATCCCAGCCTATTGTCCCTGAAGCATCTGTGTCTACCCATACCGTAGGTGGGGGAGAAGTCCATGTCAATATAGAGTGCAATATTTCTCTCCTCGCCCAGACCGACAGCAAGTTGTGAATTAATGGAGGAATTTTCCACAGTTTTCCCGCCGGCAATAGCGGGAAATACTGGTTTCCTTCCAAGATTAATCTCTTTACTTTCAACCGGCCCAACTTTACAGTTAGTTGAATCCAGTTGAGAGAGTCGACCCGGGATTCCCAAGCCCTTCTCGTGGTGTTCAGACTGTGGAGAAACACAAACAATTTCTTTCGAAATTTGCTGCGGTTGTCCACACTCTGACTGAGAGTAAGATTGGCTGTGTCCCAGACCAGCCCTATCCACTGAATTACCCATGTGGGAACAAGATGTGACTTTGCCAAGTTGACTTCGAACCCTAGGGATTGTACATGATTTATAATGTGATTGACATGGATTTTGCATAAACTCTCTGACTTCGCCACTACCAGCCAGTCGTCTAGGTACCACAACACCTTGATGTCCTGATTTAACATTGGCATGAGGGCCTGCCGGACTAATTTTGTGAATATTCTCGGTGCAAGGTTCAGCCCTAATGGCATTCTCTGAAAGACTTAAGTATCTTGCCTGATCCTCAAGGCGAGGATTTTTTTTTGGAACCTTTTGTTTACCAGGACATGCCAATAGGTGTCTGGCAGGTCTAACGAGCACATCCAACCTTGCGGCGGAAGTGTTAGCCTGATGTGATTCACAGTGAGCATCCTGAAGGGTGAATTGTGAATGTGTGTTCCAACACGGTAGGTCTTTACGACTGGTCGCATTGGAACACTGTCCCTCTTTGGTACGAGAAAAAAGTCTGGGCGTGAAAACAAGGCAATGTGGATCGACCGGGACAATGATATGATTGGTGATCATTTCCTGGCCTAGTGACTCCACCTCTAAAGATACATGATTGACTTCTAGAGTTTGACGTAAAGGTCGCCGGAGTCACCGCCAGGTGATGCCCTTGCGTACCACTGTCCTTGCCCAAGTTCGCCGGGGCCAGGCCCGGTGACGACCGAAATGACCCAGTTACTTGACTGGGCTTGTCCGGTAGAACTACCCTTGGATCCAACTTGCCTTCGATAGGCCCCGGGAGAGAGAGAGGTTGAATAACTAGTTTGTTGCTGGTGGTGGGGTAGGGGTAGACGGCTGACTGGTTTTGGCAGATGTCGATCCCTGACCTGACGTGTTGTGACTTATTCTTACACACCTACCCTGTCAGTTCATCTTGAGGTGGCTGTAAGTTATTAACCATATCGTAAACCGCCTTCATAGTCTCAGGGTTAAGCACAGAAGCCGTTAACACCGGTGAGAGGATTACCCGGCGGCAATGTCGTCGGGCAACCCCCTCACCATATACATTCTCAGGTGTTGACGTGCCCGAACAGCCTCCAACAAGGCTATTCGTATGTCACCCAAAGATCAAACAGGATGGGGTAACAGAAGGTGCTGGAATAAGTCTATTGTCTCACTAACACCCTGATCTGCCATAGAGTCTACAGGCCTCGAGATGGACTAGGCTGTCTGGCGACTTAGTAAAAATTGTGAAAAAAATTTAAAAGCATTATTTCTCAATTTTAAGTCTCTATCGAGATGAGTCAGAGGAGGGATAGAGAAGGGCTCCTGTATGTCCCGTTGTGGTAACTGAGGGGACGAAAGGAATTCAAAATGGAAGGGGGGACCCCTCCGGCTTGAGTATTCATCAAGGAGAAACCAAATAGCTCCTCTGAAAGACATACAAATTAAAGTAAGGTCAGACCCATGGATCAACAATGACATACTACACCATCTGGAACACAGAGACAATCTGTTAAAAAGGCTAGTGAAACATAGACAGGATCAAGGTCTGAAACATGAGTTCAACAGGGCCAGGAATAAACTAAGTAGAAAAATCAAATCAGCGAAAACTAATTATTTCCACAATAAGGCAGAGGAATATCAGAATAACCCAAAGAAACTATGGAGGCACCTAAAAACAACAGGCTACAGCAACAAGGCAAGGGATTCGTCTAACACTAATATTGCTCTCAACATTAATGATCAGGTTTGCCACGATAAACGACAAATTTCAACCTACTTCAACACCTTCTTCACCTCCATAGCAAACACACTTGCACAGAACCTACCGCAACCTCTCAATAAATACACGACAACAACGGCCACCTTTCGAAATTTCTACAGAGATAAAGGCATACACCCGAACAGATTTGGATTGCAAAATGTTACACCAAAATACACTTTTGATGATCTCTCTAACCTAAATGTACATAAAAGCACAGGACCAGACAAAATTCCTGCCAAATTTCTACGAGATGGAGCCATTGGTATAGCAGGTCCCCTAACCCACATCATCAACCTTTCAATTAACACCAACACTGTACCTGCTGAACTGAAGGAAGCTATTGTAACCCCTCTATTCAAGAAAGGAAATAAACTAGAAGTTGGCAACTACAGACCAGTTAGCATATTATGTATTGGATCTAAAATCCTTGAAAGAGCGGTATACACCTAAATTGAACACTTCCTCAATGAAAATGATCTATTTTATAAGTTTCAATCAGGTTTCAGATGCATGTACTCGACTGACTCCTGTCTCATCCACTTAACAGATCACATTCGTAAAGAAATGTCTAAAGGTAATTACACCGGTATGGTTCTTCTTGATCTACAAAAAAGCGTTGACACAGTAGACCATGATATCCTATGTAATAAACTACAAGCAATGGGCATTGGGTCTGTGAACTGGTTTAAATCTTATCTTAGTGGTAGAACACAAAGAGTCAAAATTGATGATAATATATCTGATCCTATGCCAATTAACTGTGGGGTCCTGCAGGGAAGCATCCTTGGTCCCTTACTCTTTCTCTGTTATGTGAACGACATGGAACTGAGCGTCTCGTGTAAATTATTACTGTATGCTGACGACAGCATGCTTCTGGTTTCAGGAAAAGACCCAATAAGTATTGCCGCTTCACTTTCCAAAGAACTAGAATCATGTAGTGAATGGCTAGTGGACAATAGACTATCTCTTCACCTGGGCAAGACGGAAGCCATCTTATGTGGGACAAAACGCAAACTGAAAGACATTGTGGGCTTCTCGGTCAACTGTAATGATATTCCTATAACAACAGTGTCACAAGTTAAATATCTCGGACTAAAACTGGACTCGAGTTTGTCAGGTGAAACAATTTTGGAATCTATCCTGTGTAAGTGTAGAGCACGTATAAAATACCTGTATAGACAGGTGGGATGCTTGCCAGCGGCGACCAAAAAGACCCTTTGCCAAGTGCTTGTTCAATGTCATTTTGACTATTCTGTGTCATCCTGGTACTCTGCATCATCTAAATCAGCACAGCACAAACTTCAGGTCACTCAAAATAAAATGGTTAGGTTCATGCTGAACCTAGGTCCCAGATCACATGTTGGCCAGGAACAACTTCAGTCACTAGGTATGCTCAATGTCTCTGACAGGGCCAAACAAATCAGGCTCACTAATGCCTTCAACATTTTCTATGACAGAGCTCCAGAGTATCTTAAGAGTGATTTTGTTAAAGCAAATGAGAGGAGTGGACATAATACAAGAAACAGGATGTTTAATTTTAAGGTCCCGAGAATCCAAGGACAGGGTAAGCAAACATTCTTCTTCACTGCCATCAAAGACTGGAACGACCTACCCCAGTCAGTCCGTGAAAAGAGAACACTGTATTCCTTCAGACGTAGCCTGAAGGAACACCTGAACCGGACAGCTGCGAGAAGGGAGCACCAAGCTTATGTCTACTACTAAATACGACATAAGAGATAGGCAAACCAAACTGAAATGATTGCTGATTACGGATTACTGATATTTACCAATGGATGTAAGGTATCTTAAAATAACCCCCTAGAAATACTTTCTCTAAAGTATCTATTTCTTTTATCCTACCCTTTTCCCCAGCTAACCTAATCCCACAAGGACCCCAATGGAAATACGCCTAACAGCCTTATTGGGCTATCCTTAGTTGGAATTATGCAAAGCTGGTACATGTCATATTTGTAACATACTATGTGGTACCAACTCTGTAAATTGCTAACTGAATAAATATTATTATTATTATTATTATTATTATTATTATTATTATTATTAAGGTAGTTATCTTGAGGGATAGGATGGGAGGGTTGTGACGTTACTGTTATAGCAAACTGTTGCGCCTCCTTATCCCAGTTCACCCATGGACCGAAACCTACCTGCTCCAAATGCAGTCCTGGATTGATAGACGGATCCCGCGCCGGGGTTGTATCCAACTCTGACTCCCGCGTATTAAGGGATTTATAACCGTGTACGCCGTAAGGCTGGGAGCAATCTGGACAGAACAGTGCAGATGGGGAAGGAGGCAAAGCCTGGGAAGGTACATATACAAAAGACTCATAACAACATACATTAGGTATAGCCCTGATAGTCACATCTAATAGCCTACCCTGTTTGTCTTTAGCTCGAAATTCCCTACTCTTACTCATCTCAATTACCAACTCACTAGGGACTGGGATCTCCTCCGATATGGTTGTATGTGCAACGTCCGGGTTTTTTGCTGTGACTTGAACCCAAGAGTAATCTGGTTCTGGCAAAAGAGGCACAGAGCCTTTCGTCTGCGGCCGTTCATCTAGAGAGGGAGGGGAAATGTCTGTGTTGGCACAAACATCGGTAGATGTCAAGTAGGCGGGCACTGTAGTGCCACTCGCTGAGGGAATTGCTTGAGTTACGTTACCAGGAGGACAAGACAATTTAGGTAGCACATCAATTTTGGTGGGCTCTAGCGGTCGCACAATCGAACCAATCGAGGGAGCTCCCAGCGTAGCTGTGGGAGTATCCCGAGATTTCTTAGGGACAGGCATTGCTTCATAACCCTATGTAATATGTCATCAAGATCCTTAGATGTTATACATTTAATATGTGGTCTCTTTAAAGATTTAGGTCTTACTACTGAACCTTCCTCACAGTGTCCCGGAAGCGCCGAGGACTTTTGTACGTCCTCCGGCGCATCCGGTACTCTCATCACTTCCGGTTGTTGCCGGAGCTTATGCATGGAGACCTTGTGTTGCCCCACTAAATTGGGTCCTATATGAATAGGTTCAGAGGGCCTACTCATGTTAGGACCTTGCTTAATAGGTGTCTGTGAATCCGGTATACAGAGACTTACCTGTGTTGTATTCACACGCCGCGTTAACACGGTATTGTTCTGTTAACACACTTTGAGAAACTACATGTTTATTTCTTGGCAAGGTAAAATCAACTTTTGGAAAAACCAATTGTACATTCCTTTGGCCCACGAACAACACCTCAGACCCTTCCCTGGGGTTCGACTCAGTCCCCCCCGTCTCTATCTCAGAGCTGCCTGAATGAGCATCCGGCACGTCGGAGGCAGAGACGGAGGGGAGTGGCCGCGACCCCGGCGTTAGCCATTGCCGCGACTGCGTCTCCTCCGTGCGGGAACTTTCATGACCCTTAGCCGTGACACAGTGGCTAGAACTTGCCATGTCATACTTATGCCTCTTGTGAGACCTAGACGTCTGCACTGAAGACTGCTTGAACCGCTGCCAGGGGGGCGATCTGGACCTGGACCTAGGATGGTCTCTGGGAGAAGTAGAGCGCGCCCTCTTGTGGCGGCCGGGGGGGGGGGGGGGGCTACCTCGTTTGAATCATTATCACTGCTACAGACTAATTCTTTCGAAAGAAGTTGACATTTAATTGAAGATATTGGAGCTGACTTTGAGGATGAGGAATTAAGAGTTGGCGAATTTAACATAAGCTGCTTCCATAGATCTGCATCATCACAGATTAACTCCTTATGTGCAATGCCCTTGGCATAGGCGGTAAAAATATTCTTAATTTCGATCAGTGCCACCAGGCACGATTGATCTTGCTGACTAAACCATTCCGCGCATGGGTCAGAGCATACAGGACACCTCTGGGAAGTCCAGAGAAACCTTGACCTATATAAGCACTTAACGTCTTTTTGAACTGCTTAACTGTCACTGGCCCGTATTAACCTTGTTAATTCACTATCGAATCGTCTATTAGGACCTGAGGGATAGTCAATTACCTCACTGGACTTTTCCGCCGGGCGTTATAAGTCAATCATGCCGCGTGAGGCTATCGGTTTGGGCGAGTTCACTCGGCCGGGCCGAGATTACTTCCCTTAGGAATTGCATTTCCGCCGGAAGTCCAGTGGTACAGCACACCACGCCGGGTTATTTGGCAATTTCCTTTCTCGCCTGCAAGGCGAGAATCCGGCATCAATACACAGAAAGATTGCCGGAAGAAAAAACCAAACTGTGGAGATACCGACTTATCTGAGAAAGTCAGCCACCTCCAAAAAACCCACCAAATACGTCAGAACGTCTCCTGACACCCTGTTGGGGAGACTCTAGGAATATTCCTATCTCAGCTTCTATAAGAGACTCATTGCTGGCCTTTTGCCATATATATATGACAATGGTGTAACACTGACTCGCTGAAATTTTCATCGTTCTATGTCCGTGCGTGCGTGCGTGCGTGAGTGCATTTTTAGTTTTCTTTACTAAATATCTGAATGCACAAAATCGACTTTGCCAAAACAATTTATATTTTGTATGAGGTACCTTATATAGTTTGTCTATAACCCCTCGTCAGCTTATTGCCAATTTGATACGAGATCATGTCGAAAACCGCAGGTAAAAATCAATATCAATAATTGGGCCAATTTCCTACCCTAAATATATAATTTGAGTATGAAAAATATTTCCAAAACTCAATAAATCGACGAGGGACTTGTTATGTATGCTTGTTTTAATTATGTGTAGAAAATAGAGACAATCGGACAGTAACAGGGTTCCCTGATAGTCATAGAAGGTGAAAAAGCATAATTTTTCATAAAGAAACATTGAATTTTACTCATAAATTGAAATTGTTCCTCGTCAGAGACCGCGCGACATTTTTCCTTGAGTTACCCCTCTTATAGCTCCGTCATCTATGGCGCCACCCGCTCGCAAAGAAAACGGAATTATTGGGGCGTCTAAAGTATTTTGTAGGAATATTTTTATATAATTATTATGTTCCTTCCAACAACCTACTCCTAAAATCGATTAATGAAATTTACATACACATGTGGCAGTCCGTGGACTCGAACCCAGGATGCTCACACCGAAAATCAACACCTTATACATCGCACCACGAAGACAGTTAAAGGTTGGTGGACACTGCCTACGGTTTATTATGCAACTTCGAATCCTGCATATCAATATTGAAATTATGAAACTCCCTAAGGTATCCTGAAGGGTGGATATTATATATGTGTGAAGTATAATTTATACTTTATTCTATACTATCTAGCCTATACTATACTATACTATTACTATACTGTATAGTGTATACTATACTGTATACTATAGTGTACACTTTACACTTTGTTACACTTTGTAACACTTTATGCTTTATATATATATATATATATATATATATATATATATATATATATATATATATATATATATATATATATACTATACTATAATATTATATTTTTGGAAAATTTACTGTATATAATTTATACTATCTATAATATGCGTGTTTTCAAGTGGAGAGTGTGGGAGGTGGGGAGGGGGAGGGAAGGTTCATTGGGTGTACAACACGGAAATTTCAATATAATTCAAGAATATTCCTTGTGGGGGGGAGGGCTCTAGTGGGAGTATAGGATGTCAGATGTGGAAATGTTATGGTTCCCATGATAGTACAGTATGATAGGAAGCTTAAAAAAAACAAAAAAAAACATGGAAATTTCAATATAATTCAAGAATATTCCTGGAGTCTCCCCTTAACATGTATAATATCACCACATGAACAACGAGGGTCACATCTTAGGGCTAAACATAGTATTAATTAAGCATTAAAATAATACCCCTAGCCTACTAAGAATACCCCTACTGAGGCTGGACACGAGGCTCATAGTAATAATCACATTGAATCTGTTACTCTTACCTCTGAAGAACAGCAGCAGCGTGCGGAGAAAACCCCACGACCAAGGGGAAAAGCAAACCCAGACTCTGGAAAGTTCCACACCACGTGTGACAACTCTTGAACCAGAGTCTCTGCTAAACAACAAATGAATGCAACTACCTCATAGAGATGGCCTGAAGCATTGTCCCGCGGATATAATAGCCTCCTAACTAACTGGTAATTAGCAAAGCTAAGGCGCAGAAACAAAAACAAATACACACAAGGCGTGGGCCCGAAGGGGACTGATATGGCGCCTACACATAATACCCTAATTTAACACTTCCCTGCGGGCATACTGTTACGAACTGGCACTCGAGTACACAAGGGCTCTCAATCAGGACTCGAATACGGCTCGCTGCCACAACGGAAACACACGATCCCAACCCCTGAGTACTGCCAGCCGAACAAAAAACACCAATACCCTCCAGAGTTCAATCTGCTATAACGGGGTATACAAGAACTCGGTACTAGTGTTCAACAACAGACTAATAAAGATACAGGAATTATCTAGTCTGGTCAACAATCAAACAATGAAGTAAGAAACAACAACACCAAAGAATAGTGTTGGCCGAAGCCGAAGTAATCCACCCTTGACTATGAACTTAAGAAGTCCTCCACCCTCTACTTCGGATCGGCACTATTACGTTACGTTAATTAATAGTCCTTAAGCATCGAGCAAGGAATCTTCTGAAAAAAGTTAGATGCTTCTCGGATGCTCGTAAGAAGTACGTATCGGATTTTGAACAGTAATTCAATAAGCAAAAACACTGGCAATTAAATACTATTAAGGCTTAAATTGGCATAAGAATAATTAAAAGAATATGCAATAGTAAATGGCAAACATTAAAAAGAAGTACTCCGCAAATGCAACGGCAATAGCCTACTCGGATTGTGTTCGTGGGCCACTAATCACTAAAGTAGCCAAGCTTGCAACACATGAAATCAATAGTGCATAAACAATATCATACATAAGGAAAGCTTCAATACTATTCTGTATCTACTAATCGAGTAAAGTCTAGCTGGGGTACTGTGGGCAAAAGGTAGCAGTGACTGAGCAAAAACGGCTTGTAGCCTAGCGAAGTCCTCACGACTGTTTAAAGTATTACGTTAAAACTAACAAGTGCACTTTGAGAAATCCAGATCCCTTGTATCTGGTTTTCTCCCGGCTCCTTGACAAAGTAAAAACAAACTGTTAATAAAATACAGGGTGGTTAGGCTCTTGCCCTCACGCACTGTAAATTATTAACTCAACACAGTCAGCCGCGAAGACAACCTAGGCTTCACTGAACCGAAACGAGTATGCAGGTTTATCGCTTAACCACTGCATCAAACAACAACTCGTAACACAGAAAAGCCTTACCCCAGTCTAGCATTACCTAGACTAGCAGAAAACAGGAATAATAATAATAACACACAGGGAAATGCATATACAAGTGCAACAAACATAAATCAATCCTATTCTAAGTCAACCCTTCCAAAATAGGCTATCTAATAGGCAAGTATCTCGTGAGAACTCAAGCGATAATACGTTGGCTGACTAGCTCTGCACCAACGGGACAATGGAAGTTAAAAAGGGCAGGGAAAAGAGGAGATAAGAATGTAAGGTAGTAGAGAAAGTTCCCATCAGTCAGAAGAATATATATATTTAGCAAGAGAAATGAGAAGTCACTCTGCCTAATGAGTTCTGATGAAAAAATGGCTAGACTTCCCTTTTATACCCGGCCCTCTAGTGAGCCCAACGTGAACTACTAAGGACCGCCCACTGACAACCATTACGTAATTTCTCTCTCTCCTCTGGGATACACAAAGGCTCCCCCTAGCACTGAGGGAGGGAGGAGTGCTAGTGAGTTAGGCCCACCTCCCGCCTGGCATACCCACTGACCCCTAACTGTGGCTGTTTCTCTTCCCATCATTACAAATAAGTTTTACACATAATACTTATAACTAATGATATAAAATAGAACTCGTTGACTCAGATGAAAACAAAATACATATTCATAATACTTATAGTACAATGGCTCACATGAACTAAGTTAGGAAACTCTACATAGACTACAGCCAAAGTTCCTGCCCTGACGATCCTAGCGAGAGTGGGGCATGACTAGGCGTTCTGTACAGCATGCTCACACGTGGACATGCGTCACACCTCCCCCAAGATTTTACTCGCTCAACCCTGAGCTAAAATCTGACAAACACAGAACCCCATCAAGCCCCTCACACCCAGCGACCACATGGCACTAAAACAAAGCTGAGTTTATCACCAAAACACATCTTATTATTAAAAAAAAAAATCACATTTTATAACTCCTCCCAACAATAGCAAAAAGACACAATATCATGCTCCCAGAGCGAACTTACAGCAGCTCAGCCGTTTGATAGTTTGTGGACTACTCAAACTCTATAGGCTATGACAAACTTATACGATTACCTATATCAAAAGAAAGAGTTTTTATATGATTTTTATATTTTAATATGTTTTTCCCGGCTGCACTATAAGGGCAGCCTATTTTTCTCCACTCAAACCCACACACCTGTGATAGCCTACGACTGATCATCCACCCTTGATAAACAATCCGCGATCACATTGTCACATCCAGCAATATGATGGATGTCCAGGTTATACTCCTGAAACATCAAAGACCACCTGGTCAGTCTCATATTGTGATTGTGAAATTGATTCAGGAATCTCAAAGGGTGATGATCAGTGTAGATAACCACGACTGGGCCATAGGCTGGAACATACACCTCGAAGTGCCTGAGCGACAGCACAATCGCCAGTAATTCCTTTTCTATTGTAGAATAGTTCTTTTGTGCAGCATTGAACTTCTTAGAAAGGAAACTTACTGGGTGTTCCACACCTTCATTGTCTGTCTGTAGCAAGACGGCACCAGCCCCTACACCACTAGCATCTGTTGCCAGCTGAAAAGGCCTGTTAAAGTCTGGGGCCCTGAGTATCGGGTGAGTACATAGCAAATGTTTCACCAAAGTGAAAGCCTTTTCACACTCAGGTGCCCACAAAAACTTTTTGTCTTTAGATAACAAATCTGTGACAGGTGCCAACACCGTTGAGTAACCTTTTATGAAGCGTCTGTAGTACCCTATCATACCCAAGAATCTCATAATCTGCTTCTTGGTTGTTGGGTGCGGAAATTTATTGATAGCCTGTACCTTGTTCTGAGGAGGGCACACCTGTCCCCTTCCCACTACAAACCCAAGGTACTGCACAGTGGCTTTTACGAAGTCACACTTTGCCAAATTTACTACCAGACCTGCTTCACTAAGTTTACGGAACAAGGTCTCAAGGTGCTCACAATGGCTCTCAAAGTCGTCATCATAAATGATTACATCGTCCAAATATACGGTGCAATTTGGAATGTCCTTTACAATTTCATTCATCAGGTTCTGAAACGTTGCTGGTGCATTCTTAACTCCGTAAGGCATAACATTGCACCGGTAGGTACTCCCGTCCACAACAAAACCACATACCTCTTTAGCACGCTCGGACAAAGGTACTTGCCAGTAACCTTTTACTAAATCTACTTTAGACAAAAAACGAGCATTACCAATTTTGTCAACACTATCATCAACCCGAGGAAGAGGATATGGGTTAGTTGGAGTCAAACCGTTTAACCTACGGAAATCAATACAAAAGCGTACCTTGCCATCTGGCTTAGGCTGCAGTGTTACGGGGGAAGTCCACTTAACTGTGCCTTTCTCTATCAACCCTCTACCGAGCATATACTCCAACTCATCCCTCAGAGCTGGTAGTTTTATGGGGGGCACACGGTACGGGATTGACTTAGAGGGTATATGGTCCCCCACGTCAACATCATGCATAGCCTGAGTAGTGAGGCCTGGGTGTTCAGCAAATACAGTGGGGTATGAACCGAACAACTGACGGATAGCATCAAACTGCGGCTCAGGCAAATGAGCTATAGCCTCGTCAGCCCTTAGGCTCGAGTTCCCCGCCCACTGATCCGCTGAAACATATTGATCCCAGCTATCCTCCTCCGAAGCTTGACTGTCCCCCTCTCCTTCTCCACCACGGCCGCAACAAGCCAACACAGGGACAGTGAGAGGCTCAGAGGGGCGCCTCACATACTCTTTAATAAGGTTCACGTGACATAACTGGTTCTTTTTCCTCCTGTCTGGAGTGGCAACAAGGTAATCTAAGTCTGAAATTTTTTCTACAATTTTATAAGGTCCAGTGTACTTCGCAGAGAGGGGGTTACCAACCAAAGGCAACAAAATTAATACCTCTTGTCCTACAGTGAACTTCCGGAGCCTCACTTTGCGATCATACCTGTCCTTCATCAAAGCTTGTGATTCTGTCAAATTTCTACCTGCCATCTCCAGACTCTTAAGCATGCGCTCACGGCTTTCAAGCACATACTTTAATAATGGACAAGGCTGCACAGTCCCCTCCCAAATTTCTTTCAGCATGTTAAGGGGGCCCCTGACACGGTGTCCAAAAATCAGCTCGTTTGGACTAAATCCCAGGCTCTCACCAGGTACCTCCCGAGCAGCAAACAGCACATAAGGCAATCCAAGATCCCAATCCATACCGTTGTCAGCACAATAACACCTGAGCATGCTTTTAAGTGTAGCATGCCACCGCTCAAGCACCCCTTGACTCTCAGGGTGATACGCTGATGATACTACTGCTCGTATCCCATGCTGTTGCATTGTTTGCTTGAACATGTTGGAGGTGAAATTAGATCCCTGATCAGACTGAATCTCCTCCGGGTACCCGTACCTTGAGAAGTACCACAACAAGTTACTGACTACCGTCTTAGCCATTCCATTTTTCATAGGGTATGCATCGGGGTATCTAGTGGCAACATCCATTATGGTTAACAAAAATTTATTTCCAGCCTTAGTGGGAGGGAGTGGACCAACCATGTCAACAATAATTTTACTAAAGGGTGGCCCAATCACAGGAATAGGGTGTAACGGAGCCTTAGGAATAACTTGGTTCGGTTTCCCGACACGTTGACAAATATCACATGAGTTTATCCATGACTGCACATGAGACTTCATCCCCGGCCACCAAAACAATTTCCCCAAAGCCGCCACCGTTTTCTTGGCACCCAAATGTCCTGATAATGGAGAATCATGAGCCAACCTAAGCAAACTTTCCCTGCAGCCCTCTGGCACGACCAGCTGGTCAACTGTACCAGATCCGTCCTCCCAGTTCCTTTTAGGATATTGATATCGGTGGTATAAAATTCCATTAACGAAAAAAAAATCCCCTGCCTTTGCATCCCTATCTTCTTCTAACTCCACAGCCCCATTGGTACACTGCAAAACCTCTGGATCCTCTAATTGCAACTTTCGAATGTCTGTGGGAGCCAACATGTCTAACTGCTTGGTCAACAACTCATGCCCTCCCCCAACATCCAACTTAGACATCCGGTTTTCTCGCTGCAGGTAACGGTGCTGTCTCTGAGTCTCTGCCTCCTCCACTACTTTGTCAACTGTGTTAGGCACTGGAGTTACAACAGACTCGGTCAAAGGTCCTGCTATTGGGTCTTTTGGGAGAGCCACTGGTTCTAAACTCTTCAAACTTTTCCCAGCCTTCCGCTTCTCCTTAATTCCCTTCCTCCGCTGTTCTGTGGCCTGGGAAATAGGCTGTGATACCTTAAATGCTTGGGAACGAGTTACCACACATGCCATCTGTTGGCGTTGACAACTCACTACCCACTCTTGTTCCTCCCTACTCACGTCGGCCGGCCTCTCAGCAACGACTAAGGGTGGAACGTCTAAAGTAGGCACCGCAAAGTCGTTGCCGAGAAGAAGGTCGACGCCCTCCACTGGCAATTTCTCAACGATCCCAACATCTAAGTCCTTAATCACACCATCAACTTCCAGCTCCACACGAACCAACGGGTATGACCTGGTCGCATTAATACCCTGAACAACAACCACCCGTGCCGCATTAATTGGTCGCCCCGTGAAATTCTTCAAAAGTGTCTGTGAAGCTCCAGTATCACGCAAAACTTCCACCTTATGCTGGCAACCCGCCCAACTTACCCTACCGGTCCCTCTATGGGCGCAAAAGACATCACGGACAGGGGACGAGCCTTCCTGAGTCTTATACATAGCCTGTGACCCTGCCGCTGGCAGGGTAAATCCAGACGACATTTCAGTCACACCTATGCTGCGCACCAAAGACACGGCTGCAGCTGGCGGCTTACTAGGACAAGATTTTGCATAATGCCTCTTCTTTCTACAATGAAAACATTCCACTTCCCCTATCGGTCTCTTCTGATAAGGGGCGGAGTTCTGACCCTTCTGTAATGGGACGGCTGTAGTCTTTGGTTCAGTCCTGATATCTTGGCTTTTAAACTGAGGTTTATATCTATAGTGATTGTCCTGAGCTTGAGGGTTTGGAGTATCGCGCCCCTTGGGAACTGCATCAACACGCTTTACAGATTCACATCCCCTGATTAGCGACAACCTGAGGTCAGCCATCTCAGCTGCCTCTTGAAGAGTTCTTGGGTTCTTTTCTTTAATAGTTAAAGTCATTTCTGCACCAGTACACTTATAAAACTGCTCAAGCAGAAACAGCTCAGTCAACTGTTCTGCCGTCTCAGCTTTCTCAGAACGTGTCCAGTTTTTAAGTGCATCTTTTAAGTCCCGGGCATGTTCAAGAAAGGTCGCCTCCCTAGTCTTTGTAACACCCCGAAACTTCAATCGATATGTTTCCGGTTGCAACTCGTATGCCCGTAGGACAGCTCTCTTCAATTCTGGGTAGTCAATGCAAGACTCTAAAGGCAGTGCATCATAAGCCTTCAGACCCTTACCCGTAAGTCTTGAGGAGACTAGAGCTGCCCACTTCTCTTCAGGCCAATTATGCTCCCTACACTTCTTCTCAAAACGATTAACAAATTCTGTGACTTCAGTTTCACTAAATACCGGCACCAATTTGACTAAGTGGGCCAAGGACTGTTCTCTTACTTGGCCCTCACGGCCCATCCGAGTCCCTGTCGACTCTGCACGAGTCTTATCTAAATCTAATTTAGCACAATATTTCTCCGAGTCGTACCTAAGCTCAGCCTCATGCCTCCTGGTCTCATCCTCTTGCCTCCTAACCTCAATCTCATGCCTCCTAGTCTCATTCTCCTGCTTCCTAGCCTCAATCTTAGCAAGCTCAAGTCTAAATACCATATCTGGAGACAGGCAGGAAGAGGGAGCTGCCACTACTGAAGGAGGGGGGGCAAAAACTGGGGAACCACCACGTGCACCACCCGAGGGCACTCCAATCTGCCAATTCTCATCCCTCTGTGGGAGAGTGCTAACCTCTGGTAACTGAGTGGACGGCACTGTGGGAGTCGAGTGAGAGGGGATCTGGGGAGGAACCCCCCCAAACGCCCTCTCCTCCGAAACCCCATGTCGCCCACGCAACACCCAGGAAATCAGCTCCCCCTTGGACATCTTTGCTACATTGGAAATGCCCAAAACCTTGGCTATCAGGTGCAAGCCACAAACATCCACCCCAGTCAGCCTCTCCTCCATCACGTGGTACCGCTTACTCACAAAAACTCTAGCATCCTCCTCACTGGTTACTAACGGCACACCTTCAAATGACATCTCTCGCTCATCGTCAGTGCTAATGCACGACATACTGAAGTCCACAAAAAAATTCTCGAGACAAAAGTGTTAAACTTCCTATGCAAGCACTAATTACTAAATTAACTGGAGTCTCTTAAATGCTTTACTAATTGCCACACAAAAAAAAATATTCTTCAATATGCACGCTAAAATACAAACAAACAAATGTTGTACAACTCTGCAACAATTTATACTGTTCACAAAATCCTAAGCAAGGTCGCCATTTGTTACGAACTGGCACTCGGGTACACAAGGGCTCTCAATCAGGACTCGAATACGGCTCGCTGCCACAACGGAAACACACGATCCCAACCCCTGAGTACTGCCAGCCGAACAAAAAACACCAATACCCTCCAGAGTTCAATCTGCTATAACGGGGTATACAAGAACTCGGTACTAGTGTTCAACAACAGACTAATAAAGAGACAGGAATTATCTAGTCTGGTCAACAATCAAACAATGAAGTAAGAAACAACAACACCAAAGAATAGTGTTGGCCGAAGCCGAAGTAATCCACCCTTGACTATGAACTTAAGAAGTCCTCCACCCTCTACTTCGGATCGGCACTATTACGTTACGTTAATTAATAGTCCTTAAGCATCGAGCAAGGAATCTTCTGAAAAAAGTTAGATGCTTCTCGGATGCTCGTAAGAAGTACGTATCGGATTTTGAACAGTAATTCAATAAGCAAAAACACTGGCAATTAAATACTATTAAGGCTTAAATTGGCATAAGAATAATTAAAAGAATATGCAATAGTAAATGGCAAACATTAAAAAGAAGTACTCCGCAAATGCAACGGCAATAGCCTACTCGGATTGTGTTCGTGGGCCACTAATCACTAAAGTAGCCAAGCTTGCAACACATGAAATCAATAGTGCATAAACAATATCATACATAAGGAAAGCTTCAATACTATTCTGTATCTACTAATCGAGTAAAGTCTAGCTGGGGTACTGTGGGCAAAAGGTAGCAGTGACTGAGCAAAAACGGCTTGTAGCCTAGCGAAGTCCTCACGACTGTTTAAAGTATTACGTTAAAACTAACAAGTGCACTTTGAGAAATCCAGATCCCTTGTATCTGGTTTTCTCCCGGCTCCTTGACAAAGTAAAAACAAACTGTTAATAAAATACAGGGTGGTTAGGCTCTTGCCCTCACGCACTGTAAATTATTAACTCAACACAGTCAGCCGCGAAGACAACCTAGGCTTCACTGAACCGAAACGAGTATGCAGGTTTATCGCTTAACCACTGCATCAAACAACAACTCGTAACACAGAAAAGCCTTACCCCAGTCTAGCATTACCTAACTAGCAGAAAACAGGAATAATAATAATAACACACAGGGAAATGCATATACAAGTGCAACAAACATAAATCAATCCTATTCTAAGTCAACCCTTCCAAAATAGGCTATCTAATAGGCAAGTATCTCGTGAGAACTCAAGCGATAATACGTTGGCTGACTAGCTCTGCACCAACGGGACAATGGAAGTTAAAAAGGGCAGGGAAAAGAGGAGATAAGAATGTAAGGTAGTAGAGAAAGTTCCCATCAGTCAGAAGAATATATATAGCAAGGGAAATGAGAAGTCGCTCTGCCTAATGAGTTCTGATGAAAAAATGGCTAGACTTCCCTTTTATACCCGGCCCTCTAGTGAGCCCAACGTGAACTACTAAGGACCGCCCACTGACAACCATTACGTAATTTCTCTCTCTCCTCTGGGATACACAAAGGCTCCCCCTAGCACTGAGGGAGGGAGGAGTGCTAGTGAGTTAGGCCCACCTCCCGCCTGGCGTACCCACTGACCCCTAACTGTGGCTGTTTCTCTTCCCATCATTACAAATAAGTTTTACACATAATACTTATAACTAATGATATAAAATAGAACTCGTTGACTCAGATGAAAACAAAATACATATTCATAATACTTATAGTACAACGGCTCACATGAACTAAGTTAGGAAACTCTACATAGACTACAGCCAAAGTTCCTGCCCTGACGATCCTAGCGAGAGTGGGGCATGACTAGGCGTTCTGTACAGCATGCTCACACGTGGACATGCGTCACAATACCAATGGGGCTGTCAGTTCTAGCTAGTCTAAACCTATTCTATTACAACTCAGATATATACAAATGAGCAAAAGCAGAGCACAGGCGACGCACATCCAAACAGTATGCGTGCAGGGAAAGGAAGGGAGAACGGAGACGCTTGGTTCAGCGTCTTGGCTAGAATCCACAAAAGACATCCACGAGTTGGAAAGCCTTAACATAACAAATTTTAAGTTAATTTTTATTTTGTATTTTTTACAAAGTTTTCTCGTAGTGAGTACCCAATCATAAAGACGATTCCATAAGAGAATTAGCATTACACTAATGATGTTAGGACTCTTTCCTCTGCGGCGGGTGTTTCAAACAAGCTAACCGCGGGTGCTTGAAAGGGGACTATTATACTAATAGGCATATCGTCAATGATGGAGGGGCCACTAATAAATCTAATTGATACACCAACCGTAGTCTTTCCTGATTACACACATCTATTGCAGCTCTATGCTGATGTGTCCCTGGTTGGATTAGGTGCAGTTCTGACCCAAACAAAAGAAGGAAGAGAGCACCTAGTTGCCTGTGCCAGGCGAACCCTTACTCCCACAGAGACCAACTATGCCCCCACGAAGAGAGAATGTTTATGCGTGATCTGGGCACTCAAACACTTCTGTGCGCACCTGCTAGGTGCTCAAATCCTCATAATCACTGATCACTAATCTCTCTAGTGGTTACGCAAGTCCGAGGCTAGCAACCCCCTTATCGTGCACTGGTGGGAGACCCTACAAGAGTTCATCTTTGATATCCTAAACCGCTCCGGTAAACTCCATACAAACGGTGATGCCCTGTCCAGACTACCCATAAACAGCCGCATCGTCACCCAACAAACCCTCTTGCAACAATGGGAACAACAACGAAGACCGGGAATGGATCTCAGCCCACTTGTTCAGCAACTTACAGAGAGTAAACGATAAACTATACACCACCACAGGCCATATCATCACCGACCCTGCAGAAGCCGAACACATCATGCTCACCCTACATGAGCACTTCGGCATTCACCTGGGCCAAAAGAAGCTGCTCCAAGCCTTCAACAACATCTACTGGACTAGCACTCCCACTGACACAGCCAAACGAAAATTTAATCGTGCAGTCTGCGCCCTCGGGAAAGACCACCCGCACCCCGGGGCCCTCTTGTCCCGCCTAGTGTCCAAACCATGGCAGCTACTGGCCGTGGACTTCATAGGGCCCATACTGTCCATATCCATAAACAAATATGTCATCCCTTCGTGGATACCTACTCAAATTTATAATAGCCTGCCCTGCAAAAGAACATACCGCCTTTGCCGTCGCCGAAACCCTGCTCAACGACACCTTCCTCTATTTTGCCCTCCCTCAAGCGTTCCATTCAATCAACGCATCCGAGTTCTCAGGCCAAAAAGGGGTACAGTTATCCAAAATATTCGGCTACAAGATCTCGCATTCCTCTCCATACTTGCCAAAAGGCAACTCCACCTGCAAGCGCAGCCACCACAGGTGTCACCAACCAACTCCGTACCAGATTAGTTGCCTTGCAAACCGACGATTGGCCACCTCAAGTAAAGAAATTCAGTAGGGAATGAACATGTGCCCCCGAGAAGACGGCATCACGCTCATTGAATGCATGGTTGGCGTCGTCCCACTGCTGATTACCCATCGTCACCTTGCCACTTCCACCAGCCAAACTACAAAACCAGACAGGACCCTTGAACACTTCAATAGTTGACTTCACCATCATAAATATTGCCAAGACTTGCAACAGGACGAGCCCTCCCCCAGAGAGCCCACACAACCCTGACGAACATGTAATAGTGATCCAACTCCCCGACATCAACAAGCTGAAGCTGAGATACTTAGGACCTTTCACAATCATGCAAATTCCCAACTGCTACCAGGTGATAGTCGATTATCATGGCGAAACACAGACAGATAATAGTATGCAAACTGACTAACGTAATGCTTCCGACACCCGCATCTAACAGCCACTCAAAGATGCTATTTGTACAAAGTCAATACGGCCTCTGTCCTTAACCGCTCAAAGGGCTCAAGAGCCAGCCATCCCCCAACTGCATGGGCCCTTCTTGCCCACACCAGGCCCGCCCCACAGCCGCCACCACCAAAGTGGCAACCTCCAGGCCTCCCACAGCGGGCCAACACCACCAAGCACTTCTTACAGGGAACAGCAACACCGGAGATATCGCCGCCAGAACCAAGACCTCCGCCGGCGATCTATTCTAGCCAAAACTTCTTTTGTCATTGTTCTAAGCTTGGCAATTGATTGTGTATCAGGCCAATTATGGAAATTGGTTCAGGGTTGTTCTTGGGAAGCACCCCTTATTTCCTTTAACTCAACAACTTATTTAACCTTGGTTTGGGGCAGGGGTACAGATTGTGTAAATGGCTAATCCGATGAGACTAATACTCCATCAGTTGGTAGCGGGGACACTCTTTAGCCCTGGGAACAAAGCACTTTGGTACCCAAGCCTTCAAAAACCAACCTGAGATAACCAAGAGACGTGAAGACTAGCAACAGCGAGATAAATCACCTCAGAAATTCAGAAGTATAGATTGTGACAAACATAATCTTCCTCCTACGTCTGGTAAAAGCATAAAGTCTATATGCTATCTTAGGGCTCTTTAATACCCTCCATGCAATAAATCCAAGTTCTATTTGGGAGCACAATCCACACAAGTCCTATACTCAGACACATTATAGTTGATATACCAGGATTTTTGCTGGGGTTACTGGCTATAAGATTCTATCACCTGGGCAGAGATGGAATTCACACACAGACACATACAAACATGCAGAGGTGTAAGGACAACACAGGAGTAGGCTACATTTATAATTAATATATTCAGTAAAGATAACAACATAGGATGGCTTACTTGGCTATTTGTTCACACATATAATGGCATAAATACAATACCCAAAATCATGGACATGGGAATATATACCCCGGAGCTGAGACTCTAGGAAGTCGGGGTTAAGGACTCGTAGTGGAGGGTGTAAGACACTGGTGAAACAACTCCCTACTTAAGTCCTACGATACATACGAGAGTGTAAGACACTGGTGAAATGGCTCGTACTCGTATAAACCCAAGATCCAACATCAAAGTTCTTCCAGAGATTACTGTAGGAAGTCTAGGTCAAGGACTCGTAGTGGAGGGCGTATGACACTGGTGAAACGACTCGTATTCGAATAAGACCTCAACCTCGTAGATCTTCAGAAGACCCTCAAGGGAGTCTTCATTAACTCTGCAACCGTCACACGGCAGGACCACCACCACGGACGTCATCGGGAATACAACGCAGCGGCATCTTCAAAGGCCGTCGGAACCTGCCAAAGATCTCCCCCTTGAGGCGCCTAGTGGATCCTCGATCGTGCTGTTATATAATTATCTATCCATTACCTATCCATATCTGATGTAACATTGTACCTTTAATCATATGTTTCTGTCAAATAAGAATAATCTATGCTTGTGCTGTGTTATATTATCCTCTATTGCCTTCGTGCTTGTGTTTGTGTTGGTCTCATTTTCACCAGTCGAGCAAGCACCTACCTAATTAGTCAATACAACCCCAGTAAAACCCTGGTATAACAAAATATATATATATATATATCACAAATACGCATGAGTGGCATGAATTTACTGCTTAGGCTTCAGCTAGAATTCAAACTGTAGTAAATCAGAATGACATCTCACACTTTAACCCACTCAGTCACAGTGTGATAAATACTTTCCAACCTTTTCCTATATACAGTATATATAGAGAAGGGAAATCCCTTTCGTCTCTAGTTGCGTGTGGTTTACTGTAGAAATCCCTTGTAATGTAGGCTACTCTGAAACATGGATCCTACGACTTGGTATGGAGGTAACATTCCCCAAGTAGATTTCCCTTCTCCTATATATATATATCTATATATATATATATATATATATATATAGAGAGAGAGAGAGAGAGAGAGAGAGCGAGAGAATGCTTGTGTGTATATACTGTATATATGTGTGTGTGGGCGCGTGCGTGTGTATGTACCTTACGTGTGTGTTTGCTGGGGGGATGTGTGTGAGTGTGTGTATCCCTGAGTCCTTAACAACTGGTTGTGGATGGCATTTTTAATCTTTGACGGTTTATTGTCATTATACAAAATTAAAATATAGTAAATAATAATACATATATATATAGCAAAATGATTGTGATTCATTACACTGTTCCAAACGTACAGAACATATGATGATGACTGCTATGTCTGTGGTTGTGTTACACAGGGCCGGATATAAGACAGGGCCCAAGGGGCCAGTACCCAGGGCCCCGCGCCTTTAGGGGTCCCACGCTCATCTAATAATTACCATAAACATGTAGGCACTATGCATTATCATCATTTAAGTTTGCCTTGTCTCTGACTCCTTCACTGGTTGAATCAATGCATATGATAATATTGGGTCGGAATCAAAACAAATATATAGATAATCTTTGCTATAAATTATTTCAATATTTAAAATAATAATAATATAATGATAAAATATTTAAAGTTGACATATTTGGTAACTCATTACTGCACAGAGGCCCGAACCGAATGTCCGAGTCACTGACTCGCGAGCAAGTCAGTCACAATCAAAATAGTTATACTCTGTTTCTTTTCAACTGACGGTAAATTGCAAAGTTCCCATCAAGATTTCTCAGTTATTTTGAAGAATTTGTAATGAACTATGATGCTAATTATATATGCTTGGTCTTCATATAATGCAGAGAAATAGTAGTTTCATATTTTTCCTTTAAGTATAGAAAAATTAGCTGCTAAGTGATTAAATTAACCGCCAGATGAAATGAAACAGAGTATAGTGGGGAATTTCTCTCGCTCGCTCAAGCGGCCTCCAGGATTTGTTTTTCTTTTTCTCTACTCCAACTACTCCCTCTCGGGCATTGGCCGAGAGCCTGTACATTCATCCGTTATATATACATTGAACGGTGAAGCCCGTGAGGTCTCGTTCCAGTCTAGGGAGTGAGACATGTGAAGCACTTTCAGCTGCAACAAGCCCCTGCCATCCTGCCTTCGCGAGATGCATGGGGCTTGATTGCTCACTCACGGTTCGAAGCAGCCCCATCTCTGAAGCTGCTTTGCCCCAGTGCTTCACTGTGTGGAAGTAGCCTACAACCTGTTTGTTATCGCCGTTTCTGAGTTAGGCTATAAAGAAACTATATGGACCAAAATTGGTTTCAAATCTGTTGACGCCGGGTTATAATACCTGTCATATGATCTCAAGCAAAATTTCTTACACGATCTGAAATATCGTAATGAATATTGTATATAAGTCAGTCTACACATAGCCTAACACACAAACACAGAACCTCTGGAATTGAGAATATAATGAGTACGCCACTGCAGTTAGGCCTCGCTATGCAAATAACTAGACATTCAAGGAATCAGCTAACCTAATCTGCGGATTACTATATCATAGAAGTTACTGTGTATCAAAATGTCTATAGGCTATAATTATCAACTGATACAATTACAAAGTAGACTATGCTATGGTCTGGTTATTTCCAACATGTAATTAACCATGGCTTGCATCCATACCTAATTATTACCACGATTTTTGTTTACCAAAATATATTCTTAATTTTGATTATTTTCCATATTTTGACCTATATGATGCAGACGAGATAAACTAATCTCATTGACTCTCATAGAGTAAAATGTTCATCCATTATGAAGAAATCAGTTAGTTTAGGATGTATTTATTATTATAACCTGATATTGCTAGTCACAGGACTAAGTTATTTAACATAGGCATAACCATTTTGTTGTTATTTCCTAAGTTTGGTAAGACAAAGTTATATTGTGTGAATGGGAGGGTAAATGTTTTAGGTCTGCTGCTACTTTAATTATTATTATTATTATTATTATTATTATTATTATTATTATTTGTGTACCGGGCATTTGTGTGTAGGTCATCTATATTATATAAATTTTTTTAAAAGGAAGGACGAAAGCTAATTTGTTTTATGTAGATTTTGTATAGCTTAGAAAGGATCTGTGGTTGCTAAAGGAGCATTACTATATGCCCGTCCTAAGTTAATGATTATAGAACACTAAGGAAAAAGGACATCACCGGTAATGAATTGGATAATAATGTAGCAGGCAAACAAAGAGAGCTGTAGGTCAGAGTCACACAATTTACACAAATATCAAGGAAATAATTGATCAACCAAAACAAATACCGTTCGTTTTGTCAGACTACTGTACTAGGTGAAGGAACACTAACATAAATTATTTTTGTCAACTCTGCGTAAGCAGAGTTTGGTATGGCCCCCCGTATAGTGGGTACCACACGAAAAAAATGTTTGTCGTCATCGTCGTTGTCGTCGTTGTCGTCGTCGTCCATCTGTCTCGGAACTCCTCCTAGACCGTTGGACGGATTTTCACTAAATTTCACACGAACATTTGTTGCGTGAATGCGAACGTCAGTCAAAAAAGATTTTTTGAATTTATACAATAGTTATGATTTTAGGTCCAAAATATGGTTTTACCAAGCCCCCTACCCCCTCCCGGAGGCCCCCCCCCCCCCTCCCAGACCCCCCTCCTCCCATACCCCTCCCTCCCCCAGCAATGATGGCGTTCATAGTGTGTGAGCCCCTTCGGGGCTCACACACTAAGAACAGCACATCTACTTTATTAATAAATTGTAAATAACTAATGATTTTTGTCACATGCTAGGCAAATTGAGTAGCTCCACTCTTGCCATAGGCCCTAAAATACACTTACAAATGCTTCAATTTTCAAAAACTATCTGAGAAGGGGGGGGGGGGGGCTTACAGCTCCCGCCTAGCTGTTCTAGCTAGCCACCCACACCCTTGTTAATAAGGGCCCCGCAACTTCTAAATCCGGCCCTGCTGTTGTGTGTCTGTCTGTAGGCTATAATATATATGTGTGTGTGTGTGTGTGTATATATGTATATACATGTTATGCCCTGTTTTTCTACAGGTTTAACTTGGGTAATGTGAGTTCTGAATGACTGGGTATAGAAGGCTGCATGCACAATACAAGGTATGAGGAATAGAGAACACAAAATAAACACACGGTAACACGACACAAGTTCACGTTTATTGAAATAAAGAAATAAAGAGCATAGAAAGATAGTTATATTCGCACAAAACAAATGATAGAAGGGAACTGCTAGCATTTGCGGATTTGGATGGAGCCTAGTCTCCCACTTCCAACGTTCAGGTATATTCTTCTGATCACGGGTTTAATTAGCAAGTTTATATTTTACTGGAAGACCTCAATATATTCGTATAATTCAATGTCACTGATTTTACCTCTTGCTGGCTGGTCGCGTGCCCACGTAGCAACTCACAGTTAGGATTAGACGCGTATATTATAGAACACGGAAATCTCTAGCAACCTCATGGGGGTACTGAACTAAGTTTGATATTCTTAAGGCAGAAATATGTAGAACACGAATCAGTGGGCGAACGTTAGATATCACTAGAGTTTTAATATCTGAATAAGGTAATTACGAGAGTCAAGGTCGCCTGTTAATAAAAAAAACACTGATCGCTTAGTACGTCCCAAATGGAATGGTTAAATATGAATTACACTGGGCAAGGTCTTAGCCACTTTATAGAAAGTTAATAGGTGAGTATCAAGCTAGTACTATAACACTTAGTACTAGTAACATGAATCTTGAATAGTATGGGTAGATCTGGTCCTGGTTATCTTGCTTCCGGTGATGTTGGGGGCTAACGACTGGTTCCTCGGCCGTCCAGATGGTCCAAAATGTAGGAAGTTCTCAAGTCGGATCTCTTGATGATCGTTGCTGGCTACACACTTATATACCCACGAATTTGTGTGAAGGTTATAAGGTGCACGTTAGGACTTGTACATGGACAGATGCTTCTATCAGTCTTCTCTGCCACGGAGTCTGCCGGATCTGGAATCTCTCAACTCCGGAACAACACAAGGGCAGAGCTAAAGGTAAACTGCAGGGTAGTGACCACTGGTTGGTGTCTAGCTTTCAACTGATTTGACTGGGGGCGGGAGTTAGATTTATAGGCTCGGTTCTGGACCCTGCAGACAGTAGGGATCTCGAGTCTTATGGACTTAATTGAGCTCTCAATAGATATGGGGACTAGGTAAGATGGTATTTACTGTTGTGGCACAGGGCGATAGGAAGCCTTTATATTTTCATATAACTGAGCCTTAGTAAGAGGTACTATTTTGGCTATACTGGACGTATTTAGGGGAGAGAGACTGGATCTACTTTGCGAGGAGGATGGGGACAGCTGTGATAGGAGCGTCTCTCTAGATTGTTCAATCTTCATTCTATGGTATAGCTGAGGTGCTAATTTAGTGATCAGAGCATGCAAGAAAGGTAAATGGTTTATTGTGAGGTAATAGAGGTTAGTAAAGGTGTTAGTCATTCATGGTTAGTTCATTGATAGGAAGAATTCCTGTGCTACCTGGCAATGACTCGAGAGTCAAAACAGGGGCCAGGTATACCTCCGCGGGGGTGGGGGTCTCCCTCCTCGGGTGGGCAAAAAGGGGGAGCTGGGCGCCCTCTCTCTGATATAGTCGTCCGGCGGCTGTGGCTAGGGGCTTGCCATATCACCAGTGTTTGTAATAACCCTCTGTGTATGAGACAGATGTGAGTGTCTTTAATACCAAAACCGAAGGTGCCTTAGCTAGCTGGTTTTACTCGGCTGGTTGTTAATTGTAGGGTTTGCTGGATATGGTGGAGACTGGGTTGCTAACTCTGCCACATTTATCTGGAAGTATGACAATAGAAGTTAGTTACTGGCGGGGCGGCTAGCCTCGCACCGACGACCATTGGGTGCAGGGTTGTGAATGTGTTGTAAGAGAATAGATGGCATGCAAGGGGCTAGTAAAGTTCTAATGTTGTTCTGGCCTACTAAGTGAAGGTAGGCTGGATAGGAGTATATATAAAAGGTTGGAGAGCGTTAGTAACGGACAATTCAAGGATCTTCAAGAGGTATGAGAGAGAGGCTAGGTCGGACAAGAGTCGAGAAGCGCGGGTGTCTTAATGAGAGGGGGGGGGAGAGTTCAAGGGCTACAGGGAAATTTTGCCCCTAAGGTCCCTGGGCGTGGGGGTGGCATTAGGCTACAATTGATATGGAAGTTTGAAAAGGCAGTAGAATACGTTAGCCAAATGCTACCGGGGAATGCAACTATGGGGTGGTATATGAGTCTGGAAAAGATAGAGTTATGTGATCAGTCAGAGGGTTATGGATACTATTAGTTGGCCCTGGGAACTGCGTTTTCTATTAAATATAAAATACCAACCACAGTGGCAGTTCGTAGGGGTACTTAGTTATTGTTTCGGGGTACTTATGACAGATACTGATAACCAGGTTATCTTATATAATCTCTGGTTGGGGTAAGAGGTGTAAGACACGAAGTAAATTGGCGTAGTGTGGACTGTGGATACGAAGGAGGCAAGGGGAAGACGTATGACAATTGTGGAAAGTAAATGGAAAAAGGTGAACACAATGGCGGATAAAATACTTAACCTAAAGGATTGCATACATCGATGAACGATGACATTATAGTCGTCGTCCTAATAAGGTGATGAAACCTGGTTGATCTGTACTGGGCATAATACGACACAAGGACACTGCCGCTATGTCGCATCAATGCTGGTGGCAGTTAATATTATAGACTTAGTTACTAGAGGAACAATGCAAGGGGTGACTGAGCACGGGTTACACATATCTATACTCGTCATGAAAAATGATATAAGAGATCTAGGGACAGCGTGGGTGCTTTAACTTCTAAGATATATAACATCTACTTCTCGGATGCAAGAACATACATAGATATAATTATGGCTGTCTGATGTGTTGGCATTGGCTCAACGTCGGGACAGGCATGGGTGTTTTTAATATGAATGTATATTCCTGTTCATCATCTTTGTAGTTAATAAGTGTAGGACACGAGGGGTTAGTGTACGTGAGGTGTGGAAAATGGTCGGTTTAGAAAAGGTAAATGGGTGTGTCCTGGAGCTGTTTAGCCCTGCGGGCTTGGGCCTGCCTGGAATGGCGGGCTCGGTCAGCTGGTCCTTTCGTTCTGTGGACCTTTCTTCCGGGTGTTTCTGTGTGGTGTTCGCTCGTGGCTTCTGTGGTGGGCTTCTTGTTCTGGGGCATTTTAATACAGTATATATATATGTTATGCCCTGTTTTTCTACAGGTTTAACTTGGGTAATGTGAGTTCTAAATTGACTGGGTATATAAGGCTGCATGCACAATACAAGATATGAGGAATAGAGAACACAAAGAAACACATGGTAGCAAGTTACATGATCACGTTTATTGATATACCACTGCAGAATACTTGTGTAAGACAATATAATAGAATTGAACAACACTAGCATAAGTGGATCTGGATGGAGCCTAGTCTCCCACTTCCAACGTTCAGGTATTAATCTTCTGATCACTGGCTTTGATTTTACAGGTTTATATACCGAAGACCATCAATGTTACTTATAGATTCATATTCACTGTTAGATTTATTACTGGTAGCTCTGGTGCACAAGTAGTAGTTCGCAGACTAGATTAGACACGCGTATTTTAGAGCACGGGAATTCTAGTAACCTCAGGGGGTACTGATCTAAGTTTTATATCCTGGTCTCAGAAATACATAGAACGCAAATCAGTGGGCGAACGTTAGATATCACTAGAGTTTTAATATCTGAATAAGGTAATTACGAGAGTCAAGGTCGCCTGTTAATTAAAGAGCACTGATCGCTTAGTACGTCCCAAATGGAATGATTAAGTATGAGTTACACTGGGCAAGGTCTTAGCCACTTCGTAGAAATATTAATTAGTGAATCTCTAAACAGCACAGTAATATGTAGTACTGCTAAAGGGAATCTTGGGTAGTATCTGATGGGTCTGGTCCTGGTTATCTTGCGTCCATGATGTTGGGGGCTAACGACTGGTTCCGCGGCCATCCAGGGGGGCCATATGTGTGAAGTTCTTCAATACGTGGGCAGGTCCTTCTATCCAAATCTGCCACGGAGTCTGCCGGTTCTGGGATCTCACTCCGGAACAACACAAGGGCAGAGCTAGAAATTAACTGCAGGGTAGTGACCCCTGGTTGGTGTCTAGCTTTCAACTGATTTGACTGGGGGGAGTTAGATTTATAGGCTCGGTTCTGGACCCTGTAGACAGTAGGGATCTCGAGTCTTATGGACTTAATTGAGCTCTCAATAGATGTGGGGACTAGGTAAGATGGTATTTACTGTTGTGGCACAGGGCGATAGGAAGCCTTTATATTTTCATATAACTGAGCCTTAGTAAGAGGTACTATTTTGGCTATACTGGACGTATTTAGGGGAGAGAGACTGGATCTACTTTGCGAGGAGGATGGGGACAGCTGTGATAGGAGCGTCTCTCTAGATTGTTCAATCTTCATTCTATGGTATAGCTGAGGTGCTAATTTAGTGATCAGAGCATGCAAGAAAGGTAAATGGTTTATTGTGAGTTAATAGAGGTTAGTAAAGGTGTTAGTCATTCATGGTTAGTTCATTGATAGGAAGAATTCCTGTGCTACCTGGCAATGACTCGAAAGTCAAAACAGGGGCCAGGTATACCTCCGCGGGGGTGGGGGTCTCCCTCCTCGGGTGGGCAAAAAGGGGGAGCTGGGCGCCCTCTCTCTGATATAGTCGTCCGGCGGCTGTGGCTAGGGGCTTGCCATATCACTAGTGTTTGTAATAACCCTCTGTGTATGAGACAGATGTGAGTGTCTTTAATACCAAAACCGAAGGTGCCTTAGCTAGCTGGTTTTACTCGGCTGGTTGTTAATTGTAGGGTTTGCTGGATATGGTGGAGACTGGGTTGCTAACTCTGCCACATTTATCTGGAAGTATGACAATAGAAGTTAGTTACTGGCGGGGCGGCTAGCCTCGCACCGACGACCATTGGGTGCAGGGTTGTGAATGTGTTGTAAGAGAATAGATGGCATGCAAGGGGCTAGTAAAGTTCTAATGTTGTTCTGGCCTACTAAGTGAAGGTAGGCTGGATAGGAGTATATATAAAAGGTTGGAGAGCGTTAGTAACGGACAATTCAAGGATCTTCAAGAGGTATGAGAGAGAGGCTAGGTCGGACAAGAGTCGAGAAGCGCGGGTGTCTTAATGAGAGGGGGGGGGGGGGGGGGTCAAGGGCTACAGGGGAATTTTGCCCCTAAGGTCCCTGGGCGTGGGGGTGGCATTAGGCTACAATTGATATGGAAGTTTGAAAAGGCAGTAGAATACGTTAGCCAAATGCTACCGGGGAATGCAACTATGGGGTGGTATATGAGTCTGGAAAAGATAGAGTTATGTGATCAGTCAGAGGGTTATGGATACTATTAGTTGGCCCTGGGAACTGCGTTTTCTATTAAATATAAAATACCAACCACAGCGGCAGTTCATAGGGGTACTTAGTTATTGTTTCGGGGTACTTATGACAGATACTGGTAACCAGGTTATCTTATACAATCTCTGGTTGGGGTAAGAGGTGTAAGACACGAAATAAATTGGCGTAGTGTGGGCTGTGGATACGAAGGAGGCAAGGGGTGGGTGTTTGAACTTCTAAGATATATAACATCTACTTCTCGGATGTAAGAACATACATAGATATAATTATGGCTGTCTGATGTGTTGGCATTGGCTCAACGTCGGGACAGGCATGGGTGTTTTTAATATGAATGTATATTCCTGTTCATCATCTTTGTAGTTAGGAGTGTAGGACACGAGGGGGTTAGTGTACGTGAGGTGTGGAAAATGGTCAGTTTTAGAAAAGGTAAATGGGTGTGTCCTGGAGCTGTTTAGCCCTGCGGGCTTGGGCCTGTCTGAAATGGCTGGCTCGGTCAGCTGGTCCTTTCGTTCTGTGGACCTTTCCTTTGGTGTTTCTGTGTGGTGTTCGTTCATGGCTTCTGTGGTGGGCTTCTCGTTCTGGGGCATTTTACTATATATATATATATATACTGTATATATATATATGATGTGTGTATTGAATCATGTAAGTATTATTCTAACGGTAATGTTTTATGTTAGTAGAGTGTTGTGTGTTTGTGTGTGTTAAGTATATATTCTGACATACGGAGCCCTGTATGTTTATTTAAGAGTTAGAATTAAGAGTTGAAGGAGTGCCAAACTACCCAGGCGGCGAAGCAGACCAGCGACCGAACCAGCGAGGGGGAAACCAGCTCGTCCGCATACCAGCAAACAAGCCTTCACACCTGCGTGCGTCATAGGGGACCCTGCAAACTACTTCGATGACCCGACGCTATGACATATGATCGACGCCAGGAGACTCCATTGGAACACGCACCTCTTACGCAACTAGAGGAGCTGTGATTGGGGCATGCACCCCCCCCCCCCCCCCCCCCCCCCCCCGCCTCCTGATTCGTTCCTACACCATCATTGCATAGTATATAAGACCCGAGTAGTGGGCATTCAAATCAGTCTCATTTGGAGTTGGGAAGGTGAACTTGCAGCTGGAGGAAGACGGGGTGAAGTATTATAATGAGATTGTGACTGTCAGTCAGATTTTATAAGTGTGTGTTAAGTGTGTTCAGCTTAAACACTTACGTTATGTTGGTTAGTGAGATATGTGATTGGGAATTAACGTTAACGCTACTATTATGTACTTAACTATTTGATTGGGAATTAACGTTGACGCTACAATTATGTACTTAACTATTTGATTGGGAATTAACGTTGACGCTACTATTATGTACTTAACTATTTGATTGGGAATTAACGTTAACGCTACTATTATGTACTTAACTATTTTAGTTGACTGACTTGTAAACTAAAGCAACTCTTTAAGTAGTTGGGTTATGAGGAAAGTAATACTATTGTTTTATATTAATACTTACGAGTTCTTTAATTTTTTTTTAATTAAGCTTACATTGCTTAACGGTGATACTATTGTCTCTTATTAGTAATATCGCTTTAGACTAACATGGCTGTTTTAATGTTACTTCTAGTGATTTCCTAAGCTGAAGAATATTATTTTAGCTTCAAAATATTATTTTTGCTTTTCATATTATTTGAGTGAGACCTGAATCGAATCTATGAAGCGATCCTGTAACTTAATTTACTCATAACCAAACCTCAATGTTACGTGGTTAAGAAATTAATTTAACTAATTATTAAATATATATCTAACTTTTTATGTGACTTTGATATTAATCCTGATGATAATAATAATATAATACTATTAACGTAAGACAAGAACCAAGAATAATAACTACATTAAATATAAATAAAAGGACGTAATTATAAGAAAACTATCTATTCATTTAAAAAAGGGTAAGAGACAGAAATATTCTTACTTTAATATTTATCTTTCAAGACTTTATTAGAATTAATAGTCCTTCTTTAGATATAACTTCTTCGGTTCATAACCATAGCCTACTAAGCTTCGGTTAAATAATAATTCTATATAAATCTACATGACTTTAATTAGTTTCAGTATTTTTTCATAATTAAAGAGTATCAGTCAATAAAGGGTACCAAGTCCTACGATCCAAAAGGAAAGGAAGCAACAACAGGAAATAATTTTATTACATTTTACTTTTGTTTTGCCTTCAGCTGACTGATACCTTTATATATATCTCTGTGCTATCTAGATTCATCAAGTTAACCACTTGAGGATCAAGATACGTAACAGAAGAGTGGCGACCTTGCCAGGATTCGTTTCATACAGTTTCACTCAGTTTCATTACCGTTTCACTACTTAAAAATCAAATATTAATCATGCCTCATCTAATTAATGACGAAGATGCTCGAGTTTTCATAGAATCAGACCCCACAGCCCCTGATATTGACTGTCTGTCAAAATCCGAACTGAAAGTGCTTGCCTCGCATCTCCAGTTAACTGTCTCAAACATGTCCAAAGTAGAGGTGGCTCAGACCATAAAAACCCACCTGTTCCCTGTAGAAGGCGAGGAGGGTGACGGAGCAGTTGGTGGGATCCCGAGTAAACCTAGCCAACTTGATGAACAATTGCCACCTGGTTTGACCGGTGATCAAATATTCGAACTAGAACTAGCCAGAATAAGAGCAAAGACCGAACAAGCCGGACTAAACATAGAACTAGCCAGAATAAAGACCGAACATTATGAATATCAATATCGTACGGCTCAACTAAATGTCAATACAAATGCTCCCGTAATTGCTCCCCCTCTGGGATTGACTATGACCAGTGTCATTCCACCTTTCACTGAGGATAATTTGCAGGATTTCTTTGTTTTGTTTGAGGAAGTTGCTGGAGGTATGAAGTGGACAAGAGATCAATGGCCTTTTATGTTACAAACCGTTTTGACAGGGCAGGCTCGAGCCACGTATTTGTCAGAAGTAGCAGAGGTTAGGCAGGATTATGACAATCTCAAAGAAGCTATCCTAAAAACCTATCAATTGCAGCCTGAGGCTTACAGGCAATCTTTCCGTAAAAACCAGAAGAAAGTAGAAGAAACCCATAAGGTATTTGCCAGGACCATGACTAAAACTTTCAATCATTGGGTCAAGAGTAAGAAAGTCACAAGCTACAACGATCTCAAGGAGTTGGTCCTGTTAGAAAATTTCCTATGGAAAATTGATTCTTCTGTAGCCTATCATTTAAGGGGGAAAAACGTAGATTGTCTTGCCGACACCGCTGACATGGCTGACACATACGTGCTCAACAACAAATTTCGTGGAAAGAAGCCCTACGATAATTCTAGTTCTAATTTTAAGTATCCCAATCACAAATCTGACAGACCCAGTCACAAGCCTGTAACGTCTTCCCCAGCTAGCCAAAATAGAATTGTTCCCCGAACTAAAAATGCGACTCAGGGCAATGGTAACAGAGGTGGGCCCCAAAGTAATAGTAATGCTCAAAGAGGGAACGTTCCCGTAACCCCTAAAGTATGTACTTTTTGTGGCAAGAGAGGCCACCTAGCTTATCAGTGCTGGGCCAAGGAGAGAACCGAGAGATCGGGGCAGACAGTTGCCGCCGTATCTCAAACTCCATATGTTCCTTTAATGCAGGACTCCCGACAGAAGGAGTACCTAGCACCAAAAGTTCCTTTAATGCAGGACTCCCAACAGAAGGATTACCTAGCAGCTAACGTAAATCATCTAGACAGGGGTGTTGTAGCATGTGTGGTGCAACCCACTAGGGTTAAGCCTATAATAATTTCACCATCAGTGCAGGACAGTTACCGTCCCTTTATTTCATCTGGCAACGTGAGATTAAATGGTTGTATGCATGAGGTGAAAATTCTGAGACACAGGTTCTACTAGCACCCTCATGGTGAATCCTTACACTGAGTGCCCACCTGGCGAACCAGTTGTAATGAAAGGTGCTGGAGGCCAATTTTATGCATACTTGGTAAAAGGCGAAATTGAATGTGAGTTACTACAGGGTGAGGCCACCATAGCTTTGTGTAGGTCCCAAGATATCCCTGTGCCCGGGGTAACATTCCTTTTGGGGAATGATGTAGCAGGTGAGAAGGTCCGACCAGACCCCATTTTGTCACTTTCCCCTGTTAACGAGCCACTAACCGGTGAGCTCGAAAAGGAGATGCCAACAGTTTTCCCTGTGTGTGCTGTCACACGTTCAATGTCTCAAGTAGCAGTTCCCTCAGACAGAAATGTACCGAATGTAAGAGTTGATGAAAGGAATGATGAGAGTGTGAATGACGCTCCAACTGTGCCTGATGATGTGACTGAGGTGGATTTATCTGACACCTTTATGGCTCATCTTGACCCTAACGATGACCATGAAACACCTCCAAATTGTCCTAGTGGCCTGGTAGAGCTACAGAGAGATGATAGTGAATGCAAGGAGTTAGCTGCCAGGGCCGTGAGTGAAGAGGAATGTGAGAAGGAGGATGGTGAATGTTTCTACCTCAAAGGAGGAGTATTGTGGCGTAGATGGAGACAGCCACACAGACCAATCGATGACGGGGCCTGGGACGTCCATCAAGTAGTAGTCCCCAAACCTTGTCGTAGAGATATCTTGGAAATGGCACATTGTATACCATTGGCAGGACACCTAGGTGTGAGAAAAACTCTAGACAGAATTAGAGCCCACTTTCACTGGCCAGGAATGCGTGCAGATGTAGTGGAGTTTTGTAGAGTGTGTCACACTTGCCAGATGACAGGAAAACCCAATCAGAAGGTGCCTGTACATCCTCTGGTGCCCTTGCCCATCTTCGAGAATCCTTTTACTCGGGTGGTAGTGGACATTGTAGGCCCATTGCCTAAGACTTCCCAAGGTAACAATTATTTACTAACTATTATGGACATGGCAACTCGCTAGCCAGAGGCTAGTCCCTTAAGGACTACCTCTGCTCCAACTGTCATCAAGGAACTGCTCAAATTCTTCACCAGAATGGGTTTCCCCCATGAGGTGCAAAGTGATCAAGGTACTAATTGTCCATACTTAGTGTACTCAAACTAGTATGAACAGTCTCGATGTTACGTAATCTGGGTTGATGTAGCGTTACGTATCTTTCCGTAGTCTTAAGTTGAACGCTTCCATAACCTTGGTCGAACGTTCCAGGATTGGGTAGAATATATTATTCTATAATAGTATATGGGAAAGTATTGTAGGATTATAATTCCCATATATATATATATGTGTGTATTATTTAAGATTGTTTATAAGTATCTCATTGTAAAGAAGATGGGATACATTTTCCATATGTTATGCGCGTGCGCGGTATGTCACGACAGAGACGAACATAACGCGCTCGCTCACTCTCCAACCAACCTCCGTCCCAGCTACACACGCTAAGCCTTCTTTCTTCTAGTTATTTCACCAGGTGTTTTCGCTTCACTTTTCATCTCATATTCCATATAGTCAGTACATCATCATCTTTGTTAATTAGCACAACTTAACGTAAATATCTAGCCTATCCTAGCCTATTGTAGCCTCTTTTCATACTTTGTTTACTAACCACTTCCAGTTATCTAGCCTATTTTCCGCCATCCTCCAATCACCAGCTGAGTTCATCAAAAAGGTAATTATATTTCTATATGGTTAATACTTATTCAATATCAAATATACAGTCCACTTATCTAAATTAGCCATACTAATTTTACCTCTAACATTTTCCAGCAGTCCCTGAAGGAGTTGGGTATCGAAAATGTTAAGTCTAGCACCTACCACCCAGAGAGTCAAGGAGTTCTCAAACGGTATCATCAGACATTAAAAGGAATGTTGCGTAAAATTAATATTGTACAGAGACCGGAGTTGAGTGGGATAAGGGGGTCCTTTTCTTTTATTTGCTACTCGTGAAGTTCCAACTGAATCCCAGGGTTTTTCCCCTAATGAGCTAGTTTTCGGTCACCAGGTAAGAGGTCCTTTGCAACTATTGCAGGATAGCCTAGTTGGCCAGGAGGGGAACCAAAACCTTCTCAAGTATGTTTCAGATTTCAAAACCCGGCTGAGATCCTCATGTGAGTTTGCAGCTCAAAACTTGACAGTGGCTAAAAGCTCCATGAAGAACTGGTATGACAGAAAAGCCTGTGAGAGAGAGTTTCAGCCCGGTGATGAGGTTTTGGTCCTGCTCCCCCTTTTTGGCCAACCTTTATCTGCCAAGTTCAGGGGCCCATATAAGATCATTCAGAGGGTGAGCATTACCGATTATCTAGTGACAACTCCAGACAGGAGAAAGCCCACGCAAGTATTCCATATAAGTATGTTGAAACCCTACCATAGGTCCCCTGATTCCTCTCCTCCAGATTCTCCCACTGTGGCAGTGAATGTCAGGACCTGTGGACAGCCTGGTGCAGACAAAGTCTTCAGTTCTGTTACTGACCCGCAACAGACTGTTCCAGAGCCTGAAGGTATCCATGCAGACTTTGACTTGTCATGTAGCCTATCCAACTTTCAGTATACAGTAACTCAGTAGCTTGGGGGGAATTACCATCTAAACTGTCATCTTCCCTCTGATCAAGCGAACCAACTAATCTCTGTTTTATCTCAGTCTCCCAGTGTGTTCTGTGATACTCCAGGGCTCACTTCTTTGGCCTTGCACGACATCGACGTAGGGGATGCAACTCCCATTAAACTATCCCCCTACCGTGTCTCGCCACAACGCAGGAGTATACTGCAGGTCGAGCTTGACTTTATGTTATCAAACAAGCTGATCACAAGGGCCTTAAGCCAGTGGAGTAGTCCGGTCATACTTGTGCCAAAGCCAGACAGGAGCCATAGGTTTTGTATGGACTATAGGCAAGTTAATGCTGTCACAAAGAACGATACCTACCCACTGCCACGGATCAAAGATTGCATTTACCAGGTTGGCCTCATACAGCAGTCAGTTTAACTTAATGAGAGGATTTTGGCAATTAGCTCTCCCTTGTAGCGAGGTAAATATCATGCTTTAGTAGTGCGCTTTCAAGCCTTCAGCTGTGAGATGCCTTGCAGTTCGAATAACGCTCCAGCTACGTTCCTGCTATGTTCTGATGTGGTACCTGGAGACGTTGCCTACTTTGGGTGATATCCTTATTATATCCTCATTATAATCTTGCTGTTGCCAATCTGGTGGTGAATCTATTTATGTATTATGTTTAATATTATGTACTATACTCCTTAAACTCTTTCTAGGGGGGTGGTCTGACATACGGAGCCCTGTATGTTTATTTAAGAGTTAGAATTAAGAGTTGAAGGAGTGCCAAACTACCCAGGCGGCGAAGCAGACCAGCGAGCGAACCAGCGAGGGGGAAACCAGCTCGTCCGCATACCAGCAAACAAGCCTTCACACCTGCGTGCATCATAGGGGACCCTGCAAACTACTTCGATGACCCGACGCTATGACGTATGATCAACGCCAGAAGACTCCATTGGACCACACACCTCTTACGCAACTAGAGGAGCTGTGATTGGGGCGCACACCACCCCCCGCCTCCTGATTCGTTCCTACACCATCATTGCATAGTATATAAGACCCGAGTAGTGGGCATTCAAATCAGTCTCATTTGGAGTTGGGAAGGTGAACTTGCAGCTGGAGGAAGACGGGGTGAAGTATTATAATGGGATTGTGACTGTCAGTCAGATTATATAAGTGTGTGTTAAGTGTGTTCGGCGTATAAACACTTACGTTATGTTGGTTAGTGAGATATGTGATTGGGAATTAACGTTAACGCTACTATTATGTACTTAACTATTTGATTGGGAATTAACGTTGACGCTACTATTATGTACTTAACTATATTAGTTGACTGACTTGTGGACTAAAGCAACTCTTTAAGTAGTTGGGTTATGAGGAAAGTAATACTATTGTTTTATATTAATACTTACGAGTTCTTTCATTTTCTTTTAATTAAGCTTACATTGCTTAACGGTGCTTAGTACGGTGATACTATTGTCTCTTATTAGTAATATCGCCTTAGACTAACATGGCTGTTTTAATGTTACTTCTAGTGATTTCCTAAGCTGAAGAATATTATTTTAGCTTCAAAATATTATTTTTGCTTTTCATATTATTTGAGTGAGACCTGAATCGAATCTATGAAGCGATCCTGTAACTTAATTTACTCATAATCAAACCTCAATGTTACGTGGTTAAAAAATGCATTTAACTAATTATTAAATACATATCTAACTTTTTATGTGACTTTGATATTAATCCTGATGATAATAATAATATAATACTATTAACGTAAGACAAGAACCAAGAATAATAACTACATTAAATATAAATAAAAGGACATATAAGAAAACTATCTATTCATTTCAAAAAGGGTAAGAGACAGAAATATTCTTACTTTAATATTTATCTTTCAAGACTTTATTAGAATTAATAGTCCTTCTTTATATATAACTTCTTCGGTTCATAACCATAGCCTACTAAGCTTCGGTTAAATAATAATTCTTTATAAATACTACATGACTTTAATTAGTTTCAGTATTTTTTCATAATTAAAGAGTATCAGTCAATAAAGGGTACCAAGTCCTACGATCCAAAAGGAAAGGAAGCAACAACAGGAAATAATTTTATTACATTTTACTTTTGTTTTGCCTTCAGCTGACTGATACCTTAATATATATTTCTGTGCTATCTAGATTCATCAAGTTAACCACTTGAGGATCAAGATACGTAACAGAAGAGTGGCGACCTTGCCAGGATTCGTTTCATACAGTTTCACTCAGTTTCATTACCGTTTCACTACTTAAAAATCAAATATTAATCATGCCTCATCTAATTAATGACGAAGATGCTCGAGTTTTCATAGAATCAGACCCCACAGCCCGTGATATTGACTGTCTGTCAAAATCCGAACTGAAAGTGCTAGCCTCGCATCTCCAGTTAACTGTCTCAAACATGTCCAAAGTAGAGGTGGCTCAGACCATAAAAACCCACCTGTTCCCTGTAGAAGGCGAGGAGGGTGACGGAGCAGTTGGTGGGATCCCGAGTAAACCTAGCCAACTTGATGAACAATTGCCACCTGGTTTGACCGGTGATCAAATATTCGAACTAGAACTAGCCAGAATAAGAGCAAAGACCGAACAAGCCGGACTAAACATAGAACTAGCCAGAATAAAGACCGAACATTATGAATATCAATATCGTACGGCTCAACTAAATGTCAATACAAATGCTCCCGTAATTGCTCCCCCTCTGGGATTGACTATGACCAGTGTCATTCCACCTTTCACTGAGGATAATTTGCAGGATTTCTTTGTTTTGTTTGAGGAAGTTGCTGGAGGTATGAAGTGGACAAGAGATCAATGGCCTTTTATGTTACAAACCGTTTTGACAGGGCAGGCTCGAGCCACGTATTTGTCAGAAGTAGCAGAGGTTAGGCAGGATTATGACAATCTCAAAGAAGCTATCCTAAAAACCTATCAATTGCAGCCTGAGGCTTACAGGCAATCTTTCCGTAAAAACCAGAAGAAAGTAGAAGAAACCCATAAGGTATTTGCCAGGACCATGACTAAAACTTTCAATCATTGGGTCAAGAGTAAGAAAGTCACAAGCTACAACGATCTCAAGGAGTTGGGCCTGTTAGAAAATTTCCTATGGAAAATTGATTCTTCTGTAGCCTATCATTTAAGGGGAAAAAACGTAGATTGTCTTGCCGACACCGCTGACATGGCTGACACATACGTGCTCAACAACAAATTTCGTGGAAAGAAGCCCTACGATAATTCTAGTTCTAATTTTAAGTATCCCAATCACAAATCTGACAGACCCAGTCACAAGCCTGTAACGTCTTCCCCAGCTAGCCAAAATAGAATTGTTCCCCCAACTAAAAATGCGACTCAAGGCAATGGTAACAGAGGTGGGCCCCAAAGTAATAGTAATGCTCAAAGAGGGAATGTTCCCGTATCCCCTAAAGTATGTACTTTTTGTGGCAAGAGAGGCCACCTAGCTTATCAGTGCTGGGCCAAGGAGAGAACCGAGAGATCGGGGCAGACAGTTGCCGCCGTATCTCAAACTCCATATGTACCTTTAATGCAGGACTCCCGACAGAAGGAGTACCTAGCACCAAAAGTTCCTTTAATGCAGGACTCCCGACAGAAGGAGTACCTAGCAGCTAACGTAAATCATCTAGACAGGGGTGTAGTAGCATGTGTGGTGCAACCCACTAGGGTTAAGCCTATAATAATTTCACCATCAGTGCAGGACAGTTACCGTCCCTTTATTTCACCTGGCAACGTGAGATTAAATGGTTGTATGCATGAGGTAAAAATTCTGAGACACAGGTTCTACTAGCACCCTCATGGTGAATCCTTACACTGAGTGCCCACCTGGCGAACCAGTTGTAATGAAAGGTGCTGGAGGCCAATTTTATGCATACTTGGTAAAAGGCGAAATTGAATGTGAGTTACTACAGGGTGAGGCCACCATAACTTTGTGTAGGTCCCAAGATATCCCTGTGCCCGGGGTAACACTCCTTTTGGGGAATGATGTAGCAGGTGAGAAGGTCCGACCAGACCCCATTTTGTCACTTTCCCCTGTTAACGAGCCACTAACCGGTGAGCTCGAAAAGGAGATGCCAACAGTTTTCCCTGTGTGTGCTGTCACACGTTCAATGTCTCAAGTAGCAGTTCCCTCAGACAGAAATGTACCGAATGTAAGAGCTGATGAAAGGAATGATGAGAGTGTGAATGACGCTCCAACTGTGCCTGATGATGTGACTGAGGTGGATTTATCTGACACCTTTATGGCTCATCTTGACCCTACCGATGACCATGAAACCCCTCCAAATTGTCCTAGTGGCCTGGTAGAGCTACAGAGAGATGATAGTGAATGCAAGGAGTTAGCTGCCAGGGCCGTGAGTGAAGAGGAATGTGAGAAGGAGGGTGGTGAATGTTTCTACCTCAAAGGAGGAGTATTGTGGCGTAGATGGAGACAGCCACACAGACCAATCGATGACGGGGCCTGGGACGTCCATCAAGTAGTAGTCCCCAAACCTTGTCGTAGAGATATCTTGGAAATGGCACATTGTATACCATTGGCAGGACACCTAGGTGTGAGAAAAACTCTAGACAGAATCAGAGCCCACTTTCACTGGCCAGGAATGCGTGCAGATGTAGTGGAGTTTTGTAGAGTGTGTCACACTTGCCAGATGACAGGAAAACCCAATCAGAAGGTGCCTGTACATCCTCTGGTGCCCTTGCCCGTCTTCGAGAATCCTTTTACTCGGGCGATAGTGGACATTGTAGGCCCATTGCCTAAGACTTCCCAAGGTAACATTTATTTATTAACTATTATGGACATGGCAACTCGGTACCCAGAGGCTATACCCTTAAGGACTACCTCTGCTCCAACTGTCATCAAGGAACTGCTCAAATTCTTCACCAGAATGGGTTTCCCCCATGAGGTGCAAAGTGATCAAGGTACTAATTTTACCTCTAACATTTTCCAGCAGTCCCTGAAGGAGTTGGGTATCGAGCATGTTAAGTCTAGCACCTACCACCCAGAGAGTCAAGGGGTTCTCGAACGGTATCATCAGACATTAAAAGGAATGTTGCGTAATATTGTACAGAGACCGGAGTTGAGTGGTATAAGGGGGTACCTTTTCTTTTATTTGCTACTCGTGAGGTTCCAACTGAATCCCTGGGTTTTTCCCCTAATGAGCTAGTTTTCGGTCACCAGGTAAGAGGTCCTTTGCAACTATTGCAGGATAGCCTAGTTGGCCAGGAGGGGAACCAAAACCTCCTCAAGTATGTTTCAGATTTCAAAACCCGGCTGAGATCCTCATGTGAGTTTGCAGCTCAAAACTTGACAGTGGCTAAAAGCTCCATGAAGAACTGGTATGACAGAAAAGCCTGTGAAAGGGAGTTTCAGCCCGGTGATGAGGTTTTGGTCCTGCTCCCCCTTTTTGGCCAACCTTTATCTGCCAAGTTCAGGGGCCCATATAAGATCATTCAGAGGGTGAGCATTACCGATTATCTAGTGACTACCCCAGACAGGAGAAAGCCCACGCAAGTATTCCATATAAATATGTTGAAACCCTACCATAGGTTCCCTGATTCCTCTCCTCCAGATTCTCCCACTGTGGCAGTGAATGTCAGGACCTGTGGACAGCCTGGTGCGGACAAAGTCTTCAGTTCTCTTACTGACCCGCAACAGACTGTTCCAGAGCCTGAAGGTATCCATGCAGACTTTGACTTGTCATGTAGCCTATCCAACTTTCAGTATAAGTCAGTAGCTTGGGGGGAATTACCATCTAAACTGTCATCTTCCCTCTGATCAAGCGAACCAACTAATCTCTGTTTTATCTCAGTCTCCCAATGTGTTCCATGATACTCCAGGGCTCACTTCTTTGGCCTTGCACGACATCGACGTAGGGGATGCAACTCCCATTAAACTATCCCCCTACCGTGTCTCGCCACAACGCAGGAGTATACTGCAGGTCGAGCTTGACTTTATGTTATCAAACAAGCTGATCACAAGGGCCTTAAGCCAGTGGAGTAGTCCGGTCATACTTGTGCCAAAGCCAGACGGGAGCCATAGGTTATGTATGGACTATAGGCAAGTTAATGCTGTCACAAAGAACGATACCTACCCACTGCCACGGATCAAAGATTGCATTTACCAGGTTGGCCTCATACAGCAGTAAGTTTAACTTAATGAGAGGATTTTGGCAATTAGCTCTCCCTTGTAGCGAGGTAAATATCATGCTTTAGTAGTGCGCTTTCAAGCCTTCAGCTGTGAGATGCCTTGCAGTTCGAATAACGCTCCAGCTACGTTCCGGCTATGTTCTGATGTGGTACCTGGAGATGTTGCCTACTTTGGGTGATATCCTTATTATATCCTCATTATAATCTTGCTGTTGCCAATCTGGTGGTGAATCTATTTATGTATTATGTTTAATATTATGTACTATACTCCTTAAACTCTTTCTAGGGGGGAGGTCTGACATACGGAGCCCTGTATGTTTATTTAAGAGTTAGAATTAAGAGTTGAAGGAGTGCCAAACTACCCAGGCGGCGAAACAGACCAGCGAGCGAACCAGCGAGGGGGAAACCAGCTCGTCCGCATACCAGCAAACAAGCCTTCACACCTGCGTGCGTCATAGGGGACCCTGCAAACTACTTCGATGACCCGACGCTATGACGTATGATCGACGCCAGAAGACTCCATTGGACCACACACCTCTTACGCAACTAGAGGAGCTGTGATTGGGGCGCACACCACCCCCCGCCTCCTGATTCGTTCCTACACCATCATTGCATAGTATATAAGACCCGAGTAGTGGGCATTCAAATCAGTCTCATTTGGAGTTGGGAAGGTGAACTTGCAGCTGGAGGAAGACGGGGTGAAGTATTATAATGGGATTGTGACTGTCAGTCAGATTATATAAGTGTGTGTTAAGTGTGTTCGGCGTATAAACACTTACGTTATGTTGGTTAGTGAGATATGTGATTGGGAATTAACGTTAACGCTACTATTATGTACTTAACTATTTGATTGGGAATTAACGTTGACGCTACAATTATGTACTTAACTATTTGATCGGGAATTAACGTTAACGCTACTATTATGTACTTAACTATATTAGTTGACTGACTTGTGGACTAAAGCAACTCTTTAAGTAGTTGGGTTATGAGGAAAGTAATACTATTGTTTTATATTAATACTTACGAGTTCTTTCATTTTCTTTTAATTAAGCTTACATTGCTTAACGGTGCTTAGTATGGTGATACTATTGTCTCTTATTAGTAATATCGCCTTAGACTAACATGGCTGTTTTAATGTTACTTCTAGTGATTTCCTAAGCTGAAGAAAATTCTTTTAGCTTAAAAATATTATTTTTGCTTTTCATATTATTTGAGTGAGACCTGAATCGAATCTATGAAGCGATCCTGTAACTTAATTTACTCATAATCAAACCTCAATGTTACGTGGTTAAGAAATACATTTAACTAATTATTAAATACATATCTAACTTTTTATGTGACTTTGATATTAATCCTGATGATAATAATAATATAATACTATTAACGTAAGACAAGAACCAAGAATATAACTACATTAAATATAAATAAAAGGACATATAAGAAAACTATCTATTCATTTCAAAAAGGGTAAGAGACAGAAATATTCTTACTTTAATATTTATCTTTCAAGACTTTATTAGAATTAATAGTCCTTCTTTAGATATAACTTCTTCGGTTCATAACCATAGCCTACTAAGTTTCGGTTAAATAATAATTCTTTATAAATACTACATGACTTTAATTAGTTTCAGTATTTTTTCATAATTAAAGAGTATCAGTCAATAAAGGGTACCAAGTCCTACGATCCAAAAGGAAAGGAAGCAACAACAGGAAATAATTTTATTACATTTTACTTTTGTTTTGCCTTCAGCTGACTGATACCTTAATATATTTCTGTGCTATCTAGATTCATCAAGTTAACCACTTGAGGATCAAGATACGTAACAGAAGAGTGTCGACCTTGCCAGGATTCGTTTCATACAGTTTCACTCAGTTTCATTACCGTTTCACTACTTAAAAATCAAATATTAATCATGCCTCATCTAATTAATGACGAAGATGCTCGAGTTTTCATAGAATCAGACCCCACAGCCCCTGATATTGACTGTCTGTCAAAATCCGAACTGAAAGTGCTTGCCTCGCATCTCCAGTTAACTGTCTCAAACATGTCCAAAGTAGAGGTGGCTCAGACCATAAAAACCCACCTGTTCCCTGTAGAAGGCGAGGAGGGTGACGGAGCAGTTGGTGGGATCCCGAGTAAACCTAGCCAACTTGATGAACAATTGCCACCTGGTTTGACCGGTGATCAAATATTCGAACTAGAACTAGCCAGAATAAGAGCAAAGACCGAACAAGCCGGACTAAACATAGAACTAGCCAGAATACATAAAGACCGAACATTATGAATATCAATATCGTACGGCTCAACTAAATGTCAATACAAATGCTCCCGTAATTGCTCCCCCTCTGGGATTGACTATGACCAGTGTCATTCCACCTTTCACTGAGGATAATTTGCAGGATTTCTTTGTGTTGTTTGAGGAAGTTGCTGGAGGTATGAAGTGGACAAGAGATCAATGGCCTTTTATGTTACAAACCGTTTTGACAGGGCAGGCTCGAGCCACGTATTTGTCAGAAGTAGCAGAGGTTAGGCAGGATTATGACAATCTCAAAGAAGCTATCATAAAAACCTATCAATTGCAGCCTGAGGCTTACAGGCAATCTTTCCGTAAAAACCAGAAGAAAGTAGAAGAAACCCATAAGGTATTTGCCAGGACCATGACTAAAACTTTCAATCATTGGGTCAAGAGTAAGAAAGTCACAAGCTACAACGATCTCAAGGAGTTGGTCCTGTTAGAAAATTTCCTATGGAAAATTGATTCTTCTGTAATAATAATAATAATAATAATAATAGTTCTTAAAGCTAGCGCATGCTAAGCTAGCTAAGGATAGCTCAATAAGGCCGATTAGGCGTATTTCCATTGGGGTCCTGTACTACTACCCCATCCCTTTGCTCATGAGGGATGGTAACGACTCAGTGCTTGTGAAAAATCTTTAATGCGCCGAGCGTGGGCGCGAACCCGGGCCTTCTGGGTGGAAGTCTGAGACGCTTGTCACTACACCAAGCGAGCCGCTCATTTAAGGGGGAAAAAGGTAGATTGTCTTGCCGACGCCGCTGACATGGCTGACACATACGTGCTCAACAACAAATTTCGTGGAAAGAAGCCCTACGATAATTCTAGTTCTAATTTTAAGTATCCCAATCACAAATCTGACAGACCCAGTCACAAGCCTGTAACGTCTTCCCCAGCTAGCCAAAATAGAATTGTTCCCCCAACTAAAAATGCGACTCAAGGCAATGGTAACAGAGGTGGGCCCCAAAGTAATAGTAATGCTCAAAGAGGGAATGTTCCCGTATCCCCTAAAGTATGTACTTTTTGTGGCAAGAGAGGCCACCTAGCTTATCAGTGCTGGGCCAAGGAGAGAACCGAGAGATCGGGGCAGACAGTTGCCGCCGTATCTCAAACTCCATATGTACCTTTAATGCAGGACTCCCGACAGAAGGAGTACCTAGCACCAAAAGTTCCTTTAATGCAGGACTCCCGACAGAAGGAGTACCTAGCAGCTAACGTAAATCATCTAGACAGGGGTGTAGTAGCATGTGTGGTGCAACCCACTAGGGTTAAGCCTATAATAATTTCACCATCAGTGCAGGACAGTTACCGTCCCTTTATTTCATCTGGCAACGTGAGATTAAATGATTGTATGTATGAGGTAAAAATTCTGAGACACAGGTTCTACTAGCACCCTCATGGTGAATCCTTACACTGAGTGCCCACCTGGCGAACCAGTTGTAATGAAAGGTGCTGGAGGCCAATTTTATGCATACTTGGTAAAAGGCGAAATTGAATGTGAGTTACTACAGGGTGAGGCCACCATAGCTTTGTGTAGGTCCCAAGATATCCCTGTGCCCGGGGTAACACTCCTTTTGGGGAATGATGTAGCAGGTGAGAAGGTCCGACCAGACCCCATTTTGTCACTTTCCCCTGTTAACGAGCCACTAACCGGTGAGCTCGAAAAGGAGATGCCAACAGTTTTCCCTGTGTGTGCTGTCACACGTTCAATGTCTCAAGTAGCAGTTCCCTCAGACAGAAATGTACCGAATGTAAGAGTTGATGAAAGGAATGATGAGAGTGTGAATGACGCTCCAACTGTGCCTGATGATGTGACTGAGGTGGATTTATCTGACACCTTTATGGCTCATCTTGACCCTAACGATGACCATGAAACCCCTCCAAATTGTCCTAGTGGCCTGGTAGAGCTACAGAGATGATAGTGAATGCAAGGAGTTAGCTGCCAGGGCCGTGAGTGAAGAGGAATGTGAGAAGGAGGGTGGTGAATGTTTCTACCTCAAAGGAGGAGTATTGTGGCGTAGATGGAGACAGCCACACAGACCAATCGATGGACGTCCATCAAGTAGTAGTCCCCAAACCTTGTCGTAGAGATATCTTGGAAATGGCACATTGTATACCATTGGCAGGACACCTAGGTGTGAGAAAAACTCTAGACAGAATCAGAGCCCACTTTCACTGGCCAGGAATGCGTGCAGATGTAGTGGAGTTTTGTAGAGTGTGTCACACTTGCCAGATGACAGGAAAACCCAATCAGAAGGTGCCTGTACATCCTCTGGTGCCCTTGCCCGTCTTCGAGAATCCTTTTACTCGGGTGGTAGTGGACATTGTAGGCCCATTGCCTAAGACTTCCCAAGGTAACATTTATTTATTAACTATTATGGACATGGCAACTCGGTACCCAGAGGCTATACCCTTAACCCTTAATTAGCGGCGAGCAACATAATTCGAGTTAAATAAAGCTGGACTATGTGGCGGTGCTCGACATAGGTCGAGTGGCAATTTCAGCACGTAATGTTGCTGAGAGAGAGAGACAAGTGGTGGCAGGAGAGTAGCGAGCGTATGACTGCTCCAGACCACCGCGGCGAACCTACTGACACGAATCCCACCTCCCTCCTCCCTCTCTCACTCGCTATATACGGAATTGTATGGGGAAAGTGCCTAATTACATGCTTTTTGCACTCGCGTTGCACGGTTATTGCAAGAAAACTAGCCATCATAAAAGGATCGTTATGTCATTCGAAAGCTCTGTTTATGCCCTTTCAGGGATAGATACTTGTTTTACGTTCTGGGCCTTATTTAGGCATGAAAATGATCACGTAAACAGCCCTATTTTTGGCTAAAAACACCCCGCTGGGCGGTACATATAAATAAATCGCATAGGCCGCTCTTAAGGTGTTAAGGACTACCTCTGCTCCAACTGTCATCAAGGAACTGCTCAAATTCTTCACCAGAATGGGTTTCCCCCATGAGGTGCAAAGTGATCAAGGTACTAATTTTACCTCTAACATTTTCCAGCAGTCCCTGAAGGAGTTGGGTATCGAGCATGTTAAGTCTAGCACCTACCACCCAGAGAGTCAAGGGGTTCTCGAACGGTATCATCAGACATTAAAAGGAATGTTGCGTAAAATTAATATTGTACAGAGACCGGAGTTGAGTGGGATAAGGGGGTACCTTTTCTTCTATTTGCTACTCGTGAGGTTCCAACTGAATCCCTGGGTTTTTCCCCTAATGAGCTAGTTTTCGGTCACTAGGTAAGAGGTCCTTTGCAACTATTGCAGGATAGCCTAGTTGGCCAGGAGGGGAACCAAAATCTCCTCAAGTATGTTTCAGATTTCAAAACCCGGCTGAGATCCTCATGTGAGTTTGCAGCTCAAAACTTGACAGTGGCTAAAAGCTCCATGAAGAACTGGTATGACAGAAAAGCCTGTGAGAGGGAGTTTCAGCCCGGTGATGAGGTTTTGGTCCTGCTCCCCCTTTTTGGCCAACCTTTATCTGCCAAGTTCAGGGCCCATATAAGATCATTCAGAGGGTGAGCATTACCGATTATCTAGTGACTACCCCAGACAGGAGAAAGCCCACGCAAGTATTCCATATAAGTATGTTGAAACCCTACCATAGGTTCCCTGATTCCTCTCCTCCAGATTCTCCCACTGTGGCAGTGAATGTCAGGACCTGTGGACAGCCTGGTGCAGACAAAGTCTTCAGTTCTGTTACTGACCCGCAACAGACTGTTCCAGAGCCTGAAGGTATCCATGCAGACTTTGACTTGTCATGTAGCCTATCCAACTTTCAGTATAAGTCAGTAGCTTGGGGGGAATTACCATCTAAACTGTCATCTTCCCTCTGATCAAGCGAACCAACTAATCTCTGTTTTATCTCAGTCTCCCAGTGTGTTCCGTGATACTCCAGGGCTCACTTCTTTGGCCTTGCACGACATCGACGTAGGGGATGCAACTCCCATTAAACTATCCCCCTACCGTGTCTCGCCACAACGCAGGAGTATACTGCAGGTCGAGCTTGACTTTATGTTATCAAACAAGCTGATCACAAGGGCCTTAAGCCAGTGGAGTAGTCCGGTCATACTTGTGCCAAAGCCAGACGGGAGCCATAGGTTATGTATGGACTATAGGCAAGTTAATGCTGTCACAAAGAACGATACCTACCCACTGCCACGGATCAAAGATTGCATTTACCAGGTTGGCCTCATACAGCAGTAAGTTTAACTTAATGAGAGGATTTTGGCAATTAGCTCTCCCTTGTAGCGAGGTAAATATCATGCTTTAGTAGTGCGCTTCCAAGCCTTCAGCTGTGAGATGCCTTGCAGTTCGAATAACGCTCCAGCTACGTTCCGGCTATGTTCTGATGTGGTACCTGGAGACGTTGCCTACTTTGGGTGATATCCTTATTATATCCTCATTATAATCTTGCTGTTGCCAATCTGGTGGTGAATCTATTTATGTATTATGTTTAATATTATGTACTATACTCCTTAAACACTTTCTAGGGGGGAGGTCTGACATACGGAGCCCTGTATGTTTATTTAAGAGTTAGAATTAAGAGTTGAAGGAGTGCCAAACTACCCAGGCGGCGAAGCAGACCAGCGAGCGAACCAGCGAGGGGGAAACCAGCTCGTCCGCATACCAGCAAACAAGCCTTTACACCTGCGTGCGTCATATGGGACCCTGCAAACTACTTCGATGACCCGACGCTATGACGTATGATCAACGCCAGAAGACTCCATTGGACCACACACCTCTTACGCAACTAGAGGAGCTGTGATTGGGGCGCACACCACCCCCCGCCTCCTGATTCGTTCCTACATCATCATAGTATATAAGACCCGAGTAGTGGGCATTCAAATCAGTCTCATTTGGAGTTGGGAAGGTGAATTTGCAGCTGGAGGAAGACGGGGTGAATTATTATAATGGGATTGTGACTGTCAGTCAGATTATATAAGTGTGTGTTAAGTGTGTTCGGCGTATAAACACTTACGTTATGTTGGTTAGTGAGATATGTGATTGGGAATTAACGTTAACGCTACTATTATGTACATAACTATTTGATTGGGAATTAACGTTGACGCTACTATTATGTACTTAACTATTTGATTGGGAATTAACGTTAACGCTACTATTATGTACTTAACTATTTTAGTTGACTGACTTGTGGACTAAAGCAACTCTTTAAGTAGTTGGGTTATGAGGAAAGTAATACTATTGTTTTATATTAATACTTACGAGTTCTTTCATTTTCTTTTAATTAAGCTTACATTGCTTAACGGTGCTTAGTACGGTGATACTATTGTCTCTTATTAGTAATATCGCCTTAGACTAACATGGCTGTTTTAATGTTACTTCTAGTGATTTCCTAAGCTGAAGAAAATTCTTTTAGCTTCAAAATATTATTTTTGCTTTTCATATTATTTGAGTGAGACCTGAATCGAATCTATGAAGCGATCTATCTATCTATCTATTGCCTGACGCCGTGATCCCCGAAGGGGTGGCCACGAACAAACCGCCCCCATGCACCTCTGTCCCCAGTCAGTCGACGCCCCTCCCCCCAACCAGCACCGCCTTCGTTCATGTAGTTCCTCACTCCATCCTTCCACCTCATATTCGGTCTACCTCTCCCCCTCTGTCCCTCTACCTCGCTCTCGTACACCCTCTTAGTCATTCTCTCGCTTTCCATACGTTCCATATGGCCGAACCATCTCAAGTTGTTCCTTTTCACACTTTCCAGCACATCTACCTCCACACCACACCTCCTTCTTACTTCCTCATTAGTCTGTCTATCCCTCCATGTAACTCCGCACGCACTCCTTAAGTAATTCATTTCCACTGCTCTCACTCTTGGTCTGAGTCTCTCAACCAACGTTCATGCTTCGCTTCCGTAAGTCAATGTCGGGATTACCACACTGTCATGCAAGGACTTCTTCATTTCCATACTGACCACCCTATTTCTTGTTACTGCTTTTAGCGTTCCTACAACCCTTGTTGTACCCTCTCCCGCACCTCTTCATCCATAGTCCCATCTTTACTCAACACACTGCCCAGATACTTAAAAGAGTTGACGATCTCCATAGCCTGACCGTTCAGCTTCACCTCACACTCTGTGACTTCACCCCTTTCGAAGACCATAACCTTGCTCTTCCCCGTATTTACCTTCAAATTCCGTTTTTCGCACACTGTTCCAAACTCATTTACCAGACCCTGCAACTCCCATTCATTATCACTCATCAGAACTGTATCATCCGCAAACAGCAGTATAGGTAGCTTCCACTCAATTCCCTCCCTTTTCTGAAGCGATCCTGTAACTTAATTTACTCATAATCAAACCTCAATGTTACGTGGTTAAGAAATACATTTAACTAATTATTAAATACATATCTAACTTTTTATGTGACTGATATTAATCCTGATGATAATAATAATATAATACTATTAACGTAAGACAAGAACCAAGAATAATAACTACATTAAATATAAATAAAAGGACATATAAGAAAACTATCTATTCATTTCAAAAAGGGTAAGAGACAGAAATATTCTTACTTTAATATTTATCTTTCAAGACTTTATTAGAATTAATAGTCCTTCTTTAGATATAACTTCTTCGGTTCATAACCATAGCCTACTAAGCTTCGGTTAAATAATAATTCTTTATAAATACTACATGACTTTAATTAGTTTCAGTATTTTTTCATAATTAAAGAGTATCAGTCAATAAAGGGTACCAAGTCCTACGATCCAAAAGGAAAGGAAGCAACAACAGGAAATAATTTTATTACATTTTACTTTTGTTTTGCCTTCAGCTGACTGATACCTTAATATATATTTCTGTGCTATCTAGATTCATCAAGTTAACCACTTGAGGATCAGATACGTAACAGAAGAGTGTCGACCTTGCCAGGATTCGTTTCATACAGTTTCATTACCGTTTCACTACTTAAAAATCAAATATTAATCATGCCTCATCTAATTAGTGACGAAGATGCTCGAGTTTTCATAGAATCAGACCCCACAGCCCCTGATATTGACTGTCTGTCAAAATCCGAACTGAAAGTGCTTGCCTCGCATCTCCAGTTAACTGTCTCATACATGTCCAAAGTAGAGGTGGCTCAGACCATAAAAACCCACCTGTTCCCTGTAGAAGGCGAGGAGGGTGACGGAGCAGTTGGTGGGATCCCGAGTAAACCTAGCCAACTTGATGAACAATTGCCACCTGGTTTGACCGGTGATCAAATATTCGAACTAGAACTAGCCAGAATAAGAGCAAAGACCGAACAAGCCGGACTAAACATAGAACTAGCCAGAATAAAGACCGAACATTATGAATATCAATATCGTACGGCTCAACTAAATGTCAATACAAATGCTCCCGTAATTGCTCCCCCTCTGGGATTGACTATGACCAGTGTCATTCCACCTTTCACTGAGGATAATTTGCAGGATTTCTTTGTTTTGTTTGAGGAAGTTGCTGGAGGTATGAAGTGGACAAGAGATCAATGGCCTTTTATGTTACAAACCGTTTTGACAGGGCAGGCTCGAGCCACGTATTTGTCAGAAGTAGCAGAGGTTAGGCAGGATTATGACAATCTCAAAGAAGCTATCCTAAAAACCTATCAATTGCAGCCTGAGGCTTACAGGCAATCTTTCCGTAAAAACCAGAAGAAAGTAGAAGAAACCCATAAGGTATTTGCCAGGACCATGACTAAAACTTTCAATCATTGGGTCAAGAGTAAGAAAGTCACAAGCTACAACGATCTCAAGGAGTTGGTCCTGTTAGAAAATTTCCTATGGAAAATTGATTCTTCTGTAGCCTATCATTTAAGGGGGAAAAAGGTAGATTGTCTTGCCGACGCCGCTGACATGGCTGACACATACGTGCTCAACAACAAATTTCGTGGAAAGAAGCCCTACGATAATTCTAGTTCTAATTTTAAGTATCCCAATCACAAATCTGACAGACCCAGTCACAAACCTGTAACGTCTTCCCCAGCTAGCCAAAATAGAATTGTTCCCCCAACTAAAAATGCGACTCAAGGCAATGGTAACAGAGGTGGGCCCCAAAGTAATAGTAATGCTCAAAGAGGGAATGTTCCCGTATCCCCTAAAGTATGTACTTTTTGTGGCAAGAGAGGCCACCTAGCTTATCAGTGCTGGGCCAAGGAGAGAACCGAGAGATCGGGGCAGACAGTTGCCGCCGTATCTCAAACTCCATATGTACCTTTAATGCAGGACTCCCGACAGAAGGAGTACCTAGCAGCTAACGTAAATCATCTGGACAGGGGTGTAGTAGCATGTGTGGTGCAACCCACTAGGGTTAAGCCTATAATAATTTCACCATCAGTGCAGGACAGTTACCGTCCCTTTATTTCATCTGGCAACGTGAGATTAAATGGTTGTATGCATGAGGTAAAAATTCTGAGACACAGGTTCTACTAGCACCCTCATGGTGAATCCTTACACTGAGTGCCCACCTGGCGAACCAGTTGTAATGAAAGGTGCTGGAGGCCAATTTTATGCATACTTGGTAAAAGGCGAAATTGAATGTGAGTTACTACAGGGTGAGGCCACCATAGCTTTGTGTAGGTCCCAAGATATCCCTGTGCCCGGGGTAACACTCCTTTTGGGGAATGATGTAGCAGGTGAGAAGGTCCGACCAGACCCCATTTTGTCACTTTCCCCTGTTAACGAGCCACTAACCGGTGAGCTCGAAAAGGAGATGCCAACAGTTTTCCCTGTGTGTGCTGTCACACGTTCAATGTCTCAAGTAGCAGTTCCCTCAGACAGAAATGTACCGAATGTAAGAGTTGATGAAAGGAATGATGAGAGTGTGAATGACGCTCCAACAGTGCCTGATGATGTGACTGAGGTGGATTTATCTGACACCTTTATGGCTCATCTTGACCCTACCGATGACCATGAAACCCCTCCAAATTGTCCTAGTGGCCTGGTAGAGCTACAGAGAGATGATAGTGAATGCAAGGAGTTAGCTGCCAGGTCCGTGAGTGAAGAGGAATGTGAGAAGGAGGGTGGTGAATGTTTCTACCTCAAAGGAGGAGTATTGTGGCGTAGATGGAGACAGCCACACAGACCAATCGATGACGGGGCCTGGGACGTCCATCAAGTAGTAGTCCCCAAACCTTGTCGTAGAGATATCTTGGAAATGGCACATTGTATACCATTGGCAGGACACCTAGGTGTGAGAAAAACTCTAGACAGAATTAGAGCCCACTTTCACTGGCCAGGAATGCGTGCAGATGTAGTGGAGTTTTGTAGAGTGTGTCACACTTGCCAGATGACAGGAAAACCCAATCAGAAGGTGCCTGTACATCCTCTGGTGCCCTTGCCCGTCTTCGAGAATCCTTTTACTCGGGTGGTAGTGGACATTGTAGGCCCATTGCCTAAGACTTCCCAAGGTAACATTTATTTATTAACTATTATGGACATGGCAACTCGGTACCCAGAGGCTATACCCTTAAGGACTACCTCTGCTCCAACTGTCATCAAGGAACTGCTCAAATTCTTCACCAGAATGGGTTTCCCCCATGAGGTGCAAAGTGATCAAGGTACTAATTTTACCTCTAACATTTTCCAGCAGTCCCTGAAGGAGTTGGGTATCGAGCATGTTAAGTCTAGCACCTACCACCCAGAGAGTCAAGGGGTTCTCGAACGGTATCATCAGACATTAAAAGGAATGTTGCGTAAAATTAATATTGTACAGAGACCGGAGTTGAGTGGGATAAGGGGGTACCTTTTCTTCTATTTGCTACTCGTGAGGTTCCAACTGAATCCCTGGGTTTTTCCCCTAATGAGCTAGTTTTCGGTCACCAGGTAAGAGGTCCTTTGCAACTATTGCAGGATAGCCTAGTTGGCCAGGGGGGGAACCAAAACCTCCTCAAGTATGTTTCAGATTTCAAAACCCGGCTGAGATCCTCATGTGAGTTTGCAGCTCAAAACTTGACAGTGGCTAAAAGCTCCATGAAGAACTGGTATGACAGAAAAGCCTGTGAGAGGGAGTTTCAGCCCGGTGATGAGGTTTTGGTCCTGCTCCCCCTTTTTGGCCAACCTTTATCTGCCAAGTTCAGGGGCCCATATAAGATCATTCAGAGGGTGAGCATTACCGATTATCTAGTGACTACCCCAGACAGGAGAAAGCCCACGCAAGTATTCCATATAAGTATGTTGAAACCCTACCATAGGTTCCCTGATTCCTCTCCTCCAGATTCTCCCACTGTGGCAGTGAATGTCAGGACCTGTGGACAGCCTGGTGCAGACAAAGTCTTCAGTTCTGTTACTGACCCGCAACAGACTGTTCCAGAGCCTGAAGGTATCCATGCAGACTTTGACTTGTCATGTAGCCTATCCAACTTTCAGTATAAGTCAGTAGCTTGGGGGGAATTACCATCTAAACTGTCATCTTCCCTCTGATCAAGCGAACCAACTAATCTCTGTTTTATCTCAGTCTCCCAGTGTGTTCCGTGATACTCCAGGGCTCACTTCTTTGGCCTTGCACGACATCGACGTAGGGGATGCAACTCCCATTAAACTATCCCCCTACCGTGTCTCGCCACAACGCAGGAGTATACTGCAGGTCGAGCTTGACTTTATGTTATCAAACAAGCTGATCACAAGGGCCTTAAGCCAGTGGAGTAGTCCGGTCATACTTGTGCCAAAGCCAGACGGGAGCCATAGGTTATGTATGGACTATAGGCAAGTTAATGCTGTCACAAAGAACGATACCTACCCACTGCCACGGATCAAAGATTGCATTTACCAGGTTGGCCTCATACAGCAGTAAGTTTAACTTAATGAGAGGATTTTAGCAATTAGCTCTCCCTTGTAGCGAGGTAAATATCATGCTTTAGTAGTGCGCTTTCAAGCCTTCAGCTGTGAGATGCCTTGCAGTTCGAATAACGCTCCAGCTACGTTCCGGCTATGTTCTGATGTGGTACCTGGAGACGTTGCCTACTTTGGGTGATATCCTTATTATATCCTCATTATAATCTTGCTGTTGCCAATCTGGTGGTGAATCTATTTATGTATTATGTTTAATATTATGTACTATACTCCTTAAACACTTTCTAGGGGGGAGGTCTGACATACGGAGCCCTGTATGTTTATTTAAGAGTTAGAATTAAGAGTTGAAGGAGTGCCAAACTACCCAGGCGGCGAAGCAGACCAGCGAGCGAACCAGCGAGGGGGAAACCAGCTCGTCCGCATACCAGCAAACAAGCCTTTACACCTGCGTGCGTCATATGGGACCCTGCAAACTACTTCGATGACCCGACGCTATGACGTATGATCAACGCCAGAAGACTCCATTGGACCACACACCTCTTACGCAACTAGAGGAGCTGTGATTGGGGCGCACACCACCCCCCGCCTCCTGATTCGTTCCTACACCATCATTGCATAGTATATAAGACCCGAGTAGTGGGCATTCAAATCAGTCTCATTTGGAGTTGGGAAGGTGAACTTGCAGCTGGAGGAAGACGGGGTGAAGTATTATAATGGGATTGTGACTGTCAGTCAGATTATATAAGTGTGTGTTAAGTGTGTTCGGCGTATAAACACTTACGTTATGTTGGTTAGTGAGATATGTGATTGGGAATTAACGTTAACGCTACTATTATGTACTTAACTATTTGATTGGGAATTAACATTGACGCTACTATTATGTACTTAACTATTTGATTGGGAATTAACGTTAACGCTACTATTATGTACTTAACTATTTTAGTTGACTGACTTGTGGACTATAGCAACTCTTTAAGTAGTTGGGTTATGAGGAAAGTAATACTATTATTTTATATTAATACTTACGAGTTCTTTCATTTTCTTTTAATTAAGCTTACATTGCTTAACGGTGCTTAGTACGGTGATACTATTGTCTCTTATTAGTAATATCGCCTTAGACTAACATTGCTGTTTTAATGTTACTTCTAGTGATTTCCTAAGCTGAAGAAAATTCTTTTAGCTTCAAAATATTATTTTTGTTTTTCATATTATTTGAGTGAGACCTGAATCGAATCTATGAAGCGATCCTGTAACTTAATTTACTCATAATCAAACCTCAATGTTACGTGGTTAAGAAATACATTTAACTAATTATTAAATATATATCTAACTTTGTATGTGACTTTGATATTAATCCTGATGATAATAATAATATAATACTATTAACGTAAGACAAGAACCAAGAATAACTACATTAAATATAAATAAAAGGACATATAAGAAAACTATCTATTCATTTCAAAAAGGGTAAGAGACAGAAATATTCTTACTTTAATATTTATCTTTCAAGACTTTATTAGAATTAATAGTCCTTCTTTAGATATAACTTCTTCGGTTAACCTACTAAGCTTCGGTTAAATAATAATTCTTTATAAATACTACATGACTTTAATTAGTTTCAGTATTTTTTTCATAATTAAAGAGTATCGGTCAATAAAGGATACCAAGTCCTACGATCCAAAAGGAAAGGAAGCAACAACAGGAAATAATTTTATTAGATTTTACTTTTGTTTTGCCTTCAGCTGACTGATACCTTAATATATATCTCTGTGCTATTTAGATTCATCAATTTAACCACTTGAGGATCAAGATACGTAACAATATATATATATAATGTGTGTGCGTGTGTGTGACTTGAACCATGTAAATATTATAATAATGGTTGTGTTACAAGTTAAGCACCCGTCACACCTAGCCGATTTTAGGCCAAGACTTTCCGTGACCTAAGGGTCGTGGACAATCTTTGTCTACGTCGCCGCTCATCATGGGCCGTCGCCAACCTAAAACAGGTCGGGATTGGTCTTCACATACCCCCTCAAAAGTTCTACAAGGGTAACATTTGAAATCAAGTCGGCATGGAGTGAGGTAAAAAAAATGGGACGGGAAGGGGACTGGAGGCTGATGGCGTTTGACGGCGCTTGGCGGCGCTTGACGGCGATTGACGACGCTTGACGGGAAACGGTAGGCGTCAGTGCGGCGGCACACGGCACCATAAATGAGGTCTGCGTCAGGCAGCGTCACCATAACAACCTGCGGGGATCAGCGGCGGCTTGCGGCGACCCAACGATGCCCTAACGGTCCTGGATTATGTACTCCCGAGGGGGTGGTCGCCGTCAAACGGCGTCATAGGTGGCGATGGTTGGCGGCCATCCCCTCCAAGCAGCGTAAAAACATACCGGGGTCCCCGTTATGCGCCGCCATGCAGGGACCCCCTCCTGTTACGGTGGCTCAAGGTATACTGATGAGGCCCACCCTTTGGTGTAGCTTTTATATACCCCACCTTGAGTTCGGTCGCCGTCGTTCGGGGTCATGCGGGCCGGGGTCACCGTCCATACTGAAGAGGTCGCCGCTCATCGGCACAGTAATGCATATTTACGCCGCCCTAACTCCTGTCGACGCCGTTCTTCGGGTCGTTGTCGACGCACTACGCCGCAGATCGGCACTCCAGCGGCGACCTAAAACTCACATTCAGGCCGGCATGGGCGCCGCTCTACCCCGTCAGGTCGCTGTCAGGCGCCGTCAGGTGGCGTGGCCATCCATACTGAGTCCCGTCCAAAAATCCCCCCCCCCAATCCTTAATCTCTCCGCCGAAGGTCGGCACTCCTGACCACGACTCAAGGTCGTGGTCAGTCTTGGCTCAAGTCGGCATGGTGTGACGCCTGCTTTAGTGATGTGTGTGTGTGTGGTTAAGTATGTAAGTATGTGTGTACATATATGTGTGTGTAACTTGAACCATGTAAGTATTATCATAATGGTTGTGTTACAAGTTAGTGATGTGTGTGTGTGTGGTTAAGTATGTAAGTATGTGTGTACATATATGTGTGTGTAACTTGAACCATGTATGTATTATCATAATGGTTGTGTTACAAGTTAGTGATGTGTGTGTGTATGTGGTTAAGTATGTAAGTATGTGTGTACATATATGTGTGTGTAACTTGAACCATGTAAGCATTATAATAATGGTTGTGTTACAAGTTAGTGATGTGTGTGTGTGTGTATGTGGTTAAGTATGTAAGTATGTGTGTACATATATGTGTGTGTAACTTGAACCATGTCCGTAATATTATAATGGTTGTGTTACAGGTTAGTGAAGTGTGTATATGTGGTTAAGTATGCATAGTATGTGTGTACATATATGTGTGTGTAACTTGAACCATGTAAGCATTATAATAATGGTTGTGTTACAAGTTAGTGATGTGTGTGTGTGTGTATGTGGTTAAGTATGTAAGTATGTGTGTACATATATGTGTGTGTAACTTGAACCATGTCCGTAATATTATAATGGTTGTGTTACAGGTTAGTGAAGTGTGTATATGTGGTTAAGTATGCATAGTATGTGTGTACATATATGTGTGTGTAACTTGAACCATGTCCGTAATATTATAATGGTTGTGTTACAGGTTAGTGAAGTGCTAAGGTTCGTGGACGGGTCCTCCACCGTGACCTTCCTGGACCTGGCCTGGGGAGGGTCAACAAGAGGGAGGGTCCACATCCGGCTGAGGCCTAACAACACCCTGGCAACACAGTTTATGTTGCTGTGTACCGGCCAACACAAACACTCATATATTAACACTATATTGTTGAGGGTGTGGGGAAGGGTACGCCAGGGGAGAGGGTGATGGGTGGTGACTGCCAGTACAACACTGGTGTGGGAGGAGCATCGCTGGTGACTCACACCGGGGAGGATTACAGGGAGCCATCGAGGGCGGGGAAAGTGAAGTCACGGTATGATCCAGACAGTTACAAGAGTGCCCAGTTTTCCATCACCACCAGGGACGGTAACATATACTTGCCTTATGTGTTTGGTAATGTTGAGAGCGGACTGGAGGTGGTGAAGGCAGCAGTCAACCACACTGACATAACACAGGTGACTGTGGTAGGCTGTGGTGTTGTGTTGTCTCTATAGTTACAATATCACAACTAACACCATCATCAACAGTGTCTGTCATCACTATAACTAACACCATCATCAATAGTGTCAGTCATCACTATAACTAACACCATCATCAATAGTGTTAGTCATCACTATAACTAACACCATCATCAATAGTGTCAGTCATCACTATAACTAACACCATCATCAATAGTGTCAGTCATCACTATAACTAACACCATCATCAATAGTGTCAGTCATCACTATAACTAACACCATCATCAATAGTGTCAGTCATCACTATAACTAACACCATCATCAATAGTGTTAGTCATCACTATAACTAACACCATCATCAATAGTGTCAGTCATCACTATAACTAACATCATCATCAATAGTGTCAGTCATCACTATAACTAACACCATCATTAACAGTGTCAGTCATCACTATAACTAACACCATCATCAATAGTGTCAGTCATCACTATAACTAACACCATCATCAATAGTGTCAGTCATCACTATAACTAACACCATCATCAATAGTGTCAGTCATCACTATAACTAACACCATCATCAACAGTGTCAGTCATCACTATAACTAACACCATCATCAATAGTGTCAGTCATCACTATAACTAACACCATCATTAACAGTGTCAGTCATCACTATAACTAACACCATCATCAATAGTGTCAGTCATCACTATAACTAACACCATCATTAATAGTGTCAGTCATCACTATAACTAACACCATCATCAATAGTGTCAGTCATCACTATAACTAACACCATCATCAATAGTGTCAGTCATCACTAAAACTAACACCATCATCAATAGTGTCAGTCATCACTATAACTAACACCATCATCAATAGTGTCAGTCATCACTATAACTAACACCATCACCAATAGTGTCAGTCATCACCCTAACTAACACCATCATCAATAGTGTTAAGTCATCACTATAACTAACACCATCATCAATAGTGTCAGTCATCACTATAACTAACACCATCATCAATAGTGTCAGTCATCACTATAACTAACACCATCATCAATAGTGTCAGTCATCACTATAACTAACACCATCATCAATAGTGTCAGTCATCACTATAACTAATACCATCATCAATAGTGTCAGTCATCACTATAACTAACACCATCATCAATAGTGTCAGTCATCACTATAACTAACACCATCATCAATAGTGTCAGTCATCACCATAACTAACACCATCATCAATAGTGTCAGTCATCACTATAACTAACACCATCATCAATAGTGTCAGTCATCACTATAACTAACACCATCATCAATAGTGTCAGTCATCACTATAACTAACACCATCATCAATAGTGTCAGTCATCACTATAACTAACACCATCATCAATAGTGTCAGTCATCACTATAACTAACACCATCATCAACAGTGTCAGTCATCACTATAACTAACACCATCATCAACAGTGTCAGTCATCACTATAACTAACACCATCATCAATAGTGTCATTCATCACTATAACTAACACCATCATCAATAGTGTCAGTCATCACTATAACTAACACCATCATCAATAGTGTCAGTCATCACTATAACTAACACCATCATCAATAGTGTCAGTCATCACTATAACTAACACCATCATCAATAGTGTCAGTCATCACTATAACTAACACCATCATTAACAGTGTCAGTCATCACTATAACTAACACCATCATCAATAGTGTCAGTCATCACTATAACTAACACCATCATCAATAGTGTCAGTCATCACTATAACTAACACCATCATCAATAGTGTCAGTCATCACTATAACTAACACCATCATCAACAGTGTCAGTCATCACTATAACTAACACCATCATCAATAGTGTCAGTCATCACTATAACTAACACCATCATTAACAGTGTCAGTCATCACTATAACTAACACCATCATCAATAGTGTCAGTCATCACTATAACTAACACCATCATAAATAGTGTCAGTCATCACTATAACTACACCATCATCAATAGTGTCAGTCATCACTATAACTAACACCATCATCAATAGTGTCAGTCATCACTAAAACTAACACCATCATCAATAGTGTCAGTCATCACTATAACTAACACCATCATCAATAGTGTCAGTCATCACTATAACTAACACCATCACCAATAGTGTCAGTCATCACCCTAACTAACACCATCATCAATAGTGTTAAGTCATCACTATAACTAACACCATCATCAATAGTGTCAGTCATCACTATAACTAACACCATCATCAATAGTGTCAGTCATCACTATAACTAACACCATCATCAATAGTCAGTCATCACTATAACTAACACCATCATCAATAGTGTCAGTCATCACTATAACTAATACCATCATCAATAGTGTCAGTCATCACTATAACTAACACCATCATCAATAGTGTTAGTCATCACTATAACTAACACCATCATCAATAGTGTCAGTCATCACCATAACTAACACCATCATCAATAGTGTCAGTCATCACTATAACTAACACCATCATCAATAGTGTCAGTCATCACTATAACTAACACCATCATCAATAGTGTCAGTCATCACTATAACTAACACCATCATCAATAGTGTCAGTCATCACTATAACTAACACCATCATCAATAGTGTCAGTCATCACTATAACTAACACCATCATCAACAGTGTCAGTCATCACTATAACTAACACCATCATCAACAGTGTCAGTCATCACTATAACTAACACCATCATCAATAGTGTCATTCATCACTATAACTAACACCATCATCAATAGTGTCAGTCATCACTATAACTAACACCATCATCAATAGTGTCAGTCATCACTATAACTAACACCATCATCAATAGTGTCAGTCATCACTATAACTAACACCATCATCAATAGTGTCAGTCATCACTATAACTAACACCATCATCAATAGTGTCAGTCATCACTATAACTAACACCATCATCAATAGTGTCAGTAATCACTATAACTAACACCATCATCAATAGTGTCAGTCATCACTATAACTAACACCATCATCAACAGTGTTAGTCATCACTATAACTAACACCATCATCAATAGTGTCAGTCATCACTATAACTAACACCATCATCAATAGTGTCAGTTATCACTATAACTAACACCATCAACAATAGTGTCAGTCATCACCACAACTATCATCACATCGCTACACTCTCCATATTGTAACTCGTAAATAACCTCCAGCTCAAGCTCCAATACGCGTTTCTGTTCTGTTTCTGGCTGCTATTAGACAATTTTATTCAGATTAGTAACGGTAATTGGAAGTCAAAGGGTTGATTGAGATAGTATTTACCCTTTTAATACCCGCAGATCCTTCCTAAGCTGCATATAATCGTCTAATGATAGCCAAAATAAACTGCTAAAACGCGTCAGAGCTTCATAGGGTTAACACCTTCAGCATGATGGTTTCAGCTTAATTTAATTCTGGTTAGCAGTAAAATTTTGCTCAGCTTAGAAATTACCTCTAAATATCAAAGGGGTAAAAACTCAATCTAACCTGTCCCATCTAAACCATTTGACTGCCACAGATCCTTCTAGGCTGGACAAAATCGTGTATCGATAGCCAGAATAACTATGGCACTGATTTCAAAGTATTAACAATAATAAACAAACAGTATTATAATACAAACATTACTGTAACTGTTATCATCATCATTATTAACACTATCTCTATTATAAGGTTTATAATACAAACATTACTGTAACTGTTATCATCATCATTATTAACACTATCTCTATTATAAGGTTTATAATACAAACATTACTGTAACTGTTATCATCATCATTATTAACACTATCTCTATTATAAGGTTTATAATACAAACATTACTGTAACTGTTATCATCGTCATTATTAACACTATCTCTATTATAAGGTTTATAATACAAATATTACTGTAACTGTTATCATCATCATTATTGACACTATCTCTATTATAAGCTTTATAATACAAACATTACTGTAACTGTTATCATCATCATTTTTGACACTATCTCTATTATAAGGTTTATAATACAAACATTACTGTAACTGTTATCATCATCATTATTGACACTATCTCTATTGTTACAAATGACTTTTGACAGTCACTGTAGCAAGAGGTGATAAGATTAGGAAAACGTTTTGAGATACGCTCCTATCTTGTATAAGGGTTAAGTTTGAACTCTTAGTAAGGATGACTTAAGGTGTCGATGTCCTTAGGAGTGAATATATATGTTTTAGTTATAGGTTGATTGTAGAAGTTGATATCAGCTCTCGTTCCTCTCTGCTCGATGATGATAGATTAATTATGCTATATATATTATTATCTTGCTTTTAGTTAAAGTAAAGCTGCCACCACCAATTACCATATAAATATTAGATTGAATATTTATAGGTAAAAGGAAATTGAAAGACTGTGGTTATCCAAAACCAACTTTGATATTTATTCAATTACAAACCGAAATAGAGTATACAGAAGTACTAAATATAATATAAGGGATAATATATTCTATCAAGAGAGAATGTCTCCCAGATCTTGATGTGACTGAGGCCTGATTAATCTATCTGTCCTCTCAATACCCCTCTCCACCTCCTCACACCCTATTATAGGTTTGACTCCTGTAAGGAGATAAAGAAAACCTAATATTTAGTAGTGGCCCCGTAATCATTGACGAACATGCCTATTACATAAGGCATCCTCTTCAAACACTAATCCGCCGTAGTTTGAATCTACCGCGCAGAGCATTTAAAAACTGAGGAGCCTTCATCATGAGCGCACGCGACCTCACTCATGGCTTCAGTCATTATGAATTGGGTTCTCACTACGAAAAAACTTCGTAAAAAATAAAAATAAAAAGAAAATAAGAATAACTATCCAATAAGCTTTCCATCATATCGTGGATGTACTTGTGTGGATTTCTGACCAGACGCTGAATCAGGCGTCATTCCTCCTTCACTGACATATCAAGTAAACCAAAATCCTTAATACATCAACGAATGGGAAGGGGACGGTCGGGAGGGCCCCAGTCGTCAATGATTACGGGGCCACAACTAAATATTAGGTTTTCTTTATCTCCTTACAGGAGTCAAACCTATAATTTATTAGTGGCCCTTCCATCATTGACGAACATGCCTGATATCTAAGACTGGAGGGGGACATTCGTAATCATATCATAACTCTAGAAAAGCAGATAATAAAAACAACCACATAGTATTCTTACTTTTTGAAAAATGTATTTAATACGGCGTAGGCCGGAAATATACAAGAAGAAGGGGTTCAGGCAGGAGCGTGCTTCAAAGAAGCCTGCCCGACAAAAATAGGTTACCCTGAAGATTCTGAACACAGATCTGTAGTTACAAAAGGCACCCCACTCAACGAGTGGTGACAAAAATAATAAGTTATAAGTTTATATGTGCACATCATAAACCCCAAAATACATGTGGAGATCAATTGCTAATGAACTCCATTGAACTAATGTTACATTGCTTTCGCAGCTAAAACTACTATAACAACACCGTTGTTTTGTACTAAACTTTGTACTAGCACAAATTCTCGCAGAGAAATTTTCATATCACATTTTAACCTTAAATTGTATCACAGCTCTCATACTCCGGCGGGGTCTAGGGTGTCCTATGTCAACTGACTGCACCCCCCCCCCCCCTTCCTTGAAAATAAACATAAGTGACTGCAGGGCCACCTAGACCCTCTGCCTTAAAGCTATACATGGTAAGGAAGGTTTGTCTAGAGCAACTGACAAGTATCTAGAGAGAAACGTATGATTAGATGCCCACAACTGTGTGGACGCAATATCTTCAACTGAAAAGTTTTTCAGGAAACGTAAAGAGGCCGCCCACTTGCGTAAATCGTGGGCCCTACCCACAACGCCGGGATTACTCTCTTTAATGACTTCTACCAGAAGAGAGGCTAATCGCCGTTTAAGTAAGCGTTTACCCGTACTCGCTACCCATAAAGCACCTTGGGGGTTATGAGGAGCTATTCTCAAATATTTGGTTAGAGCTTGCACTGGACATAAATTATGATGCACCTTTCCCCTTTTTAACGCCGGCACCGTGAACTCAGAAAACACGTGTGCACTATGCTCATTCTTGGCTACAAATGCCGGGGAGGGTGCAATGGAAATTGAATCATTAAGTCTACCAAACCTAAGACAATTAGGTGTGTTGCTCATCGCCGCCAGCTCAGACACTCTGTTTCCGGTGGCCAACGCCAAAAGGAAAACTGCCTTCTTTAAGATTAAAGCAAAGTCTGCAGTATTTTGATACAGACGAGAATGAAGTAAAGACAAAGCTTTGTCCAGAGACCAAGTAGGCATGAGCTGACGGGGAGGTGGGCGGAGTTTAAAACACGCTCTCATAAATCCTGTTTCCTCCGCCACCGGTATGGATAGACCTGTAAGGTCGAAAAAGGGCACTCTAATCGCAGTTAAGTGATTCTTCAAAGTAACCACAGATAAACGTTTCTGCTCAAACAGATAGTTCAAGTAATTAAAAACCAATGCCACTGAGGGTACAGTTTGTTCCGTTCTAACAATCCAAGAAGTAAAAGCTTTCCAATGAGATTGATATTGTCGCTTAGTAGACTGAGTATATTGATTGAGCAATTTATTGGTCACATCCCTACCGTATGGTGCTAGCCACTTGGCCTCCTGAATGTCCATAATGCAAAAGTCAGCGAGGTCTCTAGGTTGCCAATCGTGTCTAAGTGGAAGTACCCGACCGGGAGCGATACCGGGTCCGGGCACCACATTATTAATTGCTGGTACCACACCTGCGCCGGCCACAGGGGCGCGATTAGCGAGACTAAGCCTCGATAAACTCGTAGTTTGTTCACTACGTGGCACATTAGTGACGCATCTGGCGGCGGAAACAGATAGATGGAGCTCCATCTGTTCCAGTCTGTCACTAGGGCGTCTGGCCCCCCTGCCGGCGTTATCGCCCGGCGGGTGAGGTATAGAGGGAGCTTGTGAGTCTCCTCGGACGCAAAAAGATCCACTTGTGGATGGGAGAGCTCCGCAATCATTAGGTCGAAAATGGGTTGCTTGAGCTCCCATTCTACTGTCGTGCTCTGTCCTCCGGGACAGAGCGTCTGCCCAGACGTTCGCTACGCCTGGGAGATAAGATGCGTGAAGATAAATATCTAGACTGGTGGCTAGAACAAAAATCTCTTCCGACACGAGTAGCAACTTCCTTGACCTCGTTGACCCTTGTTTCTGAATACAGTGAACTGCATTCAGATTATCCATTCTGAAGGCCACTGACTTGCCCCGTAACGCCGGGCCGTGAGCCTGAAGGAAATACAATGGGACTAGTAACTCTTTGACATTTATGTGAGAGATTTCTAAGTGGGACCAAAGTCCCTGACCCTGGTGCCCCTGATTTGACTGAAATCCCCACCCTATGGTGCCTGACGCATCCGTGTCTACCCATACCGTTGGAGGAGGAGAGGTCCATGACATGATTGAGTGCAATGTTTCCCTCTTCGCCCAGACCGCTAGTAAGGTGTGGATTAATTTTGGTATGGGCCATAATTTTCCCGCCGGTAAGAGTGGGAAATATTTGTTGCCTTCCAATATTAATCGTTTTACTTTCAACCGGCCCAACTTGACAGTTAGCTGAATCCAGTTGAGAGAGCCGACCAGAGACTCCCAGACTCTTCGTGTCGTAGTCAGACTGTGAAGAAACCTGAACAGTTTCCTGCGAAACCTGTTGCGATTGTCCACACTCTGACTCAGAGTGAGAGCGGCGGTGTCCCAGACCAGCCCTATCCACTGAATTACTCTTGAGGGAACAAGGTTTGACTTTACCAGATTTACCTTGAAGCCTAGAGTTTTGACATGATTTAAAATGATATTGACATGTTTTATGCATAATTGTTGTGTCTCTGCCACCACCAGCCAGTCGTCTAGATACCACAACACTCTGATTCCCTGTTTTAACAACGGCATCAGGGCTTGCCGGACTAGTTTCGTGAATAATCGAGGTGCTAGGTTCAAACCGAACGGCATCCTCTGAAAAACAAAATTTTGGTGCCTGATCCTCAAGGCCAGAAACCTTTGAAATCTTTTGTTGACCGACACGTGCCAATAGGCGTCTGTCAGGTCTAGGGAACACATCCAGCCTCCCGGCAGAAGTGTTAGCCTGATTTGATGAACTGTTAACATTCTGAAAGACTCGTTGTAAATGTGAAGATTCAGATAAGACAGGTCTACGACCGGCCTCATCTGAACACTGTCCCGTTTGGCAACCAAAAACAGTTTTGACGTGAATACAGGGTAATCTGGAGGGACCGGGATGATGACATTCTTGGCAATCATCTCCTGGACCAGCAACTCCACCTCTAATGAAACACAATTTGCCGTTGTCGGCTGACGTAAGCGAGGTCGCCGGAGCCACTGCCAAGTGATGCCTTTGCGTGCCACCATCCGTGCCCAGGTTTTTAACGGCCATGCTTGGTGACACGTTCGGAACGACCCAGTTAGCAGACAAGGGTTCGCCGGTTGTACTTCCCTCGGTTCCTCCGGCTCTAAGATAGGCACTGGGAGTGAGAAAGACTTTAGTTTTTTGATGGTGGGTTTGGTGGTGTTGGACGCTTCGCCGGCTGGCTGGTGTGGGCCGAAGACTGGCCCTGCCCCGGCTTATACTGGCCGCGTCCCCTCTGTCCTGAAAACCCTCTCTGTCTATGCCTGAACTGACCCAGGGGGGATTGGGAGGACTTAGGCGGAAGAAACGGCTTAGAACCCCCTGGCTGAGCTTTAGTAGGAGGCTTAGGTTTGGGGAAGTTAAATGCGGGTTTCTTAGCCTGTGCGGGACTGTGCTTCACGGCCTGTGCCATGTTAAACACTGTTCGCCATACATCAGGGGACATTAAAGAAGGTGTAAGTACTGGGGACATTACCACCTGGTTAGCAATGCGATCAGGCAGCTTGCGAACTAATGACATCCTAAGATCCTGTCGTGCTCGCACCGCCTCAAGTAAGGCTGTGCGTATGTCACCTAAGGATTGAATCGACGACTGAAGAATCAGACGCCGGGATAACTCAACTGATCTTCGAGCATCCGCGTCTGCGATTACCTGAGTAGACCTGAGTAAAGACTTAGCCACCTGTTGAGAAACTATGTACTGTGAAAACAGGCGGAAAGCTTTTCCCCTTAGCCTAAAGTCTCTGTCTAGGTGAGAAGGGGTAGGGGTAGTGAATGGTTCCTTTAGTTCACAAAGATTAATCTTAGGGGCAGCTAAAAAAGAAAATAAAGCTGACGGAACTCCGCCGGCAGAACCTACCGGCATGGAGAACCATGAATGTGTATCCTGAGGGATCTGGTGGGAAGATTTAGAAGTGAAAGTGGTTGCAAAGTTTTGAGCCTCTACCTCCCAATCCACCCAAGGTCCTGGTCCCAACTGTCCCACCTTCAACACTGGATTAGCTGTCTCGTCTGTGACGGTCTGTAAATCTAGTTCAGGAGTAAGAGCCGACAGAGCCTTAATATCATTAAACCCATCCAGCTTAGACCAGTCTGAAAAAAGTTTTGAAGCTGAGGCAGGGGGTAAAGCAGGCTTAGATGCATAAACAAAATAATCCTGATGATAATAACTAGGTATAGCCTTGATATTTACGTCCAAAACATTACCCAAGGCATCCAATGCCCTTAATTTCTTAGACTTATTTCCCTGGATAAACCACTCACGTGGTACCGGGAGTTCCCCTGACAAGGTAGGCTGGGCAAGCTCTGGCTTAGAGGGGTTCAAAGGGACCTATGACTCGTCTGGCCCATAAAGCAGGGGCATAGCTACCTTTCTAAGAGGCGCTTTGTCTAGAGGGGGTGGATTAACATCCGTAATGACCCTGACATTTGACGTAGTGAATGCCGCCGTAGCTGGCTTAGAGCTCCCTGCCGGTGACAGAGTAGGAGGGTTAGGAATCTTAGATAAATCGATTGACGTTATCAGAGGCCGTACCGCAGAACTTGTCAAGGGAGCCCCCAAGTCCATTGTGGGGTTTTCTCGTTGTTGATTAAAGAATTTTGATAGAGCATGAGTAAGTAACCCATCAATTTCTTGTGCTGTAACAAACTGGTTAGATGCAGAACTTTCAGGTGAATCAGTATTATCATGGGCGGCGTCCAGGCCTGAGCCTGACCCTTGTCCCTCCCTATCTGAAATTAATGACACTTCATCTTGTTCCTCCCGATCCTCCTGAGAAGACCCCGCCGAGGCAGGGGCACCTTGTTTCCAAGATAAATCAGGGATAGAGGATGGGGTCGCCGCGTCCCTGTGGACATCGGCTACTGTGTGACTCGTATGAGTCGGACGTGGATGGTCAGACCCTGGCTGAGCAAACCGCCAAACACCGAGGCTCTGGCCTACGCTCTCTTGAGAGTCTGAAACATTCTCAATTATTGAATTTCCTGAACTTTCCGTTTCTAGGGTTAAAATATCAATAGGTAAATCTTGTTTAGGGACAGGCGCTTCACTATACTCTGAGGCTGTAACAGAAACATTTTCAGGTGTAGAGGTACGATGAGATGCACTAGACTTAGTAGAATGTCGAGAGGACTTCTTATGGGAATCCTTTTTGGAGGATTTGTGGCTACGGTGTGACCGCGAACTAGACCTAGGTTTGGAAGAATCACCACCATGGCCACTGGGGGAAGCTTCAGTCTTACACTTCTTACTAGCCGGGGAAGAGGCCCGACTTGAAGACCGCTGTCTGAGGGGTGACCTTGACCTCGATCTCGCCTGCGACGAGGAGGTGGCTGCCGGGGGAGTAGGCTCTCTCGGGCGCTTAAACGTATCCACAGACGATACAGAACCCTGGCTAGTCTCTGTCGGCTTAAAACCCGTTACTCTAGAGGTACGTTTAGGGGAGGGTGCTCTGACAGCAACTTATCCCAAAGTGGGACGTTGTCACATTGAAGTGACTTATGTGCGACAATGGTAGTGTAGGCCGACATTTGTTGTCTGACCTCTCTCAACGCTACCGCCGCGGTCTTGTCATTGTCACACAGGACTTTATTGGCTAATTGGGAGCAAAAGGAACAATTAAGTGTAACCCAGAGACCCCTTGAACGGTCTAGACATCTAACACACCTTATGCAAAGGGTATGCGCAAAAATTGGGATACCCGCGCAAGTAGGGGTAATGCACAGGGCAAAAACTGGGGCCACATTAGCCATGACAGAGACTGGTGTGAGGAAACTACCGCCGGGTCTGTATTGGTCCGCCGGAGCTCAGCTCTGGAAAAATAAAGAAAAATTTCCAGGAATTAATGCTCATAAGGTTAACCCAAGTGTTCGCATACAAGTGTTAATAACCCGCCGGGTAACGGGATGCAAAGACACAGCTAACACATCTCGCTACGCGGCTGGGTGTAAAGAGGCTAAACAAATCTTCTTAGCTAAAGAACATGAAGAATACCCTCTGATAAAATGGTCCAGTATGGCACTTATAGTCTGTAGGAGGTGGTGACTGTCTCAAGATTCAATTTTGTAACAAAGCCCCCCCTCATAAAGACGCCGGCCCTTGAAATATTTTAGTAGAATAGCCCAGGGCAGGAATATACGAGATCTGATTTTTTAACGAATTGTCCCAAACGATCGTCGTAAAAATAGAAGGCGGCGATACTGAAAGTATCACCCAATTAAGGTTAATCGAAATTGAATTTGTTTATAAATTCCTTAGTTCCTCCACTTAGGGCCACCCGCCGGGTGTGGGAATCGATTTGGTTAAACCTCACTGATCCTTCAATTGCCGTAAGAGTAAAGGCAGCGATACACAGAGTATCACTCAAATGGATTGGTTAACTATATGAGACCTAAGTCGTTTTATCCCACCCTGCTCAGGTGCACCCGCCGGGTGAGAAGTCTAAAAGTTAACCCCACAAGTTCCTGACCCCACTTCTTTGTAAAAGATCGCCGGGGAGGAACGCCTAAACAACAGCTAGGTTTTCCATGTGGTTGTCGTAAACCAGGTAGAAAAACCTATAAAAAACAAGTGTTCTCAAGAACGTCGTTTCTTTATATATATCTAAATATATATGTAAGGATGGGTACAGCCATCCCGCCGGGAATTTAAAGGAGGCCTGAAACCAGGCACCCACAGAGACGCAGTCCTGGAGAGCCACAGACACCTCCCCACGCCGGGGAACCAGCCAGAGTTAAAAACCACGTGTGGCCCAACACTGCTCATCGGTCAGGATTTTTCATGGTGAAACCGAGAAAAAACCCGCCGGAAGGCAAACCCCACCCTGAACAGACACCATCTGAACAATACGACACGAGGAGAGACACGCACGACTAACCAAGGTCACAACATAATCCGTGGAATTAGCCAATACACAACTAAACCAGGAAACAAATATAGTCCGAGGAATTAGCCAATACACAACTAAAACCCGGATACACATGACACAGTAGGGCATATTTATAAAATAAATAATAACACTAGACATGTGGCAAAGCTACGAGCGGCTGGCTAGGCCTAGGTAGACGGCATGAAAATAGTTGAAATATAAACACACACTGGAATATCACAACAGGAACCACCGCCAACACATCACCGAAGCGATAACTACCCACCCCGGGAAGCCTGACACGGACCCAGAAAAAACTTCACTAAGTGAAGAAAAATACGCTGGAAACGTCAGCAAACACACAGCTTACCTCATCAGAAGGATAAAAGGCAGCAATAATTAACGCGTAATGAAAGCCGCCTGCATCACCAACTAACACAACTGTGAAAAGTTCACGTGTCCACAACAGGACCACGAGGGTACATCCGAAATAGATGCCCCATACATACGACCCAAAATACACTGCACTGCGGGCAACCATCCTAGGACACTCCTGCTACGCCTATCCTAACCTTACTCGATACATCCTAGAGTAAACAAATGAGAAAAAACTCACTAGGGACGCAACGAATGCGGAACCAGCGGAGCCTGAAAGGTACGTCCGGGCAGGCTGAGCGCAGAGCAAAGAAGGAGGAATGACGCCTGATTCAGCGTCTGGTCAGAAATCCACACAAGTACATCCACGATATGATGGAAAGCTTATTGGATAGTTATTCTTATTTTCTTTTTGTTTTTATTTTTTACGAAGTTTTTTCGTAGTGAGAACCCAATTCATAATGACTGAAGCCATGAGTGAGGTCGCGTGCGCTCATGATGAAGGCTCCTCAGTTTTTAAATGCTCTGCGCGGTAGATTCAAACTACGGCGGATTAGTGTTTGAAGAGGATGCCTTATGTAATAGGCATGTTCGTCAATGATGGAGGGGCCACTAATAAATACATTCCCTTTAACGTGATATTGTGTGACTAATGGTTTGATGACATAATTCCTGACATAATTAATCCATGACCTTTGGTTCAAAGGTATACATCCGGATGCCCCTTTGATCTGCACCTGCGGGTCAAAGGTATACATCCTGGTGCCCTACGTATTGTTTGAGTTTGTAACTGATACAAGGAAGTGAAATGTTTAGTCTATAAGACTAACATACACCTCACACCTCCACTGGTCACCTCAAAACACCTCTCAGACACGTGATCGTCATTGGTCATACAATCAGATGCTTGGGCGACATCAAGGTTCCCGAGTAAGCTTCATTTGTGTGGGAAAGGCCTGAGTCAATGGTTTTAGAAAGGGAGAAGTTACAAAGAGTTACAATGAACACCCCCTCAGAATGTATAGCTACCTGCATTAGATCATTCATAGTAAGTATACTTTCTTAAAATTATCTGAGAGATGGTTATAATGATTACATTGTAAAATAGTACACTCTTGAGATGTAATACTATTATAAGGTTTATAATACAAACATTACTGTAACTGTTATCATTGTCATTATTGACACTATTTCTATTATAAGGTTTATAATACAAAAAATACTGTAACTGTTATGATACAATTATTATTCATTAAACATTATTATAAAATAGCTGTTAAATAAAGTTTGTTTATATATATACAGTATGTATGTTATTTCTGCCCTTCCCTCAACCAAGTTTATACATGCATGAGATATGCTATACAAAGACTATTGTGAAATCTTCAAACAATAAGTGAAAAGTTGTAGTCTGCGAGTTACTATGTTGTTCACTGTGTTCCTCTCTCACTATATAACCAAATGTGTGGATGTGTTGTAGTCTGAGAGTTACTATGTTGTTCACTGTGTTCCTCTCTCACTATATAACCAAATGTGTGGATGTGTTTCTGAGAGTTACTATGTTCACTTCTCTATATAATGTGTTCCTCTCTCTCTCACTATATAACCAAATGTGTGGATGTGTTGTAGTCTGAGAGTTACTATGTTGTTCACTGTGTTCCTCTCTCACTATAACTAAATGTGTGGATTGTAGTCTGAGAGTTACTATGTTGTTCACTGGTTCCTCTCACTATATAAATGTGGATGTTGTAGTCTGAGAGTTACTATGTTGTTCACTGTGTTCCTCTCTCACTATATAACTAAATGTGTGGATGTGTTGTAGTCTGAGAGTTACTATGTTGTTCACTGTGTTCCTCTCTCACTATATAACTAAATGTGTGGATGTGTTGTAGTCTGAGAGTTACTATGTTGTTCACTGTGTTCCTCTCTCACTATATAACTAAATGTGTGGATGTGTTGTAGTCTGAGAGTTACTATATTGTTCACTGTGTTCCTCTCTCACTATAATTATAACCAAATGTGTGGATGTGTTGTAGTCTCAGAGTTACTTATTAAACTACTGCTTCAGGAACAACTGCTGCTTCAGGAACAACTGCTGCTTCGGGAACAACTGCTACTTCAGGAACAAGGTGGCCACTACCAGGGCTCCGAATCCGTCTCTGATCCCAATGTTAGCGTACTCTCTATTCAGGTTCTCCTTCCACTGCTGGCTGAGCTGCTCAAAAGTTTTCAACATGCTCAGTTCAGGGCACTCCGGTAATAGCTCCGCATCCATTGGTGGGTGCAGCAGGCTAGAAGCTGACCATTTTCCTTTTTACAGAGAGACGGTTGCCAGCCTTACGTTTGTCCATTCTCTCTTTCAGGAATCCTCTAAGGTCGCCAGTGTCGTCCATCCTCAGGCTGGAGTGTTGTTGCCGAGGCAGAGGAGTGCAAGTCCCAAGTTCAGACTTGTAACGAGTCTTAGTGTGTCTGGTTTTCTGGAGATGAATCTGGGCCTTATAAGGTCCAGCCCGGGATCGAAGGGCTTTTCTGTTGTACCGGGTTGGACCAATCGTTAGTCAGGACTTAATCTTTCGTCTTCCTCTTGATCTTGAATTCAGGTTTTCCCCGAGTCAAGATTGGAGAAGGTTAGTAGATCATTCTCCTGCAGGTACTTCATCAGCACTTCCTTCATCATCGAGCCTGGTGGGACGCGGACCATCGACCTTAACTGTGGGTGCTGCGTTTTTGGGGCCTGTGATCTCATGAGGTCTTGCCCATCAATAATTAATAATATGCCCATCCATTATATAGATAAACGTAAATCACTATAAGTTTTACCAATGATTTGAAATGTCTTTAACAACACTTTATATATTTCGGTTTGTATGGAATGAAAAGTTTAATATACCCAATGCTTTTATATACTTTTTTTCATAACCTTGATTTTTATTGAAAGTGATTTAGGGTTAAGGGTAGATTTATTGTATTAATTATTATTATTAAATGGCACGAAAGGTCTTAAGATTAACATTATAACCCTATTATTTTAAAGTGTAGGAGAAGGTAATTGGAGCGTTCACAGAAGCTGCATATCTCACATTATAACCCTATTATTATTCTACCTGTTGATCTATAACCTTACTGTTTCTACCTGTTGATCTATAACCTTACTGTTTCTACCTGTTGATCTATAACCTTACTGTTTCTACCGGTTGTTCTATAAGCTTACTGTTTCTACCTGTTGATCTATAACCTTATTGTTTCTTCCTGTTGATCTATATCCCTACTGTTTCTACCTGTTGATCTATATTTTTACTGTTTCTACCTGTTGATCTGTTTCTACCTGTTGATCTATAACCTTACTGTTTCTACCTGTTGATCTATAACCTTACTGTTTCTACCTGTTGATCTATAACCTTACTGTTTCTACCTGTTGATCTATAACCTTACTGTTTCTATCTGTTGATCTAAAACCTTACTGTTTCTACCTGTTGATCTATAACTTTACTGTTTCTAGTTGTTGATCATGGATGGCGTCGTTGAGCAAATGTAAGTTTTGGAATCCGCTCAACAAGCATCTGTGACTCATTTCAAGCCCCTTATCACTTGACTCCAATATAGTTGGGCCCCCGTGTGTGAAGGCGCTTATTATCAAGATGGGAATATATAAAGAGAAGGTATTTTACTATAAAGATGAGGCTGTGCACTGTAAAAGATGAAGGTTATAATAAAGGTATATAATATCACAGGGTATATTGAGTGATTTACCTTGCTATCCTTGTATTAGATGGATTTATTACTACCAATATAATAAAGGTGTTATGCCCTGTTTTTCTACAGGTTTAACTTGGGTAATGTGAGTTCTAAATTGACTGGGTATATAAGGCTGCATGCACAATACAAGATATGAGGAATAGAGAACACAAAGAAACACATGGTAGCAAGTTACATGATCACGTTTATTGATATACCACTGCAGAATACTTGTGTAAGACAATATAATAGAATTGAACAACACTAGCATAAGTGGATCTGGATGGAGCCTAGTCTCCCACTTCCAACGTTCAGGTATTAATCTTCTGATCACTGGCTTTGATTTCACAGGTTTATATACCGAAGACCATCAATGTTACTTATAGATTCATATTCACTGTTAGATTTATTACTGGTAGCTCTGGTGCACAAGTAGTAGTTCACAGACTAGATTAGACACGTATTTTTAGAGCACGGGAATTCTAGTTACCTCAGGGGGTACTGATCTAAGTTTTATATCCTTGTCTCAGAAATACATAGAACGCAAATCAGTGGGCGAACGTTAGATATCACTAGAGTTTTAATATCTGAAGTAATTACGAGAGTCAAGGTCGCCTGTTAATTAAAGAGCACTGATCGCTTAGTACGTCCCAAATGGAATGGTTAAGTATGAATTACACTGGGCAAGGTCTTAGCCACTTCGTAGAAATATTAATTAGTGAATCTAAAACAGCACAGTAATATGTAGTACTGCTAAAGGGAATCTTGGGTAGTATCTGATGGGTCTGGTCCTGGTTATCTTGCGTCCATGATGTTGGGGGCTAACGACTGGTTCCGCGGCCGTCCAGGGGGCCATATGTGTGAAGTTCTTCAATACGTGGGCAGGTCCTTCTATCCAAATCTGCCACGGAGTCTGCCGGTTCTGGGATCTCACTCCGGAACAACACAAGGGCAGAGCTAGAAATTAACTGCAGGGTAGTGACCCCTGGTTGGTGTCTAGCTTTCAACTGATTTGACTGGGGGCGGGAGTTAGATTTATAGGCTCGGTTCTGGACCCTGTAGACAGTAGGGATCTCGAGTCTTATGGACTTAATTGAGCTCTCAATAGATATGGGGACTAGGTAAGATGGTATTACTGTTGTGGCACAGGGCGATAGGAAGCCTTTATATTTTCATATAACTGAGCCTTAGTAAGAGGTACTATTTTGGCTATACTGGACGTATTTAGGGGAGAGAGACTGGATCTACTTTGCGAGGAGGATGGGGACAGCTGTGATAGGAGCGTCTCTCTAGATTGTTCAATCTTCATTCTATGGTATAGCTGAGGTGCTAATTTAGTGATCAGAGCATGCAAGAAAGGTAAATGGTTTATTGTGAGTTAATAGCGGTTAGTAAAGGTGTTAGTCATTCATGGTTAGTTCATTGATAGGAAGAATTCCTGTGCTACCTGGCAATGACTCGAAAGTCAAAACAGGGGCCAGGTATACCTCCGCGGGGTGGGGGTCTCCCTCCTCGGGTGGGCAAAAAGGGGGAGCTGGGCGCCCTCTCTCTGGTAGTCGTCCGGCGGCTGTGGCTAGGGGCTTGCCATATCACCAGTGTTTGTAATAACCCTCTGTGTATGAGACAGATGTGAGTGTCTTTAATACCAAAACCGAAGGTGCCTTAGCTAGCTGGTTTTACTCGGCTGGTTGTTAATTGTAGGGTTTGCTGGATATGGTGGAGACTGGGTTGCTAACTCTGCCACATTTATCTGGAAGTATGACAATAGAAGTTAGTTACTGGCGGGGCGGCTAGCCTCGCACCGACGACCATTGGGTGCAGGGTTGTGAATGTGTTGTAAGAGAATAGATGGCATGCAAGGGGCTAGTAAAGTTCTAATGTTGTTCTGGCCTACTAAGTGAAGGTAGGCTGGATAGGAGTATATATATAAAAGGTTGGAGAGCGTTAGTAACGGACAATTCAAGGATCTTCAAGAGGTATGAGAGAGAGGCTAGGTCGGACAAGAGTCGAGAAGCGCGGGTGTCCTAATGAGAGGGGGGGGAGAGTTCAAGGGCTACAGGGAAATTTTGCCCCTGAGGTCCCTGGGCGTGGGGGTGGCATTAGGCTACAATTTATATGGAAGTTTGAAAAGGCAGTAGAATACGTTAGCCAAATGCTACCGGGGAATGCAACTATGGGGTGGTATATGAGTCTGGAAAAGATAGAGTTATGTGATCAGTCAGAGGGTTATGGATACTATTAGTTGGCCCTGGGAACTGCGTTTTCTATTAAATATAAAATACCACCCACAGCAGCAGTTCGTACGGGTACTTAGTTATTGTTTCGGGGTACTTATGACAGATACTGATAACCAGGTTATCTTATACAATCTCTGGTTGGGGTAAGAGGTGTAAGACACGAAATAAATTGGCGTAGTGTGGGCTGTGGATACGAAGGAGGCAAGGGGAAGACGTATGACAATTGTGGAAAGTAAATGGAAAAAGGTGAACACAATGGCGGATAAAAATACTTAACCTAAGGATTGCATACATAGATTTATGGGGCGATGGGTCTTCAGAAGCTTAGTCTGGCAAGACAAGATGTTAGGGAATGTTAATATTAATACTTAGTTACTAGAGGAACAGTGCAAGGGGCGACTGGGCACGGGTTACATATATCTATACTCGTCATGGAAAATGATATACGAGGTCTAGGGACAGCGTGGGTGTTTTAACTTCTAAGATATATAACATCTACTTCTCGGATGCAAGAACATACATAGATATAATTATGGCTGTCTGATGTGTTGGCATTGGCTCAACGTCGGGACAGGCATGGGTGTTTTTAATATGAATGTATATTCCTGTTCATCATCTTTGTAGTTAGAAGTGTAGGACACGAGGGGGTTAGTGTAGTGTACGTGAGATGTGGAAAATGGTCAGTTTTAGAAAAGGTAAATGGGTGTGTCCTGGAGCTGTTTAGCCCTGCGGGCTTGGGCCTGGCTGAAATGGCTGGCTCGGTCGGCTGGTCCTTTCGTTCTGTGGACCTTTCCTTTGGTGTTTCTGTGTGGTGTTCGTTCATGGCTTCTGTGGTGGGCTTCTCGTTCTGGGGCATTTTACTTCCCTCTCCTTCATTATAGGCTCGTCCTCGAGCCTCAAGGGTGAAGTAAAAAGAAGCATAGTCAGAAAAGTGTAGGTTAACAAGAAAAGTAGTATGACTAAGGGAAAAAAATAATATATACAGTATATGGAAAACATGTAAATTTAAGAAAGGACAGATACTTAAGAACACAGGAAATTAAGAAGAGGTAAAGTGTTTAACAATGTATAAAGCAAATTTAAAAGATAGTCAGAAAAGTGTAGGTAACAAGAAAGTAGTATGACTAAGGAAAAAAATATAGTATATACAGTATATGGAAAACATGTAAATTTAAGAAAGGACAGATAATTAAGAACACAGGAAATTAAGAAGAGGTAAAGTGTTTAACAATGTATAAAGCAAATTTAAAAGATAGTCAGAAAAGTGTAGGTAACAAGAAAAGTAGTAGGACTAAGGAAAAAAAAAATATATACAGTATATGGAAAACATGTAAATTTATAGAATCATGCCCAATCGCTTAGGAATTGAAAACATTCGAAACAATTTAGTACAATAATATCCTCATCATCATCAGGGGGGGGAGGGTATTTAGGGTCGCCGTTTGTCTGGGTGACGGTCTGGTAATAGGGGGTGGTGGTTCACTTTCACTTTGGAAGGGCGGGGTGGGTATACCGTTAGTTCTTGTCGTTAGGAATGTGGGTCTGGGGGCGAGCTGGCCCGGGGCCAGTTTTGGAGGGGGGGTCTAAGTGGTTTCGGTCGGGGGTAGTGATAGGGGGGTTTTAAAGATGAAATGGGCAGGTCGAGTCGGGGTTGTTGTTGCGGAAGAGGTTGGTGCTGGGGAGGGGTTGAATTGTGTAGAGAGTTGTGGTTTTGAGTGGGGTTTGGGGAAGGGTGAGTAAGGCTGAAGGTTGAGAGTTTACTATGATCGGGTGGTTTGGAGGTTTGGGGTGTGGGGATTTGATAGGGAGATGGTGGGGGGGGTCTGGGCAGGCAGGGTTGTGGTTTGAGAGGGGTTGAATTTAGACTGATTTTATTTCCGGGAGAGACATGGATGGGATTTCGAGGAGTGGTTGAAGTTGAGAGGTTGATTATGTTGTTTGGGGCGAGAGAGAGAGTATTTTGGGGTTTAGCCAAGGTGGAAAAAGTTTTGTGGTTGGATTGGGATGGGAGTGGTATTTCGTCGAGCGGGATCTTTGGGGGGGGAATTTGGGGCGGGTGGGGTAACGGTGAAGAGGGAGAGGTTGAAAGTTTAGCTGGGCTCATGATGGTGGGGGACCGACTGGTGAGCAGGTGTTCGGTACGCATGAGGGGGGGGAATCACTTTGGTGGGGGTCACGCGTGAGGGGGGATTAACGGCGCGTGTGGGAGGATCAGAGTGGTGGGGTGTGTCGGTGGCAGTGACGGTTTGCTTAGAGGTTATCTGGGGTTGGTGGGTTTGTCTGTCATAAGGGGGTGAGTCAAGTGTGGGGTTTTGAAGTTTATTAGGGGTGTGAATTGTGGGGGGGTGGAAGGGAGCTACTGACGGAAAACTGTCACAAGGGAGATTTTGTTGGTGGGGGAATAGCTGAGTATTTCTGGGGGAAGGGGGGGAACATAGTTGGGTCCTTAGGTCGTCACGCGTGAGGGGAGGATTAACGGCGCGTGTGGGAGGGTCAGGGTGGTGAGAGGTGAGCGAGTTAGGAAACAGGATTTGTTGGGGGGACTGCGGCGGGTTGGTGGGGGAAGAGTTAGGTGTAGAACAGGGGTTATTGGTAGAGGACTGATCTATTGATTTGGGGTTGTTAACAGGACGAATTTTAGGAATCTTCTTGGTGGCAGTCACGGTCTGGTTAGCGGTTATCTGGGGTTGGTGGGTTTGTTTGACATTAACAGGACGAGTTTGGGGAATTTTCTTGGTGGCAGTCTCGGTCTGGTTAGAGGTTATCTGGGACTGGTGAGTTTGTTTGACATGAGAGGGCGAGTCAAGTGTGGGGTTTCGAAGTTTTCTAGGGGTGTGAATTGTGTGGGGGTGGAAGGGGGCTACTGACTGAAAACGGTCACAAGCTACCGACGGAAAACTGTCACAAGGGAAATTTTGTTGGTGGGGGGATAGCTGAACATTTCTGGGGTCATGGGGAAAATATGTTGTGGTAGGCCTACATAGGTAGGCATAGCTAGAATACGGAGCTTGTTGGGGGGGCTGCGGAGGGTTGGTGGGGGGAGAGTTAGGTGTAGAACAGGGGTTATTGGTAGAGGACTGATGTATTGATTTGGGGTTGTTAATAGGACGAATTTTGGGAATTTTCTTGGTGGCAGTCACGGTCTGGTTAGAGGTTCTCTGGGACTGGTGAGTTTGTTTGACATGAGAGGGCGAGTCAAGTGTGGGGTTTCGAAGTTTTCTAGGGGTGTGAATTGTGTGGGGGTGGAAGGGAGCTACTGACTGAAAACTGTCACAAGCTACCGACGGAAAACTGTCACAAGGGAAATTTTGTTGGTGGGGGGATAGCTGAACATTTCTGGGGTCATGGGGAAAATATGTTGTGGTAGGCCTACATAGGTAGGCATAGCTAGAATACGGGGCTTGTTGGGGGGGGCTGCGGAGGGTTGGTGGGGGAAGAGTTCACTGGGGTTGGACTTTCACCGGAAGTCATTTTGGAAGGGTGCACGGAGTCTTGGATAGGGGCTAAAAGGTTGGATAGGGGATTCATCGAACTGCGTAGGCATTCTTCTCTGATGGCGAGCATATGTTCTTCGAATAAGCCATACGGGTCGAGATGGGCGGTGATGTGGGGTGGGAGGATGTTTAACAATGCGGTGAATAAGAGTTCATTTTGTTGGTCGTAATCTTCATAGCTATACGTGGTCCTCACGTATCTGTAGAGTTGTATGAGGGTCACATTTATATCCCCTTCATACTTGATCTTGTCGACTTTTATTATTTTGGGGGCGACGGGGGAACCCAAAAGTGGATCTAAAGTCCGGATCACGAAGGATCGAAACTGGTTCCAGGTACTCTCTGGCGTATTCTGTTTCACCATTTGGTGAATAAATTCTTTAAAAGTAGGCTTATCAACAAGTTGGGAAACGGCTTCTCCCAACTGTACAACATGCAAAATTGCCATGGCGATTTTTTCGCGGTCATTATGAAGTACCACATCGTACACTGGCTTTATTATGTCTAAGTAACTGGTGATATCATATGTGTTTACATCATACTTGGGAATGTGTGCGAGTGGCTGAAGATTTCGCGATGTTGCCATGCTTCTACTGTTCCAAACTTGCAGTGTAATGCAACCTTTTATCCGAATCAAGAACCACCGCTGCCGCCAATGTTATGCCCTGTTTTTCTACAGGTTTAACTTGGGTAATGTGAGTTCTAAATTGACTGGGTATATAAGGCTGCATGCACAATACAAGATATGAGGAATAGAGAACACAAAGAAACACATGGTAGCAAGTTACATGATCACGTTTATTGATATACCACTGCAGAATACTTGTGTAAGACAATATAATAGAATTGAACAACACTAGCATAAGTGGATCTGGATGGAGCCTAGTCTCCCACTTCCAACGTTCAGGTATTAATCTTCTGATCACTGGCTTTGATTTCACAGGTTTATATACCGAAGACCATCAATGTTACTTATAGATTCATATTCACTGTTAGATTTATTACTGGTAGCTCTGGTGCACAAGTAGTAGTTCACAGACTAGATTAGACACGTATTTTTAGAGCACGGGAATTCTAGTTACCTCAGGGGGTACTGATCTAAGTTTTATATCCTTGTCTCAGAAATACATAGAACGCAAATCAGTGGGCGAACGTTAGATATCACTAGAGTTTTAATATCTGAATAAAGTAATTACGAGAGTCAAGGTCGCCTGTTAATTAAAGAGCACTGATCGCTTAGTACGTCCCAAATGGAATGGTTAAGTATGAATTACACTGGGCAAGGTCTTAGCCACTTCGTAGAAATATTAATTAGTGAATCTAAAACAGCACAGTAATATGTAGTACTGCTAAAGGGAATCTTGGGTAGTATCTGATGGGTCTGGTCCTGGTTATCTTGCGTCCATGATGTTGGGGGCTAACGACTGGTTCCGCGGCCGTCCAGGGGGGCCATATGTGTGAAGTTCTTCAATACGTGGGCAGGTCCTTCTATCCAAATCTGCCACGGAGTCTGCCGGTTCTGGGATCTCACTCCGGAACAACACAAGGGCAGAGCTAGAAATTAACTGCAGGGTAGTGACCCCTGGTTGGTGTCTAGCTTTCAACTGATTTGACTGGGGGCGGGAGTTAGATTTATAGGCTCGGTTCTGGACCCTGTAGACAGTAGGGATCTCGAGTCTTATGGACTTAATTGAGCTCTCAATAGATATGGGGACTAGGTAAGATGGTATTACTGTTGTGGCACAGGGCGATAGGAAGCCTTTATATTTTCATATAACTGAGCCTTAGTAAGAGGTACTATTTTGGCTATACTGGACGTATTTAGGGGAGAGAGACTGGATCTACTTTGCGAGGAGGATGGGGACAGCTGTGATAGGAGCGTCTCTCTAGATTGTTCAATCTTCATTCTATGGTATAGCTGAGGTGCTAATTTAGTGATCAGAGCATGCAAGAAAGGTAAATGGTTTATTGTGAGTTAATAGCGGTTAGTAAAGGTGTTAGTCATTCATGGTTAGTTCATTGATAGGAAGAATTCCTGTGCTACCTGGCAATGACTCGAAAGTCAAAACAGGGGCCAGGTATACCTCCGCGGGGGTGGGGGTCTCCCTCCTCGGGTGGGCAAAAAGGGGGAGCTGGGCGCCCTCTCTCTGATATATTCGTCCGGCGGCTGTGGCTAGGGGCTTGCCATATCACCAGTGTTTGTAATAACCCTCTGTGTATGAGACAGATGTGAGTGTCTTTAATACCAAAACCGAAGGTGCCTTAGCTAGCTGGTTTTACTCGGCTGGTTGTTAATTGTAGGGTTTGCTGGATATGGTGGAGACTGGGTTGCTAACTCTGCCACATTTATCTGGAAGTATGACAATAGAAGTTAGTTACTGGCGGGGCGGCTAGCCTCGCACCGACGACCATTGGGTGCAGGGTTGTGAATGTGTTGTAAGAGAATAGATGGCATGCAAGGGGCTAGTAAAGTTCTAATGTTGTTCTGGCCTACTAAGTGAAGGTAGGCTGGATAGGAGTATATATATAAAAGGTTGGAGAGCGTTAGTAACGGACAATTCAAGGATCTTCAAGAGGTATGAGAGAGAGGCTAGGTCGGACAAGAGTCGAGAAGCGCGGGTGTCCTAATGAGAGGGGGGGGAGAGTTCAAGGGCTACAGGGAAATTTTGCCCCTAAGGTCCCTGGGCGTGGGGGTGGCATTAGGCTACAATTTATATGGAAGTTTGAAAAGGCAGTAGAATACGTTAGCCAAATGCTACCGGGGAATGCAACTATGGGGTGGTATATGAGTCTGGAAAAGATAGAGTTATGTGATCAGTCAGAGGGTTATGGATACTATTAGTTGGCCCTGGGAACTGCGTTTTCTATTAAATATAAAATACCACCCACAGCAGCAGTTCGTAGGGGTACTTAGTTATTGTTTCGGGGTACTTATGACAGATACTGATAACCAGGTTATCTTATACAATCTCTGGTTGGGGTAAGAGGTGTAAGACACGAAATAAATTGGCGTAGTGTGGGCTGTGGATACGAAGGAGGCAAGGGGAAGACGTATGACAATTGTGGAAAGTAAATGGAAAAAGGTGAACACAATGGCGGATAAAAATACTTAACCTAAGGATTGCATACATAGATTTATGGGGCGATGGGTCTTCAGAAGCATAGTCTGGCAAGACAAGATGTTAGGGAATGTTAATATTAATACTTAGTTACTAGAGGAACAGTGCAAGGGGCGACTGGGCACGGGTTACATATATCTATACTCGTCATGGAAAATGATATACGAGGTCTAGGGACAGCGTGGGTGTTTTAACTTCTAAGATATATAACATCTACTTCTCGGATGCAAGAACATACATAGATATAATTATGGCTGTCTGATGTGTTGGCATTGGCTCAACGTCGGGACAGGCATGGGTGTTTTTAATATGAATGTATATTCCTGTTCATCATCTTTGTAGTTAGAAGTGTAGGACACGAGGGGGTTAGTGTACGTGAGATGTGGAAAATGGTCAGTTTTAGAAAAGGTAAATGGGTGTGTCCTGGAGCTGTTTAGCCCTGCGGGCTTGGGCCTGGCTGAAATGGCTGGCTCGGTCGGCTGGTCCTTTCGTTCTGTGGACCTTTCCTTTGGTGTTTCTGTGTGGTGTTCGTTCATGGCTTCTGTGGTGGGCTTCTCGTTCTGGGGCATTTTAAAAGGTATATAATATCATAGGGTATATTGATAGTGATTTACCTTGCTATCCTTGTATTAGATGGATTTATTACTACCAATATAATAAAGGTATATAATATCATAGGGTATATTGATAGTGATTTACCTTGCTATCCTTATATTAGATGGATTTATTACTACCAATATAATAAAGGTATATAATATCATAGGGTATATTGATAGTGATTTACCTTGCTATCCTTATATTAGATGGATTTATTACTACCAATAATAAAGGTATATAATATCATAGGGTATATTGATAGTGATTTACCTTGCTATCCTTATATTAGATGGATTTATTACTACCAATATAATAAAGGTATATAATATCATAGGATATATTGATAGTGATTTACCTTGCTATCCTTATATTAGATGGATTTATTACTACCAACATAATAAAGGTATAATATAATACCATAGGGTATATTGATAGTGATTTACCTTGCTATCATTTTATTAGATGGATTTATTTTACTACCAATATAATTATATTTTTATAAGGGTAAATTATTATGGACACTTTAACACATTACGAGCGGGTGGGTCAGTAACTTCTATTACCCGCCATGCGGGTGGTTTTACCCTAAATGGGGTTGTTTCTGTGCTCTTTTTCATGCATAAACATGACCCAGAGCGTAATACAAGTAGCTATCCCTGAAAGGGCGTAAACAGAGCTTTCCAATGACACCCGAACCATCCTTCTACGACCACTGATTCTCTTGCAACAATTGTGCAACACGAGTGTAAAAACCCTAAAATAAGGTAATTTCCTTACATAATTCCCTGTGTAGTGAGTGAGAGAGGGTGGAGGAGGGTGTAATAAATTTCAGTCGACCCACGGCGGTGGTGGCGAGCAGTTAGGCAGGAATCTATGCTCCTCGCACCGCTCAGCTCTCTCTCAGAGCACATTACGTGCTCAAAATTGCACTCGACATGTGTCGAGGCCCGCATATAGGCACGTTTTCTTTAACTCGACATATGTCGAGAGCCGATGGTTAAGGGTTAATTACCCTTTTCATACCTTCATTTAAGGGTGTGTTTTTTTCGGGCCCCCCTTCTCTCTCATGCTTAGCCCTGTTAGTTTTGAGATTTTAAGATGTTCACCGTGGTGGTCAAGTGGTGAGCACGCTCGCGTGTGAATCTGAAAGACCCGGGATCGAATCCCTGCCACGGCGGACATTTAGTGGGTGCGGTAGTACGTCCTAGCATGTTTCACATGCTTGCACCCAGTCAGGGGACATCCTGACGACGTATACAGACAAAACACACATAACAAAGCCACTCCAACACCCCTTCTCCCCTCTCAACACTCTTCTCTGAGCTATTGCCGATAAAAATGGCATGTTCAGTCTTGTACAGAATCGTAAGATTCAGAGTCGTAAAGATTCCAGGACGAGCTCATCAGCGGCGGATCCCCAGATCGACCGTGGTGATTGTCACCTAAACATCTACAAAACAAACAAACTCGATTAGTTTGGCGATTATAAGACCTTTCGTCCCATTATTCTCTCAATTTTAAGACCTTTCGTGCCATATGAGTGTCGTATGTTTCCTGGCGAGCGATAGCGAGCCTGCAGTTTAGGAGGAACAGGCCTTTGGCCTCGACATTTGTCTACCGAAAACTGTACAAATACTGTACAGTATATCTCAAAGGGTGTCTTTGGGGATTGTTTTGTTAAGCCTGATGGGGTCTAGGTAGTAGGGTCATTTGCTTGGAATCCGTGACCATTTTGTTCCAACCTTTTTCTCTCTATGGATTTGACAACCTGAACCATTTTAAAGGAAAATTAGCTCCTATGCCCCTCTGAAAAATGACGGCTAACTCTGCTAGAGCCCAATATTCAAAATGGCCGCCAACGCCATCTTGAAAAACATGAAATGTAATATCTCTGGCATCAGATGAGCTACAAGGACGAATGAGGTGTCCTTTATCACTAATTCTGGCATTACAAATCCACTGGAATGGTTATTGTATTGTATTGTATTGTATATTGTATTGTTATTGTATTGTATTATACTAATTGTACATACTAATCTGCCACTTCACTGTCACTACATGATTCACTGTATGAGCCACTATCAGAGTCACTGTCCTCACTTTCGCTGCTATCATTACTGTTGTTCTCTGCCTGCGGTGTATATCTAATATTACTTTTTTACTGTTTCAGATGGATCGCATGCCCATCTGATGAAAATCGCCGACTTGTGAAGTGACCGAAATAATGGATAATAGAAGAGAGAGTGAAGAGTTACCAGACAAGACATTAAATTAATACGAGTGCATTTTACTCTGTGGTAAGCGATGTACCGCAGATGATCGTTTGGAAAACATTACACCTGAGAAGTGGGAATCCATCCGGGAAAAGTCTTTACAATGGAAAGAACTTGATAAGTTTCAACATATATATACATGAAAATGTGGATTGGGAGAAGGGACCAAAGGGTCACCACATGCATAGCACTTGTTACGCATCATTATCCAGCAAGCGCAAGCTCTCTCAAGCCGAAAAACGCAAACACAAATCCGAGGAACGTCTTGAAAGAGATGAAGCATCAGATCAACAAGACCCTTCCCCAGAGGCCAGTGCACCTAAACGGCTCCGCTCCAGTATGGGTGTCCTTCACGATAAGACTCTATGTGTGTGGTGCATGAAAGGGGCATACAAGAGTAGTGATCGTGACAAGCAGATTTTACTCCTATCAACAGTAGATGCCTAGGCTAAATTCAAGTTACATACTGTCCGTCTGGAAGATGAGGTCATGAGATTGAGACTTAACACTCTGATTGCATCCATCCCAGATAGTCAAACAGCATTTGGGTTGGAAATCCGCTACCATCGTGCGTGCTGGCGCAAATATGTAAGCGACCACAAGCCCCTTTCAGATGAAAGCACTCAACATCTGCAGCGTGTAAACCTCCAAGAGGCCCAAGCTCTCTTCTTTCATCATATTCGTCAAGTCATCTTCAAAGACCATGAAATTCGCACACTGCAAGGCCTGCTGCAGGACTATAAGTGCATTATCTCAAATCACGGACATAACTCAGTAGTAAAATCCAGCTACTTAAAGGAAATTTTCGTCAATGAATTTGGGGAAGACATCGGATTTCATGAACGCATTCAAAAGAATGTGAGTGGACTGGTATATGATACAACAGCAGCAGGTACATACATCGAGGCGGCAATATCTTCATTGGGTGTCAGCAATGATCAGTTGGTGATGAATGTTGCGGCACGACTCAAAGAGCAAGTCATCAGGACAAATACTATTCCCTGGCTCCCATATATACACGAGTTGGAGAGAAAAGAAGACATCAGTGAGCTCCTGCTGAAGCTGCTCACATGGCTGAAACACCCAAATAAGTCTGCAATTGATGACAGTCCATCCGTCCGATCGATTGCATCTATCCTCACAAGCTACATCACTGGAAAATGCACTGCATTTAAGATAAATCTCTCTGTCTTGCTACATGGACTGACCAAGAGTAGGGAGATAGTCGACATAATGCACAAAGATGGACTGGGCATCAGTTACAATGACATACTTATGCTGCGAGATTTTTGGGTGGTCAATGACCTCAAGTGCTCATCTGATTGCCCCTTCGAACTAGCTGAGGGTAAGCCTGCTATCGCTATAGTCGACAACGATGACTTCAAGAGTGACACACTGACCGGTGCTGGCCAGTCACACCGCACTAATGTCATGTTTGTGCAGCCAGAATAATTTGATACAGAACTTCCTTCCCACGAGTATAGACCAGTTCCCGGTGCCAACTTTGCATCAAACCTCTCGACAACTCTCAAAGAGCTCGGAAGTGAAATGCAAAAAGTCAACCCCTACAAGACAGCGAAGTGTGGGGAACCACCTCTCAGGAAGCCACCAGCTGATCAAAGTACTCCTCCTCCTGTCACATCGGTGCAAAGAATTCGTGGTGTGATCGATGCATTGGCCAGGGTGCAAGATGACCGAACGAGACCTAAGCCAGAAGAACAGACTGTGCCTGGGTTTTCAGGGTTTCACGCCAGCATGTCAAATGCAGATGAGAAGAGTCGAGCAATATACCACATGACCTATCCCAACCCACCCAGTAAGACAATTCTCAATGATGTGATGTGTAAGCTTGCAAAATCAATCAAAGAAAAAAAGATGCCTTTTGCAATAATTGTTGGTGATCATCCTGTCTACGTGCTCATGCTAGAGTTGAAAAGTGAGAATGCTGAGCTGTTCAGCAAAATCTTACCATTCATGGCACCCTTCCACATCCAAATGTCGTTCATCTACACTATATACAAGAGGTTTAAGGGATCTGGCATCTCAGATGTATTGGTGGCAGCTGGTGTTATAGCAGACGGGTCTGTTGATCAGGCCCTTCGTGGAAAACATGTTAAGCGTGGGGTTCTCTGCTTGCGACTATTCTACGAGACTCTGGTCCACCATGTCATAGACAAACGTTTGGAAGATTCCCCTCTATCTGAAGAAGTAAAGGCATCCCTTGCGAAGCTTCGACATCCGATTGATGCACAGGAACTTTCAGATGAACATGCAGAGCTAGAGAGAAATGCTGAGCTGAAGGACCTCGTTGATGCTCTCTTCAAGGACTTTGAGGGTGCCCCACAAGCAGAATACTGGATGTCATTCATGGAAATGGTTGAGGTTCTAACTCAAAATATCCATGCAATCAGAACAAGCAACTGGACTGAGTTCAAGTCCTCACTCAAGCTCATGCTTCCTTTGATGCAAATCTATGATAATGACAAGTATGGTCGGCATCTTCCCGATTTCACCGCAGTGCTTGATACCCTTCCTGTCGATCAGGCTGCATTCATGGAGAGTGGTATGTTTGCGCAGTCAATGACAGGAAAACCATATTCGTGTGTCGCCCTCGACATATGGATAGAGTCAACAATGAATAAGGGCTCTAAGCTGAAGTCTGGTTGGAGAGCTCAGAAGAAAAAAAGCACTATCCGACTTGTGCCTGACTTGGACAGTCTCCGTCCACACTTGGAGCGTGCAAACTATCTTCCATATTTGCAAAAGCATTACCAGCTCCAAAGTCACCCCTCACCGATCGGCCATGGATGGCATCTTGTAAAATTAATGGCCTATGTCTGCCTGTCCGTTCAACCCAGCCCCCACTTCCCCCATCTATGGCAGTATATTGGGGTCACCTGCTCCACGGAGCCTAGCTACCTACGCCGAGGGGTCCGAGGTCGACGTAATTTTAGAGATGGAGTATGAAATTTGAATATTTAAGTTAATTACTCGGTATTAATACATAAACAAGTGTATAAAAATACAAATTATTTTATTTTCATGCATTAAAGTAGAAAAGATTACTAATAAATAATATATACAGTATAATGGTGAAAATAGCGTTTAGTGTACGTCGTCTGCCGAGTCTTCGCCATGTAAACAAAAGATTTGGTCAATGACTTATTGACTTTATTATGATCTAACACACATACTCCTCCCATATTAGTGCAAAGGAACTTATGGTAGTTTTGGGTTCCTATCATTTTATGCTTCATTGGCTATATAATTTTTATCCACCGGAAAATATATTTGTTTGTCTTTTTTTTTTTTTTAGCATTAACCTAACCAAAAAACCTAACCTAACCTAACCAAAAAGCCTAACCTAACCTAACCTAATAGCCCCCAAATACATTTAGGTTAGGTTCTATCTATCTATCTATTGCCTGACGCCGTGATCCCCGAAGGGGTGGCCACGAACGAACCGCCCCCATGCACCTCTGTCCCCAGTCAGTCGACGCCCCTCCCCCCAACCAGCACCACCTTCGTTCATGTACTTCCTCACTCCATCCTTCCACCTCATATTCGGTCTACCTCTCCCCCTCTGTCCCTCCACCTCGCTCTCATACACCTTCTTAGTCATTCTCTCGCTTTCCATACGTTCCATATGGCCGAACCATCTCAAGTTGTTCCTTTTCACACTTTCCAGCACATCTACCTCCACACCACACCTCCTTCTTACTTCCTCATTAGTCTGTCTATCCCTCCATGTAACTCCGCACGCACTCCTTAAGTAATTCATTTCCACTGCTCTCACTCTTGGTCTGAGTCTCTCAACCAACGTCCATGCTTCGCTTCCGTAAGTCAGTGTCGGGATTACCACACTGTCATGCAAGGACTTCTTCACTTCCATACTGACCACCCTATTTCTTGTTACTGCTTTTAGCGTTCCTACAACCCTCTTCCCCTGTTGTACCCTCTCCCGCACCTCTTCATCCATAGTCCCATCTTTACTCAACACACTGCCCAGATACTTAACCCGGCAAGCGCGATAGGCCTCACGGAAGGCTTCCTATAGGGAACGCGATAGGCCTCACGGAAGCAGGATTTTTAAAGGCGTACCAAAACGGCGCCAAGCTGTCTGGGGAGTCACAAATTGCGCCACGTTTAGTGCGACATGGTACCTCTCGATGGCACCCACAACCACCCGCCGCACGCACCCCACACAGTCTACACACGCAGTACGCTCTCAGTCACTATGGAGCCTACACGCTCCCCTGACTCGCTCCCTGTTGACTCGCCCAACCCTGTTGCTGGCGGTGTTAGTGCTCGTGGCAGGACACGAACACGTGCCAGGGACCCCTCCTACGTATATACTTCTGAGGATGATGAGCCAGTGCAGCCAAGAAGACCTACACGTGCTGGGAGAGGCACGACACGTGGTGGGAGAGGCACGACACGTGCAACAAGCACGACGAGTGCGAAGAGGTCATTGTCCTCAGCATTTGCTCTGACAACTGCTACCACAACAACTACTGCCTCTACTGTTGTGGCAACGACGCCCACGGCGCCCACCACCACAGGAAGTACAAGTGGCCGTCCTGGGGATGCAGGAGCATCGGGTGTAGTTGGCAAGAAGGGTAAGGGTAAAGGACACCCTTATCAGTTCAAGAGGAGTAAGGTGACACCTCCCGCCTCTACCACCCCCGCGTTGCCACCACCACCACCACCCACCACGGCCGCCCCTGTCTCACTACCCACCACGGCCGCCCCTGCACCACTGCCCACCACGGCCGCCCCTGCACCACCGCCCACGCACGCCCCTGCTCCACCACCCACGCCCACCCATGCCCCTGCTGTTGGAGGGCCTCGTAGAGTTTTGGCAGCCGGTCTAACGCCATCCAAGTTTGATGCCCTCCTCTTCCCTCCTGACTCCTCTGACGACGACGCTGCAGAAGGGGAAGCCTTCGATCCCAGGAACTATGGCTGGGGTGGTGATAGTGGGAGCGAGTCTGAGGAGGATCAAGACCAATATGAGGGAGGTGCAGAGGATTCGGAAGACGACGATGTACTTCTGCACCGTGACCATGACCAAGACCTGTCTGACGACGAAGGCGCAGACGACGTGGCTGACGGAGGGGCTGATCCTGATCCCCCACGGGCGTATAATTTTGCCTGGTCTGAAGGGTCCCATTTCCAACCAGATTTGCACCAGTTCAATGCCAATCTGGCTGGTTCAACAGCAGACTGGCCCTGCAATGACCAGTCCACGGAATCTGATTTCTTCTGTGCATTTTTTGACCAGGAGGTATTATCTCATCTCGTTTCCCAAACCAATGGCTATTTTACCTGGGTGAGGGAAAGAATTGATATGATATCTCCTAGAGCAAGAATTCGTGCATGGGTTGATACGACTGTCCCTGAGCTCCTTGTGTTCTTTGCGTTGTTGCTAATCATGCCTCTCTGCAGGAAGCATGTAATGGAGCATTATTGGAAGCACGACCCAATCATCAACACCCTAATTTTCCGGAAATATATGGCTCGTGATAGATTTTTCTTGCTTCTGCGATTTTTGCACTTCGCAGACAATAATAATCCAAAACGAGCTGATAGAATATGGAAAGTTCGGGATGTGTTGACCATGTTGTTGCAAAGGTACAGGAAATTCTTCTACCCCTTTGCCAACCTGGTGATTGATGAGTCGCTCGTGCTTTTCAAAGGACGCCTGGTGTTCAAGCAGTACATCCCCTTGAAGAGACACAGGTTCGGGATCAAGATCTTTGTGTTGTGCGATTGTGAAAGTGGAATAGTGCTCGACATGATCGTATACACCGGCACTGATGTAGACATTCCAAAAGTCGGTGGCAACGACCCATTGGGCATGTCAGGGCACATTGTGAAAAAGATGCTGGAGCCCTACCTGAACAAGGGGCACACGTTGTACACCGACAATTGGTATACAAGTCCTGCACTCTGCCAGTTCCTCCATGACCACAAAACGGGGGCATGTGGGACTGTCAGAACTAACAGGAAGTTCATGCCTAAGTTCCAAGGCAATCGCATAGAACTGGACAACCCCTCCCACAGTGACACCGCTTCTGATGACGACTTGGCAGAGGAACAAAGGCGCCGCAGACTGGACAGACCAAGAAGAAAGAAGAAAGAGCACTACAAGCAGCTGGAGAAGTCTGGGAAAGTTCTGGCGGTAAAGTGGCTCGATAAGCGACCAGTTCACCTGCTTTCGACTGTCCATACAGGTGCCCAAGTGGACTCTGGTAAATTCCACTACCGTACCAAGAAGTCTATCCAGAAACCTGATATGGTGGTGGATTATACCAAGTACATGCGCCTTGTGGACAAGTCTGATTGCCAGCTTGCAGGCGTTGAGTGCCTACGAAAAACAGTGAAGTGGTATCACAAGCTTTTCCTTCACTTTGTTGACATCACGATGCTCAACGCTTACAACATGTGGCTGGTAAAAAAAGACATGGCCCCGAACAAAAAACTCAAGTTCAGGGAGTTCATATACAACGTCGCCTACCAACTCCTACAAAAACACCAACCAGTCTCCGGTCACAGGGGTCGCCGTGCAGTCAACCTCCCAGACAGAGTCATTGATGGATATGACAAACACTACCCTATCCACACCGAGCTATCTGGCACCCGGAGGCTGCAAGTACAGTGCCAGGTCTGTGCCCACTCCACCAGAAAGCCACAAAGAAGAAGCCGAGTCACATCAATGTGCAAGGAATGCAACGTTGGGTTGTGTTTGGGCGAGTGCTTCAGGGACTACCACTCACTCAAGTACTACTAGGAGTGGTACCTGTGTCGCCCTATCTCAGCCAAACTCCTGCCCCGCCCACCTACCTCACTACCTACCTGCCCGTACCTGACCTGCCCGTACCTGACCAACGTGATCTCAAAACACCTGCCTGCCTACCTACTTGCCCGTACCTGACCAACGTGATAATATTATCATAACATGTACAAATTATAGTTGTAGGATAAGTTCATATGTTTTGGTATATACTGTATATATATATATATATATATATATATATATATATATATATATATATATATATATATATATATATATACACAGTATATTATTGTATACAGTATACTGTATATATAAGCAATATTTTCATTTATTATTTCAGTTTAATTCATTAGCCAGGCAATATTTTGTTTTATTTATATACCTATGTAATATTATACTTATGTACTAACCTTTTGTAACAACCTTTTGTAATAATAAAACAAACAAAAAAACAAACAAAAAACAAATAAATAAACACAAAAAAACATACTTACGCTCTGCTATTCATCAAAGTTTTCGACTTTATGAATAGCAGGGCGTAAGTATGTAAAAAAAAAAAATTTCAAGTGATATAAACACTCCAAAAACATCCCCATAACCTCTCTGGTTTCGAACCCACGTCTTTAGGCCTACGTCTCTAGGCCTACATCTCACTCAGTCCATCACTCTAACCACTAGACCATGACTGTTCACACTATACTGACAGCGATTAGTGCGTACGTATTTTCGGGCAGACGAATGCTTGACAAAAAAAAATATATATACCCTCGATACACTTGTGTATATCGAAGTATTTAGTATGTATAATACTTTTACATAACCTAACATATTCTATCATTACGAACAAACAGTAAAGAAATTTACAAGTAAATAAATAACCTTTCATCCATGAGTTGCAAGCAAATAGTGCGTAAAAATTGTGTAATGAGATATCGGGTTACTCTAACATACTGCGCCATCCAAGAAGTCTTATCGTTGTTTACAATATAGCAACGACAACACAAAGTGTCTATAAGGTCTAAATTTGTGCATACACCCACGCTAATCTCATCTACTTACTGTAATCTGACCCCTTTTCTCTCACGCGCCACCCACCTTTCTCAATACACCACTCTTATTTCGCCTATTATTCGTCCGTATGCCTCTCTGCGCTTCATTTATCAGTGTATATTATTCACATGGGCTGCCTTACTCATGAATATGAACAGGTGAAACCATAAAGGTGCTTTTTAGGCGAGATATAGAGCGTTGCTTCTCATCAATCGCACGTTCTTGCCTCCACCCTCTCTCTCTCTCCTCCCGCCTGACTCACTCACACACACTCGCTCGCTCGGGGATGTCGTGCCTATCAGCCCATTTTTTTCAACTTGCAGCCACCGTAACTCCACACCCACATTTTTTTAGGGTGGATATATATATATTGGCGGATGTGGCTGCTTATTTCCAAGACATTGAGGTACTTTTTTTTAAATTCTGTGAGATCGAATATTTTGGCAGAAATGCACAAATAACTACCCTAGCTCCTAGTGCTATTTAGCGCTTAACAGGTTAAGATTGAATTGACAAAATAATATTCTCTCTAAAAATATTTTCTGAGATTGGACACTAAAGTGAATTGGTCTTGTATAGTGGAGACACGAAACGGGATTTAGAGCCTCTATAACTAGGCTACCTACACGAGACGTAGACATATAATAGAGCTAAAATCACCCTAAAAACTAGGCTAGTTAAGATTGAATTGACAAAATAATATTCTCTCTAAAAATATTTTCTGAGATTGGACACTAAAGTGAATTGGTCTTGTATAGTGGAGACACGAAACGGGATTTAGAGCCTCTATAACTAGGCTACCTACACGAGACGTAGACATATAATAGAGCTAAAATCACCCTAAAAACTAGGCTAGTTAAGATTGAATTGACAAAATAATATTCTCTCTAAAAATATTTTCTGAGATTGGACACTAAAGTGAATTGGTCTTGTATAGTGGAGACACGAAACGGGATTTAGAGCCTCTATAACTAGGCTACCTACACGAGACGTAGACATATAATAGAGCTAAAATCACCCTAAAAACTAGGCTAGTTAAGATTGAATTGACAAAATAATATTCTCTCTAAAAATATTTTCTGAGATTGGACACTAAAGTGAATTGGTCTTGTATAGTGGAGACACGAAACGGGATTTAGAGCCTCTATAACTAGGCTACCTACACGAGACGTAGACATATAATAGAGCTAAAATCACCCTAAAAACTAGGCTAGTTAAGATTGAATTGACAAAATAATATTCTCTCTAAAAATATTTTCTGAGATTGGACACTAAAGTGAATTGGTCTTGTATAGTGGAGACACGAAACGGGATTTAGAGCCTCTATAACTAGGCTACCTACACGAGACGTAGACATATAATAGAGCTAAAATCACCCTAAAAACTAGGCTAGTTAAGATTGAATTGACAAAATAATATTCTCTCTAAAAATATTTTCTGAGATTGGACACTAAAGTGAATTGGTCTTGTATAGTGGAGACACGAAACGGGATTTAGAGCCTCTATAACTAGGCTACCTACACGAGACGTAGACATATAATAGAGCTAAAATCACCCTAAAAACTAGGCTAGTTAAGATTGAATTGACAAAATAATATTCTCTCTAAAAATATTTTCTGAGATTGGACACTAAAGTGAATTGGTCTTGTATAGTGGAGACACGAAACGGGATTTAGAGCCTCTATAACTAGGCTATCTACACGAGACGTAGACATATAATAGAGCTAAAATCACCCTAAAAACTAGGCTAGTTAAGATTGAATTGACAAAATAATATTCTCTCTAAAAATATTTTCTGAGATTGGACACTAAAGTGAATTGGTCTTGTATAGTGGAGACACGAAACGGGATTTAGAGCCTCTATAACTAGGCTACCTACACGAGACGTAGACATATAATAGAGCTAAAATCACCCTAAAAACTAGGCTAGTTAAGATTGAATTGACAAAATAATATTCTCTCTAAAAATATTTTCTGAGATTGGACACTAAAGTGAATTGGTCTTGTATAGTGGAACACGAAACGGGATTTAGAGCCTCTATAACTAGGCTACCTACACGAGACGTAGACATATAATAGAGCTAAAATCACCCTAAAAACTAGGCTAGTTAAGATTGAATTGACAAAATAATATTCTCTCTAAAAATATTTTCTGAGATTGGACACTAAAGTGAATTGGTCTTGTATAGTGGAGACACGAAACGGGATTTAGAGCCTCTATAACTAGGCTACCTACACGAGACGTAGACATATAATAGAGCTAAAATCACCCTAAAAACTAGGCTAGTTAAGATTGAATTGACAAAATAATATTCTCTCTAAAAATATTTTCTGAGATTGGACACTAAAGTGAATTGGTCTTGTATAGTGGAGACACGAAACGGGATTTAGAGCCTCTATAACTAGGCTACCTACACGAGACGTAGACATATAATAGAGCTAAAATCACCCTAAAAACTAGGCTAGTTAAGATTGAATTGACAAAATAATATTCTCTCTAAAAATATTTTCTGAGATTGGACACTAAAGTGAATTGGTCTTGTATAGTGGAGACACGAAACGGGATTTAGAGCCTCTATAACTAGGCTACCTACACGAGACGTAGACATATAATAGAGCTAAAATCACCCTAAAAACTAGGCTAGTTAAGATTGAATTGACAAAATAATATTCTCTCTAAAAATATTTTCTGAGATTGGACACTAAAGTGAATTGGTCTTGTATAGTGGAGACACGAAACGGGATTTAGAGCCTCTATAACTAGGCTACCTACACGAGACGTAGACATATAATAGAGCTAAAATCACCCTAAAAACTAGGCTAGTTAAGATTGAATTGACAAAATAATATTCTCTCTAAAAATATTTTCTGAGATTGGACACTAAAGTGAATTGGTCTTGTATAGTGGAACACGAAACGGGATTTAGAGCCTCTATAACTAGGCTACCTACACGAGACGTAGACATATAATAGAGCTAAAATCACCCTAAAAACTAGGCTAGTTAAGATTGAATTGACAAAATAATATTCTCTCTAAAAATATTTTCTGAGATTGGACACTAAAGTGAATTGGTCTTGTATAGTGGAGACACGAAACGGGATTTAGAGCCTCTATAACTAGGCTACCTACACGAGACGTAGACATATAATAGAGCTAAAATCACCCTAAAAACTAGGCTAGTTAAGATTGAATTGACAAAATAATATTCTCTCTAAAAATATTTTCTGAGATTGGACACTAAAGTGAATTGGTCTTGTATAGTGGAGACACGAAACGGGATTTAGAGCCTCTATAACTAGGCTACCTACACGAGACGTAGACATATAATAGAGCTAAAATCACCCTAAAAACTAGGCTAGTTAAGATTGAATTGACAAAATAATATTCTCTCTAAAAATATTTTCTGAGATTGGACACTAAAGTGAATTGGTCTTGTATAGTGGAGACACGAAACGGGATTTAGAGCCTCTATAACTAGGCTACCTACACGAGACGTAGACATATAATAGAGCTAAAATCACCCTAAAAACTAGGCTAGTTAAGATTGAATTGACAAAATAATATTCTCTCTAAAAATATTTTCTGAGATTGGACACTAAAGTGAATTGGTCTTGTATAGTGGAGACACGAAACGGGATTTAGAGCCTCTATAACTAGGCTATCTACACGAGACGTAGACATATAATAGAGCTAAAATCACCCTAAAAACTAGGCTAGTTAAGATTGAATTGACAAAATAATATTCTCTCTAAAAATATTTTCTGAGATTGGACACTAAAGTGAATTGGTCTTGTATAGTGGAGACACGAAACGGGATTTAGAGCCTCTATAACTAGGCTATCTACACGAGACGTAGACATATAATAGAGCTAAAATCACCCTAAAAACTAGGCTAGTTAAGATTGAATTGACAAAATAATATTCTCTCTAAAAATATTTTCTGAGATTGGACACTAAAGTGAATTGGTCTTGTATAGTGGAGACACGAAACGGGATTTAGAGCCTCTATAACTAGGCTATCTACACGAGACGTAGACATATAATAGAGCTAAAATCACCCTAAAAACTAGGCTAGTTAAGATTGAATTGACAAAATAATATTCTCTCTAAAAATATTTTCTGAGATTGTACACTAAAGTGAATTGGTCTTGTATAGTGGAGACACGAAACGGGATTTAGAGCCTCTATAACTAGGCTACCTACACGAGACGTAGACATATAATAGAGCTAAAATCACCCTAAAAACTAGGCTAGTTAAGATTGAATTGACAAAATAATATTCTCTCTAAAAATATTTTCTGAGATTGGACACTAAAGTGAATTGGTCTTGTATAGTGGAGACACGAAACGGGATTTAGAGCCTCTATAACTAGGCTACCTACACGAGACGTAGACATATAATAGAGCTAAAATCACCCTAAAAACTAGGCTAGTTAAGATTGAATTGACAAAATAATATTCTCTCTAAAAATATTTTCTGAGATTGGACACTAAAGTGAATTGGTCTTGTATAGTGGAGACACGAAACGGGATTTAGAGCCTCTATAACTAGGCTACCTACACGAGACGTAGACATATAATAGAGCTAAAATCACCCTAAAAACTAGGCTAGTTAAGATTGAATTGACAAAATAATATTCTCTCTAAAAATATTTTCTGAGATTGGACACTAAAGTGAATTGGTCTTGTATAGTGGAGACACGAAACGGGATTTAGAGCCTCTATAACTAGGCTACCTACACGAGACGTAGACATATAATAGAGCTAAAATCACCCTAAAAACTAGGCTAGTTAAGATTGAATTGACAAAATAATATTCTCTCTAAAAATATTTTCTGAGATTGGACACTAAAGTGAATTGGTCTTGTATAGTGGAGACACGAAACGGGATTTAGAGCCTCTATAACTAGGCTACCTACACGAGACGTAGACATATAATAGAGCTAAAATCACCCTAAAAACTAGGCTAGTTAAGATTGAATTGACAAAATAATATTCTCTCTAAAAATATTTTCTGAGATTGGACACTAAAGTGAATTGGTCTTGTATAGTGGAGACACGAAACGGGATTTAGAGCCTCTATAACTAGGCTACCTACACGAGACGTAGACATATAATAGAGCTAAAATCACCCTAAAAACTAGGCTAGTTAAGATTGAATTGACAAAATAATATTCTCTCTAAAAATATTTTCTGAGATTGGACACTAAAGTGAATTGGTCTTGTATAGTGGAGACACGAAACGGGATTTAGAGCCTCTATAACTAGGCTACCTACACGAGACGTAGACATATAGAGCTAAAATCACCCTAAAAACTAGGCTAGTTAAGATTGAATTGACAAAATAATATTCTCTCTAAAAATATTTTCTGAGATTGGACACTAAAGTGAATTGGTCTTGTATAGTGGAGACACGAAACGGGATTTAGAGCCTCTATAACTAGGCTACCTACACGAGACGTAGACATATAATAGAGCTAAAATCACCCTAAAAACTAGGCTAGTTAAGATTGAATTGACAAAATAATATTCTCTCTAAAAATATTTTCTGAGATTGGACACTAAAGTGAATTGGTCTTGTATAGTGGAAACACGAAACGGGATTTAGAGCCTCTATAACTAGGCTACCTACACGAGACGTAGACATATAATAGAGCTAAAATCACCCTAAAAACTAGGCTAGTTAAGATTGAATTGACAAAATAATATTCTCTCTAAAAATATTTTCTGAGATTGGACACTAAAGTGAATTGGTCTTGTATAGTGGAGACACGAAACGGGATTTAGAGCCTCTATAACTAGGCTACCTACACGAGACGTAGACATATAATAGAGCTAAAATCACCCTAAAAACTAGGCTAGTTAAGATTGAATTGACAAAATAATATTCTCTCTAAAAATATTTTCTGAGATTGGACACTAAAGTGAATTGGTCTTGTATAGTGGAGACACGAAACGGGATTTAGAGCCTCTATAACTAGGCTACCTACACGAGACGTAGACATATAATAGAGCTAAAATCACCCTAAAAACTAGGCTAGTTAAGATTGAATTGACAAAATAATATTCTCTCTAAAAATATTTTCTGAGATTGGACACTAAAGTGAATTGGTCTTGTATAGTGGAGACACGAAACGGGATTTAGAGCCTCTATAACTAGGCTACCTACACGAGACGTAGACATATAATAGAGCTAAAATCACCCTAAAAACTAGGCTAGTTAAGATTGAATTGACAAAATAATATTCTCTCTAAAAATATTTTCTGAGATTGGACACTAAAGTGAATTGGTCTTGTATAGTGGAGACACGAAACGGGATTTAGAGCCTCTATAACTAGGCTACCTACACGAGACGTAGACATATAATAGAGCTAAAATCACCCTAAAAACTAGGCTAGTTAAGATTGAATTGACAAAATAATATTCTCTCTAAAAATATTTTCTGAGATTGGACACTAAAGTGAATTGGTCTTGTATAGTGGAGACACGAAACGGGATTTAGAGCCTCTATAACTAGGCTACCTACACGAGACGTAGACATATAATAGAGCTAAAATCACCCTAAAAACTAGGCTAGTTAAGATTGAATTGACAAAATAATATTCTCTCTAAAAATATTTTCTGAGATTGGACACTAAAGTGAATTGGTCTTGTATAGTGGAGACACGAAACGGGATTTAGAGCCTCTATAACTAGGCTACCTACACGAGACGTAGACATATAATAGAGCTAAAATCACCCTAAAAACTAGGCTAGTTAAGATTGAATTGACAAAATAATATTCTCTCTAAAAATATTTTCTGAGATTGGACACTAAAGTGAATTGGTCTTGTATAGTGGAGACACGAAACGGGATTTAGAGCCTCTATAACTAGGCTATCTACACGAGACGTAGACATATAATAGAGCTAAAATCACCCTAAAAACTAGGCTAGTTAAGATTGAATTGACAAAATAATATTCTCTCTAAAAATATTTTCTGAGATTGGACACTAAAGTGAATTGGTCTTGTATAGTGGAGACACGAAACGGGATTTAGAGCCTCTATAACTAGGCTACCTACACGAGACGTAGACATATAATAGAGCTAAAATCACCCTAAAAACTAGGCTAGTTAAGATTGAATTGACAAAATAATATTCTCTCTAAAAATATTTTCTGAGATTGTACACTAAAGTGAATTGGTCTTGTATAGTGGAGACACGAAACGGGATTTAGAGCCTCTATAACTAGGCTACCTACACGAGACGTAGACATATAATAGAGCTAAAATCACCCTAAAAACTAGGCTAGTTAAGATTGAATTGACAAAATAATATTCTCTCTAAAAATATTTTCTGAGATTGGACACTAAAGTGAATTGGTCTTGTATAGTGGAGACACGAAACGGGATTTAGAGCCTCTATAACTAGGCTACCTACACGAGACGTAGACATATAATAGAGCTAAAATCACCCTAAAAACTAGGCTAGTTAAGATTGAATTGACAAAATAATATTCTCTCTAAAAATATTTTCTGAGATTGGACACTAAAGTGAATTGGTCTTGTATAGTGGAGACACGAAACGGGATTTAGAGCCTCTATAACTAGGCTACCTACACGAGACGTAGACATATAATAGAGCTAAAATCACCCTAAAAACTAGGCTAGTTAAGATTGAATTGACAAAATAATATTCTCTCTAAAAATATTTTCTGAGATTGGACACTAAAGTGAATTGGTCTTGTATAGTGGAGACACGAAACGGGATTTAGAGCCTCTATAACTAGGCTACCTACACGAGACGTAGACATATAATAGAGCTAAAATCACCCTAAAAACTAGGCTAGTTAAGATTGAATTGACAAAATAATATTCTCTCTAAAAATATTTTCTGAGATTGGACACTAAAGTGAATTGGTCTTGTATAGTGGAGACACGAAACGGGATTTAGAGCCTCTATAACTAGGCTACCTACACGAGACGTAGACATATAATAGAGCTAAAATCACCCTAAAAACTAGGCTAGTTAAGATTGAATTGACAAAATAATATTCTCTCTAAAAATATTTTCTGAGATTGGACACTAAAGTGAATTGGTCTTGTATAGTGGAGACACGAAACGGGATTTAGAGCCTCTATAACTAGGCTACCTACACGAGACGTAGACATATAATAGAGCTAAAATCACCCTAAAAACTAGGCTAGTTAAGATTGAATTGACAAAATAATATTCTCTCTAAAAATATTTTCTGAGATTGGACACTAAAGTGAATTGGTCTTGTATAGTGGAGACACGAAACGGGATTTAGAGCCTCTATAACTAGGCTACCTACACGAGACGTAGACATATAATAGAGCTAAAATCACCCTAAAAACTAGGCTAGTTAAGATTGAATTGACAAAATAATATTCTCTCTAAAAATATTTTCTGAGATTGGACACTAAAGTGAATTGGTCTTGTATAGTGGAAACACGAAACGGGATTTAGAGCCTCTATAACTAGGCTACCTACACGAGACGTAGACATATAATAGAGCTAAAATCACCCTAAAAACTAGGCTAGTTAAGATTGAATTGACAAAATAATATTCTCTCTAAAAATATTTTCTGAGATTGTACACTAAAGTGAATTGGTCTTGTATAGTGGAGACACGAAACGGGATTTAGAGCCTCTATAACTAGGCTACCTACACGAGACGTAGACATATAATAGAGCTAAAATCACCCTAAAAACTAGGCTAGTTAAGATTGAATTGACAAAATAATATTCTCTCTAAAAATATTTTCTGAGATTGGACACTAAAGTGAATTGGTCTTGTATAGTGGAGACACGAAACGGGATTTAGAGCCTCTATAACTAGGCTACCTACACGAGACGTAGACATATAATAGAGCTAAAATCACCCTAAAAACTAGGCTAGTTAAGATTGAATTGACAAAATAATATTCTCTCTAAAAATATTTTCTGAGATTGGACACTAAAGTGAATTGGTCTTGTATAGTGGAGACACGAAACGGGATTTAGAGCCTCTATAACTAGGCTACCTACACGAGACGTAGACATATAATAGAGCTAAAATCACCCTAAAAACTAGGCTAGTTAAGATTGAATTGACAAAATAATATTCTCTCTAAAAATATTTTCTGAGATTGGACACTAAAGTGAATTGGTCTTGTATAGTGGAACACGAAACGGGATTTAGAGCCTCTATAACTAGGCTACCTACACGAGACGTAGACATATAATAGAGCTAAAATCACCCTAAAAACTAGGCTAGTTAAGATTGAATTGACAAAATAATATTCTCTCTAAAAATATTTTCTGAGATTGGACACTAAAGTGAATTGGTCTTGTATAGTGGAACACGAAACGGGATTTAGAGCCTCTATAACTAGGCTACCTACACGAGACGTAGACATATAATAGAGCTAAAATCACCCTAAAAACTAGGCTAGTTAAGATTGAATTGACAAAATAATATTCTCTCTAAAAATATTTTCTGAGATTGGACACTAAAGTGAATTGGTCTTGTATAGTGGAGACACGAAACGGGATTTAGAGCCTCTATAACTAGGCTACCTACACGAGACGTAGACATATAATAGAGCTAAAATCACCCTAAAAACTAGGCTAGTTAAGATTGAATTGACAAAATAATATTCTCTCTAAAAATATTTTCTGAGATTGGACACTAAAGTGAATTGGTCTTGTATAGTGGAGACACGAAACGGGATTTAGAGCCTCTATAACTAGGCTACCTACACGAGACGTAGACATATAATAGAGCTAAAATCACCCTAAAAACTAGGCTAGTTAAGATTGAATTGACAAAATAATATTCTCTCTAAAATATTTTCTGAGATTGGACACTAAAGTGAATTGGTCTTGTATAGTGGAACACGAAACGGGATTTAGAGCCTCTATAACTAGGCTACCTACACGAGACGTAGACATATAATAGAGCTAAAATCACCCTAAAAACTAGGCTAGTTAAGATTGAATTGACAAAATAATATTCTCTCTAAAAATATTTTCTGAGATTGGACACTAAAGTGAATTGGTCTTGTATAGTGGAGACACGAAACGGGATTTAGAGCCTCTATAACTAGGCTACCTACACGAGACGTAGACATATAATAGAGCTAAAATCACCCTAAAAACTAGGCTAGTTAAGATTGAATTGACAAAATAATATTCTCTCTAAAAATATTTTCTGAGATTGGACACTAAAGTGAATTGGTCTTGTATAGTGGAGACACGAAACGGGATTTAGAGCCTCTATAACTAGGCTACCTACACGAGACGTAGACATATAATAGAGCTAAAATCACCCTAAAAACTAGGCTAGTTAAGATTGAATTGACAAAATAATATTCTCTCTAAAAATATTTTCTGAGATTGGACACTAAAGTGAATTGGTCTTGTATAGTGGAGACACGAAACGGGATTTAGAGCCTCTATAACTAGGCTATCTACACGAGACGTAGACATATAATAGAGCTAAAATCACCCTAAAAACTAGGCTAGTTAAGATTGAATTGACAAAATAATATTCTCTCTAAAAATATTTTCTGAGATTGGACACTAAAGTGAATTGGTCTTGTATAGTGGAGACACGAAACGGGATTTAGAGCCTCTATAACTAGGCTACCTACACGAGACGTAGACATATAATAGAGCTAAAATCACCCTAAAAACTAGGCTAGTTAAGATTGAATTGACAAAATAATATTCTCTCTAAAAATATTTTCTGAGATTGGACACTAAAGTGAATTGGTCTTGTATAGTGGAGACACGAAACGGGATTTAGAGCCTCTATAACTAGGCTACCTACACGAGACGTAGACATATAATAGAGCTAAAATCACCCTAAAAACTAGGCTAGTTAAGATTGAATTGACAAAATAATATTCTCTCTAAAAATATTTTCTGAGATTGGACACTAAAGTGAATTGGTCTTGTATAGTGGAGACACGAAACGGGATTTAGAGCCTCTATAACTAGGCTACCTACACGAGACGTAGACATATAATAGAGCTAAAATCACCCTAAAAACTAGGCTAGTTAAGATTGAATTGACAAAATAATATTCTCTCTAAAAATATTTTCTGAGATTGGACACTAAAGTGAATTGGTCTTGTATAGTGGAGACACGAAACGGGATTTAGAGCCTCTATAACTAGGCTACCTACACGAGACGTAGACATATAATAGAGCTAAAATCACCCTAAAAACTAGGCTAGTTAAGATTGAATTGACAAAATAATATTCTCTCTAAAAATATTTTCTGAGATTGGACACTAAAGTGAATTGGTCTTGTATAGTGGAGACACGAAACGGGATTTAGAGCCTCTATAACTAGGCTACCTACACGAGACGTAGACATATAATAGAGCTAAAATCACCCTAAAAACTAGGCTAGTTAAGATTGAATTGACAAAATAATATTCTCTCTAAAAATATTTTCTGAGATTGGACACTAAAGTGAATTGGTCTTGTATAGTGGAGACACGAAACGGGATTTAGAGCCTCTATAACTAGGCTACCTACACGAGACGTAGACATATAATAGAGCTAAAATCACCCTAAAAACTAGGCTAGTTAAGATTGAATTGACAAAATAATATTCTCTCTAAAAATATTTTCTGAGATTGGACACTAAAGTGAATTGGTCTTGTATAGTGGAACACGAAACGGGATTTAGAGCCTCTATAACTAGGCTATCTACACGAGACGTAGACATATAATAGAGCTAAAATCACCCTAAAAACTAGGCTAGTTAAGATTGAATTGACAAAATAATATTCTCTCTAAAAATATTTTCTGAGATTGGACACTAAAGTGAATTGGTCTTGTATAGTGGAGACACGAAACGGGATTTAGAGCCTCTATAACTAGGCTACCTACACGAGACGTAGACATATAATAGAGCTAAAATCACCCTAAAAACTAGGCTAGTTAAGATTGAATTGACAAAATAATATTCTCTCTAAAATATTTTCTGAGATTGGACACTAAAGTGAATTGGTCTTGTATAGTGGAGACACGAAACGGGATTTAGAGCCTCTATAACTAGGCTACCTACACGAGACGTAGACATATAATAGAGCTAAAATCACCCTAAAAACTAGGCTAGTTAAGATTGAATTGACAAAATAATATTCTCTCTAAAAATATTTTCTGAGATTGGACACTAAAGTGAATTGGTCTTGTATAGTGGAACACGAAACGGGATTTAGAGCCTCTATAACTAGGCTACCTACACGAGACGTAGACATATAATAGAGCTAAAATCACCCTAAAAACTAGGCTAGTTAAGATTGAATTGACAAAATAATATTCTCTCTAAAAATATTTTCTGAGATTGGACACTAAAGTGAATTGGTCTTGTATAGTGGAGACACGAAACGGGATTTAGAGCCTCTATAACTAGGCTACCTACACGAGACGTAGACATATAATAGAGCTAAAATCACCCTAAAAACTAGGCTAGTTAAGATTGAATTGACAAAATAATATTCTCTCTAAAAATATTTTCTGAGATTGGACACTAAAGTGAATTGGTCTTGTATAGTGGAGACACGAAACGGGATTTAGAGCCTCTATAACTAGGCTACCTACACGAGACGTAGACATATAATAGAGCTAAAATCACCCTAAAAACTAGGCTAGTTAAGATTGAATTGACAAAATAATATTCTCTCTAAAAATATTTTCTGAGATTGGACACTAAAGTGAATTGGTCTTGTATAGTGGAGACACGAAACGGGATTTAGAGCCTCTATAACTAGGCTACCTACACGAGACGTAGACATATAATAGAGCTAAAATCACCCTAAAAACTAGGCTAGTTAAGATTGAATTGACAAAATAATATTCTCTCTAAAAATATTTTCTGAGATTGGACACTAAAGTGAATTGGTCTTGTATAGTGGAGACACGAAACGGGATTTAGAGCCTCTATAACTAGGCTACCTACACGAGACGTAGACATATAATAGAGCTAAAATCACCCTAAAAACTAGGCTAGTTAAGATTGAATTGACAAAATAATATTCTCTCTAAAAATATTTTCTGAGATTGGACACTAAAGTGAATTGGTCTTGTATAGTGGAGACACGAAACGGGATTTAGAGCCTCTATAACTAGGCTACCTACACGAGACGTAGACATATAATAGAGCTAAAATCACCCTAAAAACTAGGCTAGTTAAGATTGAATTGACAAAATAATATTCTCTCTAAAAATATTTTCTGAGATTGGACACTAAAGTGAATTGGTCTTGTATAGTGGAGACACGAAACGGGATTTAGAGCCTCTATAACTAGGCTACCTACACGAGACGTAGACATATAATAGAGCTAAAATCACCCTAAAAACTAGGCTAGTTAAGATTGAATTGACAAAATAATATTCTCTCTAAAAATATTTTCTGAGATTGGACACTAAAGTGAATTGGTCTTGTATAGTGGAACACGAAACGGGATTTAGAGCCTCTATAACTAGGCTACCTACACGAGACGTAGACATATAATAGAGCTAAAATCACCCTAAAAACTAGGCTAGTTAAGATTGAATTGACAAAATAATATTCTCTCTAAAAATATTTTCTGAGATTGGACACTAAAGTGAATTGGTCTTGTATAGTGGAACACGAAACGGGATTTAGAGCCTCTATAACTAGGCTACCTACACGAGACGTAGACATATAATAGAGCTAAAATCACCCTAAAAACTAGGCTAGTTAAGATTGAATTGACAAAATAATATTCTCTAAAAATATTTTCTGAGATTGGACACTAAAGTGAATTGGTCTTGTATAGTGGAGACACGAAACGGGATTTAGAGCCTCTATAACTAGGCTACCTACACGAGACGTAGACATATAATAGAGCTAAAATCACCCTAAAAACTAGGCTAGTTAAGATTGAATTGACAAAATAATATTCTCTCTAAAAATATTTTCTGAGATTGGACACTAAAGTGAATTGGTCTTGTATAGTGGAGACACGAAACGGGATTTAGAGCCTCTATAACTAGGCTACCTACACGAGACGTAGACATATAATAGAGCTAAAATCACCCTAAAAACTAGGCTAGTTAAGATTGAATTGACAAAATAATATTCTCTCTAAAAATATTTTCTGAGATTGGACACTAAAGTGAATTGGTCTTGTATAGTGGAGACACGAAACGGGATTTAGAGCCTCTATAACTAGGCTACCTACACGAGACGTAGACATATAGAGCTAAAATCACCCTAAAAACTAGGCTAGTTAAGATTGAATTGACAAAATAATATTCTCTCTAAAAATATTTTCTGAGATTGGACACTAAAGTGAATTGGTCTTGTATAGTGGGAACACGAAACGGGATTTAGAGCCTCTATAACTAGGCTACCTACACGAGACGTAGACATATAATAGAGCTAAAATCACCCTAAAAACTAGGCTAGTTAAGATTGAATTGACAAACTCTCTAAAAATATTTTCTGAGATTGGACACTAAAGTGAATTGGTCTTGTATAGTGGAGACACGAAACGGGATTTAGAGCCTCTATAACTAGGCTACCTACACGAGACGTAGACATATAATAGAGCTAAAATCACCCTAAAAACTAGGCTAGTTAAGATTGAATTGACAAAATAATATTCTCTCTTTAAAATATTTTCTGAGATTGTACACTAAGGTGAATTGGTCTTGTATAGTGGAGACACGAAACGGGATTTAGAGCCTCTATAACTAGGCTACCTACACGAGACGTAGACATATAATAGAGCTAAAATCACCCTAAAAACTAGGCTAGTTAAGATTGAATTGACAAAATAATATTCTCTCTAAAAATATTTTCTGAGATTGGACACTAAAGTGAATTGGTCTTGTATAGTGGAAACACGAAACGGGATTTAGAGCCTCTATAACTAGGCTACCTACACGAGACGTAGACATATAATAGAGCTAAAATCACCCTAAAAACTAGGCTAGTTAAGATTGAATTGACAAAATAATATTCTCTCTAAAAATATTTTCTGAGATTGGACACTAAAGTGAATTGGTCTTGTATAGTGGAAACACGAAACGGGATTTAGAGCCTCTATAACTAGGCTACCTACACGAGACGTAGACATATAATAGAGCTAAAATCACCCTAAAAACTAGGCTAGTTAAGATTGAATTGACAAAATAATATTCTCTCTAAAAATATTTTCTGAGATTGGACACTAAAGTGAATTGGTCTTGTATAGTGGAGACACGAAACGGGATTTAGAGCCTCTATAACTAGGCTACCTACACGAGACGTAGACATATAGAGCTAAAATCACCCTAAAAACTAGGCTAGTTAAGATTGAATTGACAAAATAATATTCTCTCTAAAAATATTTTCTGAGATTGGACACTAAAGTGAATTGGTCTTGTATAGTGGAGACACGAAACGGGATTTAGAGCCTCTATAACTAGGCTACCTACACGAGACGTAGACATATAATAGAGCTAAAATCACCCTAAAAACTAGGCTAGTTAAGATTGAATTGACAAAATAATATTCTCTCTAAAAATATTTTCTGAGATTGGACACTAAAGTGAATTGGTCTTGTATAGTGGAGACACGAAACGGGATTTAGAGCCTCTATAACTAGGCTACCTACACGAGACGTAGACATATAATAGAGCTAAAATCACCCTAAAAACTAGGCTAGTTAAGATTGAATTGACAAAATAATATTCTCTCTAAAAATATTTTCTGAGATTGGACACTAAAGTGAATTGGTCTTGTATAGTGGAGACACGAAACGGGATTTAGAGCCTCTATAACTAGGCTACCTACACGAGACGTAGACATATAATAGAGCTAAAATCACCCTAAAAACTAGGCTAGTTAAGATTGAATTGACAAAATAATATTCTCTCTAAAAATATTTTCTGAGATTGGACACTAAAGTGAATTGGTCTTGTATAGTGGAGACACGAAACGGGATTTAGAGCCTCTATAACTAGGCTACCTACACGAGACGTAGACATATAATAGAGCTAAAATCACCCTAAAAACTAGGCTAGTTAAGATTGAATTGACAAAATAATATTCTCTCTAAAATATTTTCTGAGATTGGACACTAAAGTGAATTGGTCTTGTATAGTGGAGACACGAAACGGGATTTAGAGCCTCTATAACTAGGCTACCTACACGAGACGTAGACATATAATAGAGCTAAAATCACCCTAAAAACTAGGCTAGTTAAGATTGAATTGACAAAATAATATTCTCTCTAAAAATATTTTCTGAGATTGGACACTAAAGTGAATTGGTCTTGTATAGTGGAACACGAAACGGGATTTAGAGCCTCTATAACTAGGCTACCTACACGAGACGTAGACATATAATAGAGCTAAAATCACCCTAAAAACTAGGCTAGTTAAGATTGAATTGACAAAATAATATTCTCTCTAAAAATATTTTCTGAGATTGGACACTAAAGTGAATTGGTCTTGTATAGTGGAACACGAAACGGGATTTAGAGCCTCTATAACTAGGCTACCTACACGAGACGTAGACATATAATAGAGCTAAAATCACCCTAAAAACTAGGCTAGTTAAGATTGAATTGACAAAATAATATTCTCTCTAAAAATATTTTCTGAGATTGGACACTAAAGTGAATTGGTCTTGTATAGTGGAGACACGAAACGGGATTTAGAGCCTCTATAACTAGGCTACCTACACGAGACGTAGACATATAATAGAGCTAAAATCACCCTAAAAACTAGGCTAGTTAAGATTGAATTGACAAAATAATATTCTCTCTAAAAATATTTTCTGAGATTGGACACTAAAGTGAATTGGTCTTGTATAGTGGAGACACGAAACGGGATTTAGAGCCTCTATAACTAGGCTACCTACACGAGACGTAGACATATAATAGAGCTAAAATCACCCTAAAAACTAGGCTAGTTAAGATTGAATTGACAAAATAATATTCTCTCTAAAAATATTTTCTGAGATTGGACACTAAAGTGAATTGGTCTTGTATAGTGGAGACACGAAACGGGATTTAGAGCCTCTATAACTAGGCTACCTACACGAGACGTAGACATATAATAGAGCTAAAATCACCCTAAAAACTAGGCTAGTTAAGATTGAATTGACAAAATAATATTCTCTCTAAAAATATTTTCTGAGATTGGACACTAAAGTGAATTGGTCTTGTATAGTGGAGACACGAAACGGGATTTAGAGCCTCTATAACTAGGCTACCTACACGAGACGTAGACATATAATAGAGCTAAAATCACCCTAAAAACTAGGCTAGTTAAGATTGAATTGACAAAATAATATTCTCTCTAAAAATATTTTCTGAGATTGGACACTAAAGTGAATTGGTCTTGTATAGTGGAGACACGAAACGGGATTTAGAGCCTCTATAACTAGGCTACCTACACGAGACGTAGACATATAATAGAGCTAAAATCACCCTAAAAACTAGGCTAGTTAAGATTGAATTGACAAAATAATATTCTCTCTAAAAATATTTTCTGAGATTGGACACTAAAGTGAATTGGTCTTGTATAGTGGAGACACGAAACGGGATTTAGAGCCTCTATAACTAGGCTACCTACACGAGACGTAGACATATAATAGAGCTAAAATCACCCTAAAAACTAGGCTAGTTAAGATTGAATTGACAAAATAATATTCTCTCTAAAAATATTTTCTGAGATTGGACACTAAAGTGAATTGGTCTTGTATAGTGGAGACACGAAACGGGATTTAGAGCCTCTATAACTAGGCTACCTACACGAGACGTAGACATATAATAGAGCTAAAATCACCCTAAAAACTAGGCTAGTTAAGATTGAATTGACAAAATAATATTCTCTCTAAAAATATTTTCTGAGATTGGACACTAAAGTGAATTGGTCTTGTATAGTGGAAACACGAAACGGGATTTAGAGCCTCTATAACTAGGCTACCTACACGAGACGTAGACATATAATAGAGCTAAAATCACCCTAAAAACTAGGCTAGTTAAGATTGAATTGACAAAATAATATTCTCTCTAAAAATATTTTCTGAGATTGGACACTAAAGTGAATTGGTCTTGTATAGTGGAGACACGAAACGGGATTTAGAGCCTCTATAACTAGGCTATCTACACGAGACGTAGACATATAATAGAGCTAAAATCACCCTAAAAACTAGGCTAGTTAAGATTGAATTGACAAAATAATATTCTCTCTAAAAATATTTTCTGAGATTGGACACTAAAGTGAATTGGTCTTGTATAGTGGAGACACGAAACGGGATTTAGAGCCTCTATAACTAGGCTACCTACACGAGACGTAGACATATAATAGAGCTAAAATCACCCTAAAAACTAGGCTAGTTAAGATTGAATTGACAAAATAATATTCTCTCTAAAAATATTTTCTGAGATTGGACACTAAAGTGAATTGGTCTTGTATAGTGGAGACACGAAACGGGATTTAGAGCCTCTATAACTAGGCTACCTACACGAGACGTAGACATATAATAGAGCTAAAATCACCCTAAAAACTAGGCTAGTTAAGATTGAATTGACAAAATAATATTCTCTCTAAAAATATTTTCTGAGATTGGACACTAAAGTGAATTGGTCTTGTATAGTGGAGACACGAAACGGGATTTAGAGCCTCTATAACTAGGCTACCTACACGAGACGTAGACATATAATAGAGCTAAAATCACCCTAAAAACTAGGCTAGTTAAGATTGAATTGACAAAATAATATTCTCTCTAAAAATATTTTCTGAGATTGGACACTAAAGTGAATTGGTCTTGTATAGTGGAGACACGAAACGGGATTTAGAGCCTCTATAACTAGGCTACCTACACGAGACGTAGACATATAATAGAGCTAAAATCACCCTAAAAACTAGGCTAGTTAAGATTGAATTGACAAAATAATATTCTCTCTAAAAATATTTTCTGAGATTGGACACTAAAGTGAATTGGTCTTGTATAGTGGAGACACGAAACGGGATTTAGAGCCTCTATAACTAGGCTACCTACACGAGACGTAGACATATAATAGAGCTAAAATCACCCTAAAAACTAGGCTAGTTAAGATTGAATTGACAAACTCTCTAAAAATATTTTCTGAGATTGGACACTAAAGTGAATTGGTCTTGTATAGTGGAGACACGAAACGGGATTTAGAGCCTCTATAACTAGGCTACCTACACGAGACGTAGACATATAATAGAGCTAAAATCACCCTAAAAACTAGGCTAGTTAAGATTGAATTGACAAAATAATATTCTCTCTAAAAATATTTTCTGAGATTGGACACTAAAGTGAATTGGTCTTGTATAGTGGAGACACGAAACGGGATTTAGAGCCTCTATAACTAGGCTACCTACACGAGACGTAGACATATAATAGAGCTAAAATCACCCTAAAAACTAGGCTAGTTAAGATTGAATTGACAAAATAATATTCTCTCTAAAAATATTTTCTGAGATTGGACACTAAAGTGAATTGGTCTTGTATAGTGGAGACACGAAACGGGATTTAGAGCCTCTATAACTAGGCTACCTACACGAGACGTAGACATATAATAGAGCTAAAATCACCCTAAAAACTAGGCTAGTTAAGATTGAATTGACAAAATAATATTCTCTCTAAAAATATTTTCTGAGATTGGACACTAAAGTGAATTGGTCTTGTATAGTGGAGACACGAAACGGGATTTAGAGCCTCTATAACTAGGCTACCTACACGAGACGTAGACATATAATAGAGCTAAAATCACCCTAAAAACTAGGCTAGTTAAGATTGAATTGACAAAATAATATTCTCTCTAAAAATATTTTCTGAGATTGGACACTAAAGTGAATTGGTCTTGTATAGTGGAGACACGAAACGGGATTTAGAGCCTCTATAACTAGGCTACCTACACGAGACGTAGACATATAATAGAGCTAAAATCACCCTAAAAACTAGGCTAGTTAAGATTGAATTGACAAAATAATATTCTCTCTAAAAATATTTTCTGAGATTGGACACTAAAGTGAATTGGTCTTGTATAGTGGAGACACGAAACGGGATTTAGAGCCTCTATAACTAGGCTACCTACACGAGACGTAGACATATAATAGAGCTAAAATCACCCTAAAAACTAGGCTAGTTAAGATTGAATTGACAAAATAATATTCTCTCTAAAAATATTTTCTGAGATTGGACACTAAAGTGAATTGGTCTTGTATAGTGGAGACACGAAACGGGATTTAGAGCCTCTATAACTAGGCTACCTACACGAGACGTAGACATATAATAGAGCTAAAATCACCCTAAAAACTAGGCTAGTTAAGATTGAATTGACAAAATAATATTCTCTCTAAAAATATTTTCTGAGATTGGACACTAAAGTGAATTGGTCTTGTATAGTGGAGACACGAAACGGGATTTAGAGCCTCTATAACTAGGCTACCTACACGAGACGTAGACATATAATAGAGCTAAAATCACCCTAAAAACTAGGCTAGTTAAGATTGAATTGACAAAATAATATTCTCTCTAAAAATATTTTCTGAGATTGGACACTAAAGTGAATTGGTCTTGTATAGTGGAGACACGAAACGGGATTTAGAGCCTCTATAACTAGGCTACCTACACGAGACGTAGACATATAATAGAGCTAAAATCACCCTAAAAACTAGGCTAGTTAAGATTGAATTGACAAAATAATATTCTCTCTAAAAATATTTTCTGAGATTGGACACTAAAGTGAATTGGTCTTGTATAGTGGAGACACGAAACGGGATTTAGAGCCTCTATAACTAGGCTACCTACACGAGACGTAGACATATAATAGAGCTAAAATCACCCTAAAAACTAGGCTAGTTAAGATTGAATTGACAAAATAATATTCTCTCTAAAAATATTTTCTGAGATTGGACACTAAAGTGAATTGGTCTTGTATAGTGGAGACACGAAACGGGATTTAGAGCCTCTATAACTAGGCTACCTACACGAGACGTAGACATATAATAGAGCTAAAATCACCCTAAAAACTAGGCTAGTTAAGATTGAATTGACAAAATAATATTCTCTCTAAAAATATTTTCTGAGATTGGACACTAAAGTGAATTGGTCTTGTATAGTGGAGACACGAAACGGGATTTAGAGCCTCTATAACTAGGCTACCTACACGAGACGTAGACATATAATAGAGCTAAAATCACCCTAAAAACTAGGCTAGTTAAGATTGAATTGACAAAATAATATTCTCTCTAAAAATATTTTCTGAGATTGGACACTAAAGTGAATTGGTCTTGTATAGTGGAAACACGAAACGGGATTTAGAGCCTCTATAACTAGGCTACCTACACGAGACGTAGACATATAATAGAGCTAAAATCACCCTAAAAACTAGGCTAGTTAAGATTGAATTGACAAAATAATATTCTCTCTAAAATATTTTCTGAGATTGGACACTAAAGTGAATTGGTCTTGTATAGTGGAGACACGAAACGGGATTTAGAGCCTCTATAACTAGGCTATCTACACGAGACGTAGACATATAATAGAGCTAAAATCACCCTAAAAACTAGGCTAGTTAAGATTGAATTGACAAAATAATATTCTCTCTAAAAATATTTTCTGAGATTGGACACTAAAGTGAATTGGTCTTGTATAGTGGAGACACGAAACGGGATTTAGAGCCTCTATAACTAGGCTACCTACACGAGACGTAGACATATAATAGAGCTAAAATCACCCTAAAAACTAGGCTAGTTAAGATTGAATTGACAAAATAATATTCTCTCTAAAAATATTTTCTGAGATTGGACACTAAAGTGAATTGGTCTTGTATAGTGGAGACACGAAACGGGATTTAGAGCCTCTATAACTAGGCTATCTACACGAGACGTAGACATATAATAGAGCTAAAATCACCCTAAAAACTAGGCTAGTTAAGATTGAATTGACAAAATAATATTCTCTCTAAAAATATTTTCTGAGATTGGACACTAAAGTGAATTGGTCTTGTATAGTGGAAACACGAAACGGGATTTAGAGCCTCTATAACTAGGCTACCTACACGAGACGTAGACATATAATAGAGCTAAAATCACCCTAAAAACTAGGCTAGTTAAGATTGAATTGACAAAATAATATTCTCTCTAAAAATATTTTCTGAGATTGGACACTAAAGTGAATTGGTCTTGTATAGTGGAGACACGAAACGGGATTTAGAGCCTCTATAACTAGGCTACCTACACGAGACGTAGACATATAATAGAGCTAAAATCACCCTAAAAACTAGGCTAGTTAAGATTGAATTGACAAAATAATATTCTCTCTAAAAATATTTTCTGAGATTGGACACTAAAGTGAATTGGTCTTGTATAGTGGAGACACGAAACGGGATTTAGAGCCTCTATAACTAGGCTACCTACACGAGACGTAGACATATAATAGAGCTAAAATCACCCTAAAAACTAGGCTAGTTAAGATTGAATTGACAAAATAATATTCTCTCTAAAAATATTTTCTGAGATTGGACACTAAAGTGAATTGGTCTTGTATAGTGGAGACACGAAACGGGATTTAGAGCCTCTATAACTAGGCTACCTACACGAGACGTAGACATATAATAGAGCTAAAATCACCCTAAAAACTAGGCTAGTTAAGATTGAATTGACAAAATAATATTCTCTCTAAAAATATTTTCTGAGATTGGACACTAAAGTGAATTGGTCTTGTATAGTGGAGACACGAAACGGGATTTAGAGCCTCTATAACTAGGCTACCTACACGAGACGTAGACATATAATAGAGCTAAAATCACCCTAAAAACTAGGCTAGTTAAGATTGAATTGACAAAATAATATTCTCTCTAAAAATATTTTCTGAGATTGGACACTAAAGTGAATTGGTCTTGTATAGTGGAGACACGAAACGGGATTTAGAGCCTCTATAACTAGGCTACCTACACGAGACGTAGACATATAATAGAGCTAAAATCACCCTAAAAACTAGGCTAGTTAAGATTGAATTGACAAAATAATATTCTCTCTAAAAATATTTTCTGAGATTGGACACTAAAGTGAATTGGTCTTGTATAGTGGAGACACGAAACGGGATTTAGAGCCTCTATAACTAGGCTACCTACACGAGACGTAGACATATAATAGAGCTAAAATCACCCTAAAAACTAGGCTAGTTAAGATTGAATTGACAAAATAATATTCTCTCTAAAATATTTTCTGAGATTGGACACTAAAGTGAATTGGTCTTGTATAGTGGAGACACGAAACGGGATTTAGAGCCTCTATAACTAGGCTATCTACACGAGACGTAGACATATAATAGAGCTAAAATCACCCTAAAAACTAGGCTAGTTAAGATTGAATTGACAAAATAATATTCTCTCTAAAAATATTTTCTGAGATTGGACACTAAAGTGAATTGGTCTTGTATAGTGGAGACACGAAACGGGATTTAGAGCCTCTATAACTAGGCTACCTACACGAGACGTAGACATATAATAGAGCTAAAATCACCCTAAAAACTAGGCTAGTTAAGATTGAATTGACAAAATAATATTCTCTCTAAAATATTTTCTGAGATTGGACACTAAAGTGAATTGGTCTTGTATAGTGGAGACACGAAACGGGATTTAGAGCCTCTATAACTAGGCTACCTACACGAGACGTAGACATATAATAGAGCTAAAATCACCCTAAAAACTAGGCTAGTTAAGATTGAATTGACAAAATAATATTCTCTCTAAAAATATTTTCTGAGATTGGACACTAAAGTGAATTGGTCTTGTATAGTGGAGACACGAAACGGGATTTAGAGCCTCTATAACTAGGCTATCTACACGAGACGTAGACATATAATAGAGCTAAAATCACCCTAAAAACTAGGCTAGTTAAGATTGAATTGACAAAATAATATTCTCTCTAAAAATATTTTCTGAGATTGGACACTAAAGTGAATTGGTCTTGTATAGTGGAGACACGAAACGGGATTTAGAGCCTCTATAACTAGGCTACCTACACGAGACGTAGACATATAATAGAGCTAAAATCACCCTAAAAACTAGGCTAGTTAAGATTGAATTGACAAAATAATATTCTCTCTAAAAATATTTTCTGAGATTGGACACTAAAGTGAATTGGTCTTGTATAGTGGAGACACGAAACGGGATTTAGAGCCTCTATAACTAGGCTATCTACACGAGACGTAGACATATAATAGAGCTAAAATCACCCTAAAAACTAGGCTAGTTAAGATTGAATTGACAAAATAATATTCTCTCTAAAAATATTTTCTGAGATTGGACACTAAAGTGAATTGGTCTTGTATAGTGGAGACACGAAACGGGATTTAGAGCCTCTATAACTAGGCTATCTACACGAGACGTAGACATATAATAGAGCTAAAATCACCCTAAAAACTAGGCTAGTTAAGATTGAATTGACAAAATAATATTCTCTCTAAAAATATTTTCTGAGATTGGACACTAAAGTGAATTGGTCTTGTATAGTGGAGACACGAAACGGGATTTAGAGCCTCTATAACTAGGCTACCTACACGAGACGTAGACATATAATAGAGCTAAAATCACCCTAAAAACTAGGCTAGTTAAGATTGAATTGACAAATAATATTCTCTCTAAAAATATTTTCTGAGATTGTACACTAAAGTGAATTGGTCTTGTATAGTGGAGACACGAAACGGGATTTAGAGCCTCTATAACTAGGCTATCTACACGAGACGTAGACATATAATAGAGCTAAAATCACCCTAAAAACTAGGCTAGTTAAGATTGAATTGACCAAATAATATTCTCTCTAAAAATATTTTCTGAGATTGGACACTAAAGTGAATTGGTCTTGTATAGTGGAGACACGAA